>OV656746.1:3802500-5052500 GCA_927399415.1 Macaria notata | reverse complement strand
AAGTATTTTAAATTGTCCCTCCATTTTTAGCACTTTTTTTTCCTTGTATAGTGGCAACACTGTCGCGTATTTGACGTACGCAAGGATTTTTTATATCATCCCTCTCTTTCCCTCTGGATTGTTCTCTCTTTGGTTTTGTGAAATAAATTTTATATGAATAGAAACCTTATGTTCCTAAACTTAAAGTTCATTTTCTATAAATGGTAAATCGGGGGTGAAATCGGTCAAAAATGAAAGGCATATAGAGAAGGCCTCAGATAAAGGATTGGTTCCTTTATCTGAGGAGAAGGCTGTTGTGTTGGTTTAACAGCTTGCCAGTTTAAAAAATAATGTGTGATAAATGTCACTGTCAACTTAAGTTTTGAAATATTTAGCAATAAATAATTTATTTAATTTTATTTATTATAAATCTTACTTGACACATAGAAATCTGAATTAATTTGTGAAATTAACACAAAATAAAATAAGTAACCAATTAATATTATATTATTTTTTACACAAGCAACATTAAATTATGATGACATTATATGACAAAAGATGGCGGGAAAAAAATAATTTCATATGAAATTTGTAAAAATAATTTAAATGTATTTTATTGTAAAAATAACAAAATGGTAAGAACTTGTAGTGTTCCGGGATGCAGAAATGAATCTTATAGTGGTTGCAATATATCTTTCTACAGGTATGCTAAAGTTTAAGTAAGATTACATTATTGGGACTAAGGTGACCATATTTTCTCGTGCTTGATATAATTTGTGCAATATGATATTTTTTCAGTTTTCCTAAAAATTAAAACATCAAAATAAATTGGCAAAAGAACTTAAATATTACACGACCTATTACAAAATTCTCCAAAGTTTGCAGTCTACACTTTGATCCAAAATCTTTTAATACTCCAAATTCTCTCCGTTTGTTAAAAAAAGACGCTATCCCAATTCCTGCCGTGGTGAGAAAAATTTAGTAATCGATTTGTAGCTATTAGTAGTAGTGCTGATAAAAAGTAGCCAAGTCATATATTTTTATACCATTGTTTCACATACGATTCCTTAGTATTGTATACAGTTTGCTTTATATTGGTGTACATAGTTTAAACCATCACTCGTTTCAGTTAGAATTTGAAACACAAGGTAAACGATAGTGTAAAAAATATAGGATATAGGCAACTACCTACATGCAATTCAAATGTGAACTTGTAAATAAATATTGTAATTGCTACAAATTTTTTTATGATTTTGATCACATTAATCAATTAACCGAATCATTACTATTATAAGTTACAAACTAAAGTGCATTTTAATTTGTAAGTAAGTTTGTTGGTGTTTGTTACTTAACGCGTCAATAGAGCTAAGGATCATCATGACTGGCAAGATGCAGGTAAAATAGGACCGTAAAAGAGACTGCTCCCGATTTGGTAAGAAGATGAATAGGTATATCCTAATTATATAATTTATTGTCACCCTAGTTAGAAAAAGACAAATGCCTTTCATACTTCGCCTCGCTCTGCTCATTTTGGATCAGCAGTAATATTTCCCTATATATTACTTCCATGGACGTACGTAGTTGACGACAGAATATGGTGCTCGAGTTTAATGTCAATGTCAGTGTCACTCACAAATGACTCACTATTCAATTGATCGTTCATATAACCTCAAATATTGCAGTTTACAATGGGTCCGGTTATTGCACGTACCTGTATTCCACGTCCCTATATTGTACGGGAAGTATTCCGATGCCATTTGGCATCCAATTATTGGGGCGTACAATATTGGATGCGCATTATCGTGACGGCAATTATCGCCCCGAACCAAATCGGGTACGGGCGATAATGCGCGACACAATATTGCACACCCCGATAATTCGATGCCATGTACATGAAATATTTGCCCGTGCAACACTTGCACTACAACAGGACTTGGCTCCTCCTCGCTTCGCTCGTCGTCGCATGTGCGTGGTAGAAAGCAACCTAACGAACCTAATCTACCTTCTGTCACAGACAAGTGACTTCGAGTCCAACACTTGCACTACAACAGGTCAGGTTAGGTTTAGCGTCCCGTAAAGTACACCCCAACCCTGTATTTCATGGCCCTGGATTGCACGCCCCAATAAAACGATGCCATGTACACCATTTATCGTGCTGTGCAATACGGTGTCGTGCTTTATCGTCCGTACCAAGCTTGTACAGGCCTGTATTTCATGGCCCTGGATTGCACGCCCCAATAAAACGATGCCATGTACACCAATTATTTCCCGTACAATCCAGGACCGCGCAATATCGGGCCGCGCATTATTTGGACGTGCATTATTGCTTCCCTTTACAATGATGAGTTTTATGTTGTTTCTATACTTAGTTTCACTATTTTTTATTCACCAATATGTTTAGTGTCACTGAATGTTATCGTTCACTGCAATAGTTCTCACAATAGCGTTGGTAAACTACAATTTCACAATTATTTCGGCGGACAATTTGCAAGGTGATGTTTACTGTTCGGCAACCGGAACTAAAAGAATACAAATCAAATAAAGTTGTCTACTAATAACTCTCTGGTGTCTTAATTACTAACTTTTAATTATTTAAATTAATTAATAAATAATGTGTCAAATTCAGCATCGTTTATTCTGCAACACTCTGTAAACTAAAGTTAGACATATTTTTTACCAGAAAATCCATAAACACGTCAAGCAAAGTAATAATATTTAATAAATGTATGATCATTTCTATCTGATTGTTTCGTAAACTAACTTAAAAATACGAAGGCTTTTCAATTTATTCCTATGTTCTTCTTTAATTTGTTAACTTCACACCACCGTTAGTGATGAACCTGACACATCGACTCAAAACAGATAATATAATAGTACCTACACATAACGAATTCACAAGAACGTGTATTAAAAGCCACACATTTGTTGCGTCCACGACATTCGTTGTATCATTTTTTACCATTAAACAATAGAAGTGGGGAGGGTCGGAATGAGCCGGGCGATGATGAATGCGTTTAGATGGCATATTTTTAATTTATCACCGATAGATAATCCAGGTAAGAGGGTTCATTGAGGCTCTTTGGAGAAGCTGCCGCCGCCCGCCGCGGCATTGTGGCGGGCCTTGTATGCAGGGGGAAGGTACTGGCTTATAGCGGGGGGAATAGTGTGTAAGGTAACGGATGACATTCTTTCTAAATTACTTACTCATTATATAAGAATCGTTACAGGAAAAGCTGGAAAAGTTAAAAGTCAACTTTCCAATAGAAACTTAAGTCTTGACACAAAATAAAAATAATTAATTAATTTACTATTATAGGTATATGTTGTATATTAATAGGTCAGCGCTTGAAATAAGGGGTGGGATTCGCTGGTAAAATTAGTATGTAACTATAAATCAATTGAAATCTATGTAATCAGGATTTTATTGGGTAGGATGTCGCACACATTTACCTTATGTTTGTTATAGCGACTAATGACAATGAAAGCCAAAAAATATCAATGATCACATGTATAAATATCCAAACTCTCGTAACTTGCGCCCGCCTAATATATTTATGCGGTCCTAAACTCTACTGCAGCGGCATGAATGTTACCAGCAATAAAAGGGACGTCTCATTTATTATTGACAAATATTTCGCGCCCAAAAAAATCTTTTCAAAGAGGTCTAACGGAAGGCGCCAGGTTTCATTTTATTGTATTTATTATATGTACAATGTATGGCTGGTCGGTCGGTGTGGCTTTTACTATAAATAACCAATAAAGGACAGGAAATTGTATCAATTCTTGGAGGTGTGCTCATGATTTAAGTTTATGTGAAAGTGACTAAGTCATTATCATCATTAAGCTTGGAAGAAACTGAGAATCTCACAGGATTTTTTACATAGGTACCTACTTGTATTAAAGGTTGTAGACGTAGCACTACAATCCGTCGCCTAAAACTACCTGAAAATATTCAAAGTTGTTTTATTCAAATTATGAGTACCTACATACACTTTTGGTCACGAAAAAAAAATACGTCAAATTTGACGTAAGTTTGTGACATCGTCAACCAAGCAAATAAATCCATAATTAAAAACATATGAGGAAAAACACTCAACTGTGCAATATAGAACCACTGTACAAATCGATATTTCACTTTGAATTTCTCAGTTTTCGGCCTATTTTCCTACTTGACACTGGCAGAATTGCAAAGTCAAATCTTCGCAAAAGCCATAACACAAAAAAAACGTATGATATGAGTTAATATTATATACCTATTATGTACAATAAAAACAAAAGCCTTTCTCCAAATTCAAACGTAGAACCGCGTAAAATCTGCAAAATGAGCACAATTCTTATTTCATTAATACGAGTACGTATGTATGTATATCTATTTCAACCGCATATGACGCTAAACACCTCGGTGAGCGGTCGAGAGCCGCGCTGCATAACTTATGAATCAACCTTTACACGTCTTGGAGGGTTAGAACTTGGTGATTAATTTCTGACCTTTTTTTCTTTAGATTTTTCATGGTACCACACAGTATTGTGTACCAGACAACCTTTTTTTGCAAATTTTGCTCAGTACAAACAGTATCAGTACAGTTTTGTACAATATTAAATACTGTTTATAAACAGAATAATGTTTCGTTATAATTTTGCCCACCTGCTTAGTTCTATAAATTCTGATACTGGAAAACTTTTAAAGGTTAGGTACCACTTACATCTTTTATTAAATAAATTAATGTAAGTACAGATACATTTTTTTTAATAAATCATATTTTACGGCATATCACACAGCGCCATCTAGCCCCATACTAAGCTTACGTTTGTATCATGGGTACTAGATAACAGATATAATATACCTACTTTTACTTACTTATTATACTTTTCTATTGTAAATACATACTTATTTTACATAGAAACGACCAAACTCAAAACAAGTAATTACAAATTTTAGTATTCATAATTGAGTGTGTTATGCGGTCTCGAACCCGCACCCCTAGATTAGAAGGCAGAGCCACTACCAACTAAGCAAACAGAGCAGTCAATTTAAAAATGATTCTTATTTGTATTGTAACATCGGTACAGTTCACGCAAAACTTTATGAGCTCTCTGAAGTTAGGCCCGAGTACGTAACCGCGCATGGTACAGTTGAGCGCACAATGTTTATAAACAGAATAATGTTTCGTTATAATATTGCCCACCTGCTTAGTTCTATAAATTCCGATACTGGAAAACTTTTAAAGGTTAGGTACCACTTACATCTTTTATTAAATAAATTAATGTAAGTACAGATACATTTTTTTTAATAAATCATATTTTACGGCATATCACACAGCGCCATCTAGCCCCATACTAAGCTTACGTTTGTATCATGGGTACTAGATAACAGATATAATATACTTTTACTTACTTATTATACTTTTCTATTGTAAATACATACTTATTTTACATAGAAACGACCAAACTCAAAACAAGTAATTACAAATTTTAGTATTCATAATTGAGTGTGTTATGCGGTCTCGAACCCGCACCCCTAGATTAGAAGGCAGAACCACTACCAACTAAGCAAACAGAGCAGTCAATTTAAAAATGATTCTTATTTGTATTGTAACATCGGTACAGTTCACGCAAAACTTTATGAGCTCTCTGAAGTTAGGCCCGAGTACGTAACCGCGCATGGTACAGTTGAGCGCACAATCATTATTGAAAGATTTAAAAAAAAAACATAGTACATTTATGCGTAGGCATCAAAAAGTATTTAGATATTAGGTATTTTTTACGTGCAGTAAGATATTAGAACAAACAGGTAGGTATTTATTTAAGTAAATTAAAAACTTTTATATAAAACTTGTGCATTTATTTATTTATAACGGAGCTACACCTTTCATATACATTTCTTACCGGCTAGTAGAAAGGACATCTTCATCTGAAGAAGTGTTATCATAGCTCTCATCTACTCTCTCATTTTACGTGTTTGGCGACGTAGCACATTAAAGCGTCCGCGAGGCATATTTAATTAAACCAAAAAGTTCGATAACAGTAAGAAACCACAGTAATAGAACAAACAAATAACAAATACAATATAACGGTGACAAAACTTAACAACAACAATAACAGAAACAAATAAAAATAACGAAAAAAAATAACAGTAAAAAATAATTACAATAGCAATGAAAATGAATTGTTGCACTCGACTGTACTTTCGTCTACAACGCGCGCATGTATTGTGTACGAACGTAGCACTCACACTAAGGCACGGCGCAACAGGACGCGAGCGGGGATACGGCGCGGGGCGCGGGGGCCGATGCCCTCCCCGACGCCCTGTCCCGTCCCTCGGATACCTATAATATGCGTACTGCGCAGCCACTAGCGTGCGTGTTCCGAGAGCTCATAAAGTTTTGCGCAAACTATAGCTATATAACGTGCTTAATTTGTTAAAATATACGCAGTATTTTTATTATTTATAGGCTGGTACCTATGCAAAAATAAAAATCGCTCCAGTGCGAGTCGGAGTCGCGCACGAAGTTTAGTTTTGTTTATAAAATAAAAAGAAATCAACGAAATTGCAAGTAGGTAGTAAATTGCAAACTCATAGTGATTATTTAGCAAAATAAATGTACGCAACAAAATAGTAGTAACGAAATAATACACATTAATTATTGCGTACATTTATGCACGTAACGGAACAGCCTGACTCGCACTTGGCCGGTTTTTATAAAATTAGTTTAGGCTATATAAACATTATTGTCTAAATCTATTTTTAACTAAAAGTCATTGTCAATCATTGTCTATGACTATTTTATTAACCCTTTATTGCATATGATGCCACATCTGCCATTGTCATTAAAATGCCCACAGTTTAAATTTGGCGCATAATTTTTATGTGTAGCAGCTTTTAATAGAAAAAACCGGCAACTGACTTCTTAAATAAGTCACATATAATAGAGAAAAAATAAATATGACAGTTGGTTCAAATGGTTTACGAGTGAGGTAGGTTGTGCTTTTTCAATATTATTTTACTGATGGTTTTATGCTTTAAATGGCCGATTTCTTTGGTTTTTTTTTGTTTTGATAGGTTATTGATACGCTTGTAGGTGAATGATTATTGGTGATTGCCCTATTATGTAGCTTTTTCAAAATAATACTTTGAAGTCAGGCACCAAATATGGCATGGTATACAGCTGGGGAAAAATCTCGTAAGCAAATATGGCATTACCGTCAGGGTTGGGCAGTATTTGAATTACTTGTAATTAAAATACGTAATTGAAATACAAATACGTATTTAGTATTTGTATTTCAATTACTTCCTTACAATGTAATTTGTAATTCGTATTTCAAATACCTGACGCCGAGGTATTTTGTAATTAGTATTTCAAATACCTGCGGCTTCAAAATACATTTTAACATTAAAATACATTTTTTTTAGAAAGACTGTTTTCTTTAGCAGGTTTCATTCACAGTCCAACAAGAGGCTGTTTGTTTGACAGCGCATTTAAAAATCTCGTGTTCATGAAAGGAAACTCTGGTTTTACTGATTAATTAATCTAGTATTCCTCTACTTTTCACCCCGTGCTAGATTACTACCTAGACCAGCACAGGCTGAAAAGTATTTTGTAATTTGTATTTCAATTAAAAGTAGCTAAAATACTGTATTTTGTATTTTATATTTCAAATACCTTACTTAAAAGTATTTTGTATTTTAACTACCTGTGATACAGTATTTTGTAATTTGTATTTCAATTAAAGCAAAGCATGTATTTTGCCCAGCCCTGATTACCGTAAAGATGTCTTTTTCCATAAATGGCATTCCATGCAGTTGTGGGATGTTAGATCTAAACGCTCTGTACGAAGTTACATTTCTAACAGATTACAATCCGTTTAAAATGAATCTCCATTTAACAATTATATGGACAGAAATTGTTATGTGAATGTAATTCCATTCATCCTAAAGTGACTGATTTGTAATTAAAATAATTTTTAAGATACAAATAAATAAATATATTAATATAATCACTAAGTTATTTTGTTGTTTTAGTAATGCAAGCATTGAAAAAAAACATGAACCGTTCCTTTGTAGTAGTTTAAAATTATTATATTTATATATAATTTGCATGTAAGTAATGACATAGTCTGCTTACAATGCCATATCTGTCTTAAATTTAAAAAAAAACTGAAGATATGGGGGTAGTTAGTATATATAAATTGTTTTTTTTTTCATTGTATAACCCTTATGCCATACTTCATCAAAATTTCATGAAAATCAAAAACGCTATGCCTTAGAGAATACATAAGCCCTATGCAGTAAGGGGTTAACAAAACAAAAGTTTGAACGTCAAATTTTTGTAATAACACCGTCCGCGCCATTCCGCGGTTTGGAAATTATCTCGCCATCATTCAAATCAAACTACCTACATATGTACTATGTACAACATTTTTTCAGAGTGAAATATATTTAATTGCAGAAATGGCACCACCGGAGAGAAGATCTCACCGAAACAAAACTATGATAGAGCCATTACCCATTGAAGAACCACTAGGTAACCAAGCTGTATACAATTAAATACAAAATACTAATAGAAAATAGATTCTCACCTCTTACATTTTCTGTTCAGAAGCTGAGGATGAAATGGACACAGGTGGAATCACTTATTATGTGGATGAAGAAGGAAGATATTACTACCAACCAAGTCTTGTGGACTTACCAACGGGCGAGGAAGATGCCATTGAACAGGTAAGTATTGACATTCATTGACTAGCCTAGAAGAATAAATTCGTGCAATTTGAAGGCATAGCTAATTTGGTAGATAATAAGTCTGTCTCTTGTTAAGTTTCTCTTATTTCATTACTCATATTTCTATACCTACATAGGTACATGAAATAAATATTTCAAAACATGTCATACAGCACCGTCCAGCCCCATACTAAGCAAAATGCTCATGTCTTAGGTGCTGAAGGACAGATATTATATAGTAGGTACACTTGTGGTTGCCCTCACCTTTACTTGCCTTAAGAAGCATTATTTTCAATCAAGGTTTCATACAAACTTCCAACCCTGATTTCTCCCCCTTCCAATTGGAATTTCCAAAAGTCCTGTCTTATCAGATACCTACATTATAGCAATTATCTGCATGCCAAATTAGGTACATTATTGCTCCTGTGGAATGGATTGTGCATTGGTAGATCAATCAATCTGTCACCTTTGTATTTTTATATATATTTTTTTCTTTTGTAAATACACATATGTACATACTTGTTATACAGTCTGCTCTGTTAGCTTAGTTGGTAGTACCTAGATCTGCCTTCTAATCTAGGGGTGCGGGCTTGATTCCCACATAACACAAATAAGTAATTAGAATATTTAAATTTGTAATTACTTGTGTTAAGTCTGGTTGTTTGTATTTGTATGCATAATTAGTATGTATTTACAAAACAAAAGTATATATGTAATATATCCGTTACCTAGTACCCATGATACAAGCATAAGCTTAGTATGGAGCTAGATGGCGCTGTGTGATATGTCCTGAAATATTTATTTATTTATACATAGAAACAACCAGATCTGATATAAGTAATTTTAAATTAAAACTACATCTTCTTATTAAATGTGATGTGTGGGGACTGAGCCCACCTTTAGATTAGTTGTCAGCCCCTTTTTGGGATAAATCCTGCATGGACATATCGGAGCATGGCATAGGGTTGCTGGCATACTAGTTCCACTCCTACTTCCATCACATTGTTGTGTTATTTGAAGTGGAACTGCTTCTGTCAACTTATGTTCTGTTTGAACCTGTCTAAGCTTCTTTCTTCTTTTGTTGCTTCAAAGTGCAGTAAGTGATAGATCAGATAACACTAACCAGTGTTAACTAGAACTAATAGATGCAGGTCTCATTGGCTATGGTTTATAATTTGCTAGTTGCCTTCCTGTCTGCCTTGGGAAAGAACATCTTGGAGTGTCTCAGATCCACTTCAAACCAAACTAACAAGCAAACATGAAACAATGGCCTGGTAGCTTAGTTGGTAGTGGCTCTTCCTTCTTATCAAAGGGTCGCATATTAGATTCCCGCATGACACAAGTTATTATGAATTTTAAGATTTGTAATTACTTGTGTTGAGGCTGGTCGTTTCTATGTATAACAAGTATGTATGTATTCACAAAAAGAAAGATAAGTATTATATCTATTATCTAGTACCCATGACACAAGTGTTTGCTTAGTGTAGGGCTAGATGGTGCTGTGTGCAAAGTCCCCGAATATTTGAAACATTACTAAATTCATACATACATGCTTACCTTTCCATTAATCTTTTCATATTATTTAGTTTTTCATAGCATTCATGAGATGCAACCCCTTTTCTAGCACTGAAATAGATGCAATGTGTGTGCATCATAAATATGTTGATGTTGTAAATCGGTTACAAAATTGTCCCATATTCCGGTTATTTAGCATAATATGTACAATTGTTCTCGAACATTGATAGATCTGTTTTTATTTGAATCTAATTTTCACTTACAACTATGGTTGAATAAGTGTGCTACCTTGCTTCTTATAGGTATTTGAAATGTCTATGTTCTATATTAAAAAATAAAATAAATAAAAATGCCTTTATTTCTATTAGGTACTCATTAATGAATAGTTACAAAATAAGTAATGTAAATAGTACATAATATTGAGAACCATTTACTTTAGTATACTTTTATGACATATTATACCTACAATGTGCATTGTGCATACAAGAATTTATACCTAGTCAGGTCATAAATTCTGTCACATGTTTAATATAAAATAATTGAAACAACTTTATTCTTTATGTAACCATTTATATACCAAAATGAACTTAACAAAACATAGATTCTTATGACAATAAAGTTTATTCAAAAGGACCTCCGTGATTTTGAATACAGGCCTTCAATCTGCGCGGCCAGTCGTCTATCGCTGCACGAACGAGGTCCAGGTCAATATCGGCGGCTGCCTTAATCAAGGATGTCTTGAGTGACTCCAAATTGGGATGAAGCTTTGAGCACGCCTTTTCCTCCAAGTGTTGCCATATCTTGTAATCTAACAGATTCAAATCTGGACTGGAGGAGGGCCAGTCTTCGTGCCGGATGAAGTCGATTTCACGCGCCGCCAGCCAGTCTTGTGTGCTCTTCGCTCTATGAGCTGGCGCCGAATCTTGTTGGAATACCCAGTGCTTGTTATTGAACATGATATGAGAAACAGGTTCCACAAGGTTCGTCAGGACTGTATTTTGATACACAACTGCATTCGTTTTTACACCTTTCTCACAAAAATGTACCTCTGTTAAGCCCCAATAAGAAACTCCCAACCATACCATGAGCGAGGATGGAAAATGACCTCGTTGGACACACGGAATACGTTTGCTCGCTTCTTCACTACTGTGTGCGTACACCTTATCATTTTGTTTGTTGTAGCTCTCTTCTACGGTAAAAATTTTTTCATCCGAAAAAAGAATTTCCCGATATTTTTTTCCAAACAAAGCGCGGCATCTTTTCAGTCTCAGGTCCATTAGACGAGCATTCAAACGATGTCCTGTTTTTCTTCGTTATGCCCGAAGCCCTAAGTCTTCATTTAACACCCTTTTCACCGTGGTTCTGCTTAACCCCATCTGAAGGGCCAACAGTTTCTGCTTACGTTTGGGATTCCTTTGAATTCGCGCCTTCACAGCTTTTATCACTGCTGGAGTCCTATCAGACCGAGGGCGACCACTTCTTGACCTGTCATCTACACTAGAGTCTTCATTGTATCGTTTGATGGTACGATAAACGAATCTTTTGGTTATATTCAAATTTTTCAGTATGTCAAAAATTTGAATTGGCGCGTAACCGCAACGATGCAATGCAATAACTGCAACACGGTCTTCCTTAAGCGTCCACTCCATATTTAAAAATGAGTAAAATTCTAAAAAGTATACATTTTTATTTTCATGATCAATTCGAAATTCGAATTCAATAAACTTTTTTGTGGCCAGCATTCTAAAAGAAATTTTTTTACTGTGTGACAATACTTATGACCTGACTAGTACAATGTTTGTAAACAAGTTTTTGTTTTAATTTAGCTAAGCTTCAAAATTTTTTAAAATTTTTATTATATCAGATGTATATTTATTTACCATCAAAGTACATCCATTAAGTTTACTACTTAAGTACATAATATACAATGAGCATAAAATTATGTGTATAGGTTTATAAACATTTGTTTAGGTAAGTAAATGTTCTATATTATAAAAATAAAATATAATAAAAATAGCCTTTATTTCTACTACTCAATAAAATAGATACAGGAATACTTAACTTATACATCTTTAAATGAAGGTAGGTATAAATAAACAGTGTAAATAAAAAGGGTTTTTAAACGTTCTATATTATGTGTTGTTAAATACATATGTAACTGGCAACAGAAGTATAGTCAAGTAGTTTATATTAATAACTAGTTGACCCATTTGTTCATGTTGTTGCCTCAGTTTTTAAAGCTACATGAACTCAATGTTATTACTCTATTCTACCCTATCCCAGTTCTTGATCTACATATATCTATAGATTGGGATAACAATCATTGACTCACATATCCAATTATCCCCCATCAAAATTTTCAAATGATGGTTCATATGTTTTTTTTAAATTGTGTCAGGAACCATTACAAGAGGAAGAGCCAGGCCAGGAGGGGGAGGGTATGGTAGGCGAGGAGAGCTACCAGACAGTGACACTGGTGCCCTCCAAGAACAGTAACGGAGAAGTGAGCTATGTGCTGGTGGTACAGGAGGAAACCCAGCACCCAGCGCTGGTTGAAATAAAAAATATAAAAGTAAGTGAGATGATTTGAATATGACCTAGTTTACTATGTGTGAAAGATTAAGAAATGTAGGTACATGTTATTTAGTAGGGATGCATTCTTTTTTTATTGATTGAGTATATTAAAACATATACTTAGTAATGTTACTTTCCGATGGTGAAGCCAGTTTTTTTCTCTTCTTGGATAAACGGGCGAGTTGTAGTCAAGCGTGAGCCTATCAAATAAAAAAAACATAAAAAGTTAGGTTATATATACGGTGCACGCTAGTTAAGTCCTACTTCTTTATGCTCAAAATTCGTTTTTTTACCTAAGTACTTTTTACCTTTCACAAAGTGCACACTTTGTGTTGGTTCAATGTGCACTATAACTTGGTACACAAATTCTTATGTATCTATGTTTATTGTCCAGCAAGAAGATAAGGTGGATGTGAACAAGTTCGTTGTCGAAGAAGATGAAGATGAAGGCCGTGAGGAAAACCAGGAGGCCGCGCTAGCAGGGGCAGAGCTGCTAGTGCAGTCTGCCAAAAAGAAACGCAAGGGGAAAGGGAAAGGCGCCCGAGCCATCCACGTTTGCCACTTCTGCTCCTACTCCACTCATCGACGGTAACTAGATTAAATAAAAATAAATAAATAAGTCTTATTACAATAAATCTATGATAGTGATCTATCAACGCACAGCCCAAACCACTGGACGGATTGGTCTGATATTTGGAATGAAGGTAGATGTTATGACGTGGGCATCTGATAAAAAAGGATTTTCGGAAATGACACTTTTAAAGGGGTGAAAAAGGGGATGCAAGTTTTACTTCTTAATGCGAGCGAAGCACCCACTAGCCATACATGTAATGCTGGGACAGATCCATTCTAATATAGCCATATGGCCTACCTTGTCTTTCCAATAACATAGTATTGGACAATGGTCATGCCTAATTTGATTATATTTGATCTGTCTCTACAGACTTTCAAGGTACAGACTTCCATATACAAGTAAAGTTGGTGATTTCCTACAATTTTTACTTATCTTGAAATATTCAATATTTCAATTTATTACTGTTACTGCTACTAATGTGGCGCTGCGACTCAATGTGGATCCTGGCCTCCGACATACAGACGCCACTCCTCTCGGTTCTGCGCCATCTCCTGCCGCTCGGTAGCATGGGGTTGTTGCAGATCCTCCTCTGTACAGGATGCACGTCGTGTCCCGTGTTCCGACACGTCGTCCATTAGAGGGATGAGCAAAAGCTCCCCGAGGCGGGGCCTGATGCCGGGCCTGATTTATTTAAAATTTATTGTATCATTGATATAGTAACGTGTGCTATCGGTACAGGTACCTGCTATTCCGCCACATGAAGTGTCACACGGAAGAGAGGCCGTTCATGTGCAAGGTGTGCGACCGCAGCTTCAAGACGCAGGCGTCGCTGCAGAACCACACCAACATGCACAACGGTGTCAAGCCGCATGTCTGCAAGTCGTGTGAAGCCACCTTCACCACTGGCGGTACGTAACACCATCCATACTAATCCAATGTGCTGGATAATTTCAGCACAAGCTGAGTGTATCTCGAAACGTGTATCTATGTAATTATTTCTATTTTATTGTGTTTTTTTTCGTGTTGTTTTGTATTTCAATAAACGTATATTTTTATTATTTTTCTCACAATAGAGGTTTTCATGTGTTGTGCGGCGCCACGGTCGTATTTTCACCGTGGAGTTAATATAAAGGAATGTGCACTGTTGATCAAATTACGAGCAGAGTAATTTGATCAACAGTGGCAGCCTGTCTGTATGAGAGGCTGTTGTCTTTTTCTAACTAGAGTGACAATACTGAGACATTATTGAGGATATTTCAACGAATCTTCGTACCAAATCTGGAGCAGTCTCTGTTGGTGTCCTATTCTACCTGCACTATTATGATGATCTCTAGCTCTATTGAGGCGAATCCAACAAACTAATTTAAAAAAGGCACTTTTTTATATATTAATTGTATCGATTCGGTTGATTAAGGGGCAATGTAACTAAAATCATAAAAAAAATCAATAATTATAATATTTATTTACAAGTTCACATTTCAATCTATTTATGTATGTACATATTTCTTATTCTTATCTAATCTAACCAAGTAGTGGTTTATACTATAATTTCCTTGTTTTCAACTGTAAAATTATCATGACGCACAAATTTATTCTACCACAAGAATGCATGGTCACCTCATTCCACATAATGTAATCTTAGCTTAACTTTGGCATAGGTACCTATAGAAAGATATATTGCAGTCACTATAAGATCCCATTGCAGGTAGGAACATAAGTAACAAAATATAAGAAGATGGTAGATACGTGGTTATGTGACACCTGTCATTTCGATATAAAACAGTCACGTTTAATAAACCGGGCACGTACTTCTTTTTATCGAATGAGAGTAGCTTAATCTGGTGTCGAGAGTTTATCAATCCACCCTGGCTATAAGGGCTTCTGACATGGCCTAACGACTGTCATACTATGCGAAACAACCGGAACGTACAGTTTCATCACCTGCTGAACATTGTGTAATATGTAATTTGTGGTATTATTAATAAATAATTTGTATTTGTATTGTGCGTCGGCGGTAAAAGGTTACAAATGTGTTCTGTTGGGCAGGTGACGACGAACGTAATGTATATGTTTAATTTCAATTATGTTTCGCGCGTAAGTGATGAATGTATCTTTGTGTGAAATAAAGTTAAGATATAGAATGAGGCGTTACTTTGCGGAAATGCCTTGTAACTGAAACTCTCGAAAAATATATAGTGTTTTTCTGCTGCGACTGCTCCCTAACCGACTTCAAACAACAAACTTGATGGTTTTTCGGTGTGTTCCTCCATATCAACTGATGGTTTTTGGGTGTGTACTTGTGTTGGTTAGGAGGTGAGGTTTAGTGGTGGTATATGGAGGAACACCCCTAAAAACCATCAAGTTTGTTGTTTGAAGTCGGTTAAGGAGCAGTCGCAGCGGAAAAACACTATATATATTTTCCAGAGTTTCAGTGAAATAATGCTCTTTAAACCTTAAACCTTAGGCGAGCTGGTCCGGCATGTCCGCTACAAGCACACTCTCGAAAGGCCCCACAAGTGCACGGAGTGTGACTACGCGACCGTGGAGCGGTCCAAGCTGCGCCGGCACGTGCGCTGCCACACCGGCGAGCGCCCCTACCAGGTATTCATCTATTGCATTCTAATCTATATCTATATATATAAAATTCAAAGGTGACTGACTGATTGACTGACTGATATAGTGATCTATCAACTCACAGCCCAAACCACCTGACGGATTGGGATGTAATTTGGAATCAAGGTAGACGTGATGATACGTAGACATCCGCTAAGAAAGGATTTTTGGAAATGACTCTTTTAAAGGGGTGAAATAGGAGATGCAAGTTTTGCTTCTCAATAAATAAATAATGCGACCGAAGCCGCGAGTACCTACTAGTTTTATATATTATCCTGATATTGACTGGCCTGTTAGATTTGTTGGTAGTGGCTCTGCCTTCTCGTATATACAAGTGAGGGTTCGACTTCTGCATGACACATGCAATTATTAAATTTAAATTTATAATTTACCTACTCGTGATGAGTTTGGCCGGTGCGTGTATGTATAGTAAGTATGTACAAAATAAAAGTAAGTATATTTATATCATCTCCGTCCTCCGTTATCGAGTTCCCACGATACAAGCGTTAGCTTAGTATGGGGCTAGATGGCGTTGTGTGATATGTCGTGCGTGATACATTTACTTAGAGAATCAAAATTTACTGAAATCATTGCCCTTCAAACCGGGACACAGTGATTCTTACGCTAAGGACTCACGGAGCGGTTTTCTCCCGCGCCCGCCGCGGTGGCGAAATCGCGTTTAATTTTCAAAACTCACGAAGCTGGAGTTTTGTGCGGCGCCGCAGCCGCCGCGGCAGCGATTATCGCCCGCAAACCTGGTGGTTGATTATCGCAAGAAGGACCTTCGCCGGACTTTGATCGCAGAGCGCGCGGGCGGGCGCAGCAGGAGCCGCGAACAATCGCAACCGCCGCGGGCGTAAAACGCGTCGTGAAATGTGCTCGAGTTTTTTTACATATATATGTATTCTACAAAGACTGCGGGCCCGCCACCGCGGCAGGCGCGGGAAAAAACCGCTCCGTGAGTTCTTAACGTTAGACTCCACTTTGTGTTTGAATAACATATTCACGACGTGAGTCGTTGTTGTACTCGTAGGTATCACAAAAGTAATAATAATACACCGTGTGCCAGTTCTTAGGACTTCCACCGTTACTGTCGTCGATTCCTCTGAACAATCGGATATTTGTTGTCTTAATACATACCTAGTCAGGTCATAAGTATTGTCACACAGTAAAAACTTTTCTTTTAGAATGCTGGCCACAAAAAGTTTATTGAATTCGAATTTCGAATTGTTCATGAAAATAAAAATGTATACTTTTTAGAATTTTACTCATTTTTAAATATGGAGTGGACGCTTAAAGAAGACCGTGTTGCAGTTATTGCATTGCATCGTTGCGGTTACGCGCAAATTAAAATTTTTGACATACTGAAAAATTTGAATATAACCAAAAGATTCGTTTATCGTACCATCAAACGATACAATGAAGACTCTAGTGTAGATGGCAGGTCAAGAAGTGGTCGCCCTCGGTCTGTTAGGACTCCAGCAGTGATAAAAGCTGTGAAGGCGCGAATTCAAAGAAATCCCAAACGTAAGCAGAAACTTTTGGCCCTTCAGATGGGGTTAAGCAGAACCACGGTGAAAAGAGTGTTAAATGAAGACTTAGGGCTTCGGGCATATCGAAGAAAAACAGGACATCGTTTGAATGCTCGCGTAATGGACCTGAGACTGAAGAGATGCCGCGCTTTGTTGAAGCGGTACGCGGGAAAAAAATATCGGGAAATTCTTTTTTTGGATGAAAAAATTTTTACCGTAGAAGAGAGCTACAACAAACAAAATGATAAGGTGTACGCACACAGTAGTGAAGAAGCGAGCAAACGTATTCCGCGTGTCCAACGAGGTCATTTTCCATCCTCGCTCATGGTATGGTTGGGAGTTTCTTATTGGGGCTTAACAGAGGTACATTTTTGTGAGAAAGGTGTAAAAACGAATGCAGTTGTGTATCAAAATACAGTCCTGACGAACCTTGTGGAACCTGTTTCTCATATCATGCTCATTAACAAGCACTGGGTATTCCAACAAGATTCGGCGCCAGCTCATAGAGCGAAGAGCACACAAGACTGGCTGGCGGCGCGTGAAATCGACTTCATCCGGCACGAAGACTGGCCCTCCTCCAGTCCAGATTTGAATCCGTTAGATTACAAGATATGGCAACACTTGGAGGAAAAGGCGTGCTCAAAGCCTCATCCCAATTTGGAGTCACTCAAGACATCCTTGATTAAGGCAGCCGCCGATATTGACATGGACCTCGTTCGTGCAGCGATAGACGACTGGCCGCGCAGATTGAAGGCCTGTATTCAAAATCACGGAGGTCATTTTGAATAAACTTTATTGTCATAAGAATCTATGTTTTGTTAAGTTCATTTTGGTATATTAATGGTTACATAAAGAATAAAGTTGTTTCAATTATTTTATATTAAACATGTGACAGAATTTATGACTTGACTAGGTAGTGGTGGCCGCCTTTTTTTTCGTGGCGGAAATGAATTAACGCATCTCCGCACCACGATGTCCCTTCACCTCGGCAAGGCCGGGTTTTGCGGGCAAGCGAGCAATATTCCATCGCAATTTGGTGGTGGACGCCTAAGTGTGTGTTGAGTAAGTATATATTGATTGAGCCCCCTTGTTGCAGTGCGCAGACTGCACGTACGCGTCTGCCGACACGTTCAAGTTGAAGCGTCACCAGCGCACGCACTCCGGCGAGAGGCCCTACAAGTGTGATCTGTGCAACCTCCGCTTCACGCAGTCCAACACGCTGAAGGCTCATCGTCTCATACACAACGGTAATTTGTAATAGTTTAGTTAGTTGTTTTTTTTTTCCACTTTTTTTTTTATATGTGTGTGACAATAAAGAATCATCTATCTATCAAATTTAAACCGTTATTTATTTAATGGTGCTGTGTAGTGTCTGCTACTTCATAGACATCCCGCTTCCAGTCTAACCCGGCCCAGCAACACATCTATTCTTAGCCGGCATAGCTTCTTAACCACGGAACAGTTCTGTTCCGTGTTCTTAACCTTGGCAGCAAAGCGTCTTGCCAAGTCAGCAAATCATTTAAACTTAGCCAGCGTACACTCAAAAAAAAAAATTCACAACTATACGATACAGTGCCTACACTCTGGTGATCACAATTGGTCACAAGTTAGCCGGAGATTTTTGGTTTTCTGAAACCAGTCTTCAAGTAATTTCGTTAAAGTTGTTTACAGATGTAGCACTAAGCACCGCTTTCGGGCATCTTTAGGTAAAAAAATCCCACCTAAACATTCTGTAAAAAGCTAGCCAAGTCTCGATGGCGCTGCTTGTCTATCTTTAAAAAGTAATGAAATCTAGACAAGGTCGTGCCAGGTCTAAGGATCTTTACTGCGATTTCTATATTATTATAGTTAATGTTATATGACTGGCCGTTGAACATTCTTTATACGTTAGTGCGGGTATAAGTCACCGGCCAAGTCACACAAAATTAACTATAATAATAAAGAGAAAAATATATATATATGAAATGTGTTGCTGTGTGTTGTTTAGGCGACAAGCCTGTGTTTGCGTGTGAGCTGTGCCCCGTGCAGTGCGGCCGCAAGTCGGACCTGCGGAACCACGTGCAGAAACAACACACCTCGGACCAGCCGCTCAAGTGCAAGTGGTGCAGCAAGTCCTTCCTAGACCGCTACTCCTACAGGATGCATAATAAGGTACTTTTTTGACATGAAATAGGCTCACGCTTGACTTCAACTCGCCTGATGTTGAGCAACGTTATAATCTACGATCTAGCGCGCTCGCCTTGAAGAAAACCGGTAACTTGCCACACTTACTCGCTTCACTCTTATTATTACTTTGTAAGTTAGCAGTTTTCACGCCCCTTTTTTAAATACATGTTTAAATCAATCAATTACCCTCTAAAATAGGTTACTACCTAAAATTGTAAATTTTTCATAAATAATCAATAAATGTAATAATTATAAAAATGTTGACGAAGTAAGTCTCGAAATATGCTTTCCCTCAAATAAATAATTAGAGTTATGAGAATATAACGTGACATGATTTCGAATAAATTATTTCATTTCTTTGCAATGTAACAAACATATCATCATCATCAGCCCACGGTCGTCCACTTCTGGACATAGGCCTCTCCCAAGGCACGCCACTCAGCCCGACTTTGTGCTTCTCGTCTCCACCTGTTCCCTGCTATCTTCATGATGTCCTCGCTCCACCTTGTGGCAGGGCGCCCTACACTACGCTTGCCGAGCCGCGGTCTCCACTCCAGAACTCGCCTACCCCATCGGTTGTCGGTTCTGCGACAAATATGACCGGCCCATTGCCACTTCAGCGTGCTTATGCGTTGAGCTATGTCGGTGACTTTTGTTCTCTGCCGAATTACTTCGTTTGGGATACGATCCCTAAGAGAAACTCCAAGCATAGCCCTTTCCATAGCACGCTGAGCAACTTTGAAACGGTGAACCAATCCTGCTGTTAGTGTCCACGTCTCAGCAGCGTAAGTCATTACTGGTAGGACGCACTGATTGAAGACTTTCGTCTTTAGGCTTTGCGGTATGGAGGACGAGAAAACCTGACGAAGTTTTCCAAATGCCGCCCAACCCAGCTATATTCTTCTACTGGCTTCGCCCTCGAAGTTGTTCCTACCTAGTTGGAGCGTTTGCCCTAGGTAGACATACTTTTGGACAATCTCCAGAGGGGAGCTATTTACAGCTATCGGTTCCGGAGCAACGTACTCGTTACACATGACCTTGGTTTTATCCAAATTCATCCGAAGACCGATGCGTTGAGATGAATCAGCTAGGTCGTTCAGCATTTGTTGCAGCTCCTCCAGCGTTTCCGCCATTATAACGATATCATCAGCAAATCGCAGGTGAGAGATGTACTCGCCATTCACGTTGATGCCCCGTTTCTTCCACTCCAGTGTCTTAAACATATCCTCCAATGCGTTTGAGAACAATTTCGGTGATATGACATCTCCCTGTCTCACACCCCGGCGAAGGTGGATATGTCTAGTCTGGTGGTTTTGGATTTGAACGATCATGGTCGCGGCGTCATTCAAACATCTAATCACCTGGATGTATCGCCAGTCTACTTGGCACCGCTGCAAGGATTCCAGAACAGCCCAGATTTCAACGGAATCGAACGCTTTTTCATAGTCCACAAACGCTAGACAAAGCGGCAAATTATACTCTTCAGTTTTCTGTATAATTTGCCGCACCGTGAATATGTGGTCTATGGTGCTGTATCCGCTCCGAAATCCGGCCTGCTCCGGAGGCTGGAAATCGTCAAGTCTTCGCGCAAGACGATTCGTGATAACCCTTGAGAATAGCTTATAGACATGGCTCAAAAGTGAGATCGGTCGATAGTTCTTCAATAATGTCTTGTCGCCTTTTTTGAAGAACATTACGACTAGACTTTTGTGCCAAGCCTCTGGAGTTCTCCCAGTGAAGAGTACAATATTGAACAGATCCTGTAGCTCCTTGATGATAGGAGCGCCTCCGGCTTTGAGGAGTTCTGTTGTTATGCCATCTTCACCTGGGGCTTTTCCATTTTTAAGCTGTCCAAGGGCTATCACGATCTCGTCTGCGCTGACTTCAGGCAGGTCTTCCGTAAAGTGGCGAGTGAGTGTGGCTCTCGTGTCGTCTGATTCTGGCGGTTGATGAGGGGCGTGCGACGTGTACAATTGACCGTAAAAGTTTTCCACTTCTGCAAGGATTTCCGGCATGGAAGTGACAGCCCTCCCCTCCGATGTGGTCAACTTAGTCAGATGGCCTCTACCAAGCGGCTGGTGAAATACTTTAGACCCCCGATTTTGCTCAATCGCTTTCTCAATTCTCAGCGTGTTTGCACTTCGGAGGTCACGCCGTACCAGCTTGGAGATTCTCTTATTGAGATTAGGTTCTTCTGATAAAGTTGACAAGGGAGTAATCCGCCGTTTCTCTATGAGCTCCAGAGTCTCCTGCGAAAGTTTAGACTTTTTACTGTTGCCACGTTTTTCGCAAAATTTTGTGCCCTCATCTCGCAAGACGTCCACTACTTAACAAACATATAGAGATGGCGATATGGACAATGAGCGATTTCAAATCTCAGATTTACAAAAAAGAAGTAACACAAATATGCTACCTACAGATGGCGGTCGCACTCTTAAGGTCAAGAGAATAAACCAATATTAAAATATTTTTAAGGTATTTCGAATTGGTAAAACATCCAGAAAACTAATATTGTTGATATTTTAATTGTTAGAATATTACAAAGCAGTTATTATATGTATATTTCTTATTATATTGCACTTAGTGACAAGCTTATTCTGTATGGCGCCATCTCTTCGCTACAGCGGGTACTGAAATGAACTTTATACTTGAAAATCGTTCATGGTACGATATGAAGTATGATATTTATGATGTCGCCTGGAGACACTATTCTCATTGAGCACCAATGTTCTACAATAGAAGCTGTTTATAATCATGTTGTGCACTCATGTGCTTGATGCACAGGATGGTTCATATCCTTTAATGTGTTTTGCTGTTACTCGTGTATTTTCTGTCTATTGTGTTGTGTGCCTAGTAAATAAATAGGTATGTTAAACATAAACCAAGATACTAAAAACCTAAATCAGTATAAATTTAAACGCAAAATTTTTTCATTGGTTGGCTACGCTCAACTACGATAAGATTGAAGAACTATTAGAAAAGGTAATCAAATGACAACACGAGTACAAGTATTTACACCAACTCCTAATACATACATACATACACACACACACACACACACATCACATCACACGGTACTTACAATATAGAATAAAATGTTTAACCTATGTGTGTACACTAGTATTACTTCAGATTATGCTACTATTAGGTAAAGTTCCATGTATGTTTTTAAACCAACCACTTTATTTACTTTATATTTAGAATAAGACTGTTAATTTTTTGTATGTTTCACTGGAAGAAAATTCCTTGTGCAACACGGTTTTTTAAACTACAGCAGAAGACAGAACATTTGTTATATTACATTGTTCATGTTATACATTAAAATTTTACTTTACTTTTTTTTTACTTTTATGTTGTGACCAGACGCACGCAGGCGAGAAGTGCTACAAGTGCGACTTGTGTCCGTACGCGTCGGCCATTCGGCGCTCTTTGCAGTCGCATCTGCTGAAACACGCGGACGAGAAACCTTTCGCCTGCGACGATTGCAATCAAACCTTCAGGTAAAGTATAATACAATCTATCACTTATACTTACATATCTACTATCACACAACGCGTTTGCTTAGTGTGGGACTAGATGGCGCTGTGTGCAATGTCCCGAAATATTTATTTATTTACTTATGTCTATTTTCTGTTGTGTAATTTCTGTCTTTTGGTGTACATTAAAGTGATATTCTATTCTATCACCTCTGTTTTTACGTTTGTACAGTTTGCTAGGTAGGTAAAGAAGAACGACACTAGCTAAAAATCTTTTAGTATGTATCTCATGAAAGACCTATTAATGTAACGCATATTTACTATTTCCCTTTGTATCTTTAACATGTATCTAGTATTCTAACTCGCTCTGAAGACAATTAAATCAATAGAAGAAGGAGAAATTCGAAAATATTTAAGTATTTAGGCTGTTTACGATGTTGTCCATAACTTTGCTTAAAAGCGCGCTAGTTAATTAATTAATTTGTGTAATATTCGAACTTAGCTTCGAATGGGTAATCCTAAAGGCTGGATTGAAGTAAAAGAGTTAGTAGTAATTTCGAGCTGTACCTACATTTGTTTTTATATTGTACTAGCTGTGCCTGCAACTTCGTCCGCGTGGAAAAGTTATATTGGGCATTAATCTTTCATACATATTTTTTTGATATCTTGAACCTTTTTCGCAGCGCACGCAACGGAAGCCCCCAAAGATGAATATTTTCCCCCGTTTTTTCCACATTTTCCATTGTTTCTTCGCTCCTATTAGTTGCAGCGTGATGTTATATAGCCTAAAGCCTTCCTCGATAACTGGTCTATCCAACACAAAAATATTTTTTCAATTCGCACCAGTAGGTTGTTCCTGAGATTAGCGCGTTCAAACAAACAAACTATTCAGCTTTATAATATTAGTATAGATAATAATATGTGATTATACGAACTTACAAAGTGAAGTTCGATCAACATTATAAGAGTAAGTTTCATGCGAAGATATATACTCCCAGCCCTCCCAAAATACCCCTTACTAAAGGTACATTTTTTATTTTATTCTACAATGTTGCCTGTAGGATAAAAGTACTACCATGTTTATTATATCTGAAGCGTGAAATTTACGAAATATAATGTGATCCATTGATTGCATTATCCTGCAGCAGTAGCCAGGGCACAGAATGTATTCTTGACAATATGACGAATTGTAACATATTTTTAATATACTCGGTTCAAATTAAAATAGTCGTTAAGCCCTGTCAGAGGACCCTAGGGTGGTTTGAAAACTCTTGACACCAGAGTTGACAACTCATTCTACAAGAAGAAGAAATTAAAATAAAGATCAATTAAGTATTCGACTCTACGTTAATTTCAGAATAATTAAACGAAGATTAACATGAAAACACAGATATACATTTTTCGTTCACTCGATTATCACAGCACAATTAAATATAAAATTGACAATCTTGCAGCTGTCACTGGTTTAACTCTGTAATAGTTTCTCGTCACCATAGAGTTATACGCTCATAAGTTATATTACCATAAGTTTTGCTTGCATAAGATTTTAGTTTAAATTGTAGGTCCCGGCTGTTTGTCTAGTACGGCAGTCGTTAAGTCATGTCAGAGGCCCTTAGGGCGGCTTGATGAACTCTTGACACTAGAGTTGGCCACAGAAGAAGAAGAATAAGATTTTAATTATGAATTTGATTGTTCCAGACAGAAGCAGCTGCTGCGTCGCCACCAGAACCTGTACCACAACCCGAAGTACGTGAAGAAGCCGCCCATGGAGAAGACTCATATGTGCCACGAGTGCGCACGCACGTTCGCGCACAAAGGGAACCTCATCCGACACCTGGCCGTGCACGACCCCGCCTCCGGACACCGCGAGAGGGAGCTCGCGCTCAAACAAGGCCGCCGCAAGCGGAAAGACGGCTCCGAGCAGGTGGCGGTCGTCTCGCCAGACTACCGCGCGCGTCAGTATCTCAACATCATCCTAACTCTAGCACACTAATACTCATTTAAGTCGAGGGTCCAACCTGGATGAGGTCTGCACAAGATCGACGCAGATGGCACATACAAATATACCCAGCAGTAGTGTTTTTTTACAAATATGGCTTTAGACGTAAAACTGTCCAGACGCCCAGCTTAGTGCATTTCAATCAGCCAAGCTCTTAATAATATTGGAGCATGGTCTTTATCACAAAAATTTATACTAACTTAGTTTAGTTTTCAAATTCAAAAATTTTAAGTTTCACCATACTGTTCATACCGGGAGATATTAATACTTGATATCTGATCATTGAATAGCGTTTAAATACTACACCGGTGCCGCGTCAACGAACTATACACACTATACCCTCTTAATATTTGGTTTCGATACAACGAGAGCATACTTTTTTATGTATATAGGTAACACACAGTTATGACGATATTTTTTTACGTGGAGGTCTACGTTTGGCTACAGCCTGCCTGATGTTAAGCATTGCTGCAGCCTAGGGTGTAACGCGACTACCGTGAAGATACCTATTAACTCTAGATTTGAAGACCCCCTGGATTGTAGTTCGCAGGAAACACAGGTTCTGGTAAAGTGTTCCAAAGCACCTTGCGGCTTGCTATAAGTTAAACCTTGTTACACAGAAGAAGGCGACAGTGAGTTGATCGAGGCAGAAGCGGCCGAAGCCGAAGATCAAGAGGAAATCGACGGAGAGGTACAACCCAATGAAATTCAAATGGAGGTATACTATTTACACCATACTATACATTGTATGTAGTATACATAAGCCTTGTTTGAACCGCTAGCCATTTATTTGAAGATCTATGTTAGTGCCGGTCGCTCGCATAATATCGTGTCTCAATAACATATTCTACATTTTTTCTGAATAACAAAACGATATCTTTTGCCTTCTTTAATAATATAACATTTTTTACATTATTTTATTTATCATTTTAAATACTCCCCTTTTCGAAATACTTCGCAATCGATACAAATGCAAACATTTTAAAACGTGTTCTAATGCTAAGTATTTTATATTACTGTTTTACTTGAGAACTGGCAAAGGTATGGCCAAAGAAAAAAAATAGTACTGCAACATTATACTTACATTTTAGCCGCAAGTGCATCTCCACGTACATGCGATTTCTTATTCGAAAGAAAAATCAAAATCATTTGTTTAACTTTTAAACATGTTTAAATTCACTAAAGTCTTTTCGATGTTTATAAATTATATTTTATATATCAAGCCTCCGAATTTATCTGTGCAATCTTAGTTATATATTTTTTTACGTAATATGATTAATTATTATTTTAATCATAGCATTATTGTTCTGTAACTTTTATTTATAATGGCCCTGTATACTGCTCATCAAATGGAAAATATCTTACGTACTCAGAGAATATAGCACCTACTGAGAGAATAAAGCGTTATACGGTTTGTGCCTTGTTCACAGATCCAAGAGAGAGCTGCTGCGGAGCGATCTCTCAAACTGGAGAAGGAAGTCGAAACATGCTTCGGTTTCGGGGTAAATATTATTTAATGTAAAAACACAAAGAAAGGACAAAGATACATATGCATACAGAGCTTTCAATAATTCTTTAAATACTTAATAATCAAACATTAAGCTTTATCCAGAATGTCAATAGTAATAAAGGAAATTGCACGCCTTTTTTGAAGCCGTGTGAGTTTGCCGGTCAATTGAATGTTCTAATATCGAATTTCTACTGTATCTCTTGAACGATACAGTCTTATACCCTGTTTCTAGAATGGTTATCAGTATAATTCTCCCATCAGATATATTTATACGTGTGTCATCGGATGAAAATTTGAAATCCACCAATGAGACCGCGTGGAAATCGATATCTGTCTATTTGTACAAATGAAACACGTACTGTGATATATTTCAGGAAGATCACGAAGAGGAAAAGGAAGAAGAAAAAGAAGATGGGCACGAATTCACGCAAAGTATTTTCGACCTGTTGGGATATATGTAGTCATTTATAATGAAATAAGAACCCATATCTTAGCAGTAACACTAAAACTGTAAAGGGGTCGCAAGTTAAAATAGATCTAAAAGTAATAACTCAATTTCAATATGCAGGACATACGATTAGTCCAGCAGTGCTATCGTTTATGACGTCACTTGGTACCGCAAATGATTTAAATGACGTCATAAACGATTGCATTGTTATAGTTTACTCTTAGGCGGTAGACCCGCGGGAGATGTGTCAATACAACATTTACTCATGAATGTATTTCTGCTTTTTAAAAGAAACTAACTTTTGAAAGCTTTTTTTGTATTGAACAACTCTTGGAGATCTCATTCAGTATCGCATAAAACGGCAAATTTCCAATACGCTGTGTTATTTGGAGATTTGAAATCTCCAAAAAGTTTATTAAAACTATTGTTGTTCTAAACACTGTTATAAACGAGTGTATGTTATGTGTCTTTATTATACTAAATAGTTTAAGTTAAGGTTTATTAATATTACTTAATTAGTTTAAGTATATTTTGATGTTGAACTTATACATTTAAAAGTAGTTTTTATTATTTTGTAGTTGAGGACAAATGTGTATTGTTCTACGTAGTTGTGCCAAAGTACAAAGAAGTTAAAATTGTAAATATTCAAACTATATAATAACAAAAAGCAGTATACTAAAAATAAATATTCCGGGACATAGCACACAGCGCCATCTAGCCCACACTAAGCAAACGCTTGTGTCGTGGAAACTAGATAACGGATATAATACTTATATACTTTTTGTTGTAAATACATACATACTTATTATACATACAAACGACCAGACTCAACACAAGTAATACGATACATATAAATATTTAAAATTCATAACTGTCACGCGGGAATCGAACCCGCACCCCTAGATTAGGAGGCAGAGCCACTACCAACTAAGCTAACAGGCCAGTCAATAGCTTTTTAATTACGCAATAGATGAATTCCTACAATATGATTTCATTTAACGAACGTAATTTAAGTAACAGATCTCATAGAGAATAATTATAATCTATGCAACAAAATTATAATGTAAGTATAACGCAATATAGTGTCATAGATAAGAGATCACATAGATATTTATCATAAAAGTACATAATATGTGCCTTATAATTGTAATATTTTTAAAGGATATAATTAAGTATGTAAATTAGTATAAGGAAAATAATGTTTAAGTAAATATTGTGAGAAAAGTGCTATGCCCTAAACTTCAAACAAGCAACAGGGTCACACAACTCAATTCTTAGGGTTCCGTACCCAAAGGGTGAAACGGGAGCCTATTACTATGCCTCCGCTGTCTGTCTATCTGTCTCCAGGCTGTATCTCATAAACCGTGATATAGTTAGAAAGCTGAAATTTTTACAAATGATTTATTTCCGTTGCCGCTATAACAACAAATGGGGTCCCCATATAATAAACGTGTTTTTTCGTATTTTTTTTGCTCAATATTAACATAGACAGACAGCGGAGGCTTAGTAATAGGGTCCTGTTTTACCTTTTGGGTACGGAACCCTAAAAAGTAACCAAACATAAAAAAAACCTTGAAATAAGTTGAAAAAAATAAGTTTCTATTAAAGTGCGTGTGTAGTCTATGTACGAAACATAAAGAAACGATAAAAAAACTTGCTTTACTGTTCTTAAATGTAGCTGGCCGGTTTTGTAGTTTTTTTGCGCGTCCGGCGCTAATCGGCCATCTTGTGAGGACATGTTGAGTCGACACGCCCGACTATATCACACCATGCAATTATATATTTCATGCCGGGAAAATTGATTGTTTTCTCGTGACTTGGCTCTTAGGAAGTTAAGTTATACTTATTACACGCATTACTTGCTTACAGTTTTCCACTTTTATAGTGAGAACTGCTTAGTTGTAAAAACTCCATGCCTGACTCTCTGTTCCCCGCGATATATAGGTATAATCTTTCGATCTTCAAGGCAGAGTGAATCGGTTCTTACTGGGTAAGCAGAAGTACGCTCCATCTTAGACCGTAATGATTGCTTACCATCAGGCGAATTATGGTCAAGTGCAAACCCATTCCGTGTAAAAAAACTTAAACTTCGTTCTCAAACAACGGACTTTGCTGTATAATAGACATAGTTTGTACTAAATGATAGAGTACCCGATTCATCCGGTAAGGTTGTACCACAAAAATAAAGAGTGGTGTTCAAATCTATGTAGAGGCAATAAATAATTTTTGCTCAAATCTTTTACGGTGTACTTTATACGGATAACTTTATTGCCTCTAATTGGCTAAATTTTATATTGTTTTTTGTTACCTCGCGTAAGAGCCAAATAATCGCACACTAAAACTAAATTTAGTTTAGGTAAAAACCGTTTATTAAATTTTAACCATAAATAATATTCCCATTTAGTCAGATAAGCAAAAATTCATAACGGAAATTCAATTTATACTTGTGTTGAAGTCATTTATCGCTGTGTCGTTACCAAATATAAATAACTATAATACGTAGTTATACCTAAATACCTGCGTACGCGCCGCCATACAAGACTTCAACGCGTGCGCGCCGCTGCTCTGCTTTTGGAAATGTATGTATGGAAACTTTCTTATTATGTAAACTTTTTATATCATGTGAAATAAAGAATACAATTTAGCAAAATCCGTGTTTTTCATATGATGTGTTTTCCCTACGATGTTACCAATACGTTGTAAAGTGTGAATAATCCGTTAATTCGTAAGTGGTGTTTAGGTGTCGATGTTAGTGTGAAATTGTATGAATTAAATTGTAAGAAATATGTAAAATACATATAAAATTAAAACTCTATTCTAATCGAGCAATCAGAATTATCCTTGTCACTCACTACATTACATTAATATCTTAAATGCCTAAGTAGCTGCCAACCAAACAGTTTTCACGGCGTTTCTCTACAAACGTTCGTAGCGCCATTCCTGCAGGTTTGTAGTCGGCATAGAATCGGCTTCGTCATGGTTTACCTAGGGGGAATCTGGCGAACTCACACGATCAGCAGCCTGCTGTAGGGTGACTGTTGTTTATGGTTTTTGAAGATGATCATGTGCTGCAAATAGGTTAGTTAATCCTTAGTAAGAAATAATAAGCAGGAAACCTGAAATTGTACTTTTAACGAAAAAAACTAAGTAAATTAATAAAAAAAAAGTTTTTGTTTTTGGCACAATACACCTTATTTATTTTGTACTTCAAAGTAAAGAAAAACACTTAGAATATATTGAATCTTTTTGATTTAATAATACATTCACAGGCACTTACAAACAGGGTACATTGTATTAATATGTTAGTGTCAAATAAAGAAATTAAAAAAGTTGCTATCAGGTTTTGTAAGAAAAGAATATTGTAAGTTCCGGAAGTACCTTATTATTATAATATTTATATACGAATTACCTCTAAGATTATCTTACCTATTGAATATAAGAATTAAGATAGGTATCTAAGAGATAATATAATAACTTCTCGATTAGTTGATACCTAATAAACGTTATTTGGTTTTTCCTAATATATTTTATTATGGAAAAAAATAATTTCATAATAAATCGTTTTCAAAGTGTGCGAGTATTAATTTTAGTTCGGTAAGGAGACCCCAAATCAAAACAATTCCAGAATTATCCACAAAATGCGTGTGCGTCTTGTCACCCCGTCTCACCCCAATGCTAATGAGCGCAGCGGGTACCTGACTGAGTTAATTCACGGAGGATCCCACAGTCATCGCATCAGAGACAATTAATCATCGCACTATTGCCGATCCAGGCTATACATGTACAGGGTTATGAGGCAAGGTAGCTAATAATGAAGGTGGCAATAAAAAAATAAAATTTGTTTCACTTTGTATATCGTCATTGGTTTTTTTAATGTTTTTTTGTTAGTTGATATATGTAGAGTAGAAGTAGAAAGCATGCAATGATTGATCAGATGCGAATTTCAGAAAAATATGTGAGAAATATTTATTTTTGTTCAGTCCATCAACATTTTCTTTTGATAGGTTTTAAAGAAAGTAACTGTCAAAAACATACACATAAAGAGTACGTTTCAAAAATATTTTAAAGTCCTTTGAACAGCTGCTCCGACGGTGCTCATATGGCGTTTCATTAAATACAAATAGCCCAGTACATACATACAGCCTTTGATTAATATTGGAATCTTTGAGCTTTTGTGATAGGGCCTTTTGTGGCAGGTATCTGTAATAGGTATATATTGGTGATTCGATTAAATAGATTGTGATTATAATTGCTTCATTGCGTCATCTTGGCCGAATGAGAATCATTTCGAGTGAGCAATATGGTAACTCTGGTGCAAAGGGATTTCAAGTCATAGTAAGGAATTCTGATAAAACTTAGTTGTTATAAGTATGAGTTAGTTTACAATTACTAGTTTATTAAAAGTACTTTTAATTAGTTGGCAGTTTAATACGGTCTTATTAATCACGATGTATTTCCCAAAAGTGGGTTGTTTGGTTTAATTCATATCATTTTCATTACCATTTTTTCCTTCATCTGATGTAATAACTGTAGGTACCTACATGAACTACTGGTAAGATAGAGATAAAACTCATTATATCCGCATTTATTTACAGAAACGTATTTTCCATAGCACAAAATTTAGTAGGTATAAGATACAGCGTAAAATCCGTTGTAGCTATTTTCATTTGGAAACCCCGCTGTAGCGGTCTGGGCGAACACAAATAAATCAAACGGAAAAAAATATTGCAGCATCCGCTGAAAGGTATTGGAAAAGCTATAATTTCTCGCGGCAGCATTGTGGCCCCCAGTTAAGAAAAATAAATGATTTTCCCATTGTCAGGTGATCTGAATCATTAATATCGTGAAGAATTTCGAAGCGACGGGGAAAATATAAATGAAAATTGGAACGCTAAGCTTTTTGTCGCATGTTTTATTCGAGTGTTCCCGATTCCCATGAAAGCGAAAGCCTTTTACGGAGATGTTTTATGAGTTTACTCACTTTGAGGATTTGTTTTTTGTTCCCTTTTGTTCAATTACTAGGAAGGCTCTGGAATGAAAACAAAACATAATAGTAAGGTTCTCGAGGTTGTCCCGTCTTCATGTTTTATTGATACTCGGCAATATCACAAAGGCTTACTGATCAAAGAAAACCGAAAGTGTATAACGAATTTGAGGTATATACTTCATTAGTATTTATAATTTAAGATTATCCAGCAGCAGTTTTGCGTATGGGGGTAAGTGGCATTTTGTAAAATAGGTCAAAAATACAGATCAGGCTTTTTTAATAGAACTTTCTCACATCATATTTCACCTACGGCTACGTGGTTCTATTATGCAGGACTTCACTACAGACAGGGAAATATATATGTATACAAATGTACGTGGGGTAATCACTCCATCACCACGTTACGATTTATGAGCGTGATCTATCAAAGCCGACGCGGTCCTGCCAGGAAACTGAGGTGTGCTGAATCAGAGATATTTCTTGATATATTCATCTTGAATAGATAGAGAGTACTGCAAATAAACAAGTTGTATAAGCGTTATTAGAAGTATAGAGTCACCTAAGCGTACTCTGATACCTTGTTCTGGAAATAAAATATGTCTGGTATATTATTATATCTATAATTTTATTGTGTCTAAATTTAATTTTATCTATAGATGGCCGTGCATCCCATGATAGATGCTTACACATATATACATATGTGATAATGTAGGTATATAGTAATTTTTATTATTATAGCTTTGTAATTCAACAAATGCAAGCGAAACGCCGACTTTTTGTAACTAAAATGGGTTTGTCATGGTCAAGTACTATATGCCTGATGGTAAGCAAAAGTTATGGCCTAATGTGTAATAAAGACTGTCTGTGCGATTAACGCAGACTGAGGAAATCCGTCTGTATTTTTTGAAGGAACCAAGCTGTTCTTGTGTTAACTTTTCTATTTCTTTGACAAACGCTGCCGCTGAGAAAATATATTTCGAAGCAAGGAGTGTGGGAGGATAGCTTTATTTATGGGGTTCAGCTACCTACTGAATAATACAAAAATCTTGATTCGGAAATTGACACTAATTTGATTGCGGGTAAGTAAGTTCTTATGAGAGTGGCTAACCCTGGTGTCAGAGTTTTTAAACCCTAAGGGCCTCTGACATGGCTTAACGACTAAGTTTTTATTTTATTATTCTTTAATTTTATTACCTATGATGCAAAATTTTTGTACTGAAATTGGAATTGAAATCTAATGAATTAAACTTCAAAAGATTCTTGCTGTGTTTAATGAAAACACCTCAAATAACGAGGTCATCTCGCAACAAAGACAGTTCCACGAATTCAAGCAATTTCCTTGTAAAGTAATAACAATTTGAAGGCCTTTGATTTAACGCAGGTATTAAGAATAGAGCTATATTATTTTCACTGGTATTTGACAATCATAATTATGTGATAATCAAGTGTTAAATGTCTATTTCGACGACTATTATTTATAAAAAAGGTACTTGTGTGACTTACGCCCTTTGGCCTCTTTTATCGTAACACTTGTCTTTTACCTGTTATACTTTTGACTTAATGAACCCAAAATAAACAATATAGCCTATTCACCTTAATTAATAAAATATTTGTTTAATACAGTTTGCCAGATGGTAAGCATTAGCTATGGTCTAACATTAAACAAGACATAGATCAGTTCGTAGAGTACTTATCTATATGTTGTCCCTCACATGATTATCACAAGGACAATAATTCACGTTCCAAAAGCCACCATCTTGCAGGACCGAGTGCAGTAAAACCGCGGGGCGTAGCTAGTTAGACATAATTCTCCCATCTTTATTCCGCCGCTGATCTCCCGGGTGATAAGGCGGCCACAGACGCACTAATCCTACACGTACTATTACAGGCTTACTTGTAACAGATTTTATTATCTCTTTTCCGCTGCATATGCTTTTAGCATGATCTTATTGTATTAGTTTCTGTAGCTTTACCCGAATGAAATGGTGACAATTCTAGGTTTCTTCTAGGCAAGCATGCTACATCTTAGACTACATTGGTGCGTAACATCAGGCAGGCTGTAGACAAACGTAAGCTTAATCAGGGATAAAAAAATATCTTAAGAGATATCTTTTTTCTAATAAGCTTTTCTAAAAGAGTTTTTTTTTCTTTATTTATGATCCTTTGTCGACATTTTACTATGCCGGTTAGTTCTAAAGGATTATTACCTATATGCTACTGTGTTTGCAATGACAAAATTCCGCGTTGGAGTGGCGTCATTATTGAAAACATAACTTCTTCCCCTAAATTGATTTGCCTTTGATGATTCGAAAGCAGATATTACGACACCTCTAGCCTCTATCACCAAGAATACTTGTATAAAAACCCTATCGACACCAGGGATGGCCACTCTAATTTAAGCTATTCTAACATATTGTTAGTAACCCTGTAGAGGCGCGTCCTTCGCTGCGGTAGATATGAGTACGTACATAATATGTGAATGGTGTGAGCAAGCTGCTCGGAATGCGGCCCGTATAGCCGCCCCGGGGGTGCTTGCAGCTACTACCTAGCAACAGGTTGGCAGGGCTATGGCTATTGACATGTAACTATATTTTGTTATCAATAAATTGAGTTTGAGTTTGAGTTTGAGTTTAATCTGGGAAAATAATAATCATCATCATCAGCCTACAGTCGTCCACTTCTAGACATAGGCCTCTCCCAAGGCAAGCCACCCAGCCCGATTTTGTGCTTCTTGTCTCAACCTATTCCCTGCTACCTCGATTATGTCCTCGCTTCACCTAATGGCAGGGCGCCCTACACTACGCTTGCCTCTCCACTCCAGAACTAGCTTACCCCATCAATATAATCATTAATACTATTTACTACAATATCTATGTTCATTAAAAAATTGTATGAAATTTAAAAATTCAGCATGTCCGTTTTGTAGGTCTCAGGTATTCGCCTACAGCAGTCGTAAGTACGTTAGAATATGCTGAGGCAGTTGAAAACCTCTCGACACTAGAGATATTTTAACTATTATATCTTAGCCTTGATATACATATTTTTTTAGAAACTTTTTTTTACACGGAAAAGGCCAACGTTTGTCTACAGCCTACCTGATGTTAAGCACCACTGTAGTCTAAGATATAACTTTAAGTTTTACCGTAATGTTCTCTTAAGCGCTTAGGTACCTAAGCTATGTTTTGCAAGATCTCCACAACATGTTATTACTTAGTTACTTTCCACGACATTGTGTTTAAGAGTCATTCTTAAAGTTTAGTGCTTAGTAAGACTTTACTTCTAAGTATGGCTTTATGACTTCCGCCCACTAATGTTTCAAGTCAAGTTACCGTAAGAAATAAAACATAAAATACTGAAATTTGCAATACTAGTAGGCTACCATGAACTGTCAGACCAACAAAATGCTGATTGTCAGTCTATTTTTCAAACCAACCAATATCATCCGCTTTCTTACCAAGGTTGCCTGAAAGTGATCACTATAGGTGTTAAGGCTGCCCACTTGTACATATATTCATAGCTTTAGTCTTTTGTTTGGTTTATTTATATTGGGTGTACACAAGGATTTTCATTTCATCCCTCTCTTTCTGGTGTACATTAAAGTTTTATTGAATTGAATATAATGAATATCATTCTAGTATGAATTTCACATCACATGTAGATTTTCTCTAAGAATTTGTTGTGCGGATTTATCATTTACCTAAATTGTGATGTATTATATAGGTGCTAAGCTAAACATAAAGGTATTCTTCATATGTAGAAACAGAACATCTTTGAGAGCTAGAGCTCAGTAGTACCCGGCCAGGTAAACAATGGGTACTCAACGTTGAGTGTGCGTTTGACTTCGACAGTCTTTTCGACAGCGATGAGTGCTTGGGTACATTGACCAGGTACTATGTATACGAACATAGCACTAATAATGCCTTTTGGTTTTACTCACACGTTACTCAATTACTGAAACGTATAGACATAAAAATAAAAACGAACATGACGCGAGTTTGATGGAAAGTATTTGATATGAACATTCATTCAATCCCATATTTTTGACCGATTTCAAAAATAAGGAGGATCTCAATTCAACATTGTTTTTAATAAATACTAACTATGTCTGGAATCCTTTAAAAGGCCTACAGATTTACTTACATAATAAGTAGTGGGGGCAACAAATGTACCTATGTATTTCTAATCTAAAACAAGTCTGCACTTGACCAAAATACAAAAACTATCATTTAATTCCAGCTAAGATAATTAGTATCTTTGCTATTACATATAGAGACAGACAGACCTACAATCTCAAATGTATAGCTGTAAGTATATAAAATAAAATACCTTGAGCCGAGTTGAGTCGTATTCCGCGCATCAGAGCCAGACATAACAATCCATGAAGCTGTGACTGTAAAATATGACCCAAAGAACAATAGAATATTACTACAAACCTCTCAAACTATAGGGTATAAAAATGCAGAATAGCGGTTCTGTGTTGTCTTTTTATTATCGTGTTTACAATTTGGCGCTACAGTGGCGGCTCGTGGTCTTATTCGCTGTCCATTTTTATCCGGGATCCGGAAAAGTAGGCTATATTGTGTTTCTAGGGAGAAATGAATCTCCATGTCAAGTTTTTTTTATGTCCCTGCTGCTGAAAACTCAGACACCAGAGTTGGTCTCTCTCATACGAACTTAAGTACTTATTTAAAGCGTTTCAGACAATCGTAAATTGTTATTGTCTAGTGACAAGAATTCTGAGTTGGTTTGCTAGTGCAAACCAACTCAAAATTCTTAAGTAGAGATTAAATTATGCTCATAACTGAGTTAGGTGTTGATAAAGTTTCATATGACCCGAGCCTTTCATTAGATGACCTACAAAGATTTGCTACAAATAATCCAGCAGGCGCTACGCCATTTCCTAACACGCTATGCGGACCATTTATATTGTTTTAAAAAACGGCCCACTTCCCTGTCGCCATTTGTGAAAAATATTAGCATAAGTATCGCGAAACATACAATTTACTGTAAGCGGTGTACCGGGAATTTCCGTCAGAAGCAAATAATCAAACTAGCTATAACAAAATGTATGGTGTCTATGGGAATGTATTTTTATTACGTTATAAGTTAGAGTACAAATCTTATACTTATCTTATTAACTCTACTTTAAATTAAAAAAAACCTTCATTACTAAAGCAGATTAAATACATTTAACGCCTGATTTTTAAAAGAAAAGGCTAAACCTGTAGTGGAAAATCATCATACGATTTGAGGTATCTTTGTTTTGATTTGGGTGGTAAAATAAAATTTACTCATATTTTCTTTAGCTAATTCATGTTTTTATTTTTACTTTCCTCGTATTTGTAATGAAAAGCACAGTGTTTATCTCGGGTTAAAAACTTATTTAGTCCCTCGAACTATTGATCGATACATATTGATCGATAAATATTGATACGAAAACCCCGTCTCGGCACTAAATAGGTTACTTTCACCCCTAGGGTAACAATATACTATTGTACCTTCCTAAGACCCATACGTAAACACCTACCTAATTGTATAGAGTAGGTACATGTAATTAATCAGTCTTAACTGTAATTAGCTTTAGTACATAGGTACCTAATTACATTTGAATCACAATAAAGGATTACTGGCAGATATAATTGAGATTAGATACAGCATAATCATCATACCTACAGATAGTACAGATATATTATACCTAGTCGGAAAAGATAAATCAATAAATGAATACTGCCAAGTATAACTGAAATTGGAAACTGCGTAAATACTAAAGAGCCATATAATTTATTTAAACAAATATATAACTAAACTAATTTTACGAGAGCGCAAAAAACGCGATCATAACCGCGGTCCTAAGCATGTTTCCAGTAAACAGCGGTGAAATGTCGCACGGGGTGCTTCCGTGAATGCTGAATAATGGCCGACGAATGTTTTTCGGTTCGAGAAATGTATTGCCTACCTCGTTAACATTAGCCTTGTTAACATTATTTCAGAACATATGAGAATATTATTTAGAGCATAATTTGTACACGTAGATATGTATTGCGGATAATTAAGTTTTTTTAAATAAATCAAGTATCGCCTCGCATTTTTGCACTTGTTGATTATAAGCTGAAAGATGGACAAATGTGACAAAGTGTATGAACGAAGAAAGGTTCACGCGCCGAGAACTAACTGTGCTGCGACTTTCCTGCTGCTACAAAGGAAACTTCGCATGAGCTAAGTTCGAAGCTTATTCACTTTATTTAGTCAAGGTCCCGCGACTCTGAGATAGTCTAATTTCTCCAAGAATAGGAATTTAACTCGTTCCCAGCGGACTACTTTTAAGTAACTAGTCCTTTCTATAAAATTAATTAAACTGTTAAATACTATCATGTGTGTAAATTCGCACCTATGTACCACCCAATCCCGGGGAGGATTTACGGTGGTTATGTGGGAGTCGCATACCCACTAAACACCTGGGGTGTTTCTCCTCTGCGTCGCTGATCGGGGCTCCGAGATCGCTAGGCATACTAATAGGTGCATCTGTTTAATGTAATAGTGGTATACTACATAAATGATGTAAATGTCTTTTAAACTCTTAATTTTTTCTTCTTCTTAATTTGTTTTATGTACTGTTTTTTAATATGTGTCAACAATAAAGAGTTAATCTATCTATCTATCTAATTAATTTGTAACGATTTTGTACTTATGTGTAGATACTTAGAATAAGTTTGAAATACTTAAAAGTGTATTTATTACTAGCTGTGCGCGCGACTTCGTCCGCGTGGAATAGTTAGTTAGGGCATCGTATTTATTTTTGCAAACTACCTCTTCAGCTTTATAAGTTGGAGTCTCGTCTTGGACGCCGTGACGAGCGGTCGCTTTCGGGAGTGGTCAATAGAGCCTCGTCAATACAATTGATCCAGTAAACAATAGGCACAACATCTGCCAGCGGCTAACGCAATGGCTGCGAGCAAATCAATTCCCTGGCCCCGCGAAAAGTGACTATAATCAAGTGCCGTGCAACGCGTGTTTATAATCTTTGCATGTATCAGTGAGTGACAACCAGTGTACGTGACCCGTCATCAGAGGCCACTGGTACCAGCGCCCAGCGCGGGGAAGCCCACTCCAACGGGGGGAAAACTCGGTGAGCTTGTTCCATATTAGCCACACGTGGTCTAAACCCCTTTTCTTCGGTCTCTCCTTCCTCAATATCCTGGGATATTGTCTAGACGTCTGCCACGAGGGACAAGTCTGTTTTCAAGCAGCCCATACCAGCAACCAACACCGTACGGTCACATCGGTTACTTATAGATCAAACCTACGCGTAACTAGCTTATCCGATTTCAAAATACATATTTACACAAACTGCAGTAAAAACCTGCTAAATTTACAAGGGTATACTGGATTACGCGATCTCATACCACGGACGTAATTACTCGTAACGTATGCGAAAACACAGACAATCTGCTTTCCCAAGGCAAACACAAAAGCCTAAATACGAGTAAAAACTACACACATCTGCAGGCCCGTTTGGACAATGACTTGAGATTTTGGAAAGGCGCGTGAAATATTACGCTATCCATTCCCAAAACAAATACCGAGTCGTAAAACTAAGCAATAAATCAGACCATTAAAATACAACCAAAAAAACCCTTCTTAAAATCATCTGCTGGTTTCCGCCACAGCGGGGAGGCTCTATTGTTGGGTGGGTCATCCTTTGTTAAACATAGCTCAAAATTTGCTTCTAATTGTAGTCATTTTTTCTACGTACAATAAAGCCCAGACGTTTGTTTTATACACATAACACACTAGTACATAAAGCGTAATTAATAGACTTATTCCAAATAAACAGCAGGTATTAAGTGCAAGTACTTAGAGTTGTTAGACGAGACCCAAGTACTCACTCGAGTGCTACTTACTCCCCTTTTCCGTTAAAGACAAAAGGGAACTAGTATAGTGCATGATATACCAGTTAACTAATAAGTAATACATAGTATATAAGCTTCCTTCACAGCCTCAAGCACGCGCATACCTGAAAGATATCACGAGCTAGCCACGACAACCCGTCCTCTGCGATACCGCCACGGTAAGGCACAAAGCCGATATGGAAATATGGACCCTATCGTAAAAATACCAGGAGACGGCAACTGCTTGTATCGCGCTTATAGCCCACCAAATTAACGACTTGTATGGCCTAACCTTTGACCACCAACACATTCGACGAGACCTCGCACGCCACGTTGAGGATAACCAAAACGATCCACAAATGTACCTAGCGATCAGAAGTAATCTAGATAGTTCAGCACAAAGCGAACAAATCAGGAACTACATTCTATCACAATACCAAGATGGCACATGGGGCGGCACAGACATACTTATAGCGGCAGCGGAATATTATAGTATTAACGTCAAAATCTCTCAAAAAACCCCGCTACAAGAAACAGTATGTTTCTCTCCTAAGGCACCAAACGACACCGCAGGTAGCATAGGTCTAATAATTACGGGGAACCACTTTGATTGCTTTGAAAATCACCTAGGAGTAATAAGTACAAGCACCACGCAAAATTACCTTAGTCTTGGAACCAGCACCCCAGAGGAGAATACCAGATGAGTCCGGATGCAGACTTGCCCGCCCCAGGCCACACCAAACAACAAGAACAGGTAGTAAATGAAAACATAAACATTGCCACATGGAATGTTAGAGGCGCCGCAACGTTGACTAAAAAACGAGAGATTGACGAGTTTCTAGACGGAAAATCTATCCATATTGCCTGCCTACAGGAAGCTCACTTCAAATCCGGGACCTACGAATCTAGTCACTATACGTGGCACCTAAGCGGAAACAACAACAGAAGAGGCCAAGCTATTCTCATAAGAAAAAGCAGCGGCCTAAGGCTGAACTGGACTAAAGCAAACACAAACAATATGGTTGCTTCAATAGATACAAGCAGTGGAGCCTCTCTATTCATTACTACAACGCACAGGTCCAATTCAACGTCACCAGCAGCAAGCGACGCGACTCGGCTACTACAACTGACCAAGAACAAACCAAGGAACTCAATAACAATCATACTAGGTGACTTCAACGCCCACATAGGACTCACAGATACACATGAACTTCGCGATAAAAATCAAAGAGGCAAAAATCTCCCACACCAAACAAGTAACGAAACGGGAAAATCTCCGATTGGACACATCATTCGGCCGGCGCAGCTGTAAACTGACTTGGACGTTGGGAAACAAAACATCGCAAATATACCATATAATGACAGATGCCAAAAACAACCAGATTTTTAATTACATCAAAGGTGAAAAAACAATCCTATCTGACCATAGAATCATATGGGGAAACCTGAAGCCCCTCAGCACAGAATAAATAATACAACAGAAACCTATCTCCCTGTTCCGAACACGCAGCGAGCGGAGGGCACAGTAAAGTACGATCGACAGTCGTGGGTCAAACGGCACATCACTCCCCAAAGTATGAAAAATTTGTTTGTATTGTATCAATAGGTATATCTAGCTACTTAAATAAGCAATTTATAGTTGAATTCGAGAAAAACAGGATTAATTTAGTAAACATTTTAGAAAAAAAAAAAAAAAATTGTTAATACATACTTTGTTATAATAACACATAAAAAATTATTACTGATAAAGTATTAATTTATCGAAATATAATTCACTGATGATTAAGTATAAACACTAAAATAATACAATTTTATTATTGTACTAAATCTACATTCCTAATGGCAACCATGATAACTTTGAGAGACTCGAACTGTATGCAGTGAAATATGAACCGTAAATCGAAACGTTAAATATCAATTTGGCTTGCGCGTAGGTTACGAACGTACGCTGCGCTGCGAACGTATTTTGATAGCGTGGCGCGTTTTTGTTCAAAGTTAGGTCGCCCTGCCCTCACGTGAAACTCCAATAGGGACTCTACGGGACCTCCAATAGGACTAGCCAGGGCCGGCGTTGCGAGTGAGTTTGACTACAAAACCCTAAACTACGAGATGCTTCAAAGTAACACCACTCGAAAAAAAAAAAAAAAAACCAAGAAAGCCGCTATCGTGGAAAGTGATAACAAACGTCATGAAGATGGCGGCCAATAAGACTATCAAACATGAAAGAAGGTACTCTAAGGCTAGAGAAGAGGCAATTACAAACCTACAAAAGGCGAAGTTCCATTATAAGCATCACCCTCAAGATATAGAGGCTAGAAATACACTTAAAGAGTGCCGGCGCCGTTTGCAAGAGATCGAAGCAACGGAAGATCTTAAAGTTGGTAGACCTAACTATACGTGGAAGGATTCTTTATCTCATGATATGGACCCCAGGAAAACATCTGACTGGCAGGACATGGCGAAAAACAAAGGAGACTTTATAAGAGCTGCCAGGGAGATCTATAAGATGGCAGAAACCGACAGCGAATCTGATGAGGAAACAGAACGACATACCAACAGGCAGGCACCAACCATACCCCAGGAAAGGCCGTCAGATGACACAAGAACAATCCCTTAGCGACATAGGATCTATTCGACCCACATTTAAGATCCACCTACTACACCCGACGTGGTTATGATTACACACAATAGGACCAACATTACACAGCGAACGTATTAAGATAGTGCTTGCAAAGCCAAACACTAACAAACCCCAAGATGGGTCAACTCAATAATCAACAAACACCATTTTTTACTAACGCTTATCCCTATCCTTAATAACAACCTTCTCCAAATCGGCGTCTGGCTGCATAGCCGGTCGACTACCATCCCGGAGCGTTAGCACAAAACCACGCTCCACAACCTCGTGCCCCCCGGTATGCCGGTTTGACCGGAGCAGGCTTGTCCTGGCTGGGTGCGGTACCTATGTTCATGTTCATGTTCACTACCTCTTCAGCTTTATAAGTTATAGCCTTTACCCACTACTTGAACCGTTTTTGCGGCTCAGGCAACGGAAACCCTCAAAGATGAATAATTTTCCCCGTTTTTTCCACATTTTCCATTTCTTCGCTCCTATTAGATGCAGCGTGATGTAATATAGCCTAAAGCCTTCCTCGATAAATGGTCTATTCAGCACAAAAAATATTTTTCAATTCGCACCAGTAGTTCCTGAGATTAGCGCGTTCAGACAAACTCTTCAGCTGTATAATATTAGTATAGATAAGAATTACGAACGTGTATACAAATTATTTTACTAAATAGCACCACAGCGCCTATTTATCTTTGTCATTTTCCGTTCAAAGAGCGGTCTTTAAATTCGGTCCCATTACGTCGGGGTGCGGCCTAAAAAATTAATCAAACCGCAGCAGAACCTCTCGACCTCGGAACTTGGCGAATGAAACCTGCAGAGATGAAACGACAGACGGATTTAACACTGAGCAAAATAACAAAGGAATTAAAATTTTCGATTTCAACCATAGCGCCTATTGTAATATTATTATTTATTAGTAGCAAATAATTATTTATCAAGGTTTTTAAGTCACATTTGTTACCATTGACTATAGACAATTTATTTTTGTCATCGCAATTTAAAAAAAGTATCGATTTTGGATTAAAATAGTATCAGGAGTGTATGTACGTACCTATTGTACGTGCTAGAAATGTGGGCGTAGCTTAGATATCGTCACCATTGTTAAGTAGTCATTTATACATAATTTAAAGTCACACAACACAAATAACTTTCTCTCATACCCTTTGCTATACAAAATACACTTATTATGGCTTCAGTTTAATGTATCTTTTGTCTGCAATTTTCCAATACTTTTATTAAAACGAAGCCGAAGCGAGTGAAGAGCTACGTGTCGATTCGCCGCCGCGTTCGGGAATTGGAATCGGTTTTACTTATTGAAACGGTGTTTTGCCAACTTTCAGTATAATTTCTTCAATTTTCACAAACATTACGGATATTTTTGCGGTTATTTTCGGATGTTTGTGGCTTTATGCCCAGGAATGACATAAACAGAACAAAATACCAAATAGGTATAAGCCGTATTAATAAGCGGTAATTTTATCGCCTAAGGCGATTTCTGTCAGACCCACAACAGACTGTTAAGGTTTCAGTTTTCTTTCTTTCTTTCAAATTCCTAACAAGGCACATATTATATCAACTGATATCTAGACAAAACACTACGTTCAGACGACTTTCCAAATGATAAAAGGTCAAAGGCCTAATTAAAACAAAAATTTGCTTCACATTACTATTTCTTTAGTATAACTGTATAAATATTAGGGATACATATAAATTGTTTATAGATCGTGTAGTAACTGCATGAATAACTTTGTTATTCTATCTCCGGCAGCGCGTACCTACATTGTGTAGATAACATCTACAAGTAGGTAAGCCCATCCTGACCTAAATAAACTTTCTTTCATGTCCATCGGAAGGCAGTCAACAGACATGAAGCGGGATTTCCTATTCGGACCACGAACCTTTCACAGACCAGTTGTAACAGATAAAATAACTGTCAGTTATTGAAGTCAAATGTATATATGCGCGTAGGGTGCAGTGTGTACCTACTTATATGCGCATAGGGTGCAGTGTGTACCTACTTATATTTGTGTCTTAAATAGAACTCTTTTAAAGCTTATTTTGATGTTAGAATTAGCCATTTCTAACTACATTATTTTGGCGTTAAATACGATTCAGAATCGTAGGCTTTAGAGTCCAAAAGTAGCACTTCGCTATTAAAATGCTTGGTTATAAAGGTACTTAAAATACTTAACTAAGTATGTACATACATAATAATGAATTTATATGAATTCCCTAAAGTTAGACACTAAACATTCAGCTGTGTATAGTTGTAATTATTTTCAAAAAACCTGTGTCATAAACTGCAACTAATTGAGAATTATTGACAACTTCCTTCATTAAAGTTTAAGTTATCACTATGAAATCCTGAATCTATTGGAAATTAATAGTAAAAAGGTATTCCACCTTAACATTTGCTGGTGGTCCTATTTTTGTCTAGTCCGTGCGTATTTTCTGTTTATTGGCGACGTCTCTGCGGAACCATGGGCATTGATTGCGTGTAACTCGTGTTACATGTTGGTTGTCGTCAGCTACTATTGTTCAACAGCCTTTTGTCTCCTTACAAATAGTAAGTATAGTGCAAAAACTACATGTCTATTGGCTATTTTTATTTATTAGTTTGAATATAAATTGATAATAATAATGTACTTAATAATCTAAATTGTAAATTTGAATTTGCACGCCCTGTGGGTGAAAATATAGCGCTCTGTGGGTGTACATAATACCGCCTTCGTAAATATATACCTACCTCAGTATATATCACAATAATTAAATGAATTTTGAAATTGGTATTTTATGATCATCAAAAATATACATACGGACATCAAGTATAGGTGTTCAACGATATGAAAACTGAAAAATACATACATCTTTACAAAATAATTCTACCTACTAGGTTTAGGTAAACTCAGTTTTGCGGTGAGAGCAGTTATTAGAAGATATCCATATTTGAAGACTACAGATTTTCCGTAGTCTGACAAATATAGCACAGCATCATATAAGTAGATACAGGTACTTTACAGGCCGAAAATAATACATGAAACTTTTACAAAAGTGCTGTAACATAAGTAAGTGCCATAACAGCTAGTTAAGTCCTAATCACATAACCCTAAAGTTCATCCCAATCTAATCCAATCACAGTGAAACAGGTCGAGAGGTCGCTCCTAGGGCGTAAAAGTGGCTATTAACTCAACTGCCTGTAGAAAGCCTGTAACGATGATATCACATTCTAAAGACACTTCAATTTTACGAAGAATACGACATACATATGGGTAAAAATATAATAGACAATCTGTCGACAAGCATAATGATTTTGATGACGCCACCTAGCGGTGTGTTAGGGCAATCTCTAGAGAGAGCCGGCTCTATTTCAGTAGATATAGTAGGTATTTTCTTGTTTAATTCAATTTAATTGTCATCATCATCATGTCAGACCGTGTTCACACACTGCGAGAAAGAGAGGGATGAAAATCCTTGTCCACTGCTGAGTAATTTAATAGTCAGGAAAAGATTAAAAACAACTGAACAAGTGCCCATTACAAGCCACATTATATAGGTATTAACAACACTTTTTAGCCAAAATCCATTGCCTAAATAAATAAATATTCCGGGACATTGCACACAACGCCATCTAGCCCCACACTAAGCAAACGCTTGTATCGTGGGTACTAAATAACGGATATAATACTTATATACCTACTTTTCTTTTGTAAATACATACTTATTATATATAAAAACGGCCAGACTCGACACAAGTAATTACAAATTTTAGTATTCATAATTACTTGTCTCATGCGGGAATCGAACCCGCAACCCCTAGATTAGAAGGCAGAGTCACTACCAACTAAGCTAACAGAGCAGTCAAAATGCCTACATATGTAGTTGTCTCTCTGTTATATTATCTACTTCATGTAGTGCAGAATGTCCGCGGATGGTGTCGTAAAATGGAAGTAAATCTGTACTCCTACTCGTTACGGAGATGAGTGTGATGAAACGAACGTAGACTTGAAAATATATCGGGACTTCGGGATGAACGGGACGAGAGATTCTATATTTTTTGTGAAAATGCCTAGTGAGCATTTTTTTATCATAATATGTCTGTAATTCAATTCTGCCGGAACAGTTAAATAGATGTGCTTTCTGTCTTACTCAATTATCTCAATACGCAGGTTACCCTGCAAGGCTCTAGTTTTTATGAGACTAAATGCAATAAATAAGATAAAATTACTGTATAAAATATTTACTCGTACAATGTGTTAAATTTAGAGCACGAAAATAACACAGATTAATATTTATACAAAAATAACCTATATATTTATTTCAAAACAACAAAAATTAATAGTAACACTTCCAAATAATAATAAAAAAATAAACATTATATATACATCATAAAAAAAAATAAAAAAAAAACTAATCTACATTTTCAAAAGGTAGCGTACCCAAAATGCTGGCTGCATTTCCCCGTTGAATAGCTAGACTAATCTTTTGGGCAAATTGCAAATTAAATATTTGCATATTTATACGTGATTTCCTACATCAAATATATGTACTTACATATAAATGAATGGTGTATTTTGTACTAATTCCCCTAAAAATTGTTTCAACAACTTTCCATCTGTTTTGACATACGACTTTCATAAGCGAGGTTCTGAATTTATCGCCAAGTAAGAATGCTTGCAACTTCACAACTTGCCCCAACTTCTGGGACGCACACAAAACACTTTTTTCCTCTTATTATGTTCGCGATAAAACTATTCCTCGCTCTCTATTATTTAGTAGATTTTGTGATATCTGTCGAGTTTGGAAGGTATTTTAGTAATTATCATATTGAAGCATAAATCTATTGCAAAAGTCACTTTTATACTGTAAATATATGTACGTATTCAACCAATATTATCATTTTATAAGTAGGTATTCAAATATATAAAACTCATAGGTTACCGACTAATTGACATAGTGATCTATCAACGCACAGCCCAAATCACTGGACGGATTGGGCTGAAATTTTGCGTGCAGGTAGATATTATGACGTAGACATCCACTAAGATAGGATTTTTGGAAATGCCATTGCAGGGGATGCAAGTTTTTTTTTAAAGCAAGCGAAGCCGCGAGTACCCACACGTCTTAAAAAAATTAAATACCAAAAAAAACAAATATGTCTATATCAAACACGTCTTTATTTCAGCGAAAACTCTTATCAAAACATTACAATAACACTGTGAATAAACTTACAATTAATATTCTTAATCAGGCACAAAGTTCCTTAACAAGATGAATTACAATTATTATAATAATAGTACAAATGCTTATTCATTAAATGTGAATGTAATCGTTACGAAATTTAAATTTAGATTCCTTAATTTGGGTTCTAACATGTTCTTAACATAAAGCTGTTGCTTCAGACCATTAGAGTTACTATTTTCCACGAAGTCTTTTTGCCAACATAATATTACTTTGAATTGTTATATGTTTAAAAAATACTAATTGCTTAATCTCTAGGAAACGCATTATCTATATAGTCTAAACATCACTACAACGAACAACACTGAACTGTAAATTACAGTAACTGTAATAAAAATTAATGATAATATTGGTGGTACATGTCTACATAAATGTGAGCTTGGTCCGTACTTGGTTGACTTGCCACACGTTCAAGTTCTCGTACTCTTCGATGCAAGCGTCCACCTGAGACAAATAATTACGTATAGTTAGAAAACAATATTAATTTTTTTACGACAAGTAGCCTAGTTACGGGATCCGGAGAGTTTAAAGAAAATAGAGCAAGATCGTATTTTGTTGACGTAATTATATGTAGTTTGATAAGTGCTAAGCCCGCACTATGGTTGTTTAGACACGTTCTGACGCTAGCAGAAATACATAGGTTCGAATCCTGCCGGTCGTGGTAATTTTCGCATTTTTTTTCTTCAATAATTTTAAGTAATTATATTTAATATATAGATAAACGAGAAATAGAGTTACTTTATTATAGAATCTGCCTAATGTTTAACACAGCTAACATCTCATATGTAGCAGTAAAACACAGACATATAAAGATCCTTTGACGTAACACACATGTCTAATAAAAATTCTCAGCAAAAAGATCAGACCCTGTTGTATGGATGAATGAACAATTCTGATGAAAAGTTTTAGTACAAGGATAGACTCTGGATACAAAGTGTATTTTTTAAACTTGAATAACGCCGTGAGGCGATGCTAATCATATATAAATAGATAGAAAATTATAGAAACCTACGAAATAAATTACAAAAAAATAAATATATATAGGTACCTGAATTAAAAAAGTGGCTCATTCAAGAAACATACAATTCCATAGAAAATAAAAAAAGCTAATGGTAGAAATCTTGTGAAATAAATAAAAGTTATGTAATTTTATATTGTGTCTAATATAAGTTATGTACAGTTGTGATTTCTAATTGACGTGTAATCTTTTGTTTACAAATAAATTGTTTATCTGTCTACCTGATCGGGCTTGAACCCCTTGTCGACACACCGCTCGATGACGTCCGCGATGCTGACAGTCTTGCTGGAGCTGGCCAGGTCGCGGATCACGGCGAATATGCGGTCAGCCGAGCTGATACCCCTGCGGAAATATACACATTATTAGATACTACCTTCAAGTAACTTATTTAAAAACTTGTTTAATTAATAAAATAAAAGCGAGAAAACACATTTGTATTTTCTTGCTTTTATAAGAATCACGAATATCGAGGCGTGTTATAACAAATAACCAAGCAATCGCTCTTCATAGATAGATTTCTTCTTCATCTTCACAACGTACTGCTACTGACGCCGTCTTTAGAATGAAACTGCTGTTTCTTATCTAGGTATGTAAATACATATAGAATAGATTTTATTTAAAACTAGCTGCTCTGCCCGGCTTCGCACGGTTACACGTTAGATACTTAAAACCGCCCACTTAAAACACTATCTGTTAAAAAAAACCACATCAATCCCGGTGCGTAGTTTTGGAGATCAAAGAATGTAAGGGCCGCCCGTACACCGCCTGTATTTTATGGTATTAAAAATTTGATTGTTTTTTGCTTCAAATTTTTCTCGCCGTAAAAACCATCCTTGAACTTCAACGAACATTTTAAAAAAAGAATTGGCCGAATCGCTCCAGGCGTTGTTGAGTTATGCGCTTACCAACACATTTTGCGATTCATTTTTATAATTATGATAAATGATTGTTTTGCTTTTAACATACAAAATCCACACTTAAAAGGATATGCGTAAGTAACTAGTCCCCTGTATTAATGTGTATTGTTTACCTGTGCGTGGTGTCGTCGACGTGTGTGAGAGACTGCTTGGACATCTCCACGAGGCGGATGGCTTCCTGCACGTCTTCCTTCTCCACCATGTCTGACAACCTGACGATATATATATATTCAAAGTTTTAGCTGGAGCGAATAAAAATAATTGTGAGAGCCCTAGTATGTGGAAAAGAAGAACCTCATGCCTCAAGAATATTAGGATGTAGTTCAAGCTGAGCACCAGATCCCTACTTCGTGCAGCTGTCAAAAGTGAAAATTGCCCTGATGATAGCCGACCTCCGGTAGGAGATGGCACCTCAAGAAGAAGTATGTGGAGTGATTTAGGAAATACATAATAAAATTACATTCAGAGATTTTCTGCGATGGAACATGTCTGGTCGGATCTGGTAGCTTACCAGAGTGTGCAGTGTTAAAACAATATTGCGGTACGAAATCGTAACCCAACGCATCGTTGCATGTGGTAAACATGTAATGTTACTGCAATGAGTATGCTTGGGAAAACATTGTGTTTATTGTGATGTATTATGAGTTTAAAGTAGTTTAATATAATAAAATGTATAGTATGTATATATAAATCAGTTTTGTTCAGTACCCAAACCATGTAGTTCATTCCTTAGATTTATTATGACAGTTTGTATTGGTATTTAGATCTATACCCAAATACATACACAACAGATCCATTAGATACTGCAGATAGTGATTTCAGCTCCTGATATATGTAGGTGTGCATTATGATCATAGAGAAAGGTGAAATGAATAAGATGTTTACCGCAGTCGTGCGAGTGCGGTGGAGAGGCGCAGTATGGCGAGCAGGTTCCTGGCTGATGTGAACGTCACGTCCTGCGCGTTGCGCGCCTCGCGACGCAGCTCCACGTACGCCGCTGCAAGAACATACAATGTTAGTGAACCAGGGAATTAAATAGAACTAATGTCAGTCTCTAAAACTAATGTGAGTCGTCACTCATGACTGAAGGTCGTGACTTCTCTGGAGAATGAATTCGTTAGTTCGGGGAGTTCTCTTGGGCAAATACATCGTGGTGGGCGCCCAGGTCCTTTAACGGAACATTTTCAGTAGCTCTTGGCTAAGTATTGAGTGCGCTTGGGGGAATGTAGTGCAATTTTTGTGAGATAGTGATTGCATAGCCTCACTTAGTAGTTAGTTTGAGTGAGTAGAGGGGGTGGTGACTCACACACGATGTAGTCGGTGAGGTGCTCGGGCACGGCGGGCTGCTTGCGCTTGGTGAGCGCCACGTAGCGCCGCACCAGCCGCATGGGCAGCGCGCGGTGCTCCGAGGGGGGCTGCGTGGAGTGCTGGTGCACGTACGTGATGTGCTTGGCCAGCTCCAGGTCCTTGTCACTGGAACATCATACGGGAGAATTATACTTCAAGCCAAACTTTGTAGGCCCTCGGACTTCAGATTTCTTCCAACGACACACGAACCTTCGTGTGAGACGTTACATAGAACGCCTATATTGACAACTCACCGGACTGGTTCTTCTACCTTTTTCTGATGGTTTCCTTGATGTGTTTGTCAACTTAGAATCTGGTTGATTTCAACCCAATTTATAGATGTGAATGTGAGAGGCAAATCCGACGTAGATTCAGTAAAGAAACAAGAAACAATTATCTCTTCTTATTTAAAAAGCAAATACTTAGTTGAGATATGAGATATGTTACCGGTTAGGTTTGTCCTGTATGAGCCAGAGCAGGTCGAAGCGGGAGAGCAGCGCGGCCGGCAGCTGGATGTTCTGCTCGATGCTGCGCTTGGGGTTGTAGCGCCCGTACGCCGGGTTGGCGGCCGCAAGGATCGACACGCGCGCGTTCAGGCACGTCATTATACCCGCCTGGGGAGGGACGAACAGTTATAATTTATTTGTGCTGTTCAGTTAAATGCTATTTTCTACTACTTATCGAGTGAGAGTGGCCAACTTTGGCCAACGAGAGTTTATCAAACCACCCTTAGAGACTGGCTTAACGACTGCCGTACTAGACAAACAGCCGGGATCTGTGCGCCAAAAATAATGCTACTTTTCGGTCACCCATCCGCATACTGATTGCGTCGACCTTTGCTTAACATTGGTAATCGCACGCGTTTTTTCGCTAGCTAAGCTACGTGCGATTCGATAAAAGTAGATGCCTTTCAACTTCGCGCGCGTTATTCCAGGAAATTTATATAACAGGTAGGTTTAGTCTTATGCGTCAGTGTTACTTGTTTGTAATCTTTTAGCCTGCAGTTTGTGTACCTTTTGTAAATAAATAAATAAACAGCCATACCAAAAATCACGACGAGCCGTCGCTCTGTTTCAACCTAAAAGTAAAACAACGGGCAAACACTAGTAATAAATTGTTCTGAACTATATAACCCTGCTTAGTTTAGCAGTTGTCAGATATAACTGGGGCCCATTTTGCCATCAGTCAGAAAATGTATATTTTTAAATATAACTACATACCTTAGCTATAGATATAGTCTGCTGCTCCATGACCTCGTGTATGGCGGTGCGGTCGTTCTCCGCCATCTTGTCGAACTCGTCGATGCAGCACACGCCCTGGTCCGCCAGCACCAGCGCGCCGCCCTCCAGCATCATCTCGCCGGTGAACGGGTCCTGGGATCATTGACGATTTTTATTCATTTCATTTTATTTAATTTTTTGTTTAATTTCGCTAGGTTGTGGAACTCCCTGCCTGGCTCTCTGTTCCCCACGCACTATAATCCAGCGATCTTCAAAGCGAGAGTGAATCGGTTCTTATCAGGTAAGCACGCTCCATCTTAGGCCATAGCCTTACTTGCTATCAGGTAAACTATGGTCAAGTGCAAACCCGTTCAAGTTAAAAAAAAAAAATGTTACAGAAAACACGGTACCTATGTAGGTATATGTGAATAGGTCCTGGAATAAACCTTTTTTTATTAAGTTACAATAAGTACCGAGGCATTTGCTTAGTACGTGATCAGATGACGCTGTGTGAAAGTTTCGGGAATATTATTATTGTTTGCGGTTAAGACACGTTTTGACAGATTTTCAGATCTAATCAGAAATGTTTATGCTTTGATTTGATCAGATTCTTCATCGGTTAAGTCATTTCTTCTTCACTGTCTTCCATCTTCCAGTGTAATTTCTTCTTTGACGTGTCTTCGAACGTGGGTGCGCGTTAAGCGTTAATTAAGCGCGTACGTCAGATAAAAGTGACAATCTCCACTCAGATTGGCATCTATGTAGTTCAACAGTTGGGCCACTCCATGGCCAGGCAGATGTCCACGTATATATGTGCTAGTGTACCTTCATGACGGCGGCAGTGAGCCCGACCCCCGAGGAGCCCCGCCCCGTGGTGTACTGGCTGCGCGGCGCGAGGCGGTTGATGTAGTTCAGCAGCTGGGACTTGGCCACCCCGGGGTCTCCCATCAGGCAGATGTTGATGTTGCCGCGGATTTTCATGCCGTTCGGACGCCTGCAAATACGTTACAGTGTTTGAAGAATAATATGAAGTACTTATGACATTGAGCGAGCGCGTTGTGCATGGGTGCCCGCGGGGACAGACGCTTAGTCACCAGAAGAAGCGATGAAATGTCGATATCATGGTAATGGCAAAAATTCGCACAGACCGTAGTCATGACCATAACGGCAATTGGAATTCACACCTTAACAATAGACACATATATTTTCTACCACAGACCATGTTTCCTAGAAGTCACAATCCAGAGGTCTTCAATGGCGGGTGGGCATGAGGCGGTTTGTGACATGAAACTATTAATTTACTCATATTTTGTTTATTTATATTTTTGTTTGTTTTCGTCTAATTTAAGTTTCATGTTTAAATAAATGGTTTTTATTTTTATTTTATTTTATATTCAAATCTTGAGCAATGTTATAGAGCTTAACATGAGGCGAGCGGTAGTCAAACACGATACGGTAGTAGTCAAACATCATCATATTGAGTTTAAAAACCTTTTCATATTTTCTTGTTCTAGAGGAATGATACTCACTTGTCTACCCCTCCCACCAGCAACAGCAGCAGCGCCTTCTTCACGTCCTCGTGCCCGTATATCTCGGGCGCCAGCGAGCGCGCCATCTTGCCGTACAGGTCCTCGTCCGCCAGCTCGGCGAGCTCCTCCTCCGTGAGCGCCTCCGCCAGCTCACTCTCGTCCGCTTGGTTCAGGCAGCTGACACTCTGTAGGGGACAACATTGATAGGAGATTTTAGAAGAAAGTGTTTGCCAATCCTCGCGTAATTTATCAACCTTTGAACTTAACATGTGTAGATAGTTTCATAGTTGTTACTTTACCATATCCTGAGTATTCGAAGTCGGCCCACAAACTTGTTTTTCTCTATCAAAATCATATAGAAGGCTCTCTGTATGAAAAAGGCAACTGACGGACTTCAGACGACTAAAGTGTGTACCACCTTCGGGAGGAGGCCTGTAACCCTCTATCAATGAGCCAATCAATAAAATTTGAAGATTATGATGAAAAACAACTCACATGAGCCTCCAGATATGTGTCAGACAGCAGCCCCTGCATCATCTGGCGGAAGCCGGCGCTGACGAGCGGCAGGAACACCCCGGTGACTAACACGTGGTCCCCGGGCTGCGCGCGCCGCGTGGTCTCGCCGCGGCAGTACACCGACAGCTGGCGGGGGATGTGCCCCACTGGGACTTGGTCCGACTGGGAAGTCATAATTAATTTAATTTAACTATAAGAACCTGCTAACACTATCTATCTATCTATCTAACACTTACGTTAATCATGCCTTACGGAAACTTTAGTATAATAATTAATTAAGTAGTTAATATTATACATATGAGAGTCTTACAGTCATTGCTAAACTTAAGAGGACGCCCTGAGAATTTGGAAGCAAGAATTCGTATTTTACTCGACATGGACAAAAGCAACTAAACTAAAATTTTATGTTCAAGATTCATCATTTCAATTACTATATTTTACGAATATCATAACACCAACGGCCAATTTTTGTAACACAAAATAATTAATCAAAAAGATCTCTATAAAGTTGAGTATATCGATTTTGTCGGCGTTGGTTTTGGATTAGAGCATTAAAATTTTCCACACATGTTAATTAACACAATCACTTTGATTTGTGAATAGATTATTTGAAACAAATTCGTAGTTTTTGAAATAAACGACCAAAACCATTTTGTCGCTTGCGCCCTTTTGGAATAAGTGGGGTTTTAGCGATACTTGCCACCCGCGCCTGGCGCTTGGACATACAATTTCAGATTTATAGTTCGCCACTGCGTCGTCTTAAGACTTTGGCTTGATTTCCCGAAAGCGCTGTGTGTGTACAGAACATAGAAAAGTCGACGATTTATTTGAATGTTACATACATACATATGTACTTTGAAATCATGCTTAATTTTTATGTGTTCATACATTTATTTTAATTTTCAATGTGATTATTACGTATGTGATCAGTACTTACAGCACTACAGTTTCATATGGCTGAACCGAGCTTTTTATCGAATTTCACAAGTAAACAGTTTAGATCAAACTTACACATCAAACATTTTCCTCAAATCATTAAAAAAAAACCATTGTTAAAAATTAAGACAAAAATTATGACACCAACACAACTGAACTGAAAAATATCACAAATATTTTCCTCACATGTTCCTGAATCTTCAGCTCCTGGAACTTCTGGAACCTGGACCCTCTGGTCTGCAGATGCAGCTGTCCTGCTATCTTGTTGACTCGGCACTCGTCCGCGGCGCAGGCGGGTGGTGGCGTGAACTGCAGAGCCCTGACTGGCTGGTAGGTCTCCGCACCACATGCATTGCATGAGTACGTGGCTACCACCAGGAGGGGCTTCACATCTGTGCAGCGGGTAACTATGCCTGAGGGCAAGAAAAAAAATTGTACTTGATCAATATAAGTCAGACTTGCGTAAGAAGGAATCTGTACCACCAAGAAGGTCAAATCAATTAAAAAAAACCTTAAATCTATCTATCTATTTACAAATTTTGTAGCTTTAGGCTAAGATTATCAAGCTAAAACTACAACAACAAGCATAGGACAGTTGGAAACCCACCAACAAAAGCAAGAAAGAAGATAGATGAAAGGAAAAATAGTATAAAGCGCAAAAGTGTGAGAGGCATAAATACGAGAACTAGAATGAATGAGAAAGATAACAAGCCTCCGGATTTTGTATAAAAATATATAAAAAAATATATTTACATAATCAAGCTTAAAACTAAAGAGTCAAAGTATTATGGTCCCATTTTACCCTTGAAACTAAAATACTATGTAACATGACTAATTATTTCTATACCACAGTATGAGGACTTACCTCTAACAGTCACCAATTTCCCAATGCATTCAGCCTTCACTTCTCTGATAGGCACAGACTTGGATGTTGACAAGTCCTTGAAGTACACCTCACTAAAAAGAAATAACAACATTATTATAGACTTGCATATTTGAGTTAAATGCATCAAGACTATAAAAATCTAAAGGGTGTAACTTAAAGTTCTCTGTAAATAAATATGTGTATTTGTAATGGTTAAGACCAAAAATCTTTTAGTTTTGTACAAATTACTGAGCATGCATTGGAGACAAGCAAAGGGCTCAAGTTTTTTAAATAAAGAAAGATAACATCATAAATAGCAACCAGCTACATAGCAATACAAATGAATAATAAAAATATAATAATAATAATTGTTTATTGTGCATAATATACAGTGTTGTACAGCTTTGAGTAATAAAAATTTACATAAATTACGTCGGTGTCATACGTTGGTAAGGTTAACTGAGTCTTGTACAAGGTACCTCACTGGTCCTGAATTGCAAGACTGCAGTACCTCCCGCCGCAGCAGGCTTCTTTGCCTATATTTACACTGATTTTACGTTTTTAAAACATAATTATACTGTCCTAAATATAAATAAAAAGATTACAAAAATATGTATGTATTGCTAATTATTAACTAATTGTAAACAAACTTTTGGTCAGTGACACCAGCATTGAGGTAACAAATCCGTAGAATGTACATGGATTATCTGATTTACTGACCGTCAGTGTAAATTTTAAAAACTAAGCAAATTTTCAGCCTAGCTAGATTCTAGCATATTTAATGTGGCTGAGAACACGGTACTATGTGGTGTGTGTGTGTTAAAAGTTGTGATCTGATTGTGGGTGAGTAGGTATTGTGTGTAGTTCATATGTTTGCCTTGATGAGTGTTTGATGATTGTGTGATTTTTAATATTGTGTGTGTGTGTGTGTGCATTTAGTTTCATTAATCGATTCCTTTGTACCTGTAGTTGAGCTATGTAAGCTGAGTATACGTAATAACATCATAAGTAGATGGATACTCCATCTACCTCCATTTAGGTATGCAAACTTATATTCAACTTTGTTAAGAAAACAACATAATACAGTATATAATATATTATAAGACATTGTCAAGAAAGGAAATAAATAAATTAAAAAAAAAATCTTACTATTCATTAATTTGATCTAGGTATCACTTGTTAGTGGGTAATTTCATTTTATTACATTTAGTAGCTCTTCTGTTTTGTTGTAGTTCAGAGTAAGTAGGTATTCTAAGAATGAAGTATGTTTTGTGTGACCACACTAGATTTTTTATTGTTTCACTATTAAGTAGCTTGGCTGGTAGTGTTCTATAACAAAATGTTTTAAAATGAGCATCATATTTACTATCTCCTGATAAGTTCTGGTGGGTATCTGTTCCTGGGGTCCCGCATCTCCCCGGGGATCCTGTGGTTCCTCGCCTCCAGCATTATTCTGTGCTCAATGTACACATCCAGGGCATCTTTTGCTGCAACCTGGAAATAGAGGATAGATATTTATATACCAGTGTATGTATATGTTTAATGTAAAAATAGTGGAAGTTCAGTTTATATGTTTATATTGTTTCAGGTGAAGCCTGGAAGAGATCACTAAAGGTGATAAGGCTAGCCTCTTATACATACATCTATAGTTTAAGTCATTTTATTATGTTCATTTATATATATTTTTTTGTTGTAGTGTATGTGTATGGAGAACTGACCTCAAATATTGGGAACATGGGTAAGAGGAACAAATAATTGTAAGGATTATGGTCTATGATGGCATGTTTATAAACTAAATTACATTCGTATCTTGCATGGCCATAAATCAGAACTGAAACAATAATATTCCTACCCTGTTTAACATTGCTTGTCTTACCTCCCTGTGTTTGTAATCAGGCAGCATCTCGTACACCACATCAGACACTATGCTGGTGTATCTCCGCGTGTTCTGTCGCACTGCCTCCGCTAGCTCGTCATTTGTTTCATGCAGGTCATCCAACTCTACAATGAATGCTTGCTGTGGAAGACCAAAGTTTAGCATTTATAATTTGCATACATTTGTTATTTTAACCTTGTTCCTATAAGCTTATCTTGGCTTAGTTCTTGATAGTTATACATTAATAAAAGTTTATTCAAGAATTATACTCTACATACATGAAGGTATGAATAGCTTTACAAGCAAACAAAACATAACCTATAATTAGAACATCAACACTTATATTTAGTTAAAATACCTGTTCCCTATGAGCCACTTTTGTAAGCTGTTCTGCGTATTTGAAGATCTTATTCCCCTCATCATCAGTCTGGCAGAAGTCAACAAAGAAATTCTTGAAGGATTCTGAAAAACAATGATTAAGACTCGTGATCTATTCTGATATTTGGAGTTTTTTTAGTTTTATGAACTAACTAGAAATGGAATACCTTTATCAGCAGTATAATCCCGCATTTTAGCCATTCTTAGTTGTAAGATTTAAATATTTATCCACAAGAAATATTCTATTCACATACACAACACACAAGCAGCCGGTTGTTTTGTTTGACAGTTGGTAAAATGGCGCGAACGAAATTCGGGTTCAACAGCGGGAAGGGAGGACACAAACCATAGACAAATGTGTTAATTATGAAATCGACTATTTATTCAACAAAAGCTTCAATTCGGAACAGCTCTAGTTTTACTTACATTACACTTTTCCCGCGAAATTAAACGTCAATCAAAAGTTGTTGATGTTTTGCTGCTGGCTGGTGTTCGTTATTTAATTCTCAAACTAATCTTTACTAATGATTTTTCTAGTATTTGCTGTGATAAGTGTAAATATATAGCCCATGTACGATGGCTGATTCAATAGGTAAGCCTCTGTTCTACGCTTTCAGTCTCTTTTCTAATCGCTCTTGACCCAACCTCCAAATTACAATTTCAGCTCTTCAAAGAGCCAAACGGCAGAAAATTGACAAGCATGGTCGTCTCTCGGCGTTCGAGAAGCTCAAACAGTTGAAAGGAAAAGGCGTAAAGAACAAATACGATGTTGATGAACTTGAGAATGTGTACGACACTGTTGATGAAAGGGAATACACTGATCGAGTACTCCAGCGGCAAGAGGATGACTGGATTGAAGATGGTACGTGCTATTTTCATTTTCAACTTTAAAATTTGCTTTATACCTCTTTATGGCAAGACATGAAGTTTAAAGTAACTCCAGTTTTCAATATTCATCAATTCAGCAAAAACATGAACTCTTTAGAGTTAGTATCAGAGATAAGAAATAGATTAAATTTTATTTCAAAGGTACACCACTTTGAAGAGCATGAAATGTCCTATAATAGTAAAAGTACTTAAATTTTTACTTACACTTTTGTCTGCATAGTATTAACAAAGTCTTGCATTTGACCAGATGGGACAGGCTATGTGGAAGATGGTCGAGAAATATTTGATGATGATGAAGAGGATACATATGTGGCTACTAACAGCAAGGAAACTGGAAGAGGCCAGAAGAGGAAGAAACTTTCTGCACAACCATATGCTAAGGGAAATATTAGGAATCTCCTCGGGGCCATGCCTACTAAAAAGAAGGAGGTAAGTTTACACAATAACAGTAACAGATAACAACAATGTTGTAAAATTAATAAGTAGATATTTCTTGATCCCTTTAAATTGGGAATATGGCAAAGAGAAACCCATGTTATAGAGTTATTTCTAAAGTACTTAAAGAGTTCTTATTCTAAAGATGTCAATACCTTAAAATAATTTAAATAAACACAAACTAAGATCTTTTTTTATGCAAAATGGTGTTTAGTTTGACTACAGCCTGCCTGAAAATAAGCACCACTTTACTCTATAATGACACCAGAAGTTAAAAATATTTTCTGCAGTTGAAGAGTTCTACAATATTTTCAGGATGTGAAGATATCAGAAGACAACATTCTCTCAGACATCATGTCAGATTTGGATGGAACTGCTTCCACTACTGAAGTGAAACCCAAACCAATAGTTAGCAAGAACATTGTAGAGTCCAGTAAGAAAGATGCTCAGAACTACTTCAAGAGTCTCTCGGCTGCTGTGAAGAAACCTGCTGCCTTGAGTAGAGAGTCATTCAGAGAAGAAAAAGTTGTGAGTATAATGCAGAATGTAACATACATAGTAATATTGATGTGAACTAAATAAGCAAGATTGTCATCTTCATTCATTCAATTCAATAAATCATTACTATAGTGAATATTAAGCATATTGATAACACTTAAATGATATTGAATTTGTTACAGACACAGAATGGTGAAAGTAATCAAATTCCTAAAGCTGATGTGCCTGTAAGTATATCATAAATATTCTAAAAATATGACCTTTGAGTTAACCATTGGTTACTGCAAGCGATATTGAATTTTAAAATATGTTATTTCTAGAAACCAGTCACAGAAGCCAAAGTTAGTCCACCAGTTCAAAAGAAACCTCAATGGAAAATAGACAAAGAAATCAAACAAGAACTGGAAGACTCAGCCACACAGAACATTGAAGAATTCCCATCTCAAGATCTGGACTTTGGAGATGACTTCAGCAATGATGCTCCCATGGAACCTCCAGCATCAGAAGCAGAATTAAAGAAAGAAGAAATACCATCCACAGCAAACACTATAACAGATGTAGCAGCTGAATTCGAAGATGAATTCGAAATATTCCCCCGCAAGAAAGAATCACCAAAAGAACTGAAACCTTTGACTAGTAACTGGAATGACCAGATGGGAGAGAACCAAGTTGCAGCAACAGTCCAAACTGACGGCCAACTTCCGCTAACAACCAATGAGAATGGAGAGAAAGTACTGAAGTTCTATTGGCTCGATGCTTGGGAAGATAGGTTTGTGAAGCCGGGAGTAGTGTATCTGTTTGGGAAGGTGTTTGTGAAGCCCGGGAACAGGAAGGCAGGGTGTGTGTCCTGCTGTGTGGTTGTCAAGAATGTTAACCGGCAGATGTTTCTGTTGCCGAGGGAATATGTAAGTTATATTTTTCTTAATTCTTTTTCTTAGATCACCACTTAGACAAGTATATAGTGTTCAGCTGTGGAGCTGAAACTAAGCTTTGTTCAATCTCTACTTTTCAAGATATATATATAGTAACATACTTACTTACTTACTCTGCTGGCGCAGTGACCCAAAGTGTATATTTATAGTAACATATCTGAATGTAAATGAATAAATTAATATGATTCCTGTAGCAGCCAAACCTACTTCACGTCAATTCAGCATTGAACACTTTGAATCGCGTCACTTACAAAAATAAGCGACCGTAGCTCAGCTGGCGGAGGCAATCGCGTGTGATTACCAATGTTAAGCAAAGGTCGACGCGGTCAGTCCTTGGATGGGTGACCGAAAAGGGGCATTCTGTTTAGCGCTTCCGTGGATCGGATGGCACGTTAAATTGTTGGTTCCGGCTGTTTGTTTACTATAGATAGTCTTTAAGCCATGTCAGAGGCCCTTAGGGTGGTTTGACAAACTCTCAACACCGAAAGCTGGCCACTCTCACTTGATAAGAAGAAGAGCTAGTCAATATTCATAATTACCAATCTAATTGCAGAAACTCGACCCTGTAACCCTCGAGCCAACAGACCATGAGGTGACAATGATGGACATGTATGAAGAGTTCAACAGCTCGGTGGCAGCGGAGCTCGGCCTCAAGGAGTTCAAGTCCAGGAAGGTCACCAGGAACTACTGCTTCAACCTGCCTGATATACCCGCACAGTCAGATTATTTAGAAGTCAAGTATTCGGTAAGTACATATATATTTTATATATAGGCCAAGAGTTTGTGAGTTTATTTGATCCTTCTGCATGTTCTAGTGGCTTAACCTTAATTTAATTTAATTAAAATTTAATCTTAATTTGGATGAATTGGATTTGGATATAAATTAGGCCCTCAATACTTATTATCTTGGATTAGTGCAACAACACTGCAGGACGCACCGAGTAGGTCAATAAACCATAATATAGGTACTGGTCTGCTAGCAGCTTCTTGTTAAGTCCCTAGCATTGATCACCTGTATACTACTATGTCTATGTTGTTATTTGTATTTTGTTTTCCAGGCATCATTCCCTCCGCCGCCGCTAAACAAGAAATACCTAACGTTCTCTCACATCTTCGGCACCAACACGTCGTCATTAGAAACCCTTCTCTTGGAGCGGAAGATTAAAGGTAAACATATTTTAGTAGATTTTTATTTGAAAACAATTTATAAGTGGATCTTTTATCCATACAAATGAAAGTTTTGTAGTTGCTATACATAATAGTAGTGGCACCCGTGGTAGATAGCAAGTAGCCTATTATATAATCCTATAATAAATAAATAAATAAATAAATATTCCCGGACATTGCACACAGCGCCATCTAGCCCCACACTAAGCAAACGCTTGTGTCGTGGGTACTAGATAACGGATAAAATACTTATATACTATTCTTTTGTAAATACATACTTATTATACATACAAACGACCAGACTCAACACAAGTAATTATAATTTTTTAAAGTACATAAATACTTGTGTCATGCGGGAATCGAACCCGCGACCTCTAGATTAGAAGGCAGAGCCACTACCAACTAGCTAACAGGCCAGTCATATCATATAATGCCTGTATATATGTTAATCCTTGGATAATCTGTCGTCATGACTAGTTTCATACAAATTTGTTCAGACGGAAGTGTTAAACAAAATATACTTTCTTCATTATTTGTTGTCAAGTACATCGGTTACGTATAATATTTCAATATTTCTATCATGTAAAATCAAAAACCTACTCAATAAATGTAATATTACCAGTTATAATAGTGACGTTTTCTATAAACTTTTAAGAGTAACTTAACTTTAACTTTTAAGAGTATAATATTATATTGTGAAGAAAGTTGTACACAATAGTTACACTTATAAATTTACAATGGTTTCAAGTTTCTATTTTATTATAAGTTTTAGTTAGTTAGTTGTTTTTGTGTCTATTATGAATAAATAAATAAATCATATTCATTTAGAATACTAAATCATCCTCTCTTGTGCAGGTCCCTGCTGGCTGGAGATCAAGGAGCCGCAGGCGGTGGCTGCGAAGGTGTCGTGGAGCAAGCTGGAGGCCGCGTGTGACAGGATGGAGCACCTCGCTGTCATCCGCGCCGGGGCCGACCTGGAGCCGCCGCCGGTCGTAGTGGCTGCTGTGAGTTCATTGTATTCATCTACTGCATGTTTTTATTTTTAGCAATACAGGTTTGCACTTGACCATAGTTTGCGTAAGCAAAGGCTATGGCCTAAGATAGGGCGTGCTTATGATGATTTTTGATAAAAGTAAATTCTGATATATTAATATGAGTGTATTTGTTCGTCTCGCTCAAACGCTACATCTTAAACCGTTACGTCTGACTACTTTATGTAAAGCACCGTTGTTGTTTTACATAAAGTAGTCAGACGTAAGCATATTCCGTGTTAAAAATACGGCTATGATGACGTTGATAAAAAAAACTGTATCGACGAGATATTCACAAAACCGACAATAGTGGCATCTAGGGGACATCCTATGACCTATAGCTTCCACCCAGCTACGTTTGTTGACAAAGGCTGAAGTAATCTTTAGCCTGATAAATGATGATGGAGATATGGTAATTTTTTATGCTGGATAACTGCGCGAACTTCACGGCTGGTAGTCCTTACAAATATATGTATTGCTAGTTATTCATGTCGTTGATTGCTAGTAGACGCCCGCGGCTTCGCTCGCATTATTTCATTATATGAACTCGCACCTTCTAACCAAAAAGCATGATGATCCGTTTAGCCGTTTTAGGGTGTGTTCAGCTATCAATTCAATGTATCTCCAAACAATATTTTTAAGATATCTTTAATTTTCAGATTTTCCACCATCTTCAGATTTATTATGTGTATAGATTATTTGGATCCCTCCCCCAGATAAACATGCGCACAGCGATGGACCCGAAGACGCGTAAGACTAAGATCCTGATGCTGAGTTGTCTCACTCACAACTACTTCCCCATACACAAGCCACCTCCTAACCCGCCCTTCCAGCAACACTTCTGTGGTACGTACCATATGCAGTTATAACTCTTCATGAGGTTTTGAAAATTAAGTGTTTAATATATAGCAATTGCTCTAAACAGAAAATTGCAAAGACCAAATCGACTAAGTTCCCGGTTTTATGTTCATTCAAAATTTCCAAAATATATCAAATTTGTTTATTGTGATTTCAAAATTGAAAACAGAGCTCAAATAATATGTAAAATAAATATTTTCTATATATATATATTTACAATCTGTTTTGTCTGACACTATAAAACATTACCACTAAATTAACATAAACAATTAAAAACAAAAAAAATCGAGAAAACTAAGAGAAACATCCCAAAAAAAAAATTTTACATGTACCTACTCAAATTTCTGCCCTTTTTTCATACTTAAATAAATATTTTTTCCTTTGCAGTAATGACGAAATGCAACGAGATCTGGCCACTCGACCTCAAGCAGTCTCTACCACAGTACAAGGCTACCAAGCTCACCAAATGCGACACAGAGCGAGAACTGCTCAACTACTTTATGGTTCAGTTCTGGAAGCTAGACCCTGACCTGATCGTCGGACACGACTTGCAAGGCTTCCAGCAGGATCTACTCATAGGAAATATACTAGACCTGCACATACCTAACTGGTCTCGACTCGGGAGACTCAAGAGATCCGTAGCGCCGATGAGAAAGTTCGCGGCAAAAGACGCTTTCTTAGGCCGCCTGGTCTGTGATATTAAACTCTCAGCTATGGAGTTGATACGAGCAAGAAGCTTCGATTTGGAAACGCTCTGTGTCAATGTTCTAAAAATGAAGGAAGGGGAAAGAGTAGATGTGGCTCTAGAAGATTTACCAAGATATTACGAAAACAGCCGAGACCTGTTCCAACTGGTTTCTCTGAGCATGCAAGACGCGTCATGCATTCTGAAAATCATGTGCGAACTCAACGTGATTCCGCTCGCTCTACAAATAACACAGATAGCAGGAAATGTCATGTCTAGAACCTTGATGGGTGGTCGGTCGGAGAGAAACGAGTTCTTGCTCCTCCACGCTTTCACAGAAAAGAATTACATCGTCCCAGACAAGATGTATGGCAGAAAAGCTGCTGCTTCAGATGATCCAACCACTGAAGATCAGGAGGAACCTAATGTGCCCAAGAAACAAGGGAAAAAGAAGGCCGCTTACTCGGGCGGTCTCGTATTGGACCCCAAGAAAGGATTTTACGACAAATTGATTCTGTTGATGGACTTCAACTCTTTATACCCGAGTATTATACAAGAGTACAACATTTGCTTCACTACCATCAAAAGGAAAAGCGCTTCGGCTACTGATGATGATGTTGCGAATCTTGTCTTACCGAATACTAACACAGATCTCGGAGTTCTACCCACACAGATCCGCAAATTGGTAGAGAGTAGACGAGAAGTGAAGAAGCTAATGAAAGCGCCAGATTTGCCCTCAGACCAATACATGCAGTACAACATCCGACAGATGGCGTTAAAACTAACAGCTAACTCTATGTACGGGTGTCTCGGCTTCACTCATTCGCGGTTCTATGCGAAACCACTCGCGGCCCTCGTCACTATGAAAGGAAGAGAAATTTTGATGGATACCAAAGAAATAGTACAAAAGTCCAACTATGATGTCGTGTACGGAGATACAGACAGTTTGATGATCAACACCAACTGCCTCGATTACGACAATGTCTTCAAAATTGGAATCGATCTCAAGAAAGAAATCAACAAGAAATACAGACAAATTGAACTAGATATCGATGGAGTATTCAGATACCTCTTGCTGTTGAAGAAAAAGAAGTATGCGGCGGTTTTGATCAGCAAAGACAAGAATGGAGAGTTTGTGTTCACACAGGAGCATAAAGGTTTGGATATCGTGCGACGTGATTGGTCGCAACTTGCAGCCGAAGCTGGCAAGTTTATCCTGAGCCAAATCTTGTCCGAACAAACAGCCGATGACAGATTAGAAAGCATCCAGGCTCATCTCAATAAACTGAAGGAAGATCTGATGAACGGGAAAATGCCGCTTTCTATGCTTACCATAACCAAGCAGCTTACGAAGAACCCCAACGAATATGCGGACAAAAACACACAACCACACGTACAAGTCGCTCTGAGACTCAATATAAAGAACAGCAGGAGATACAAAAAGGGCGACATAGTGCCTTACATCATTTGCGAAGACGGCACCGCCAACTCAGCAACACAACGAGCCTATCACATAGAAGAATTGAAAAACTCTGAACATCTAAAAGTAGATTTCAAATATTACTTGGCCCATCAACTGCATCCGGTCATATCGAGGATATGCGAGCCAATAGAAGGCATGGACCCAGCTAGAGTAGCCGATTGCCTCGGCTTAGATCCTTCCGGATACAAACAGATGATAAAACGAGAAGGCAACAACCCAGACACATACGAAGTGGAGAACGAACAAGAAAAATATAGACAATGCAAAGAATTCGTATTCGTCTGCGTCAACGAAAACTGCAAAACTGAGAACAGGATACGCGAGACTTGCACCAAGATAGACAAGGATACCATAACGTTTCTGGAGCGTTGTCAGAACGAGAGATGCGCTGTGCGGCCGGTTGACTATATAGCGTCGATACAGAACCAACTGAGCTTGCAGATAAGGCAGTATCATAGTCAGTACTACGCGGGCTGGTTGTCCTGTGAGGACCCAGCTTGTGGCCACAGGACTGCAAGACTGCCACAAACATTTGCAGGCGCCTACCCGGTCTGCAGGCTTTGTGAGAAAGGAGTCATGTTCAGAGAGTATACGGAGAAGGACCTCTACTTGCAGATCAACTTCTTCCTGTACCTGTTTGATCTCAGCAAGAGTAATAATTCAAGTGAGTTATTTTTATCATATACAAGCACTAGTACTAGTTCTATTATCATTAGTCCGTCCATAATAAAGTGTTGTGTATATGCAGGGTCGATACAAAATTTAATCCAAATCAGTTTTGCTGTTAGACTTCAAAGGAGGATAAAAATAAAGAAGTTTTTTTTAGTATCAATGTAATCTTTTGACAGCAGAAATAGCCACTATCATATTTTACTTAATTAAAATTAACATGACTAACTTATCGAGATGCTAGATGCCTTCAGTAAATAATCTATCGTTGGAGAAGATAGTAAAGATAAACTAACGGTCTTATTTATAAACGTATTTTAACATCGGTTTAGTTTAAAAGTGTTTTGTCTCTCTCACACACAGAATTAAAAACGAGTGAAAGTGACAAAACACCTTTTAACTAAACCGTTGTTAAAATACGTTTATAAATAAGACCATAAGTATATAACTATACTCACTGTTTGTATGTACAATGTACATATTTGTTTATCTTTTTTTTCTATCTGTAATTTATTGATTTCCTACAATATTTCCGTATTAAAGTAAACACATTTCCGTTTCAGAAGCGCGCCTGACCCCCCAACTCACATCCGCCTTCCAAGTGCTCCGCGAGCTGGTAGAAGACGCGCTCACCCACTCTGCGTACTCCATCATAAACCTCTCCAAGCTGTTCCGCTTCTTCACCCTCGACCCCAGAGCGAACAGAATCAAAACTGAACCAGTCGAGATAGACATACTGCCTGAGACTGAACAAATTGATGCCTTGTTAGAGTTAGGAGTGTACTAGGTAGTTGCTATTTTTATAAGTTTTATTGATTGATAATACACTTTTGCTTAGCTTTCTGATGGCAAACCAAGCTCAAGAGAGAGGGAGAAATATATTCTTTAATTTTCATCTGTTGAATTGCGGTCTTATTTATAAACGTATTTTAGCAACAGTTTGGTTAAAAAGTGTTTTGTGTCTCCCTAACACGCATTAATATTTTTAAAAGCAAGTAAGACACTTTTTACTCAAAAGTTGTTGAAGTACATACGTTTATAAATAAGATCGTAATTCTCCTACTGAGTATAGATATATAGTCCATTTCTATGTAACTCTGCTCCAGCTTGTTCAAATTTAACTAGCAATAGATGTAAATATTTCAAAAACGTCACGTTAGGAAATAGTAGTCGTCAATGCTTACTTTATAAATTGACTGTAAATAAATTATGTTATAAAATAAAACGCTTGTATTTATTTGAAGTAAACTATATTATCAACATTATAGTTACAACTTATATCTAAAATCAGTAAAATGCTTGATATTCCATTGTCATACTGCGTATCATAATTATTATGTATTTCATTTACGATACATGAATAGATCAGTTTAGAACCTGCCGCGTCCTCTACCTCGCGGCCTGCCTCCTCTACCTCTGAAATTACTATTGTTCCCAAACTGGGGTCGATTATTATCAAACTTATCATTCATACCTCCATTCATTCCCCCCCTATAGTTGTTATCTTGATACTGATTAGGCCCGGACCAATTTCCTGGTCCTGAGTTACCTTGCCAGTTATTCTGACCTTGGTTGGGACCCTGCCCAAACTGGTTGGGGCCTGAGCCATATTGATTCTGTCTTGGACCCATATCATTTGGCACAGCACCCATTTGGTTTGGTCCCTGACCAAAATGATTTGGTGCAGGCCTCTGCTCATATTGATTTGATCCCTGACCGTACTGATACGATCCCGGGCCTTGATCAAAGCTGTTCGATCCCTGATTAAACCCAGAATTAGGACCGGGGCCAAATCCTGGGTTGTTACCGAAACCGGAACTAGGATTGTCATCGAATGAGTTAGAATTGGAACCAAACTGACGCCCTTGAAAAAACTGATTCGGACCTGAATTTTGTGCAAATTGATTTGGTCCAGGACCTGAAAAGTTTCTATTGTCGGACATATTGTTATCCATATTATTTTGATTCCACTGCATTCCTTGATTGTATGAGTCGCTGTTATCGTAATTTCTGTTAGGTTGCGGTAGCGGTGGGTTCATTGCTTCCTGCATGTCTATGGTTGTGATTGGTGTAGAGATGGGGACATTTGGAGAGTCTTGCCGTGGTTGGATGTCCATCGGCAGTTCTGGTGCATCTCCAAAAGAGCGCAGTTGCGTTGCGCTCGCAACTACGTCTAAACTCTGTGAGCTGACTGCAATAGAAGCCGGCGCGGTCGATTTAATCGACGCTTGAACCAACGCGAACAAATCTGACGCAGAAGACATCTGCACCTCGACGGATGGATTAGGTACGACCAGCGCTGGCTTTTCTTCTTCCTTGGATTCTTCCAGCGACTTCTTAACTATGTCCAATTCTTTCCGTATTTGGTCCTCTTTTACCTTCTTTGTCGCAGACTGGAACACCTGCAGAAGATCAAAACTGTTAATCCTCGATGAGAGGAAAGTATTGTGATGGCATACGAGCGGGCCTAGCATGCGTGCTATATTTTTACTCATCTAGTGTTAGTAAGGAAGCTATAAATGTTACTTGTGTGTCAAGAAAAATTGTAAAGAGAGAAGAGAATTTTGAGACGCCAACGAAAAAATTGCACCTGTTTAGTTGTTACAGAACAATGGTAATGCTGTCATTTTTGTTTAGACAGCGGTATTGAGTGCGAGTGTGACGGCAACACATTCGTACGAAAATAACAAACACAGAACAACAAAAAATCTCCATATAATAGTACCGAACTTTTCAACAACATTTTAAAGCAAGCATGCTACACCTGACACCAATCACCAAGTAACTTTGATCACCTCTTCCACTGTATAATCATCATCATCATCACTCTCAATGGTCACCGGCTTGAGGTCGTCCTGTTTCTTCTGCGGCGGTGGCGTGGGTTCCTGTTTCCGTTCTTCTGAGGCCGGTGGAGTAGACGTGGCAGCCGCACTGACGTATTGTCGGAGTCTTTCTACTCGCTGTGGTTCCCGAGCTTCAAGTTTCTTCAAGTATGCGATGAGGCTGTGTTGTTCCTCAGCTGAAAGCTCGTTGAAGTTTTTGAGTAACGTCTCTAGGTCGGAGTCAGAGAGTGCGTCCAGGGCGTCTTCTTTATCAGGCCTGGAAAGGTAGTATTTTTGAAATGAGAAGCTATCGATGGACTTAATGATATTGCCAGTTTTTTGGAACTCACTATCAATAATAATGTCGTATATAAGAAAAAAAACCAAGGAATATTGCATATCTTGTAGATATAACTCAGTTATTTTAGTTTAGTGTCTTATAAAACAAATAGCTTTTAAACCCAAGTCGATTCTAACGCTAACACTACGAGAAAAAGCATCACACTCACTTCTTATCATTCTCATCGTAAGCTGACTGCAGCATCTGCAGCGCGGTGGCAGTGCCGCTAATCTGGGCGGGCGGGGGCGGCGCGCGCGCGGGGGGAGGGGGCTGCGCGTCTGCTTTCTGAAAATAATAATATTCAGTTATATGTTTATAAAAATATTTCAGAACTGTACTACAATCAAAACTTATTAGTTATTAAAAAATAGAGTCTGGTCGTTTGTATGTATAATAAGTATGTAGGTACATATGTGTTTACAAAAGAAAAGTATATCAGTATTATATCCGTTACCTAATTACCACGACACAAGCGTTTGCTTAGTGCGGGGCTAGATGGCGCTGTGTGCAATGTCCCGGAATATTTATATATCATATATATTTACATACCTTAGCCTCAGCCTCTCGTTTCTTGGCCTCTGCCATGCCCACAACAGCGTCTACCAGCTGCGCCAGTTCCTCCGACGTGACGTCAGTCTTCCCCTGCGCTATGAGCGCGGCGGCCATTTGCTGCGCGATCTGCGCGCGGTCCACCTCCCCCACGCCCGCCACCGGCACGCCGGAGGACCTGCCAGCGCTGCTGCTGGATTTTATTATGATCTGGAAATTAATTAATTTATTTATTTACTTAATTAAAACGGTAACAACCTATTACATTCATTAAGAAATGAATTATTAACACACTTTAGTAGCAAATAATGATTTATATTTATTGTCTTCCGAAAAATAGGTATATAATGTGTCAAATAGAACGATGTTTTGATTTCCAATCTTTCCTTGTGATATTTTTTCCATTCAAAAAGCACTATGTATAAACTATAAATCATCTCAAGTTTTTCAGAAACCCGTGGAATTATGTACATTCATGCAAGTGTAGGAATATATAGTGAAGAAATTGAATTGTCTATTAAATTTCGCGAGTTTAATAAAGACATATTAAAAAAAATAGGCCAAAATAATGATATCATCATAAACAAATTTTATACAATTTCTACAATCCCAAATCCAGATCGAATCGATTCTCTTTATTTCTGAAGTACATATGTAGACGGTAAAAACGCAATTGAAATGATTCAATTGAACAAGTGACGGTCAGTAATGAACAATACATGAGAGTCAGTAATGAGGTACAGGAGTGTAGAAGGAGGAGCGTACCTGGTTCTGGTGCTTGGTCCGGGCCCTGGTGTCGGCGACGTGCAGCGTGGCGGCGGCGCGCACGATGGCGGCGCGCAGCGCGGGCGCGGCCGCCGCCGCCACCAGCCCCGCCTGCGCCGCGCCCTTCAACTTCTCCTTCGCAGTCTCGACCAGCACCACCGCCGACTCACGGTCCAGCAGCTCTTCCGACGAGTTGGCGCGCTCCTGGAAACGTGAACAGGTTGATTTAGGAACGAAGTAAAATTGTATGTTTTTAAAACCATTTAAAGAAACTTTCGTGAGACATTTTATCAATATGTTAACAACATACGCGAATTACACGTGAGTGGAAACTGTTTAGTTAACATATTCATTTAAAGAAAGTTAGAAGGAAACATCTGGGCAAGAACAGCGCACGACAGGGAGTATTGGCGTAATAGGGAGGAGGCCTATACCCTGCAATGTGTCTCATTAGGCAGATGATGATAATGAAAACCATTTTATTTTGTAGTACGAATTTATTGATATGTTGTTGATATTGAACCGGTTTCTTCCATGCAAGCGAGCGATATCGTAGATTATCATGATAACGAACGTTGTTGAACATCAGGCAAGTTGTAGTAAAGTGTGAGTCTATCTAGCATACAAAAACTGCTTGGCAGTAGGTAAAGCTCGAAACAAAGTATGTACTACAAAAAACTTACTAAGGAAAGGATCACTGCATAACAGATTAAAGTCTGGATAATCGTCAGATCTGTCTTCAATACTATAGACTATTACTATGGACTGGTAAAAACCAACGACATACCAATTTAGCGAAAACCCAGAAGATATACGAATAAAATCAGTTGATTATGTACCTTTTCCATCTTCAACGCCTCCGTCAACAGATCGACGATCTTCGGTCCCAAGCTTCCCAAATAGTCCTCTAAGGCGACCAGCACTCTCAGCGTGGCCACTATATTCTCGGGCGGGCCCAGGTCCTGCGGCTCCACCGCCCTGTGTTGCGGGGGCGGGTAGCGCGCGCGCGAGGAGGCGTGTGGTGAGGGCGCGCGCGCAGAGCGAGACACGGAGCTTATAGACTCTATGTCGTTGTCGGAGTTCCAGGGGGAGAGGTCTTCGTCACTGGAATACGAACATAATAACAGTTAGTATATTTGTAGAGGTTTTTTACTCATCCAGTCGTTTTCCTTATTAGCTACTGAGGGTTGTGACACGGGACGCAGAATTAATTCTATGAGGGAGTTTTTTTTTAGAAATATAGAGTGGTGGGTACCCATCCATGCCCTAATATGTGTCTTCGGAATAGAGTGTAGATTTTTTGCATATATTTTTCTGGATGTACTGTATCTGTATGTGTGTTTTTTTCCTCTTGACCTATAATTTGTCGGACTTCAAGTCGAGAGTAAACCGGTTTCTTCTAGGCAAGCGCGCTGTGTAGATCGTAGATTATAATGTTGCTTAACATCAGGCAAGTTGTAGTCAAGCGTAAGCCTATATCATGTAAAAAAATATATCAAATGTTTGAAATATGTAATTAGATGACCAGCCGTCGGTTCCTGGCACTCAATAGAACATTGCTGACTGTAGCATCGTTCTATGTGTATTTCTTCTTTCTTGGACGTGCCTCAGGTAGACTAGTTGCCTGCTCGTCGCGGCATAGTAAAAATCGATAGTCCTTATAGAATGACTAGTGGGTGCTTGCGGCATCGCTCGCATTAAGAAGTACAACTTGCATCCCCTATTTCACCCCTTTAACAGTGGCATTTCCAAAACTCCTTTTGTAGCGGATACCTACGTCATAACATCTACCTTCATTCCAAATTTCAGGCCAATCTGTCCAATGGTTTGGGCTGAGCGTTGATAGATCACTATATCAGTCAATCACTTTTGAGTTTTATATATAAAAGAAGATCACTCACGGCTTCAGCTCGTCATCCGAGATCATGACAGTCTGCATGCAAGGCGCCACCTCCCGGGGCTGGTGTCCGGGGCTTTTGTTCCGCAGCTCCGTGTCGCGCCGCGAGAGGGGGCTGCGGTTGCGAAGCTCCGCCTCGCGCTGCGACAGCGGGCTGCGGCTGCGGCTGCCGCGGATGGTCTCTAGGCTGATGTGCGTGCGGGTCGGGCTGCGACGTCTGCGAGGCGAACAAGATACGATGACGAGACTAACTAAATAAATTTCTTATCAAAATGGCCAAATCTGGTGTCGGTATATTTATATTACACATATTATTTATATTGTGGAGTCAGATCTACGCGTGCTTCAAGTAGCTGACTGGCGGGAAGCGGGTCAAGACCGGGACCGGTGGCGATCTCGTGTGTCGGAGGCCAAGACTCACTTTGGGTCGCTGCGCCAGCGGAGTAAGTAAGTAAGTATAATGTATATATATGTATACCTTTTACACATATAAATATTACATAACATTATATTACATAATATGTATAAGTAAATGTATTTGTAAATGGTGAGAAAAATTACAAAGTACTCGTACTTTGTCAGCTACAATAGATAAACATTTTTTGAAACTATTAGTTTTTTATTCATAACAAATTCAAACAACATTTTATTTCAAGTGTTGCTTTACCAGCATTTTTGGCTTCTGTCCACGGTACTTACGAATTGGTCCAAAAAATCCTCGCACCCGCTTTAGGCCCGTCTGGCGTAGTTGTAGTTGCGCATACGGACGAAGCTAAAAATGCTTGGCGCCTGGCCTGTCCAAACACCGATTTTCCTACAACACCTCGTTCCCAGAGACTGTGGGATCGGCCGATCAGCGAACTAGCACGGAAATCACTTCTCGATACGTGTACTAGTTTCGCGGATCGCGCCCGCATCCTTGCGGTCAGTGTGTGGGAATCCGGTCTTTGGCTGCAGGCCATGCCCTCTTTTAATACAGGTAACCTTTTAGATCCGACAGCTTTTCGACTCGCGGTTAGCCTGCGCTTGGGTGCGAGGAGCTGTGAACCGCATCGCTGCCAGTGTGGTACTGATGTCGACCAGCTCGGGCACCACGGCCTCTCATGTTCGAGGAGTGCTGGTAGAATTAGCCGCCACGCTAGTCTGAACGACATCATTCGACGGGCTTTTTCCACTGCCAATGTTGCAGCTATGCTCGAACCGAGCGGCCTAGCACGTGACGATGGAAAAAGACCTGACGGTATGACTCTTGTGCCATGGAAGTTGGGTCGGCCCCTTGTGTGGGACGCAACTTGCGTCGACACATTGGCACCGTCTCATCTGTCTATGACACGGTGTCGGGCTGGAGCGGCGGCTATTATTGCCGAGCATCACAAGAGACGCAAATATGCTAACCTCGGCCGAGGTTACATCTTTGAGCCTTTTGGAGTCGAGACTTTGGGGCCGTGGGGTCCGGGAGCCCATACTATTTTCCAAAACCTCTCGGAGCGCTTGGTTGACGCGACGCGTGACCAAAATGCTGGCCTTTTTCTGGCTCAACGTATCAGCATTGCCATCCAGCGTGGTAATGCGGCCAGCATGCTGGGTACGCTGCCCTCTGGTAGTGGGCTGGAGCACTTAGATTATCTTTAGGCTTTTCTAAAGATTTTCTAAGTGCCCCTTTTTGTAGTAGTTAGAAGTAGTATGTTTAGTTTTCCTTCACTTGTTTTTATATTTTATTATTGTAAATAAATCTGTAAAAAAAAAAAAAAAATTTTTAGAGTAAATACAACACAACAGTAAATAAGTAAATATTGAAATAATAGATTTAAATGAAATGACTATGTAACGAGTGTTCATCAATAAATTTACAGAATTTTATTTATAATTTGTCAAATTACATGTCGCATGAATTAATATTCATAAAAAGAGATATAAATGTATGGGTTTTATTAAGAGCATACAAGTATTGCTCTAAATTGTTACAATAACATGCTACAGCTAAATACTAAAAAAATAAGAATCATGACGTTTCTGTTACGTTTCGTCTCATGCCATACTCAGAAGAAAAAAAAAGTGTCCAAGAAATCAAATAGAATAGAATAGAAAATTCTTTATTGCAACACACGATAATAATTAAAAAATACTTACACTAGTGCCACAAGTAGTGGCCTTATTGCTAAAAGCAATCTCTTCCAGGCAAATCAAATTACAAATAATATTTTTAGGCAATAAAAGACAAGAGAGAAATATATGTATGTATATTTTAGCTTGTGCATGCAAAGTGCTTGGAGGGAATATTATACTTATAACGTGATACGAGATGTAACGTAACATACCCGTTTGGTTTGGAGCGTTATCGAGCGAGTGTCGAAGCGTGTAAATTTCAAACGTCATCATCAGAAAAAAATATTAAAAATGTTCAGACAAGTAACACAAGTATTATAAGGGCGAAAGTTTGTATGTGTGTATGTTAGATAGATATACGCTTTATTAACAACACCAGCACTGTGTGGCACTATACAGAAATTTACATGAAATATAAAAAAAACTTTATTCTTCTTAACTGGCGACCTTATCGCTAAGAGCGATTTCTTCCAGGTAACCAATCTGGCAGGGTTGTCACTTCTTCACGTTCTAACGACTGAACCAGTTTGTATAAATTTTGGAACGGAGATTGATTAATTTGATTTTTATACCTCGGAATAGGGCTGCGAGACCTGGAACGCTTGGGAGGGTCGGGGCGCGCCTCCGCCTGCCCGCGCCGGTCTATGGCGTAGCGCGGGTCCGGGACCACCCTGACAACACATATACGTAGTAAGAAAGAGATACAATACTCATTTAAGCTCCTTCTTCTTATCGTATGAGAGTGGCCAACTCTGGTGTCGAGAGTTTATCAAGCCGCCATAAGGGCCTCTGACATCTTTCATCTAAGCTATAAGAGATGAAATAAAAATGTAGCAATGTACCAGTACATCATATCTCAAAAACACAGCACTGTTCTTCTCATATTTCAAAAACTTCTAAACTGATTTTGATGAAACTTAAACTGTTTCCATTGTTTGAAGAAAAAGCTTAAAGACACATGAAACGCCCTCCAATTCAAGACACATGAAACGCCCTCCAATTCAAGACACATGAAACGCCCTCCAATTCAAGACACATGAAACGCCCTCCAATTCCTCGTTTATAATAAAGCAACAAGCCTAGACATCAGATCTGTCCAGGCTCAATCGATTATAGTATTTTTAGGCTAGTATTTCTATAATTCAGTAGATTGAATTAGAATTCAATCTTTATTTGAAAAATATACTAGATTAAGAAAATGAATCTTTTTCCCAGTCTTATAATCTGAATGCCTTCTAATCACGAGTGAATAGGTTTCTTCTGGGCAAGCGTGCTCCGTCTTCGACTTCACCGTCGCTTCCCATCATGCGAGGTGCAGTCAAACGCAAGCCTTGCTTTACAATGGCTTTTATAATGAAAAAAAGAAATTTGATTGTACATACCGTTTCACAGGTCTATAGTCTGGCCGGTGTCGACCAGGAGACCTTCTGTCCGCGGACCGCCGTCTCGACTCGGGTGAACGCCGTCTGTTACAAACAGGCATTCATTCATAAACTTATAAGAGCAAATACAATATAAAGAATCACGCTATAAACGGTGTGAAACATAGAATACTTCTGATTACTTGCACGGCCAAGATAATCTACGTAGCAGCTTTAACAACTATACCTAACCGTACAAATTATTCCATTTCAAAATAATGTCCCGCCTTGTAAAATGTATGTATCAGCCAGTAAAGTGTAATAAAAAGTTATTAGATCTGAAAATGTCTTTAAATCATTTGGGCAAGGTTAGCTTAGAGATTGTGAGACTCGTCTTCCAGGCGATAGCTTCTTCTCAGAACGTTTGCGTCTTGCTCCGGTGTCTTTCTAATGTCATTTATTTATTATTCTTATAATCAGAACTGCTTAAAGCGAATTACTCTAATGATATATATTGATATAAATTAAATCATGTAAATGAATATAATTAATTGTAATAATAAATTAAATCGTGTAAAAAAGTCATGTTAATTTAGATGGCACAAGCTTCAAACCACGATATCTCCATCATACCAACTAACTATCGATTTATTGCCAATCATAGCGTATTTTTGACACTATGTTCCACCTTAGAACGCAGTGTCGCTTGTGCAAATATCGCTTTAAGATTTTTTACTTTAGACAATTGACCACCAGGGTCAAAAGCCTTTTTTTAAAGGGTCAAATGGCTAAATTGCCAATTAAAAATAATACACACCTAGATTCTGGAGAGCGCATACGCGCGCTCCAAACCGGCGACCTCCTCCGTTCCGGTGACCTCCTCCTGTCCGGTGACCGTCTCCTGTCCGGCGACCTCTTCCTGTCCGGCGACCTCTTCCTGTCCGGCGACCTCTTCCTGTCCGAGGAGCGCCGCCTCTCGGGCGTCTTGCGGCGCGAGTCCGCCTCCTCCTTCCTGATGTCCGGCGGCGGCAGGTTCATGCGGCGGTATATCTCCGAGACCTGGGTCTGCAGCTCCTCGTCGTGGAGTTCCTTCATGCGCTTGGTCCAGAACACGATCCACTCCGGCTTGAAGTCGTGCTTCGACGGGTCTTTGCCCTCTGTTGAAAACGTAAGAAGATGGTTAACGAAAGCTTATCAATTGGTAAAGCTAGTGATATCTATCTGCTTGGATGAAGACCAAAAAGTGGGCTTTACGATTGGTTTTTGGCTGCTTGCGAAACTCTAGTAATTACACATATTGTAAATACAACTGTTTATGTTAAAATGTACACCAGAAATGTATTCGATTACTTTTTTCACTCTTCAGGACAGAGAGGAATTGTTTTCAATTTTTTTTAAAGATCAGAGACTATGCTTCTTTAATTCAAAAACTCTCAATATCCAAGTCCACCATTCAGAATTAACCCGAATTCACAAAAAAATAACCTCTTACCGGCTTGTATCTCCTTATATCTCCTGTTCCAGAACTTCTTCCACTCCTCAGGATACAGCGGATGTTTCTCTGGGTTCTTCTCATGGTAGGCCAGCATCTGAGTGGCTGCCTCGGTGGCTGACTGCCGCTTCTCCTCTGCTAACTTGATCTTGTATGGCTCGCGGAACTTGGAAAACGGCTGGAACAATGTACATTATTTACATTAGATATGAGGTAGGCCTACATCTCTCAGCAGGTTGGCAAAAACTGGATCATACAAGCTGGGACTGTGTAGCGCGCTGGACAGGAGACTTATACTCAAAGGTGGGTAGATTAGATACAGGCCTAGATGATGACGATATGTTATATCCTACTCCGGATATACTATATATGACTTCCCCAGCGCACAAATTTCTGCGCACAACTGGTTGTGCGGACTGTTGTGGTTTTAGTTTCGACTACCTACTCCCCCCCAGACACTACACAAATTAAACACTTTTGTAGGCGCAAGTCTATGCGATAGTTGTGCGATGGGGATTCAGAGTAATTACTAATTTCCCGTCGACACAACCAGTTGGTATCGTAGTCGTGCCGCGGGAACTAGTTGTGCCCTAGGGAAGTCAGTTGTGTTGAAGGGAATTTTAATTACCATCAGCACAACCAGTTGTGCGCCGGGGAAGTCACGACTATTACTACAATGATGGTAGTAGTGTTACCTTGTCCTCCTTCTCGCGTATCTCGCGCACGTACTTGTTGCGGAAGGTCTCTATCTCGCGGCGCTGCTCCGCGTATCGCTCGTGCAGCCGGTCCAGCTCCGGGTCTATGCGGGACCGCTCCCTGGGACACACAAATAGATTATCTTGTTTTGTTAGTAAACTCTTGGGTATCGATGAGCATTGGCTGGACAGGGACTGCATCACTTTTTGTTTTTTTTTACTATAAGTCTTTGACCACTGAACCTGAAGCGATATTGGCACTAGCGAACAATAACATGGCTCATGGGGCACGTCGCGTGATGTTTCTCTATTCCTACCGACTGGTCACGTTGCGATTGGACTGTACTGCAGACAACACGGTAGCCGTTTTAATTCATCGAATTAGGGGATCAACCTCAACGGAAACTCTTGTCTTTATTTCAGCTGAGAGGAGAATTTTTTAACATTTCATATAGCTAACAACAATATTAATAATTACTAGCTGTGCCTGCGACTTCGTCCGCGTGGAATAATTATTTTAGACATCATATTTATTTTTGCAGACAACCTCTTCAGCTTTGTAATTATAGCTGTTACCCGTTTTCGCAGCGCACGCCGCGGAAGCCCTCAAAGATGAATAATTTTCCCCGTTTTTTCCACATTTTCCATTGTTTCTTCGCTCATATTAGTTGCAGCGTGATGTTATATAGCCTAAAACCTTCCTCGATAAATGGTCTATCCAACACAAAAATATTTTTTCATTCGCACCAGTAGTTCCTGAGATTAGCGTGTTCAAACAAACAAACAAACTCGTCAGCTTTATAATATTAGTATAGACTAGTATAGATATGACAATGAAATAGTGATTTTTACTTTTTAACTAGTGTAACTCGAAATTCTGTACTACTAAGGAGGCACCTTATGCGTATTGCGTCATAGGAAATTTGGGCTCGCGTCGCTCGCACTCGCTTTCCCACGAGTAGTCCAAACCCGTCTGCGTAAGCGAGAAGCAAGAAAGGTGACACGCGACGACGGCCGTGTGAGAAGCTCTCTTCAATCTACACCGGGTGAACCGAATCGACCATTTTTGACTCATGTGCCGTGTTTGATATAACTTTCTATTGTAAAACTGCAATAGTGAGCCTGTAGGATGACCCGTTCGATGCAAAATTCGTATGTTACACTAGTAATTACCTGTTATAAGACCTCTCTGCAGCCGTGACAGGCCGCCTGCCGGAGGGGCGGCGCGCGTCTTCGTCGCTGATGTCTGACAGCGAGTCCAGGGAGGTGCGTCTCTCACGCCGACTTCGCTGTAATGACAATATTTATTTATTTTCTCTCTCTCGGGTTGTATTTCTTCATAACTGAGGGTCGTGACTCCCCCTCCGAATCAATTCGATAGGAGTTCTCTTGGGCAGACACATCGTGATGGGCGACCAGGTCCTTCCACGGAAGACACATGTCCTCGGATATTGTGGTCCATGTCGGTTTCCTCACGATGTTTTCCTTCACCGCTAAGCGAGTGCAATCATTGGTGTAGGGCCGGATTCGAACCAGGGTGCGTCTGAATGAAAAGCAGATACTCGAACCGCTGAGCCACACTCGCTTTTTATTTTATTTGTTTTAAACAGAACTAATAAAGATACCGTGTAGTATAAGTATAACCTGGTTCTTTAAACGTGACATCTATAAACGGCAGCGAAAATCATTCCAACCTTCTCGCACAATGCAGCTCCTAAATTAGTGTGAAAAAAATGGAATTATTTTCACCGCCATTTATAGAAGTCATGTCGATAATAAACGGGATTATATTATACCACACTTATCACAGCTGACAGGTAAGATATACTTTATTGCATGCATTTTACAAAAAAACACATTATTACATTCTAGTAAGAAAATAGAGCCAGTTCAGTTCCCAGATCATCAAATAAAAATCTGACATTTAAATTGTGACTTACTAATTAATAAACATGTCTCGAATAGTAAATAACACTTACATAGTTTGGTTTCGACGGAGCAACTACCACGGGAGGGGACGGGTCTCTCCTCCTGGAACAATAAAGCATTTTAAAATACACATTACCATTATTATTTCTTCTTCAATTTCTACCGTTCATTGTCATTGGTTGAATGTTAATGTGACTATAGTTTGAATGCATCTTGAATGTTTATTTGAATTGAATATAACACCGGCTAACATTGATTACGTCAAAAAACAAATTGACTTTAAATACTACTTATTATACGTAAGAACAATCATTACACATTCAATTTGGATATGATAATCTCTACCAATGCGATTGCTTCAGCTAGCTGAGCTACTTATTTAGAAAGTGGTCCAGCCCACCCATGCCCATCTTCTCGGAAGTGTGATTTTTAAGTAAAAAAAACACATCTTTATCTCTAACTCTTTCTTTTATAAACTATTAGCTGACCCAGCTTAGTCTGTTCAGCCTTATCTAGGCTTTTATTCAATTAAATTAAAAAAAAAACAGTATATGTATTGAGTATCATATGTCCGTCTCCTGGTTTTAAGCTACATCCCTACCAATTTTCAGCTAAATCCGTTCAGCCGTTCTTGAGTTATAAATAGTGTAACTAACACCACTTTATTTTACATTTGTAGATGGATAGATGTACTTACAACTTGTATATAGCAAATATACGTTAGTATTGTCCAGTTTACAGGCCTAAATACAAAAATATAGTAAATGAAAGTGAGAGTGAATCGGTTCTTACTGGGTAAGCACGTTCCATCCTAGATCGTAATTGCTTACCATCAGGCGAATTACGGACAAGAGCAAACCCATCTCTTGTAAAAAAAAAATTGACTCACTTGGCGGGCGGTCCCGCCGCGGCCGCCTTGCCCCGCGCGCCGTCAGCCTGCGCTTGCTCCCAGTTCTTGCCGAGGCTCTCGATGAGCCCCTCGTCCACCACCTCCTCGAACGTCATGCCCAGCTTCTCCGAGTAGTGGTGGCTCTTGCACAGCCACTGCAGGATCGGCTCTCTGGAAAATAAAACCAATTATATAACTTTTATAAAATTCTTACTAGTGGGTGCTCACGGCTTCGCTCGCATTAAGAAGTAAACCTTGCATCCCCTATTTCAACCCTTTAAAAGTGGCTTATCCGAAAATCCTTTCTTAGCGGATGCCTACGTCATAACATCTACCTTCATTCCAAATTTCAGCCCGATCCGTCCAGTGGTTTGGGCTGTGCGTTGATACGGTATATATCAGTCAGTTACCTTTGAGTTTTATACATTGTTTGACTGGCCTACTATATATTAACGGTCTTATTTATAAAAAGTTATAGAACAGTTAGTGTTCTATAACATCACTATAAGAAAAATGACCATAATCGGTATTTATAAACGCACTATAGCGCTAAACAGTTCTATAAGTCTATTATAAAGTTATAGTAGCGAGGACCCCACTATAACCGTACTATAGCGGTGCTATAAGATCTAAGATGGCCGACTATCCTGTCATCTGTCAGCTGATTTGCTGTCTTTGAAGTAAAAACAAACAATCAAATTTTGTAATATAAATTAATTTTTTGATGATTTGGGGTTTTAAAACAGCGTTTTCAGTGCCTTTTGTTTGGAATGACTTGCAAATTGGAGAATGTAAAGCCTACAATAATAGCACTTGCAGTATTACATAATATTGCCATTGACCAGGGGGATGCTGTGCTTGCAAGTAACTCAGATGCTCACCAGGCAAATCCAGTAGTCCAAGAGGAGCCAGGAGAAGTTGCAAGTGGACGCTCAAACGCCATCTTGCAATCATTTATTAGGTCACATCTTAGTTAGTAAGTAGTTAATATTTGTGATACTGTGGTTGAAGTTGGCATATAACTGTACTGTAATGGAACTGGCTCTCAGAGGAGGCTGCAAGAACATACTGCTAGGTGCTTGGTGACACATTTACATATATATACATAGAAGTGATAATCTTTATGAACATAACATGAAAGAAAGTTATGCTTTGGAGCATGTACCTACTATGATTTTACTGTTAAGCCAAAACTAAAACAAGGAAAAATGTGGAATTGTAAAACCAGATCCGGTGACATTATGTGTCTCCAATCAGAATTATATATAAAGATTAGCCCTTATTGTACACAATGACACTGCTGCTCTTGTAATAATTAATTAATAGTAGGTACAGACATGTGATAATGCTAAATGAAAGTATCTTAGTATGTGTGATTAGTGATAAACATGTTAATAAAAGTCTTTCTATGTATTTCATTCTGTTTTACTTTTATAATAAATTATTTTTAATTTCAAAAGCTCTTTTAATTTTTCAATTTCTGTTGCTCGTTGGGCATTTGGGCCTCATGTAGCTCCCGTCGGCAGGCTATTCCAGCATCGCAAATCCTCTGGGCAGCAGGAGTTTATAATAAATTATTTTCAATTTCAAAAGCTCTTCTTTTAATATTTCTATTTTTGTTGCCTCTTGGCCATTTGGGCCTCATGTAGCTCCCGGCGGCAGGCTATTTCAGCATCGCAAATCCTCTGGGCAGCAGGAGTGATGCTATTTACTTATTTTTATTTAAATTTTTGATTTTTGCGCGTCTGAATATCAACCACTTTGACGTTTCTTTGTGTCTGAGTATAGACAAAATTTTGTGTTTTATGACAAAGTTAGCATATATTTGGCACTAAGATACGTATTATCTGTGGTTAATTTCGTTCTTCTTTGATGTTTTCTTAATAATGGCAATGATTTGGCTTATTGTCGGTACCACGTGGGTACTATAGTTATAGAAGGCTTATAGAACGTTTATAAATAGTAAACTTTATAGAACACTTTAAATGCTTATTGAACACTTTAACTATAGTATGCTTATAGCATACTATAGGCATTTTTATAAATAAGACCGTAATAATTTAATTTTTATTTTTCAATGTCACTCAATGTACATTTTGGTTTTAAGCGTTGTATTTTATTTTATTTTTGTGCAGATACGTTTTGGTTATTATGTTTTGAAATGTGTATGGACTAAGAGATAAATGATTTTTTTTATTTTATTTTTTTAATATTTTGTGATAATCTCACCTCTCCTTCTCAAAGACGTCCTTCTCGATGTTGACGGGTCGCATGCGGCCGTACTTGTCGACGATGCGCTGCGAGATGCGCAACATCAATATGTGGATGCCCTCTCGGTACTTGGTCTGGTTCTTGTACGGCGACATCTTGTGGCACGCCTTCGGGAAATGGCGGAGCTGGGGATAACAAGATAAACAATTTATTAATAATTTGTACAATAACATAATAAACATTGTGATTTAAACTTTCCTACTTATAAAAACGATTGACAAGTTATTAAGCCCCAACGGAAGACCAGCGCTGTTTGCTTCCAGTAATCAGCATCCCACCAAAACATTCTGTAAAAAACTAGCCAAGTCTCGATAGAGCTGCTTGTTTATGTTTACAAGGTCGTGCCAAGTGTAAGGTCGTTACTGCGATTTCTTTATTATTTTAGTCAATGTTCTATGACTGGCCGTTGAAAATTCTTTATACGTTAGTGGGTACAAGTCAACGGCCTAGTCACACAACATTAACTATAATAATATGTAAATAAATCGCAGTAACGACCTTAGACTTGCAGCGCAGCCCTACACACTGCACTCACCAAGTAGTTGTACCGGTGCCAGAAGCAAGTGAGATGGTTGATGATGGTGCGCGGGTGGCCTTGCTTGGTGCACAGAGTACACATGTAGCTGGGCTCGTAGTGCGGCATGTCCGGCGGGTGCTCTATCAGGTACTCCACGCCGATCAGCGGAGCCCTACAAATAAACAAACAAAAATTAGATACAACAACAAAAATCACATGTCACCAAATGGGAAAAAAATTGAACGCAACGGAGAGACGCGTCTAATATTTTTTCCATCCTAGGCTGCAGCAATGCTTAACATCAGACAGGCTGTAGTCAAACGTAAACCTAAATCAAGTAAAAAAAAAAGTTTTCCAATTCTAGAAAAACGTACAATAGCTGTGAAAAACTTTAAACACACCAGTTTTGTATCGTCGTCGGATGAATAAGGTTACATCCAAGATTTACTCCTACAATAAAATTTAAGCTCTCGTAGACTCTGCGTCTGTCAACCGCGTCCGTAAGTCCTGTTAGTAATTTTGATCTAACCAAAAACTAGTAGTATACTTTTTTTTTTTGCCATAACTTTGTATTGTGCCAGTTCTCAAGTAAAACTAGTAGTATACGTTTGTTAGTTTTGAAATGACAATTGGCCAAAAACGTCTCCATTATAATGTAAAATACTCACTTGATGGTATCCAGTGCTTGTTGTATATGACACTCCACGTCCCTGAACTTGTTGTACTTCATCTCGAGCTCGGAGGGCTGCGTCTTGTGCAGGTCTACCTCCGCCGCCATCTTCTGCAGCACTTTCTCCATGGACCCACCGGACGCTGTTAAATAACCATACATCATTACATTTTGACGTAAGTGCTAGCCGGTTAACACAACTAAATTTTATCATGCCTTACGGGAACTATAATACCCGTAATACAGTAACCATATGTACATCATTTATTTATTTGATTGATGGGCGAATAGCAGCAGCTGATGTGCCCATATCACAATGTGTCTTAAATTGTTTTGTATAGTCCACACAAAGTTCACAATTATACAGTCCACTGGTGCAATGATCACAAGTTAACAAGAGTTTGTTTTTTTGTTTTCTGTAACTAGTCATCAAGTCGGTTCATGAAGTTGTTAAGAGCAGGTTGCAGCTGTTGTTGATAGATAATAATTTATTAATCAACTCAATTCCAACATAAGAACAAAAGTGGCATTCCATTCTGGGTGCTTCCGGCGGTCGAATGACACGTTAAATTGTAGGTCCCGGCTGTTTGTCATAGTAGTCGTCGTTAAGCCATGTCTGAGGCCCTTAGGGCGGCTTGATTAACTCTCGACACCATCGTTGGCCACTCACAAAATATTACAGAAGTGGGTAATCACATTGTACCGACTCGACGTACCACTCGTATTTACGACTTTTCACAATCTACTATGTTGCAGCTTACAGTAACGATGACTGGTATGTTAGCTCAGTTGGTAGGCTGTCTGCCTACAGTTCTAAAGGTCGCGGATTCAGTGTAGGGCTAGATAGTGTTGTAAAAACAATATTTAATTTATAATTATCAGACACGTTGCCGTGTTACCAGCATTATTTTAGAATTACGCTGACGGGTTTTAACCAAGACGACTCCATGTCAAATACATATTAATCTGGTAACCGTTCGACCATGACGAAGGGACAAAAAATTAAACATAAACATACAAACGCCTTTATAATATTAGTGGTAAAGGAGATACTCAGTCATCACTACATAGTATAAAGCAAAGTCTGTCTGTATATAAATATATATATATATATATATATATATAATGTGAATGTATGCTTGGATCTTCAAAACTACACAACGGATTTTGATGCAGGTTTTTATTATATACAGTGATTCAAGAGCTTGGTTTGTATGTATAGTAATGCGTGTTAAGCTGCGGGGAAAGCCAGTTATAGAATAAACTGTATAATAGGTACTCTAATGGATGAGAATCTATAAAAAGAGTATGTATATCTCACCTGAGCCTCCAGTTTTCTGGTTCTGGTTGAATGGGTGATCATCAAAGATGCTCAGAGGCCAGCTCGACTTCAAGGACAGCTTAATCTTGTGCTTCTTCCCCGATATATGCGTCTAGAAAAAAGAAACAAAGTTTTGTTTTATCTTATCAGCAATAAGAAATTCTACAAATTGCATTTAACATGACTCTAAGATACGTGTTACACCCCAGGCTGCAGCAATGCTTAACATCAGGCAGGCTGTAGTCAAACGTAAACATAACACACGTAAAAAAAAATACATTACAGATACAGATATATTTACTTGCAAGCGAATAGTTACAGATGGTAGGCGACTACTACATGTTACAAATAAATCTTGATCCTACGAGCGACATACGCTACTTTTAAGTAAGTATTTACAAAAGAAATGTATATAAGTATTATATATATACCTAGTCAGGTCATAAGTATTGTCACACAGTAAAAACTTTTCTTTTAGAATGCTGGCCACAAAAATGTTTATTGAATTCGAATTTCGAATTGTTCATGAAAATAAAAATGTATACTTTTTAGAATTTTACTCATTTTTAAATATGGAGTGGACGCTTAAAGAAGACCGTGTTGCAGTTATTGCATTGCATCGTTGCGGTTACGCGCCAATTCAAATTTTTGACATACTGAAAAATTTGAATATAACCAAAAGATTCGTTTATCGTACCATCAAACGATACAATGAAGACTCTAGTGTAGATGGCAGGTCAAGAAGTGGTCGCCCTCGGTCTGTTAGGACTCCAGCAGTGATAAAAGCTGTGAAGGCGCGAATTCAAAGAAATCCCAAACGTAAGCAGAAACTTTGGCCCTTCAGATGGGGTTAAGCAGAACCACGGTGAAAAGGGTGTAAATGAAGACTTAGGACTTCGGGCATATCGAAGAAAAACAGGACATCGTTTGAATGCTCGTCTAATGGACCTGAGACTGAAGAGATGCCGCGCTTTGTTGAAGCGGTACGCGGGAAAAAAATATCGGGAAATTCTTTTTTCGGATGAAAAAATTTTTACCGTAGAAGAGAGCTACAACAAACAAAATGATAAGGTGTACGCACACAGTAGTGAAGAAGCGAGCAAACGTATTCCGCGTGTCCAACGAGGACATTTTCCATCCTCGCTCATGGTATGGTTGGGAGTTTCTTATTGGGGCTTAACAGAGGTACATTTTTGTGAGAAAGGTGTAAAAACGAATGCAGTTGTGTATCAAAATACAGTCCTGACGAACCTTGTGGAACCTGTTTCTCATATCATGTTCAATAACAAGCACTGGGTATTCCAACAAGATTCGGCGCCAGCTCATAGAGCGAAGAGCACACAAGACTGGCTGGCGGCGCGTGAAATCGACTTCATCCGGCACGAAGACTGGCCCTCCTCCAGTCCAGATTTGAATCCGTTAGATTACATGATATGGCAACACTTGAAGGAAAAGGCGTGCTCAAAGCCTCATCCCAATTTGGAGTCACTCAAGACATCCTTGATTAAGGCAGCCGCCGGTATTGACATGGACCTCGTTCGTGCAGCGATAGACGACTGGCCGCGCAGATTGGCCTGTAGGCCTGTATTCAAAATCACGGAGGTCATTTTGAATAAACTTTATTGTCATTAGAATCTTTGTTAAGTCCATCAAATGTTTTGTTAAGTTCATTTTGGTATATAAATGGTTACATAAAGAATAAACTTGTTTCAATTATTTTATATTAAACATGTGACAGAATTTATGACCTGACTAGGTATATATTGATAACAGATATATAAGTATTATATCCGTTATCTAATACCCACAACACAAGCGTTTCCTTAGTGTGGGGCTAGATGGCGCTGTGTGCAATGTCCCGGAATATTTATTTTATTTATTTTTTCCCTATCCCAGGCGCGCAGAGCCACAGAGACATTCACTAGCAAAATATAAATTGAAAAGTGAATGAAACTAACCTGCAGAATGCTCTCCCCGCTGCAAACCGAGCCGCACGGGTAGCAGAGGTAGATCCACTTCCCCGAGATGTCCCGGCCGCGCCTCTCCACCATGCCCCGTATCTCTCCATTGTCGAGTCTGATCTTCAAGCTGTTCACGTGGTCTAGGAACTCTTGCTCCGCCTGCAGAATAAAAACAACATTAGAATCTGTTTAAGTACGACGCATATGGCTCAATAGCAATGCACTGAGCTGTAATTACTTTTTTTTAAGTCTGCTGGTTAATATTTTTGTGACACACGACTTTTCATAGTTTTTTTTTTTGCTTTGCATGTTTTCCGCACAATCTTTTAGTCAATCCGTATTTGTAATATTTTTACTTAATTGAGATAAAAATCTCCCTGATATATACGATTGTATAAGATAAATATGGTTTCCCAAAATGTACTTAATAAGTAAATTCAAATCATATCTTTTGCATGTTGATCTTAAGAATGTTCACCGTTTTTTGGGATAGCTTAAACAAATAAAACATTACATTCACATTTTTTATTGTTTATTTATGTAAGTAAATATATTAGTCATTAAATGTGTATTGTTACACATACTTACCCGTTTTTTTTTCGCCGAATACAAGGCAATGTGTCACACAATTTAAAATATTTCTGTGACACAATTAACCGAAAAACCGCGAAATATGTTGTGGAAGGAGCACATAGGCATATAAGTAGAAAATCGCTAAGTACCGTAGTCAATAAGTAGAGAGTATTGGTACAAAATGCATATTAACCATAGCCACTGTGGTATCAGAATTTTCTTGTAGTGAATATATACATATATTTCTATATCACTATTTATTTAAATAGTTTAGTTTTCAAACAACTTTATTTCACTATAAAATATTTACAATTGGGTAACTATGCTAGTGTACATCTAAGAAATCCTAACAGAGCACATCATTAGTATTACTTACGTGTTGTTTTGGAGTATTCAACTCTAATAAAACACTTTCAGCTATCTAAATGTAAACAAATCAAATTAACTTTGATATTGAGGGTAGAAACTCATCATCTAATAATTTTATGCAAGCTTTAGAAACAGCTCATACATTTTACAAAATACATTTGAAAAGAAATAACCGGGATACATATTACATACCGGTGTAGTGATAATGAAGCAAGTAGGCATTGCGCGCGATGCGCTTCCACAACAAGCAATCGTGTAGGTACCTACTCGCGCGATGGCCGCGCGACCGACCGGCACCGCAACGCGCAAGCCAATTTAACCCGATACACCTTTGTAATACGAGTACGCTTTACGAGCGACGAGCGCTTACGAGTTAGCTTACGCGTCGGGTCGTCCGATCGGGGCACGCGGGCGAAGCGTGAGTGACGTAGTCAGCCTATTCATTGCAATCCGAGAAAGTAGTGATGGGGTAACTTGTAAGTTTTATAAGTATCGATGAATGGGAGATTATTTTTTCGAGTTATGCAAAGGTTTTGTATTAATTTATTTTTGATAAGTGGATTTTTATTAGTGTGAAGATAGAATTTTTCTGCCAATTTGTAGATATAAATATCAATTGTAGGGAAGTGAATTTGAAGGTGTAATTTTTTTAGATTAATGAAGAAGGGTGTATTGAATGCTGATTTTATAGCTTTGTTCTGAATTATCTGCAGCTTGTTTAGGTTGGAGCGACAAGTACTACTCCACACGGGACAAGCGTAGGTGAAGCAGGGTCGAACTAAGGTGCGATAAACTCGTAGCGTAGTATAGCTACTTAATTTAGCTTTTCGATTTAGTATAGGAGCTAATACGTTCAATGCTTTATGCCCTTTGAGGAGCAATTTTGATGTATTATCAGTCCAGTTAAGTTTTCTATCAAGTACCGTTCCCAGGTACTTAACAGAGCGACTCCATGTTATATGTATGTTATCAACTTTAAGTTTACGTGTTGGGAGAGTACGTTTTCTGCTAAACATGATAGCCTCTGTTTTGGAAGCATTTATTTTTAGCTTCCACTCATTGAAATATTCGAACAGTAGGTCTATAGCTAGTTGCAGTCTGCCGATTATAATATCTTCATCATGAGAGGATGTATAGCACGTGGTATCATCGGCGAAACAGGCCAAGTTTGTGCGCGTCTGAGTCGGGATGTCATTTAAGAAGATAAGGAAAAGGTACGGTCCTAGAATAGATCCCTGTGGAACTCCTGCGGGGATCGGTACAGATGAATTATTTTTAACATGGACTTGAAACATTCGACTCGATAGGTATGACTGTATTATTTTTGTGATTGATAGGGGCACTCCCAGTGTCATCAGCTTGTGCAGCAGCGCCTGATGCCAAACGCCGTCGAATGCTTTTTCTATATCTAAAAGGAACATTCCAGTAGATTGTTTCAGGTTTAGAGCAGTCGACACCGCCTCGGCGACCCTAGCAAGCTGCTGGACAGTGGAATGACCCTGTCTGAATCCGAACTGCTCATCAATAAGCCGATCGTATGACGCTAGTCGCAGTCTATGGTATATAACCTTTTCAAAAAGCTTTCCAATACTTGGTAAAAGGCTAATAGGACGATACGATATAGGATCAGACGGATCTTTTCCTGTTTTATGAATGGGAATGACCTTTGCTATTTTCCAAGTGGTTGGGAAGTAGTGGAGGAGCAAGCAAGAATTAAACAATTTTGTGAGAAAAACGATGCATTTATGTGGAATATTTTTGATTAATATGTTAGAAATTTAATCTAGTCCAGGAGCTTTACGTGGTTTGAGTGACTTAATATATATTTTCAATTCAGCTGGGCGAACTAATTGGGGTATTTCGGAGGGTAACGTAGCGTTTAGCATCATAATAGATTTGTCAACATCTGGAGCTTTAGCACTAGGCCATTCTTTTGTTAAGGTCATATTGGCTAAGAAGCTTTTTGCCAGTATATCACACTGCTCTTGCTGCGTTGTGCTCAAAGAGTTATTTTCTAACCTAAGGGCTGGAATAACGTTAGATGAAGATGGGCGAAGACCTTTGGCTAGGCGCCATATGTCTGCGCTAGGATTATCTACCCTCTTCAACTTTTGATTCCAGACCTTATCATTATAACTCGCGATCGCTATTTTGATTTTATGCTTAAGAAAATTAACATTACATAGCAAGCCATCACGAACTTTTTTATCGGTCTCAATAAGTGCGTACCTGCGTAACCGATTTTTAGCTTTAATGAGCCGTTTCACGCGTCTAGGTAGGGTTGTAGGGTTCCACGGTGTTACTGTTAAGGTGGGAACACAAGCGTCTCGACAATTGAGTAGGTTTTTTTGAAAAATATTAATTTGATCATCTATTTCGTTTGTACTTTTGTACATTCGAGGCGAAAGTATCGTACAAGAGTTGAGGAGTGTCCTAAATTTACACCAGTCGGCCTTAGCGTAATTTAATCTAGAGATGATCTTTCTTTGTAATGTAATAGAAAACTTTGCTAGCACAGGAAAGTGGTTAGATGATAAGGCCTGAATTGTTCGTAAATGGTCAAGGGTATGTACATTTTTTGAGAGTAGTATGTCAGGAATAGAGGGCTCATACTTGGAAACATAGTGCACAAGCGTACAGTCATTTGGAGCATGAATATCGTAATCGTGAGAGAGCATGTGGTTATATAAAATATTTCCGCGAGAGTTGGGTGTTCCTGCTGACCAAGATCTATGTTTAGCATTCAGATCTCCCATTATCAGAACCCTAGGGCCTGTCGACATCAGCCGTCATATTTATTTAAATAAAAAATGCACTTAGCTCCAGCCAATCCCTGTGTTTAATATGAATATAAAAGTTCCTAAATCCAGGTTAAAATTGATATAATGGAAGTGTCGTTCATTACGATAACTCTGTTTGACAATATATACTCATAGTATTAAATTAAGTGTTTGAATTATATGCAAACTCTGTACCAAAGAAATCATAACCAAGAAGAAATTCACTACAAAAATCATCACCCTAATCAGCCTGTCTTTCTTTCTTCTTCCTTGTCTCGCCTATTGCTGGGCCTAGGCCTCTTAAACTATTAGTATGCCTTTAGTCACAGTGTTCAGATCGAATCCTGTCAGAATTCTGTGGTTTCACATTAGAAGTAGACCCACCACATTGGTGGGTGATCTGTTAATAGTTTGGTCCAACTGCTGCCCTTTATAAGTATTTCTAATGTAAAAAATGCATTAAAAATATTCTTCATAGGTCTAGTATGTAAAAAATCTTACTAATATATATATGCATACATGATTTCCAAAACTATGGAAATTCACTAATACCTCTGCAATATGTTTTTTGCCTATTTATTATTTCACCAAACCTTTCAACAACTTTGTGCAAGCACAAGTGTTATACTATGAAAGATTTTGAAATTCATACTCATATTATACCGATAATAATTCATTTATTTATAACACACAAAACACAGCTTTTAATATTTCTGCAAGAATTTTATATAGGTACTTTTATGATGTAGCTTGATTGATTTCCTTTTTAAAAAAAGTTTGTAACTTTTTTAGATAAAAATAACGAAGATTTTTTTTGTTTTTCCATGGAATGATCTGGGTGCCCACCACAATGTATCTGCCCAAGAGAACTCCCCTAACAAATTAATTCTACGGGGAGTCACACATGAGAAAATAGAACTCAAGAGGGAGAGACTCATGTACTTACCAATAGTAAAAAGTCTTAGTCCTAAGTAATTAAATTAAGTCAATCTAAGTAAGTGTAATATAGTATAACTTCAATAAGTGAATATCTGAAATGAGGCTCAGGATTAACACTATCAGTAATCTGAATCACCTTGTACTGATGAATACTCCACAGACAATTCCCATATTTTATTTTATGTCCAAAATATAGTCTAAATAGCTGCCAATAATCACTAGTCAACTAGGTAAATTTATTCTGGAAGTCTTGTCTGAAACTCTATGCAGTCTCAGTAATTTATTCATGATCAAAATACTTTAAATTTTAGTCAATAGAACATAAACTTTCTTAAACATAGCATTATAACTAATAAAAACCTAACCCACCTAAGGTGTGCTTAAATTTTAATTTTTTTTTTTCAATCAAGGTTGATTGTAGAAGTCTTTCTTACCTTAATCACAACTTTTTGATATCAGTACATGGTTCTCTAATTTGAATTCTAATTAGGTAGCTGCTAAGTGCAGTTACTCAAATGATAAAATATAAACAACTGATATAATATACTTATAAATATATGAGGAATAGGTAAGTTCTTACACCTATTTTTTATGTAGGTTGATATAAAAATAATGTTATGTAATTAGAAGTTTCAATTTAATAGTTTTTCAACTTGTATCAATCTAAAATATATTTTGAAGAATAAAGTAGGTATGTACTTAGCTGTTTAAAGAGAAAAGGTTGTATTTACCTTGGTGCAGTTGCCATCTTCTCCGCTGACTTTCTTGGGCACTTCCACAACTGAGTCTTGATATCCTTCTGCCCCGGGCGGGCAGTCTGGCAGGTCCATGGCTACACTACACTATAGTCTATGGCCATTAAACGGTCATAAACTGTTCACACTAATTTTAACACTATCTTCTCTTCTCTCTTCTGTCCAAACAGCCACTGTAATGTAAAATCATGACCATCAAGATATATGCCAGCACAATTATGAAATATTAATTGATATTCAATAAAATATGCAGATACTTACACAGACAAACTGATGATATACTTACACATGACATATTCATTGGGCACAGTTGAACTCTTTGGTTATAATCATTGTATTATAATCATTGTAGCTTTTCTCTATGTCTACAATACCTACTTTACAGTATGTAGCGAGAACTCCAATAGATTTCAGAAACATTACACATGATTAATTTTTACAATTAAAAAACGCTTCTTTCTGTTTAGCTGACACTATACCGTATTGGCGTAAGAGGGTGGAGGCCTATGCCCTGCAGTGGGTCCCATTAGGCTGATGATGATGATGATGATACCGTTGAATTGTGCAGTGTAATATTTATTTGTTTGCTTAACACTTGAAACATGAATGGCGTGAAGCAAAACTAAATTTTGTTGGAAATACAACCGAGTCGTTACAGATCTGTTGCTTTATCTTTATCTTTAACCCTCAAGATTTTAATGAATAAAGTCGTTTCATCCTACCGTACGGTTATTTTGAAAGCTTGGTATACCTTATTGTATACCTTAACCACGGTCTAAGGTACTATAATATCAAGGAATTCCTAAGGTATTCAGCATAGAATGATGAGACATCCCTACACTACACATTGTAGGTTATGTTATTACTACCGACATAACATAACACCGATTGCATATAACAGTATAATTGAAATTAATAATTCTATTGATATGATCACAGCTTATCGGATTTTTCATAATGATTATACCTAATAGAAATAAAATAAATACAATACTGACCTGTCAAACTCGGAAGATCGAAGCGAATTTTTGTGACAATATTAGGCGTCTATGTTTTCCTAATACTACCTATATTATTTTATCCTCGTACTACTAACCACAAAAGCACTGTGATTAACTAAATTATACTGCAAAGAGCACAATGAAATCCGACGAACCTATATACCTAAATTCGAACATTTGTCATTACGACGCGGACGCTAGCAATCCACCATATTTTATAATCCAGGTAAAATATAAAACTTGCCAAGAATTCATCAATAACCACTTAGAAAGAGAAACAAAATCCAAAATTCCTGTGGTTAGAATGAGATAGCCATACAATTTGTGAAATCTAATAAGGACTTTTTAAACTGTACGGATTATAAATTGTCTATGGTTCACGTCAATAGTGTTTCGCATCACATTGTGAAATCGATCGATTATGAGACTAAACTGAATAAATCTGAATGTAAATCTCTTTACACCGGATACGGAAACCAGAATCATTCAGGAAACGGAAACGCTATTTAAAACTTTAAATTCTCATCTAACAAAAAACAAACTTTATTTACAGCGTTGTAAGTAAGTAGCCAACTCTGCCAACTGTGTCTGGGTTTCACATCGCCTTAGTAGCATTTAGCATAGATTAACGACTGCGACTACGAGATAACCCGGGAGGAAAGTAGACAAGTATTATTAACAGAGGGTTTAATCGCTCTCTATACCCAATTTTATCAACATTACAAAAAAGAACATGAACACCTACAAATCTACGGCTTTATAATGCGTGTGAAAGTGTATTGGAATAAAACCTTCATAACTATAATTGATATCTACTAGATAAATTAACAAATACATCCATTTGATTCACGTAGTAGAGCCAATTAGAATGTAGATACATTATACAATAACTGACTCTCATATGAGGATAACTAAGTTTATATATTCACTAAAAAGTATTTTATATTTATTCAATTAATAATAATAAACAATATATACACACATATAAGACCGCCCAATGTGCATTAAATTAGTTTTTAAATTTCTTTTTATATTGTAATTTCTTTGGTGTGCATTAAAGACATATCTTATCTTATATATACACTAAACTAAAAAAGAGTATATACAATGTACCTACATTTAACCTAAATTTAAAACATCCACGTGTGGTATGGAGCCAAGAACGCTGGCTGCATTCCCACTCTGGATAGCTATAGAAATCTTTTGCGCAAGGAACCAGCCAGCGTTCTTGTCTCTAGTGATGTCATTCAACCTTTTTTTTTATAACATAGTTATTTAGTTTATATTATTTATCTCTCGAAATAACTGTAAATGATATTAGTAATATATTTTACCTAGACCGACTTAATAGAAATAATAATTTATTATATAATTGGTGATCATACATGTAACAAATTACAGTTATTCAAAACTCGTCAATCCTGTTTTCACATCATGCTCTACGTTTATTACTACAGCATCAAAAACAACATTTTAACATTTTTTTATGTCCATGCTAAGCTCATGATTCATTTCTAATCATATCACGCACTTACCAGACCCTTAGGTAAAAACTAACAAAGGCAGTCATGTGAAAAACACAACGCAAAAATGTATACGTTTATAAGAAAATCCATGTGTACTAATACAGGGTTATCAATAAAATAATAATAAAAAAATAGGTTTTTAGGTATTTTTAAAGGTCACCTTTTTATTACCTTTGGGACGTATCAGTGTAGTTATCACCTACACAAGCCAACAAGGTTTGATGTACGACTACACATATCATAAAATAGCTTCGCAATCAATACAATAAATAGGTAATTTTACCGGGAGGCAATGAAGTTTTTTGAATGTATGAACAAGTTGCTTAAAACTCTTTATGTACCTATATAGGTATATTGTTTAGGTATTCCTTTGTTTTTCTTTATGATTAGGTATAAACAAAGATTCCTATAGCTTTGTAAACACATCACATATTATATCGTAACTTACATAAATAAACTTACGATTCGAACAAAACTTGGCAAATCTCCGAGGGCATTCACCGAAAGTTCGGGGTCTGCTAATTATTCATGAAGATTAGCCGCAGCCGCAGGCTTCACTCGCTGGGCGCGCGAGCAGTGGAGCGCGGTGTGAATCACTGCACGCACGATATTACTCTGAGACAACTAACTGGAGTCAGGTTGATTTAGCTTGCAAAGCTCTGCATAAATGGAATCAAAACTAAAAAGTCCTAAGGGTTCTGTCAGAGGGTGCAATCTGAGTAAGAGGAATATATTTTCTTTTATGTTTTGTTCATTAAGATTTGTCTATATTATATGTCTATCTATCCTATGTCACAGCCTATTTACGAACCATTCTGAAAACATAATTTCACGAATAATGTATGTAATTCACGTTGGCGGCACAACCTGCATTCGGGTATAAAGCGATATTTTCGTATCAAAGGGGTGTATAATAACTTAAATAAAGTATATTTGATCGGCCTTTACCACAATGACGCGTCTATAGACTGTGATGTTGCAAAAACCGAGACCAGTGTCGGTCAGAAGTTCAGAACCGCGACCACCATGCGTCGAGCCGGTCGCGCTCTCGACGGGGTGTTGTTTCCCCTAATACTTTGCGCGCGTCTTTCGTTCGTCGGAACAGTCGACTATGGAGTACCAGTCGAAATAAAACTGTGGAACACAGGACGAACGCCCTTAGCTCACATGGTCGACATAACAAATGGATTCGGCCTCAGAGTTTTGGCCGAGCACAACTTTTTAAACGACAATAATATTGCCTTTTCTCCCTACGGGTTGATGGGGATAATGGCTGCTCTATACGAGGGGGTGGATGGAGAGTCTTCATACCAGATACAGAGGGGAATGCAGCTGCCGTGGAACAGGAATGTCATGAGGATCGGATTTAGAGATATACATAGGACTTTGAAAGTGAGTGATGCTTTATTGCTTATTTGCCGGGATTCTGTGTTTAGAAGGAAGTGTTTTGGAAAAAAGTGCGCGTTTCAGAATTATCTAATTACCTAATTAAATTAAATCCACCTATCTATGATAAAGAAAGGCTAGGGAAGAGAGCAGTCTTGTTTTCTGGTTTTAGTTAGGTCGGTACATATCCAGGGCTAGACGCGCCACTGTTGATGGTAAGCGATTCTACTAAAGTCAGGATCTCTGACGTAACGTGTTTTGAATACATACCAATGAAATAATATTCTAAAAAATATATTTAAATCAATATCTCGCCTAATGTAAAGCAAGTACATTTAAATATCTGTGTGCATGGGTACTAAACTATGTAGCAAAGCACTTGTAAAGCCGTAAGATAATAAACACAATTTGGATTTCCTGTCATCGATAAATTATTACAGCTCTCAGGAAGGTATTATCATCCACTTACAATAATTTGAGACAACGGCCCAGGATCAGCTCTGAATGTAATAGTGGTAGGTAATAGCAAGGTTCTCTATAATTGGAGCCCGAGGTCGGTCTGTGATCGGCCGCTTCGCTACAAAGCCATTTAGGACGATTAATTTGCAAAACAAAGGGATCCGAGTTTGTAGGTCAGTCCACGAATGTGGGTTTTTTTTTGCTATAACTTTGATTTGAGCCTCGACTATGCATAAACTGGTTTAATTAAAAAAAACACGTTTTTAAATAGTAGCTTAAGATGGGGAATTTTTTGCATACCTACTTTAGACTTATTGACATCCAGTTTTTAATTTTGAAGTTTGATTTTATATATGTGAGTCTGTAATACAATACATATAAAGAAATAGGTATTTAGATGATTTGGCCATGATAATCGTAGCCATTACCACCGATTTGCCCAGTAAATATAAAACAAGTAAGTAACAGTAGAAATCGTTGGAAACTGTTTTGACCGGCGCGCGGCGATCTGTAACTAACAGAAGCGGTCACAGTCGCAGACACTGGACAGGAACTTCGCTGCTAATTATAGGGGGCCAAGTTGTTATGAACGCATAACTTCCGGACATTTACAATAGTTGCTAATCTCTTTGAGCTTTTGAGAAAAAGACGCGGTTTAGAACTCGGAAATTACAGTTCACAAGTCAGTAGAGCACAAGCCTCAAAGTAAAGTTCATATCTATCTACCTACATATATCTTTATTCGCACTTTTGATATTCATTGTAAGTACATGGTCTGGAACCATGATATTCTAAGTACATAGTTGGTAAAAAATACGATTCAAATCTCAAGATACATAAATGCGTCTTATTTATTCAGCACTCAAATAGGTTTGATTGTCCAGCGCCATAATTTGGTTTATAAACATTTCAGACATATTTCGTCCCAGAAGAGGGGTTCCTTGCAGGACTAGCGTTAAACAATGAGAACGTCACATTCAACGACAGCTACAAAAGGATACTACGGTTCTATGGCTTTGATTTGGAAAACGATCAGCTGCCAACTCTACCGCCTTCAAACGGTACTGAAAATGGCACTACAATGGCAACTGGAGGCTCTAGCCCAGCTGTGGCTTCTGATTCTGAAGCAACGACACCCATGTCAGAAAGTAAACCTACAGAAGCATCTTCAGTTATGAGAGAAGAAGTAACACCCAATCCTAACGCAGAAACTATCGATGTAAGAACCCCAACAGAAGCTACCACAGCCAGCCCTTCATTAGCACCAAACGCTGAAAGCACTACAACAGCGCCGGATACTACGACCCAAAGTCCAGCCACCGAAGCTGTAACACAAACAACAACTGCAGTAGTCACTGAAACAACTGCGCAGACAACCACAGAAGCAATGCAAACAACCACTATAGTACCAACAACTCCAATGGACTCACCAGCTATAACAATAACCAATCCTCCTACTACTGATGCCATGAGCACTGCAGCAGATTCAGAAACAATAGGACAACAAACTTCGCAAGCAACTTCAGCGTTGACACAAGAACCAACCTCCAACAACGAGTTGTCAACTACAATAGATATGGGATCCAGTACAGAAGAATCTTCATCGGTTCCAACTATGACTACGAGTATGAATGATATGACTGAAAGTTTAATGACTAAAATGTCGGACTCCCCAGCGGATGGTTCGACCACTCTCACCGACATGACCACACTACCAGGCTTAACGACAACAGCTAATGATACTATAGAAACACTGCAGAGAAGAAAGAGATCGATCGTAGATTTCATTTTCACAAACCCGCCATACATAGACGACTATTTCATGTATAGGTCTTACCACATCGGACCCGACATGCCGAGCCCAGGGTTCGACGACAAAATGTTTCTCGCCAACGGACTAAAAAGCGTGCAGGTGAGAATTTTCCATACCTAGTTATTTAAAAACGAATCATCATCAAACCAATTTGCAATGTCACCGCCGCCGATTAAGTCGTCTGATTTTTTTGACGACACGCAAATCGACAATGTGGTTTTCGTAATTGGGATTCGACAGGGCAATAAGTGGAACTGATCCAATTTGTTTGTAGGTGACGTACATGCATTATGAGACTGTGTTGGAGCACGCGTACCTTCCGCATTTGGAGGCATCGGCGCTGCGCCTGCCCCTGGACAGCGAGCGGTACTACTTACTGGTGGTGCTGCCAAACCGGGGCGGAGCGCCCGAGCTGGGCCGCCTCATTGCAAGGATGGCGCGCGAGTCCGACTTGGCTGACGTGTACGCAGCGCTTCGCCCTCGCCGCGTTAGAGCTGTCGTCCCAAGCTTCATAGTCAAGGGTCATGTAACACTAACCACAGATTTACAAAAGGTACGTAGACGTACCTACATATTTAAATCGAGATTACTTATTTCCGACATGGTGGCGTTGGTCTTATAGAAGTCTTCGGATCCTGAAAGTAAACCTTGCTTCTGCACGAGAAGCTATTTATAACTAAAAACAATGTATGTGGGTAATGTTTATGGTATGTTTGTAATTTATTGACTCACAGAAGCTTTAATTGCGTATGTCACACACCCGCAGTAAAAGAACAATGCATTCCGATCATAGGATAGCGTTAATGAGTGTTGCGACTTTCGATTCAACAAATTGTTATGTAGATCAGTATTTCCCCTAGCTTTTTGGCTAATATCAATATAAATATACATAACTAGTGGATGCTCGCGAATTCGCTCGAATTAAGAAGTTAAACTTGCATCCCCTATTTCACCTTTTTATAAACGGCTCTTCCAAAAATCCTTTCTTAGCGGATGCCTACGTCATAACATCTTCGTGCATCCCAAATTTCAGCCCGATCCATCCAGTGGTTTGGGCTGTGCGTTGATAGATCACTATATCAGTCAGTCAGTCAATCAGTCACCTTTGAGTTTTATATATTTAGATTAAAGTGCTAATTTCATTATGTAATATTATAAGTAGGTATATGGGAGCGAATATACAATTACAATACATAATATAGTCACGACCAAGGTCAGCCAAAATAGAGAACAATTAAGTGATTCCCATCAACTCATTCATCAGGGTTATCTCTCTGGGAGACCTAGACCTGATTTTTACATAATATTTGTATGGAAATTAAATTAAACATATAAAAGTAGGTATGTATCTAAAAGAATTTATTTTCAAAACAAAGTTGCACAAATTATCCTGCCTGACCCTACCTGTAGATCCTACTGATTATAGATGAAGCAAAGATCTTAGTAGGTATGTCTATCTCGGTGATATATTAGAAAAAAAAAACTAGAAATGAAACCAATAATTACTTTAGAAAAAAATCGATACCTACCCAAAACAAATTAACATTCTGAAGAAATTGAGAATGTAATTTTAAGGATCCGGTTAAAAAAGCTTTGAATATGTGTTAGTTACCTGCCCGTGGTTTTGTATTTGTAGTAACTATCAAGATATTTTAAGTCAAAAATTTAAAATAATGGGGGCGCCACTCGTCCTTCTTCAGTTTTTACATTGTGACAAATCTAGTTGGAAGTAGGTAAATGAATATTAATTGTGGCAACATACGTAAATAGTAATAACAGCTATAGGTAGGTATGTTACGCGATTACTTTATAGCACCCGTAGCTCAGCTAGCGGAGGCAATCGCATGCGATTACCAATATTAAGCAAAGGTCGACGCGGTCAGTCCTTGGATGGGTGACCGAAATGTAGGCATTCCATTTTGGGCGCTTCCGTGGGTCGGGTGACAAGTTAAATTGTAGGTACCGGCTGGGCTGTTTGTCTATTTCGGCAGTCGTTAAGCCATGTCAGAGTCCTTTAGGCTTGATAAACTCTCGACACCAGAGTTGGCTCATTCGATAAGAAGAAGAAATATCATTCCTTTTTATTAAATTGTAAATCGTGTACTTAGTCTTGAATATATTTGAAATGTAATTTTTGCTTGCCGTGAGGCAGAATATGTACCTACTTTTTAGCATTCCATCTGCTGTTATCTAACAATTTGTACATATTCGCAAAATAAATGATTTGATTTTATTTTCAGTTGGGCATCCGCGACGTGTTCGAGCCCCGCCAGCGCGACTTCACGCCGATGACCCCTCAGGGCGGCGTGTACGTGCGCAGCATCGAGCAGGCGGTCTCCGTGGCCATACGCAAGTACCGCCCCGACGAACATAAGAAGAACCGTGAGTAATTAAGGAGCCTTATTTAATCATTTAAGGAGCCCTCCGATGTTTGCACATTCAAAGAGTTTAGACGTATCTCTCTTAAGTTTAGACGTATTTCCTCGTGACTGAGAAATGACTTTCCTCGTGACTTCCCAGCAGAATTAATTCGTTAGGGGAGTTTTCTTGGGCAGATACATACCTACATCGTGGTGGGCGCCCAGGTCCTCCACGGAAGACACATATGTCCTCGGATATTGTGGTCTTGAAACATGTCGGTTTCCTCACGATGTTTTCCTTCACCGCTAAGCGAGTGCAAATCCACACATAACTTAAAAATACAGTACATTAGTGTAGGGCCGGATTCGAACCAGGGTGCGTCTGGATGAAAAGCAGACACTGGAACCGCTGAGCCACATTAGCTGTTAAATGGAGATGGGCGGGACACTTGGCTAGACGAGTGGATGACACAGAGTAAAGCAGTGATCGAGTGGTGGCCAAGGATTGGTCACCGTAACGTTGAGCGTTCGGCTGCAAGATGGGTCGACGACTTAATATCTGTCGCGGGTCAAACCTGGATGAGGCTGGCTAAAGAGCGAAGCCAATGACCTAGGCCGAGGCCTATACCCAGCAGTGGGACGATACCGGCTGTGAATGATGATGAAGTAGGTATATGAAAGATGTAACCGTACCAACTACCTACACTACTACCAGAAAACCGAAAGAGTAATTACTACGACCAAGTATCACCCATTGAAAAAGTCAACGAATAAGAAACGAAATGACTCTCCCTGGATTACAGAGGATGTAAAATAATATAAATCTTATATGTTTGACGTTATTAAAATTAGTAATTCTATACCTGACAATGATTTAATTCGAAATTGTGCTATTGACATTAAAAATAAGTATGACATGATGATAATGAATGAAAAATCTAGGTATTATTCCGGTACAATCAATCGAAGCTCCAATCGCTCCAAAGCAATGTGGGGAGTAGTGAATAAGGAAAGAGGCAAACAGAATACTCCAAATGTTGATTTTACTGACGTTGTCGTCAACACACATGGGAATAAATTTACATGTAAAAGAGACACGGTGAATGCGATGAACAGCAAATTTATTAGCGCAGCGGCGGCATGCGGTGCACCTAGCGCCAATGTCTCCTGTGCAATGGCTGCGCTGCGCGCTGCTCGCCTGCCTGCCTGCCCTCCGATTCCGATTCTTCACACCTGATGAAGTGTTCCGCCTTATAACCTCACGTATACCGCCTAAGGTGTCGAAAGACGTATACGGCATTAACATGAAGCTATTGAGAACAGCTGCTGTACCTCTAGCATACCCATTGGCACATTTATTTAATATTTGTCTCAGCGAAGGAACCTTTCCCGCCCCCATGAAAGTGAGCAAAGTAGCGCCCATTTTTAAAGGAAAGGGAAAGAGGGCTGATATGGATGCGTACAGACCTGTTTCAATCATCCCAGCCCTATCAAAGGTTTTTGAAAATGGCATAAGCACTCGACTTGTTAACTTTCTAACGGATACTGATGCTCTATCGGATAAACAGTATGCCTATAGAGAGGGTCGCTCAACAACTTCGCTAACGCGAGAGCTGCTTCGCCGCATTATGGAAGCACGTGAAGGTAGTAAGAAAAAGCAAGTTGCAGTCCTGTGCTGTGACCTTTCCAAAGCTTTTGACGTCGCTGACCATAGAGTTCTGAGCCAAAAGCTTCTTCATTATGGTATTGTCGGTTCAGGCCACAGGTTGTTGAAGAGCTTTTTAGAAGACAGATCTCAAATTGTGGTCGGTGATGGAGGTAAAGCCAAATCGGATCCGCAAGGTTCGACAATGGGCGTGGCACAGGGCTCATCTGTATCGAATGTACTGTTCTCGCTATTAATGAACGACCTGCCGGATGCAGTCACTGCAGCTAATGTACTTATGTATGCCGATGACGTAGCCGCCGTTATAACTGCACCATCAGTCGATGAGGTAGAGCAGAAGCTCAACGAGGTAGCGATGCAGCTGGCGAGTTGGTTTACCGCTAACGGCCTCGCCTTAAATATCACAAAAACGCACTACATTCACTTCGATTTGTCAGGTCGAAACCGCAGACCCTTAGATGTTTCAGTGGGCTCTACCAGAATCAATCAAACATACAGCACAAATTTCCTCGGGTTTGAGCTAGACTCGGCTCTAGTGTGGGATAATCATGTGCATAAAGTGTGCGGGAAAATAAGCGGTGCGTGCTTTGCATTGCGGCGAGTTGCACGGTTAGTATCGAAAGAAGTAGCACGCACGTGCTACTTCGCCACCGTGCATTCGCTTATACAGTACGGTGCAGAGATTTGGGGACATTGCTCAGAATGGGAAAAAGTTTTTCGCCTCCAGAAGAGTGCCATTAGAGCCATCGTAGGAGTCTCGTACAACACTCCCGCCAGGGAATACTTCCGAAGTCTGAGGATTCTAACGTTGCCATGTATAGTTATATTGCAAGTGGCTATTTATATGAGGAAGAACCTCGACTCGTACGTGACTTATGACAGCTTGGTTCCTTATAGCATGCGGGACACTCGTAAAATTGTTGGAGTAAACAGAACTCTATCAAAGTCAAACAAGCTCACACATGTCATGGGCCCGACGGTATATAATAAACTGCCGGACTCTATCATTGATGCTCCTAGCTTCAGTAGCTTCTGATCGAGACTGCAGCGCTGGCTAATCGAGCACTCGTTTTATACTATTGATGAATTTACGAAACTTAAATTGAAACCAATACATTAGTACTTACATCTTTGTACTAGGATAAATATTATTTATTATGACATCTAATATTAAATTGTTAATATTTTATAATTTTTGTATTGACGTGTAAATGATTTACGAAATAAAATGATTATGATTATGACTATGTACTTTACTGACTCATCTCTATTATATGTATATTAAGTAGGTACTAACAGACTTTGTACGTCTACGAATTCCTTACCTACTATGCGGTTATAACACGTTATAACTACGTGTATCGTACCGAATATCTATCTATGAACTACGCATAATGTAATTGATGTTATAGAAACATAACTGAACCAAAGAATATGACCATTGCACTGGTTTACCAAGCAGCATTCAGCAATTTCCGGCATCATATCCGTAACGAAACCAATCACGAGCAAGCTTCATGTGGGAGAGAGATACCTAAACAACTATTATTTTTTATTTATATTTATTGAAAAAAATACATGGTACTATAAAATCAAAGCTCTGCCGTCTGCTGTAGTTGACAACTGTTGCAGAAAGATAAAACGTGGAAACATTTTCAACGCGAAATTTGTTAGTCGTTACATTTCTACAGTATACATTATTCAAAGCCCGTAATGAGGCAGGTGGGCCCCATCGTTCCGGCGTGGTCCAGTTAATTACACAGGGTATGATTATACGTGCGCGGACAAGACAGGGGCGACATGCTTCGGTAGGTGTGAGGAAGATCCTTCGGCGACCGTTGACATTGAAGGGAATAAATTCATAGGAAACTATTAAAAGAGATTAGGTACTATTATGATCTAAGAAAAGTTACAAAGAATGAGAAACGCCTCTCGTCAGCCGAAACACTTGCTCTAGCTAAGATGCAGACGTGAATTGTCGCAATAGACATCACAATACAGCCTCTTACGATGAGCATTCTCGGATGGTAATTAGGTGCGAAGGTGGCCTCATTTTCCGCTGGCAGTCACTATAATTGTTGCCAAAAGCAAGGTGCCAAGTGGAAAGAGCTACCATTGTTTCGATGTCGTAACCAGGAGATACGCGCGTTTGATTCCATTGATGTCTGATTTGATGGCTCTCTACCCCGACCAAACTGCAGATAACATGGCGGCGCCACTGTAGTACTTTTATCAATTTATTTGTCCATTTCCTGACAATATAATGTAGTGATCACGAAATTAAAAAAAAATATTTTATTATCTGTTTCTCTATAATTTTTTTCAACGTGCGTACCCTTTGCGTTCCGTATAATTTTTGGTATTAAAATATAAGAAATTAGTTCCATATGTACACACGTTTCGGTTTCACCGCTATCGACGATTAGGGAAAATCGCATCGGGTTTGACCTGAATGCTTAATCGCGAGATGAAAATGATGATTCGCGGACAGACCATATTTCAATTACGTAAATGAGTTTAACTGACAAATTACTGGATGATTGTTTCCTGTCCGATTGTTGTTATAGACGACAGGTGTGTTTGCAAGCAAGGTCGCTCTGAAAGTTAATGGCTTCTGTTTGTATTATACCAGTAGACTTTGCTTGTTGGTTGATTGCTGCAAAAATATGCATACATTGTGCCTATATCAAGTAGGTATGCGAAGACAGAGAAGAGGAATAGGTACTTTTGTAAGCTTAGCACACGATTTCTTAAGCTAAGCAACTTTCGACACAATGAGTCTTTGTATATACCTATAGGTGACAGTTTAGAATCAATGATTCGAGTTTATTCAAAAATCCGTACATAGCAGATATTCGAAAAAAAATGGTTGGAAACTTCAACAACTTTTGAATCTATAACAGAACACGTCCCAACAATTTATATAACTTTTGGAAATAAACTGATTATTTGCTTATTTATCACACAAAAAGGCCAAACGGATCTATGTGCTTTTTAGTATGCAGGTAGTATGATGTCCTGGTAGTGTCATAGGCTATTTTTGTTCCGTAATAATGCGAACGAAGCCGCGGGCGTCCACTAGTATATTATGTTTATTTGTTGGCAGGTTACGTGAACAACCGCGAGCCCGTCGTGTTCTCGGCGACGTACCCGTTCCTTTACTTCGTGATGGACGCCAGCATACACGTCGCGCTCATGGCTGGGAAGATGGTGGACCCTCTCAACTCTAGGATATTATAGTTTTAACCATATCCAGTTGTTTTATTTTGAATTTATTTTTAACCGACTTCAAAAAAAGAAAGGTAAAATAAATAGTTTATAGACTTTTTAGTGACACGTGAAGCCGGTTTTTGATTCTTTTGAAATATTTTTTGCTAAGTGCTACACCCGCAACAAGGCAAGTAAGTTTGTTTTAGTTCGTTTATTACTAGTGGATTCCGGTAGAATCCGTCGCTCCGTGATAGCGAAACAGACAATCCAATTACCACACTTTCGTTCTCAACTATAATAAAATCGATAGATTTTAATTGTAGTTACGTTTTAAGCTAGCAAATCTAAATATGTAAGACTCAAAGGTGACTGACTGATATAGTGATCTATCAACGCACAGCCCAAACCACTGGACGGATTGTGCTGAAATTTGGAATGAAGGTAGATGTTATGACGTAGGCATCCACTAAGAAAGAATATTTGGAAATGCCACTTGTGTAATAGGGGATGCAAGTTGAACTTCTTAATGCGAGCAAAGCCGTGAGCACCCACTAGTACAATATATGTAAATAGATTATTTTGTGTGTGGTTGATTAGTGTGTTCCTTGAGCAGTTTAGAATGAGATACCTAGGTAATGTGAGAGCCTGGAACTATGCAATACTCTCAGGCTACAATTAGATAATATATCTAAATGTATGTACAGTGTGTGCTAGATTATCTTTGTAACAAGCTATAGAAGTCGCACGCATCTTCTCATTTATTCTAGTTCTTTGAGGGAAGTAACAATACAAAACTTGCTAATTAACTACTTAAAGGTAGCCCTGTATAAGATTCCCGAATTGACTACATAAGATTTCTAGCATGCATGTAATGAAAAGATTAACTAAAACGGTTTTCACTCACGTGTAAATCGCGTAAGTCGTTTACGCGTTTCGGATGTTATGACATCCATCTTCAGAACGTTCGTTCTGGGCCGCGGCAACACATTGCATTGCAGTGCATGTAATGGATATAAAAAAAAATGGCGTGAAAAAAGTTTTACATTTTGGACAAATCTAAGTACTCTCTACTGTGTGCCTACTTGAAATGTATTCTATGATGGAGTGAAACTGTCTTCCTGGTGTAAAACAATTTAAAATACTTCCAGACCACAAACTTCTTATTAATTAGTTCAAAATTATTTTAATTTTATTTTTACACCAACTCTATCCCATAAGTGTTAGGACAAGGCTTGTCAGAAATCAAAGAAATCATTGAGTTTTTTGTGTTTATTTAAGATTAAACTTCTCACTTAGCCCTCTTGGATTTGATCTTTCTTAGGTAGAACTCCAGCTCCTTGCCTTCCAGCACGTAGCCGTCAGCGCGGCCACACTGGCCGGGCCGACTCGCCACGCACGCTGGAAAAATAAACAAGCAATATTATACCCTGTTCTTCAAGTAATAGAGGTAGTATTGACATGGATGCTAACTCAGAGTAACTATGACAGTTGAATCATATAGCCGCTAGGCTGTTCCCAAAACGGTCCCAGCCTGAGATGCAGCCTCAAAACTAGTTTTCATCATTGAAGGGGACAAGATATCGATTTATATTCAGTAAAATAATTCTTATATAGCACTCAAATAACACTCCATGTTAGTCTGTATCACTAACACAATTTTAATAATTTTATTTTTCATAGGCAGACAAAGTATAACTCAGTGAAAGTCTGCTTAATCAATTAAAAATTCTTTTACCAAGAATACATTAAAAAAATATCTATATATAATTAATTACAATACTACTGATAAAAAATCCTGTGGCTTCTTCACCCTCGTTGTGCCAGTATACAAAGTTCCACTCTTGGGATCATATTCTATAACCAATTACCAAAAATTATGACAATCTGTTGCTAAATTGTAACGTAAAAGAGTACCAAACAGATCAAAAACATAACACTTAAAATAAAAGTATGATAAAATAAACTTTTTCATACAAACACTCTTCAGAAAAGTTTTATGATACATATGAATAGCAAGTTAGTATAGGCTTGTGATCTCACCTAGCAGGCGTCCTGTGTGGAATTGTTCCTCAAGAGCAGCCTCAACCTTGGCCAGGCGCTGCCTTGTGAGGTACTTCTTTGCTGTCTTCTTGCTACGCTTCTTGTTGATGATAGCTTCCTCAGCTTCAGTCTGGAAAACAACATTTCAAAATATAGTATATAGTTGGAAGGGAGATAATGGAATGAAGTGTATATTTATCAGTGAGTTGCCAGCTTAAACATCATGTCCATAGACTTTCATATGACACGCAGATCATCATAATGTAGTTTATGAGGAATGTCCTACCAACATTGTAGCCATTGTCTCGTGCTACACCCAAATACCTTGGGGCATAAGTATTTTTTTAGATAGTAAGTGTGCAAGTATGAACTAATAAATAAATATGCTCTGTACTTTTCCTTCTTATCTAATGAGAGTGGCCAACTCTGGTGTCGCGAGTTTATCAAGCTCCTAAGGGCCTCTGACATGGCTTAGCAACTGCAGTACATAAATTTATATACCAAATATGTAGTGCAATATAGCAACTACTAGGTAAGGCTACAAAAACATTTTCTATCATATGTACAGTGGACCTATAAATAATACAAATGGGTTTTTTAGTTTATAACTTATCTTTTAATTTCATTGTTTTTGGTTCAATGAAGCCAACCATTCCTTTTTATATTTATATATTTAGGAGAGGTACCAACCATTTTCATGTTTTAGAATTTTGCATCAGCATAATTTGGGGGTTAATGACCTTTGTGTATGAAAGACCTGATTTTAGATACCAATATCTTAGGACAATAAGTTATAAGAGTGATATATATATTTTTGCTAGGTTTAGCTAAGCTAAATATAGTATAGTGTCATGCACAAAATGTATATTTTTTAAATTTCAAATAACATGTAGTTTGTTGGCATAGTCGCAATAAGTACCATTTAGCATGTATTTTATCACTTTTGTTAACTTTGAGGCCTGATAAACACAAATTGACGAAAAAAAAATAATTAAACATATGTTCAAGGACATTGCACACAGCGCCATCTAGCCCCACACTAAGCAAACACTTGTATTGTGGGCACTAGATAATGGATTTGTCTTATATAGGTACTTTTCTTTTGTAAATACATACTTATTATGCATACAAACGACCAGACACAACACAAGTAATTATAAATTTTAAAATCCATAAATTCTTGTGTCACATGGGAATCAAACATACAACCCCTAGATTATTAACTATTAGTAACTCACCAGTTTAGCTCCCTTCTTCCTTCCGAGAGGCAGGAGGTAGTGAGACTCATACCACTGCCTGAAGGGAGTGGCATCAACAACCACGATGGCGTTCTTCACCAGCGTCTTGGTACGAACCAACTCATTGTTGGACGAGTTGTACACTACATCAATGATACGGGACTTGCGGGTGGCGCCTGGAATGTTGGGAACATATATTTGGTTAGATTTTATTTAGAAAATTAAATCATGGGGTAATACCTTCAAATATATAGAATCAGAATTACATAGGTAAGAGAATTAGGTTAGTCAGGGGGAAGTTGTGAGATGGTGATGTGAGGGAAGTAACTGAAAAGTTGTGATTTGAAGATATATATATAGTGCTGTTTGCTGTGGGTCAACAACATATTTCTCGGAAGTTTTCATTATATTGGATAATACTAATAATCACAATAGTAGCCCTAGCTAGACTGATGATCATGCTAGTCTTGAGCTATGTTCGCAGAAACTGGACTCTGTTCTTAATTAATCCAAATTGAATAACAATTGTAGCACATGAAGACTGTACGCTGACTTCAGCTAATCAACTGTAATATTGAGAAGCTAAATTTGACCAGGCGTAATTCATACAGATTGCTGACTATTCAGGTGATGATCCCATTATTTGAGTAAAAAGAGATTCCTAGGTCTAAGCTTCAGTAACCATAGAATTATGTTCCCTATAGAAAATTTGTGAATAATAATATGAGTGACTTACATTCTGATCCCCAGGAGAAGTTTCCAGTGTCTAGACGGAGGGCACGGAACTTGGTGTTGCCTCCGCGGGAGCGCACCAGGTGGATACGCTGAGAACCAAGCTGAAAACCAAATAGATAAAAAATCGAAAAAATTCTTCTAATTCAGGGTAAAAACTTGAAGCTTTTATTATACAAATTTGTTCCCCGAACCACGACCGTTAAGTCCGACTAATAATAAACATAACAAAGAGTCAAAGCGATTGTTTGAGACGCGTGCTGTATTTTACAGGTTAAGTTCTTACTTTTGTGTTGGCAGCCGGGCGACCCAACTCATACTTCCTCTTCTTGCGGAGGGGCGCACGCTTGCCTCCGGTGGCCCTTCGCTTATGCCAGTGATCACGGCTGATACCTGCACATGACAAATTTCATAGTTTTCACACAACACTCGCTATGTTATCATTAATTATGTACGACTATTTAGAAATCATAATATCGGACGGTTTCAAAGGCAAAGTACTGAAATAAGACATTACACAAATGGTTCACATTATTCACACGTTAAACATATAGCATTATGTTCATTTAATTAAAGTAAAACAATGATATTTTCGGATATATTTCAATTTTAACTCAAGAATCCACTCACCCATCTTGGCTGGGTTGCAAAAGAAAAGAACTGTCAAGCCAATTAGTGATGTGCTAAATCGATTACTAATAATCGATTAATCGACTATTTAGTTAATCGACCGTAATCGATTATCATTGGAATGATTGATAGTTATCGATTTTTTCTGACAGTGACATTAAAAATTAGCTTTTATCGTTCAATCTATCCCAACCTTAAATAATAAATCTGTGAGAGGGACTTCCCAAGTAAAATACCATACGCTATACGGTTTATATTTACATTCAAAACGTTCAGTGGTAAAACTGGGGATTCCCCATATAAAATGCCTGCATTTTTCTTTTTTACTATAGGGACTTTCTTATATAAATGTTTCATTTCTATTAGGGGTTTTCCCAATCTACTTTTGAGTAGACAAATTCAAATTTTACAAGTTTATTTACCGCCAAACATAAGAAAGTCCTCGAGAGTGTTAGACGTGCGTAATATTAAAATTTATTTAAAGTGCTTAACGTTTATTTTGGAATGAAGCGACGTGAGAGTTCTAGTTACGTGTGGGCACATTTTACGAAATCGAATCAAGAAGCATCATGTAATCTGTGTAATAAGACTCTCAAATTCTGCGGGAACACGACAAATCTTCGTGAACACCTGAAACGCATTCATTTACTTGAAGATGAGAGGCCTTCCACAAGCAAAAATACCGACCAACCTGAAACGACGACGAAAGACGAAGTCGAGCCTAGGACCAAAAAGTTTAAACAATGTACATTGTCTACAACAATAGTCACAAGGCAACTTAGTCAGAATCAGAGAAATAATATTGACACTGCTCTTTTGCAAATGATTTGTGAAGATTTCCAACCACTGCAGATAGTAGAAAATACAGGATTTTTAAAATTTATAAAGACATTGCAAAAAGAAATTACTGGAGTTGATACAATTTACGAACCTCCAAGCAGAAAATGTTTGACTCAATCTATCTTGTGTAAATATTATGAAAAAGGATGTACACGAATAAAAGAAATTTTAAGTTCTATAGAATTCTTGGCTATCACAACAGACATATGGACATCTGATTCAAATAAGTCTTATATCACGGTCACTTGCCATTGCATCTACAATGATGAATTGCAGTCATTAGTCCTTGCTACAAGAGAACTTTTAAATCCGAATACTGGCGAAAACATTGCAGAAATTCTACAAGAAATATTTGAAGATTTTGGTGTTCAAGAAAAAATTGTAACCATTGTGTCCGATAACGGTGCCAACATGAAAAAAGCTATAAATCAAGTGCTTCGAAAACACCATCATCCGTGTATTGCACACACTCTGAATTTAAGCGTTAAAGAAGCTTTGAATGAAAATCATAGTCTTCAGAATATCATTCAGAAATGCAGACGAATAGTCGGTCACTTTCGTCATAGTGCCAAAAGTACTGCACATCTGTCCAAAATACAAGAAAATATGAATATGAAACTGCTGAAATTGAAACAAGACGTAGAAACAAGATGGAATAGTGTTAGTATTATGTTCGCAAGGTTATGTGAAGTTAAGGCAGCACTCACAGTTACTTTGAGTGAAATTAACAACGCTCCTGAAAATCTTGACTACAATGAATGGAAGGTATTAGCAGATTGTGTAATTCTGTTAAAAAATGTTGAAGAAATCACAGAACAATTATCCGGAGAAAAATATCCCACAATGGCATTGGTGATTCCACTGATACGAGGACTACAATATAATTTGAATTTGCCTAACGTCGAAACATCAATTGGAACGCAACTAAAAGAAACATTGCACGATGTGATACAGAGACGACTTGGTTCCTTAGAAAGCAATAAACATGTTGGAATTGCTTGTCTTTTGGATCCCCGTTTCAAGAAGGTCGGGTTCGGCTTAGATAGTAATGCCACCAGTGCTCAACAACGCTGCTTAGATGAACTCACCTTTCTTAGAAACAAAGCTGAAGAAACCAGTGAACCAGCAATAGAAGAGGAAGTACATCAGGAACAAACAAGAAAACAATCCATTTGGGACCATTTTGAGACAAAAAAATCAAACTTAGTCACAACTGCTTCAACGGAGAATATAATAACTTTACGTCAGTACCTAGAGTTGCCGTTACTTGATAGAAAAAGCAATCCTTTAATATATTGGAAAGGCATGAAAACGAATAATGACAATTTATACAAACTACACTTAAAATACTCCTGTATTCCAGCTACGTCAGTTCCATCGGAAAGGATATTCTCTAAAACCGGACAAGTGACAAATTTAAGGAGAAACCGGCTACTGCCCAAACATCTCGATTACATAATATTTTTAAACGCAAATTGGTCATTGCTGTAAAACTAAGTTACTAAATAAAATTATAAAATACTAGTGCTAATTTTTATTTTTTACTCGTACTAAGTATAGGTCAAGTTGATCATAGTTATCTCATTAATCATCATGTTATATTGCTAAATTTAAAAATAAATAAAAATAGGCATAATCGATTAGTAATCGATTATGTTCGGGCGCATAATCGATATATCGATTACTAAAATAATCGAATCGGCACATCACTAAAGCCAATCAACTGTCAAAATATGTTTTTTTTTTCTGACAGCGTTCGAAACGATTTTTAACGAATTTTTTTCTTACTTTTCGTATATATTATACTGGCAATATAATTTCTATATAGATTTTCCTCTATGTTAGTCGTACCTAGGCTTGATCCGTTATTTAATCGTTATTTTGCTAGGACAAACGAAAAACTTACTTAGGGTAAACAGTACTATTGTTGGCACTCAACCTGTGATTGGCACCTGGCGTTAAAAATATAAATATTAAGAAAAAGAAGCAATTATAATAGCTCAAAAATATTGGTGTGGTGGTTGATTTTATTCGTGACACAACTGGCAATCCAATTGTATTATTTCATAAGTGGCAACACTTTTAAAAAATCATTTTGGCAAAGGTGTCGAAGTGTAACATATTTTTCGTGATTTCTTAGCAAAAATCATCAAGCTTCGGTAAGTATCTTGCCTTGTTACTTTTTGTTGTGTAATGATACATGTTCAAAAGTTGTTGTTTACTGTCGGTAATGCTTGGATTTTGTATTTTTCAGCAGAAAAATTTATTAAATTTTACTAGATTTGGCTTTTGAAAGGGGCCAATGATAGTATCCTAAGTTTGTATAGACAACTAATTAATTGGCATGGGGGCCAATCATTGAAATACAATTTCACAAGTAACGGCTATACATTATGTTTTATATTGAACTAGAATAAAAAACTCTTTGATATACGTTAGAAATCACAATGATACTCACGTTCTATGGAAATGTTGGCAGTGCCAAGCATTATACATTGTCAGCTTTTGGCAGTGCCAATTTTTATACCATGTGGGGGGCCAATTATCGTATTACTATTTATTTGACATAGTAGTGATGTGCTTTAACCTAGACTAGTACAACATGACCTAGGTACTATCTAGATAATCCACATACCTATTGACACGAAACTCAATTTACCGGATTATAATTTTGACTTAATTTTGTTGATCTTGTAGTATGATGTTTAATAGTCAAAACCCTGGCCTCGAATTTGTATTTTAAAATAGAAATGATATGTTTCCATAACCAGTTTCTAGTCAAAAAAGCTTCGTTTAGAAATAACAAGACCTGAAAGTCGTGTTTCCAAAAACGAATTGCAAACCTATACATTTTTACTATAGAGTACATAGTAAAAATGTATTGGTATGCAATAGGTATATCATATTTTAGTCACATTATTTCTTTATTTTTAATAATGTAAGTATTTGTTTACAGTTCCATTATGCCAAAGCCACCTGATGGAAAGAAATACGAAAAAAAGTACACCGAAGATGATATCACAAACGCAGTAGCAGCAATAAAAAATGGCATGCCCAAAAAAGAAGCTGCCCGCAAATTTCAAATACCAAGAGCAACACTACAATTTAGGATAGCGAATAATGATATAAATCCTAGACCAGGTCCACCGACTGTTTTATCAAACACTGAAGAAAAAACACTTGTTGAATGGATTATATCATGTAGTAAAAAAGGTTTTCCGCGTCGAAAAGAAGATATAATGTACAGTGTGGAACAATTTTTGACGAAAGCTCCTCGACCAAACGTTTTTATAAACAACAAACCTGGGGAGGGATGGTATAAATTATTCATGAAGAGAAATCCAAACATTGTCTCTAGAACTGCTGAAGCAGTAACTTCAGCCAGTGCAAATGTTTCTGAAGAAAATATAAGAAAGTGGTTCAATCAAATTGAAGACGCACTTAAACAAGAAGACTTATTTGAAATCCTTGATGACCCAAGTCGTGTCTTCAACGGCGATGAAACAGGGTTTCAATTATGTCCTAAGCAGGGTAAGGTATTAGCAGAAAAAGGGACACGGGACGTTTACGAAATAGATATGGCTCAAGCCAAATCGTCAATAACAGTGATGTTCACATTTTCGGCAGGTGGTGTTATTACGCCGCCTTTGATAATATATCCATTGAAACGTATGAGAGCTGAAATTCGGGATTCAGTGCCTGAACATTGGGGCCTTGCCCTCTCTGACAATGGATGGATGACAAAAGACATATTTTATCAATATATATTGAATGTTCTTCATCCCTATTTGGAGAAAGAAAACGTTGTTTTCCCGATCATACTTTTTCTTGATGGACATAAAAGCCATATTAACTATGAGTTAAGTTTGAAATGCAAAGAGCTGGGAATTGTTTTAATTGCACTTTACCCAAATGCAACAAGAATACTTCAACCCGCGGATGTCGCAGCATTTAAACCAATGAAAGATGGATGGAAGAAAGCACTGCTTGAATGGCGCCGAAATAATGTCACCAAGCAGTTAACTAAGGTTGACTTTGGAGGCATCCTACAGACAGTGCTAGCAAAATTTATAAAAAAAGAAACAATACAAAATGGCTTCAGAGCGTGTGGCCTACAGCCATGGAATCCGGATGTGATAAATTTTACCAAATGTTTGGGATCACAAAAAGCACAGTGTCATATGACGACACCACATAAACAGGTAACATTAACATTGATGGATTTTCAAAAAATTGTGGGCGCTGATATAGTAAACAGACTTGAGAGTACCGAACCAAAACCAGAACAGCATGACTGTTTTCGCAAAGCATTGGGTAATATTTACAAATTCTTCAAAAATGAAAGTAATGCCACCAAACACACAGACCCACAAGAAACAGATCAAGAAAATTTGCTTGTCGGTGATACTTGGTTCCCAATTGACGAAATACCCATTACAGTTTGCGAAAACCAAGAAATAGACACATCACAGGAACATACATTGAATGACCAGAATGACAATTTTAAAACACCCGGAACAACTATAAGTTTTGGTACAAATAACACAAAGCAAGTGTCATGTGAGACGAAAATCACTCTTCCAATGTCTGAAAATAAGCCAATCGCATTAGCAGATGTTAATCAAGAAACTGAGAAAAGGAATACTTTATCGCCAAATCTTGATTTTAGTTTGAAAGACTCTGACCACATTATTCAACTTTATGACGATGTAGAAAAACTGCAAATAAATCTAATGAAAGAGTTACAAAACCAGACAAATCCTACATATGAACAGACAGAAAAAAAAGATATAAACGACTTTAAGTCCACCCAAACGAGATGTAACGAAGAAAATAAAGAGAATAAAGCTGTGCCTAAACTAGACACCAATGATAGTGCACAGTTTATGGAAAACACAAATAGTGAATTTGATTTACTGACAATGTTTAGTGAAAATGTCATATATGATCACAACTATTGCACTGATTTAAAAAACATTGAAGCTGAAATGTTCAAACAACCCTCTCCTCCCTCTACGAAACAACCCGAAAACCAATTAGTTACAAAATCATCAAATACATTCAAAGAGTTTGTTGATCATCAGAAAACAACACAAGAAGCACTTGATTTGAAAAATTGTCTTGATTGGCCTCCAACACCAAAACGTAAAGGAAAAAAAACGAATGCGGAACCATTATACGTATTGACAGCCACTAAATGGCTGGAAACTGAAGAAATGAAAAGAAAAGAAAAAGAAAAGATTATGAACGAAAAAGAACAGCGAAAGAAGATAAAGGAAGAAGCTAAACAGGCAAAATTAGAACAACAAGTCAATAAAAAAATGTTAAAGGACAAAAATATAAGAAATAAAATTATTAAAAAAGATACAGTAACTGCTGAAAAACATACAAAAAGTGTAAATGAATGTAATCGCAAAAGAAAATCCGGAATTGAAACAAATATTTATATTAAGAAAAAGAAAATCGACATAAAAACAGACAAAAATAACACATTAGAAATTGAAGATGTAAGCAAAGAATATAAGAAACAGACTGTAAATGATTCTAATGTTCCAATAAAATCTGACAATTCAAAGACTGAATATAATACTAATGATGATAATAATACTTTGAGTTGCGAAAAAAAATTTAAAATACTTTCAGTTGTTCACTTCCCAAAGGGGAGTGATTTCGTTAAGAGGAAACTCTTCCAAGACCATGCAAAACCAAACAACAACAAAAATCCTAGACAACTATTAAAACGGCGTTATCTCAACGAAAAAGAAATTGAAGATGCAACAAATGAACAAAGCGATTGAAATTCTGTTTATAATAATTGTTATTATAGCGGCAATAGAAACGAAAATTTCAACTGTCTAGCTATCACGGTTCAAGAGATAAAAAAAGAAAAAGAAATTGTTGTATGGGAGCCCCTTTAAATATTTATTTTATTCTGTTTTTAGTATATGTTGTTATAGCGGCAACAGAAATACTATGTGAAAATTTCAATTGTTTATCTATCACGGTTCGTGATACAGCCTGGTGACAGACGTACAGGAAAGTCTTAGTAATTAGGTAATGTTTTTACCTTTTAAGTACGGAACCCTAAAAAGTATCGTTCATTTCTGAAATTTATAGTAAAGAAGACTGATTACAGTAATTGCATGTATAGTGGTAAGATATAGTTAATAAGACCTAATCATTCTAATTATAATAAAAAATAGATTTTGTGTTTTTTGTGTGATTACCATTTATTTCCATTTCCCAACACTACTACCTAATAGGATATAATTATTGGTACACTACAAGTACAAATTCTGGCACTGCCAATCTTTATACATCTACAGATGACAATTATTGTGCTAAAAGGGGCCAACAATAGTGACTTTGAGTATACGAATGAATTAATTATTTTTTCTAGTTTTGTACACGTCTAAAAAGTTTGAATGAGGTATGAAAGTGTTGCCAGATATAATGAGAACTCTATGGTAACAATTGACAGTCCATAGTTCATTTGGTTTTTTTTCTACAAGCAATCAAAGTTAAAAATTAGCTTAAGGTGCCAATCATTGTACTGTTTACCCTACTTTCTTGAGCATTAAAAACTTGCCGCCTATTTTTTTCTCCTTAGGACGTCAAAATGTAAATTGAATGTGTGCAAGTATGAAAAAATTAATAATTTTCACATGACTTAGCGAATTATCGTTAAGGTAAAAATAAAGCTATTTAAATTCTTATCCAAAAAACGTCTGGATTTATATAAACCAATATATAAACGTTTTAATAACATTGATCCCATGAAAATGACAAGCGGAAGTAACATGTGCTTTTGAACGGTCCTCTTAAAAATAAAATAAGTTTAATCAGCCGTCACTTTTTGTAAAACTTCAACTTCAAAAAAGCAAAACAATATGGCCGTGCCGCTTGGCGCTTGTCACACAGCAGATTATTAGGAAAGCTTCACTCGTTTTATTCTCGAATATAAATACCTATGTACTGTGGTCTTTATTCAGCTTCCTATTTCCTTTTGTAAACCGCATCTCTTTGGAAGTGCTTCAGCAACAACGAGAATGTCGACAGACTTCTACATACGTTATTACGTGGGACACAAGGGGAAATTCGGCCACGAATTCCTCGAGTTCGAGTTTCGCCCTGATGGCAAACTACGTTACGCTAACAATTCTAACTACAAAAACGATACCATGATTCGTAAAGAAGCTTATGTTCACCCCTGTGTAATGGAAGAATTGAAAAGGATAATCCTGGACTCTGAAATAATGCACGAAGATGATGGAGCGTGGCCTCAACCAGATCGAGTGGGCCGGCAGGTTAGATTTCTCTGCACGCACATAACAACAAAGCTAGCAGGAATTTATGTGTCCAAATATGTACAGTAGTTACAGAAAATGTTTCATAAGCCGAACACTAAAAATGTTATATTGCTATTCAACATTTCATTGGTGACTTGATTATGTTGAGATGGATGATTAGGAATGAACATTAAAATGATTGAAAGTAGCCTTGAACGATGTTAAAAAATTACACATAATTATTTGGCTGAAACATTCACAATTTAAACATTTTATTTTTAGACAAATACATATAATGTGTACATACATAAACCAAAATGAAATAGAGTGAGCTAGATCACTTGGACTATCAAAACAACCCTCAGAAAATATGACTCAGGGGGGATTAAATGTGAGATATCAAAGAAATATATATAAAATATGTACAAATATATGTTTTATTATTTCAGGAGTTGGAGATAGTGATTGGGGAAGAACACATATCTTTCACAACCTCCAAGACAGGCTCATTGGTTGATGTGAACCAGTCCCACGACCCCGAGGGCCTCCGTGGCTTCTACTACTTGGTGCAGGATCTCAAGTGTTTAGTGTTCTCACTCATTGGACTCCATTTTAAAATTAAGCCTATATAAGCATTGTCATTTTGTATGTAATAAAATAAATAAGGTTTGAAATAGTGTTTTATTTTATTTGTTTTGTGCAGTAGGCTCACAAATTAGTGTTACTGTGTTAGTTACAACAACTAGAAATTATAATGTATTTAATTTATGTTTAAATGCTACTTTAGATAAAAAAAAATAGGTTTTTGAGTTGTTGTTTCTTTCAGCTATGTACACAATTTATGTGGTCAGGTCTTGATCTATCTGATTTCTTTCCTGTAATCAGTGCAAGAGGTAAATTTAAAAATAGTCGGAGATTCTTTACCATAATCTATAAAGTATATTGATGCAATATGTAAGCAGAAAAAAATTATATCTATAATAATATCTCTGATTTGATTTCCCAACAAATACCATTTCACTAATACAGTGTCACTGACTCATGCATTTGCAGAGATCATACAAGGGACTTGATTTCATTTTTAGATAGATAATTCTTTATTGTCACACACATATAAAACAAAATTAATAAAAAATACTTACATAAATTACTCTAGTGCCACAAGTGGTGGCCTTAATGTTAAAAGCAATCTCTTCCAGGCAACCATTGGATGGAGAGGAATAAATAAATTTGCTTTTTCTTACAGAAAATGATATGAAAAGAGTTTTATGAATGTGCTTTAATTTGTGGTCTCTTAAATATATTAAATAAATAATATTGTAATTCAAAGAGATATAAAAATACCACAGATTAATTTTATTGGTAATCATTCTATGGTTCAAGTTCAATCACAACAATTCATATGCATGCCAATGCTAGCCCATTCTTTATCAATAGAGGGCAGCACAAATTATTGTATTTGTTATTCTAAAACAGTTTTTGGCACCTAATGTCCCATAATTTTACGTTTTACTCTAATTATTTTACATCTTGGATTAAGTATATTGGAGGCAGGCATGTACATACATATTAACAAGTTGGCCCGAATTAGGTTTAAAGAACGCAGGTAACTTTACGTTCTATGGTTGAATTCAATATTGGCTACATTCCTTTCTACGCAAATTCTTAACGTACAATAATCCTAGTTGGGTATGAAAAAACCAAGAACTTCACCATAAATGTAGCATCACCGCGCCCGCGCCGTTTTGGATAACTGTAAGAAGTGTATAACTAAACTACTAGATGTGTTTTTATCTGATTGCTCGTCGAGATAACTGAGATTAACTTACAAAAATGCTTTTCTTGCTAACAGTAACAAACATTTATTGTAAGTTCTCGTCGTTCTAGCTAACTTTTGACGAAATTCTGCGTGATTGGAAACGTTAGCATTATGTATTTATGTTTTTATACCTTTGCGCGTTGCGCGCGCATAGCATCTGCCCGACCGACCGACCGATTATGGCGGACAGGCAGTGAAGAATGTTTGTCGCCTTTTCTAAATCAGAAAGTATCGGCTGCAACCAATGGCATAAACCGGCTTTTTTGTAAAAATTGTACATTGTAAATAGTTTCGTGTACATATAGTGTTATATTTGTGGTCCTTTTGTTTAGAAATTGTGTGAATAGTGTATTTATTTTGAGTGTTTATCCAATTCATTTCGACGCCGACAAAAAGCAATACCTAAAAGTTAGTACAATAATAAAATACTAACAAATTCGAAATTTAAAATTTTTCTCAAGAAATTTAATATAAAACATCAGTTTCACTTCTCATCTTTGTTTCGATCCGCCAAAGAGACCGTTGCAATCCGTGCATTATTTTGGTTTTCCATAGCGGCTGTCATCGTTCTTTGATAAAGTTCTGTCATTACAAAGGCAAAATACTGTGAATATCGATAAATCGTGAGCATCATTTACTGTTTGTCGTATTTAGTTCTATCGATCATGTTGAACAGTTTAAATAGTAATCGAAAATTGTGACTTAAAACATAGAAATTGTGTATCAATAAACAGGAAGCCAGTGAGACATTTTGTGTTTACGGTTGAAAAAGATCGAAGATTAGTAAAACTGAATGCTCGAGCCTCACGGTAGCCCAATGAAGTGGCCGGGAACGGGGCCGGAAGAAGAGGTGGGTGAAGCTGGATTGCAGAGCTCCCGCGCCTCGCAAGCTCGCAGTCAGGATGACACAACTGTGCATTATGTGTTCCAACGAGAACCACAGGAGGCTGAGTTGCCTTCTCTAGCGCCCAAACAGCGCTGGGCGGTGGGCGATGACTCAATTGCAGAGGTAAGGATTCTCATTGTTTGTTTTAATTTTTGAGTACCATGTATAGATAGATAGTGTATCTTTGTTGATAAACATAACCTTACTTCAAAGAATCTATCCCAAATGAGCCATTGTTCCATATCAGATTGACATGTCATAAATTATGGTTTTCTTCAATCAGGCTCACTTTTTCGAAGTTAAGACTGTATTTGTTATTTCAGAATCAAGACAAATGGAAAAATGCTACATCTATAGCTATGAATAATATGCATCAACAAGGACCTGTACAGTTAAAAAACTCTCAAACAAATCAACAACAGTTCATTAACCAAGCCATAGCTTCATCAGTTGGTACTTTGGCCATCAATCCATCAGTGATTGGAACCCACCCTGCCCACATCACAACCAACATGGTTCACACACAGTTGACTCCCATGTCAAATCACAATATGGGGAATAATTTGCAAATCCAAAATAGTGCTATGATGCTACCACCTCTTCAAGGAATGCAGAATGCTCCTCAGCTTGGCCAGCAAGGCATCTACGACATCCACCAGCACCATGCAAATTCTATGCAAGCTATGAATGGCATTGGGAAAAATGCTGAACATTTGATGTATTTGAGCCAAGCTGGAATGTTGGCTCCTGGCACTAATCAATTCATGCAACAAGGACAAAGTCAGATGGGACTCACTCCAGTGGCTGCCATCAGAAACCAGGTAAATAAGATTATTAAGTCAACATTACTACAATTCAATTAATTGTAAAACACAGATAAAACACAGTAATGTGTTTTATCTCCATCAGATTAAAAGCTTCTTTCTTAGAATACATAACTAATACTTTTTAACATTTCACTTGATATAAATAAAAAATAAATGATAGTATGTACTACAGTTGAGTTCTTAATATTGTTGTGGCATACTGAACAAATATTTTTACATCCTTTTGTTCCACTCATAATGAATATTAATTCAATATTATGTTATAAGATTAAACTTAAAATGCCGTAATAAACTTATTTTTCTATGTAAACTACAACTTCATAAATATTACTATTCCAATTATCGACTTTTCACTTTTAACATTTTGTCCCTTGTATCAAACTCAATTTATGTACATACAGGTTGGCAAAAATATCACAGAAATAAATTAAAATCTTAAAAAATTCAGCACTATAAACTTGATTGTATGTTCATTCTATGTACAAATTTTAATGTAAAATTATTTTAATAGTAGTATGATGGGTAAGAAAAAGACAATACAACTGAACAAGTACTAAAATTGCTCCATTCCTTTTGAAACATTTGTGCGAACCTTTAAATTGTTTGTTTTGTCTGTTGTGTGTCTTGTTTAGTACTTTTTATGTGCAATATGTATACAGAGTAAAGTTAGGTAATTTGATTTTAACATTGAGCAACATTTTTATTTCCAGCATCTTAACTATATTGATTGCTTCTTATAGTGTTAATTTTTTTATTTGTGATTTAGATATTTTTCTAAAATAATATTATATATGTTACAATACAAAAATATTTTATTTCATTTGGATTTTACAGATATTTTGTAGTTAGTTTCATATCAACACATGAACTGCCTCCAATTTCAACATGTTTTTATTTTATATTTTTTATTGTAGCACAAAGTATAAGTGAAAATTTGCTGCACTTTATGATATTTAAAAGGTTTAGACTTGAATTTATATAATTTATACTATTTCTATATTAAATTAATAATAATAATAATTAAATAAAATAATAATAATTAATTTATACTATTTCTAAATTGTTCATGAGGAAATTATTAAATCATTACCCATGGTTTCTATTTTGTGATTATTGTTTGACAAGCTGTGTTAATTAGTTAATACAAGGTTTTATTTTGAGAGAGAAAGAGTCTAGTAAAATTAAACACTGCTTTGCTGAAATAAGTGGATTAGAAAACAATGTATGTATAATTTATTTTTGACTATAGTGTATTATGTATTCTGTGCTATAGTATAAAATCTAACAATCCTATAACTGAACTATATTACCACATTGATTCAACTACTAATACATCTTAAGGAATGAGAATGGCCAACTCTGGTGTCAAGAGTTTATCAAGCCTAATACCCAAACATGACTACTTGATCATGTCTCATCAAGCAGTAGTCTGTCACCGTGATTGTGCCGTGACTCTCTCTTTTTAACTCCATTTATGGAACAATACAACCATATTGTTGCCTATATTAAATACACAGGTGTAAATATGGATCTTAAACAAAAGCGAAAATAAAACATAAAAACAAGGGACGAAAAGCTAAACATAAAAAGGGCACTTAAAAATTGTTAGTAAAGCCTAAATATAATCGAAGTAACTCCAGCCCACTACCAGAGGGCAGTGTGCCCAGCATACTGGCTGCATTTCCATGCTGGGTGGCAATGCTGATACACTGTGGTGGCAGCATTTTGGTCACGGGTCGCGTCAACCAAGCACTCCGAAAGGTTTTGCAAAATAGTGTGGGCTCCCAGACCCTACGGCCCCAAAGTTTTGTCGACTCAACAAAAGCTGATATAGATTTATAATGTCATGAACTTCTATTACCTTTTGATTACAGACACAAATACAGGTATAGGTAGAAATAAATAAGAACTAAATTTAAATTTAACTCTATCCACTATACTAAGATGCCACAGAAAAATAATTTAAAACTTGGTACAATGTTTTAATTAAATTGGTCTACAATTAATTAATATAGCAGACTATGAATTAAACAATATTCAATTCTGAAAATGAGTTAGTAGAAAAAGATTGCCATTTTTTTGAAGTTTTATGCAAGACAGATCTGTCAACAGAAGAATAATTTCCAAAGCCGAAGTTTTTGTAATTGATGTATGTACCTATGTATGGTTTGTTACTTCTTCATATATGCATTTTGATGCAATTTTGTTTAGATAGATTAAAATATGTGTGGAGTAATACACAGTTAATACTTATTTCGTCGTGACTGAAGTTGTGATTGTCACTAGTATGTATTATACATTTATATAATAATATAATCAATCTCAACTATAAAACTTACAAAATAAGTAGTAAAGCTTGCGTTAACTCAAAGAAACAGCTATACGGGAGAGACAAATCCAGTGTTTGTCTAAACTCTTTTAAATAAATATAGATTTTTAAAAAAGCAGATGTATAAAAATATAAATAAATATTTAATAGTGAACAATAGGAAAAATACTGAAATCTGGCATATGTTGAGGATATCAAATAATATTGTTCTTGTTTATTATTTTTCCGTAGAAAAGTTACATGACAGCTAAGCTTACTTGTTACTTTACGTTCTACGTCTACTTATATTGCAAAGCGCGCCATCTATCAAAATTGGCCGTAAACTTTTTCCCCGTGCGACGCTCCTCGCTCCGATGTCCATACATGTAGGATGTAGAATTTTTACGCAGGCGCTGTGGTCGGCGTACGTCCTTTGTTCGTAGAAACAAGTCAACATTGTGCTCGAATTTAGATAATTTCAGTAGTATTTCTCATTAAAAACCGTTTCCGTGATAGAAAATAGCGTTATTTGTGTAGTGATACAGCTATAAATAGTTTTGCTCATGTAATTTTAAGGGAAAGTTATACAATTCTGGACAAACATTGATATTTTTACATGAAGGAGTTGAACTGATTGTACGCATGAAACCTTTGAGTGACTTCTTTTTTGAATCCGATGTTACGGATATGGGCCCCGACATGGTGAGTTTTTTGTGTTTAATTGGAAGATGGATATATTTAGGCACAGTTTTAAGTCATCAACTTACCAATTTCTTCATTATTCAATGCAACAGGTTCGTTTTTGTTTTGTTTACTTGTCACCGGCGTCCGCCATTTCTGATACAGTTTTTGTTCACCGGTTTGGATGCCGTGTATTTCTTTCGTGTTTGTCTCAATTACTCGTTTTATTCAACAAGAATTACAATGAATTTAGTAAGCCTCTCCTTGTTTCCTTATTGTAGTCGCATTAAGCAGCGTATTTAGAAGTTATACAGAATGTTTTTATTTAGGGTTGCCTCCTGCGTTTCGTCTTCATTGCATTCGTGATTAGTCCCGCTTGCACTCTATGCATTTTGAGGAAATTGTTGTACTGTTTAGTAATTTATGGTTAGTGGTCTATCTAATATAATAGTAATCATTCATAACAATAAAGAAATATTCTGTATTGAGCTAGTATTGAAATGCATGACATACAATATCACTAAATAAGTAGGAGAAAAGTGAAAATTAATGAACTGCTAGATTTTCTTATTTTATGTCTGTAGGTAAATGATGTGAAATTGTGAAAGCCAGTCTTTCAATTAAAATATCATAAATTTACTAATGTATCAACAAGATGTTGATAAAAAGCTATCTCTCTATTTACTGTTTTAATTTGACACAGTTCCATGTTACAGTGTCTATCAGAATGACCAAGTTGCTTAGTTAAATACTAGAAAACTGGAAACATTTAGTACTTCCCTGGTTAACTTATACAAGCCTCAATAATCTTAGACCATTTCAAATTCAAATTCATTTATTGCACTCATGGCTTGCTATGCAGATAGTAAATATATAAAAATACAGAAACATTCGCCACAAGCTTACCTTTCGGTGTGCAACTAATGTAGGCATACTCACATCATTATTACTACACATATGATACACAATTTTTTTTACTCCAAATTGATTTTTCATGCAGTGAACATATCATGCATTATTTAAACAATAAATGTTACTGCTGTACTAACTACATGCCTATTTTCATTACTGACTTGCTTGTTTATTGAAATGTGTACTTAATACATTTGTTTTAAAACACAGGACATCAATAGTCTAATAAAATATTGAATTATTAGACTAAACAAGATAAATCACATTCTTGCATCCCCTGTGTCATGATATTCAGAGTGAAGGTGCAGTCGCCTGTGCGCTTTTTCCATACAAACTTATGTTAGGTATAGTTACACTCAAAAACCAAGAAAGATAATCTAATGTGGTTTATATCACAAATTGTTGATATGTAAAACAAGATCTCACCTCTAGAAAGCTAAGGACATATGGGAATACATACATATTTACATACATATACATGTACATATTTCAGGACATATCACACAGCACCATCTAGCCCCATACTAAGCTTATGCTTGTGTCATGGGAACTAGATAACAGATACTTTTACACACACAGATTTACACATACAGATATACTTTTTTTTGTAAATACATAATTAACATAGATACTAACAACCAGACTCAACACAAGTAAATACAATTTTTAACATGCATAATTATTTATTTATTATTTTAACATGCATAATTTATTATTTTATCTTTTTATCTTTTATCTTTAATGTGTATGGACTCAAAGTCTGAAATAAATGACATTTATTTATTTTATTACTTGTGTTATGCGGCAATCGAACCTGCACCCCATAGATTAGAAGGCAGAGCCACTACCAACTAAGCTAACAGAGCAGTCAATACAGAATATGCACGGGTGACTTCCCTTGAAAGCTACAGATTTCTATGTGGTGTTTATTGTAGGCGGCATTAGTTGCAGAGAAATAGCAAGTTCTTTTTGTCTGAAGCTAGAATTCTCAATTTCCACTTCTTTCTTGTAGTTAAAATCATGTTTTAACATTTGCCTGGACATCTTCAGAAATAAGACTATCATCTGCTATTAGACCAGCTCCTCACAAGGTACCATCATTCAGCACCATGCTTTTTATATGACATATCATTACAACATTTTATTCATTAATTGATTTGACAAATTACATACCAAACAAGTCATACACATAGTCTACATTTTTGTTGCTTATTTAAAGATTCACATGATTTAAGTTTAACCCATAGTTAACATTCATTTGTGTTATTACAACAATTAATTTGTTTGTATAGGTAACTCATGTTATTGACTTATAAATATTTAACTACTGTTGAATTTACTTGAGTGTTTATTCACTCACATAGTCATAACAGAAGTTAAACAGAAAGTCCAGCTGCTATACAAACAGTGAATGTCTTAATATGTACTCTAAGGATCAGGCATCTCTATATCTAAGTTTTGACTGTAACATAGGCCTATTGCACATATAATCCCATCAACTCCAGTAATATAATCTGACACCTAACATATATTTCTAAATCCAAAAGGGAGAGAATTGATCTATCTTTAAAATATCTCTTGTCAGTTAGCAGCAGTAAATTACAAAACTTCATTTCCCATATTTGTGATCTAAAATGCTTTACTCATTGTGGTAAACTTACTTGACTCTATTTATTTTTATGATAACTAGATTGATGCTTGCCTCGCTTGATGTTAATCTTGTGGTGGCTATAGCTTAAATATGAACAAAAAAATATCTTTCATGATATACAGTGAAATTTCTGCACCATTTGTTAGTCTTCCTATGGACCACCCTTACAAAGGAAACAGAAGCACTGAGTTGGCAGGGCAGTTGTATTGGGTTGGATAACTTGTTAAATTGTAGGTTTCTTATTGTCTGTCATGTTATGTAATATTGTAGTGGCTGGTAAAGCTAAAGGGTTTGTTCTTTTATACAATTAATTTTTGTTAGAATGATTAAGAATGTCATATTATACAGTTTGAAAAAGAAGCATAGTAGCAGTGTCAAACTAAATACCAAATTGGTTCAATCATTTGTATGTCTAGAACTAAGAAATATACTTACAAACTTCCCTTTTTATATTATAATGTTAGCAGGAAGTGTAATGTGAACTTACATGATCCTTCCATAAATTTGTATCTAATATTGTCTTATGGGTACTTTAAAAATAATTTATATCTGTATTATATTCATGTACAATTTGAACAAAGCACACATTCAGATATCATTTAATAAATTTATCATTTTTACAAATTAGAATTACTTTAGTACATTAATGTTTCCTTGTTGTCAGATTGCTCCAGCAGCCAAAAAGCTATGGGACAAGGGTCCGGGGGCGGGTGGTGACAGCAAGGGGCCTCCACACCTGCCACCGCTGCAGTTAAACCCTGAACAGATGTGGCGTGATCCTACTTGGTCTACACAAGGTTGGTATAATAAGTGAACCTGCTTGTGATTTACTTGTAATGTTTCATCATCATCAGCATCCTCAGCCCTTTTGTTGACCCACTGCTGGGTATAGGCCTCTTCCTCTAGCTAATGTAATGTTTGATATTAGCAAATACAAATCAATTCGTATATTTACTATTTAGTGACCTGTGTTAATCTAGGATTATAGTAGTTTAATGTCTGTGTGTTAATCCAGTTGGACTATCCCAATGCCAAATTTTATCTGAATTGGTGGATGTGAAGCATAGACATACAGACAGTTTTAAAAACCTTTAACCTTCATAAAATTGCACACTTGGTGACTACAGAATGTTGGACATGTTTGAACTCCTTTAAATGCCCACTCTACCAACAACAAGAGAGTTTTTGACTAAAACATGAGTTTTATACAAAAGCCCTTGTTTAAAATGTAAACAAACTAAACCACAAAACTTTTATGAAAATAAAAGTATAATGAGACTGAAAAATAAGAACAATGGCTCTGAAGCACCTCATAAGGCAGGGTTTTCTGAAAGTGAAAGTTACCAACTTCAACATACAAGTGGTAGCCTATTCAAAATTTGCTTATTTTTATTTGATTAATAGGCCAGCAGCAATTGCTGAAGTGCCTATATCATAACTGTGACAACATTATTTTAAGCTTTTCCACCTAATAGATAAACTCTTTATTGTTGACACAAAATAAAAAAAAACAGTATTTACGTAAAACAAATTATATCTAAACTCGCGCAATAAGCGGCGGCCTTATCGCTGAAAGCAATCTCTTTCAGGCAACCTTTGGCTATTTATCATCATTATATATAATATAATTGGATTACCACTGACTGATCAATTGTTCCGGGAAATCCAGAAATACCCCCCACAAGTGTTATATATTATTGTATAGTGGTAGGCCACGTTGGTTTTGCAACGGGAAAAATCCAAAATCAGCTGAAAGTGGAAAAAATCCCCAACGGATCTCAGAACCTATAAGACATAGAGGGAGGGTGCTCGAACTAATTTTGGTAAGAACTACTAGTAGTTTACAGAAAACCAAAAAACAAGATGGCCGCCATACAAAAAATCATGGCCGCCATACAAATTTCAAATGCTAATAACTCTGGATCGGTTGGCGAATCATGGCCGCCATACAAATTTCAAATGCTAATAACTCTGGATCGGTTGGCGATAGGTGGGGGATGTTCGACCAAATGTCATAGAGGGCCGAGAGGGACGTTTGGTGGTGGATGCAAGAATCCAAGATTACATCGTCAAAATTTCAAAATGGATGCAAGGTGATATTTTGCAATATTGGGGTGCAGATTCTATATCTGAAAAATCAGAATTTCGAAATGTCAAGAAATAAATATGGCCGCCATACATGTGAATATTTCGACGGTTAGTGAGTTTGAATTCTAACGATCGGGCTCTGACTCATCGTGCGCCATCGGTTAACATCGGCCATTTTGCATGTTACGTATATAAGACCCGGTCGTTGCGAGCCGAGCTCAATCGTCTGGTGACGCAGCAAAGGTAGCTCTTAGCAACCAGCTGCATAGTCCTTTAAAAAAAGAGCCGAGCTCATTCTTCGTTGGATCGCCGCGCCGAACAGTCATAGCCACAGCCCGCCGCTGCTCACGCCCCGCCAGCCACAGCTCGGCGACGCTCGCGCCCTCAAGCCACAGCTCGGCGCCGCTCGCGCCCGCAAGCCACAGCTCGGCGCCGCTGGCGCCCGCAAGCCACAGCTCGGCGCCGCTCGCGCCCGCAAGCCACAGCTCGGCGCCGCTCGCGCCCGCAAGCCACAGCTCGGCGCCGCTTGCGCCCGCAAGCCACAGCTCGCTTTTCTCGTGCGGTGACGCTCCCCCATTTTACTAAGGGTCCGCGCACAGAGCACCACTAGTCTAAATATGAAACTCAAAGGTTGACTGACTGATACAGTGATATATCAACACAGCTCAAACCACTGGATGGATTAAGCTGAAATTTGGAATAAAAGTAGATGTTATGACGTAGGCATCACCTAAGAAAGGATTTTTGGAAATGCCACTTTTAAAGGGGTGAAATAGGGGATAAAAGTTTACTTCTAAATGCAAGCGAAGCCGCGAGCACCCACTAGTTTAATATAAATCTAACAAAACGTATCTGTTGATCTTGATTGAAACATTGTGTACATTTCAGGCGTGGAGCACAACGTGGGCGTGGCCATGATGGGCGCGCGGCGCGGCGTGGCCTTCCCCGGCGGAGACGCGAGCAGCATCCTGTCCCCGCGCGACACCGCCGGGCTCGGCGTCAAGATGGTGGAGTATGTGCTGGGAGGCTCACCCACCGGTATGCACCTACATACTTACTACATATCACACACACAGCGCCATCTAGCCCCATACTAAGCTTATGCTTGTATCTTGGTTCTACATAACGGAAATAATACACATAAACTTTTCTTTTGTAAATACATACACTGCCGTTCAAAAGTTTGAGACCACTTATGAAAACTTTTGTTATCAGTAATTATTCTACGAAATATCAGTGATATAAAGAAATCTGCACTCCTGCATATTCTATTGTTCATAAATAATGCCTAAAAGCTTATTCTCTTGTATAGAAGCAAGCAAAGGGCAACAAACAAGCATTGTATCCAAACTTAAAAGTTAGGCCAAAGAGGTAATCCGACAAATAAATTGTAAAAAAAATATTACCTTATTACCGCAGCTGTCGTTTCTTTTATTTTACATGAACATACAATGCAATTGTTCTAAATTCTCAAAAAATAATGTATTTTACCCTTTGTTTTTATGGTTATCCACGAATATCGACAGTCAGTCTGATCTTGTGATTCCTGCAGTCAAAACATATTTAAAATAGGAAAAGTTACGGAAATTAGTGTTGAAACCCGCGGGCCTACCGCCTAAGAGTAAACTATATCATTGCTATCGTTTATGACGTCATTTCAATCATGGACGTAATAATAAGCAGGACTGAATACTAAGCAAAAAATCTCAATATTTTGTGTTCATACAACAAACTTTAAAGCGTAGTATTTAAGACATAGTTTTACGCTACCAACATGTACAGGCCACAGGGGCAAAACGGTCCGAGCAAGATGGGAAACAAACGGCCTCCGAGCTTTTCGTTCTACTCAGACCGGGTTTTGGCTGACAGTGCTCAGTCCTGCTATTACTTTAACGTCCATGTTTGTGATGAAAATGACGTCATAAACGATAGCAATGATATAGTTTATTTTTAGGCGGTAGACCCGCCGGTCTGCGATCGTTGTTCTCCACAATGAAGGCAAATCTGAACGTCAGATAGCAACTCAGCTCAAGTTATCCAAGACTTGTGTTCATCGCACTATTTTGCGCTACAACCAAACTGGAAGTAATCAAGATCGTCCTCGCTCCGGGAGACCAAGAGCCACGACTTCTAGTGAAGACAAATTTATTGTAGTGACCAGCAAGCGAAATAGACGTCTAACAGCTCCAGAAATTCGTGTTGAAGTCAACGAAGAGATTACGAGTACGACGTTCCGCCGAAGAAAAGATGATGCCACAGTGTGTAGTGCCCACTGTTAAGCATGGTGGCGGATCTGTTATGGCCTGGGGTGGTTGCTCAGGCTATGGGCCTGGTAATCTAGTCCAAATTAAAGGCATAATGAAAAAGGAGCAGTATAAAAAATTTTTGGTGAAAAATGCCATTTCTTCCGGACTAAATTTAATTGGCCAATGCTTTATTTTCCAGTAAGACAATGATCCAAAGCATAGTTCTAAATTATGTAGAGGCTACCTAGAAAAAAAACAATCAGAAAAAGTTTTAGTAAACATGATATGGCCACCTTAAAACCCGATCGAACTTTTGTGGGAAGAGCTCGATCGAAATGTTCGGGAACAGTGTCCATGTGGAATGCATTAGAGGTAAGTTGGAATAACATCTCGCAAGAAACTATAGATAAATTAATCGCACGCATGGTAAAAATTGGTTTTGGTAAAAAAAGTGATAACATAACAAAAAAAATATTCTCCTTTGCACTTGCAAAGGAGAATATTTTGACGAAAAATCTGTGTAAAGTCTTGTGTGTTTTTTGTTTAGAACGATGTATTTGTAAGGACTTTTTATTTTTTTAGGTCTCAACTTATGTGTGTAAATTGAAAATAAATCATGTTTTTCTTAAAGTTTTAAATATGCTGACTTTTTTTGGTTTTTAGGGTTCCGTACCTCAAAAGGAAAAAACGGAACCCTTATAGGATCATTTTGTTGTCCGTCTGTCCGTCCGTCCGTCCGTCTGTCAAGACCCTTTTTCTCAGGAACGCGTAGAGGTATGAAGCTGAAATTTATATCAATTACTCAGGTCTACTGTCCCTTGAAGCTGTGAAAAAATCAAACTTCTAAGCCAACGCAATCAAAAGATACAGCCATTTATGCCGCAAATTTTCGACACTTGCAAGGGAATCAAAACCTACAGGGTGCTTCCCGTGAACTCAGAATCTTGAAATTTGGTACGAAGCAACGTCTTATAGCATAGATAAAGGAAAAATTACGAAAACCATAAATTTTACGGAACCCTCGGTGCGCGAGTCCGACTCGCACTTGGCCGGTTTTTTTCATACTTTTTCATTGTGGTCTCAAACTTTTGACCGGCAGTGTACTTACATAATATTATACTAGACTCAACACAGGTAATTACAAATTTTGACATTTGTAATTACTTGTGTTATGCGGGAATTGAACCCATACCCCTAGATCAGAAGGCAAAGTCACTACCGACTAAGCTAACAGGGCAATAAATCTTATCGAATGAGAATAGCCAACTCTGGTGTCCAGAGTTTATCAACCCCAAGAGCCTGTGTAATGGCTTAACAACTGCCATTCTAGACAAACAGCCGGGACCTACAATTTACATACTTACTAAAGTGTACCTCACACATGTTGGTGGTAAATATGGAGATCTGAAGATGTGTCTATATCACCTCAAGTGTGGCATAGACATATGTATCTGATTGAGTGGAGCATGTTTAAAAACTGGCTCTAATACAAGAAGCTGTTGTATTACCCTCTTTCTTCTTAGTTAAGTTCTTATGATGTGAACTAATTTCCTATAATGATTTTTTGGTGGGAACGCGGGTCTTTTTGCTGAACTAGACTTCATTCATCTTTAAATCTATCTGAGTATATAATGTTTGTGTTTCCCTTATGTTGTGAAGGCAACAGTTTTTGGGTGTTGATGATGTAACACGTGATTTCATGACATAGGCGTAACAATGGAGTTTATGCTCACAATCTAAATTTTGTAGCCTAAAAGAACTTTTTTGTTTAGAGCTGCACAAGCAACTTTGCTGTTGGCATGACTCTTGAATCCCTCTGGTAATTATAGTTGTGCACATGTTAAACATCAGGCGGACTGTAGTCGAACGTAAAAAAAAAAACAATTATGACAAGATATCATAGTGTTGCATTATGCATAAATTTATTTATTTATTTTGTATGTTTATGATTCCAATAAATATTTCTTTTTTTCTTTTCTTTCGTAAATCTAGCCCACATAGCACAGTACTGAGTTCAATGATACAAAACAACATCAATAACAAGTCGTTTTATTTGTGTTTGTATGTATTTACGCAGGTGGTGTGGCAGCGGGCGGTGAGAAGGTGGCGGGCGTGGTCGCCGGACTGCGAGGCATGGTTCTGGAGGAAAGGGCCGACGATAAGGCCGCCTCACCATTCGACAAAGATCTGCACGAGCTACATGATCACGCTCCTATGCCCAACGGGCTGCATAACGGCCAGGAAGATGATAAGGCTTTCAAGTGAGTATCTTACTTTATTTTATTTTTAAAAATGATGATGTAGGTTGGATTGTATGATTTGGAGAAGTGAAGGTGATAAAGCTGGTTTCAAGCTAGAAATAAATTTGGAGAAATTCCACGACCTCATACTAACCTATATTCTTATTCCTCATTACTGAGGGTCGAGACTTCCACGCAGAATCAATTTGTTGGGGGAGTTCTCTTGGGCAGATACATCGTGGTGGGCGCCCAGGTCCATTCACGGAAGACACATGTCCTTGGATTGGTTGTCCTCAAACATGTCAGTTTTCTCTTGACGTTTTCCTTTATCGTTAGTCCATGACATACACAATAGGTAATGATAGAGGATATAGATCGGTGAAGAAGGAGCAATTTCGAGCGTAACAGCAATAGCGATATAATGAACGTAATATTTTTTCGTTAGTCGGAATTAAAAAATGACAAGGAGTTTGTACATACATACACTGTTTTACATATTTATTGTAAGTAATGTAAGTCGCTAAGCCAAGCTCAAATGTTGTAAATGTATACACTACACATGGTTCTGGATAAAAGACTGAATAAGAAGGACATGCCTTAGTTAACAAATACCTACTCAAGCAAAGGGCGGCTTGATAAACTTTCGACATCAGAGTTGCCCATTTATTACGTATAATATGAAAACCAGTCTAATACAAGTTTCATTAAATTCATTGACCATATTTCATTCATACAACATATCACTTTGAATTAATAACTTTTACGTAGAGAAAACCCATACAAAGAGGTTTGCAAATAACAATAATTGTTTCACAAGCGTTACACATGTCGTATGACTAATTATTTGGCGCAATAAATGAATACGTAATGCTCCGAATAATGTAGAGATGGTCGCGAAGGTCACCCGGTGTTGAGGCTGTGTTACACAGCTCCCAAGCTGGACTAGATTACATCTAGTTTCTATGTGTATGCCATCATTTATGTGCCCACTTATTGTACCTAACATATAAAGAAGAAAAAAAAACATAGTAGAAAACCAAAGTTTTATATAGGTTTAATCATTTACTCCTTACTTAAATTGTAATAACGATGATGATATGACATGAATGTGTATGTGACTGTAATTACTGGCTTATAAATACTAAAGTTTATTTCTCATTTGCCTATGGGAACAGCAGGCTAGCAATGTGATGAAGTGTAAATGATATGTGCCGTTATGTTCCAAAATAAAATGTTATAATTTTAATTTATAATTTACTTTAACCATGAAAGTGGAAATCAATTAACATCTTTTGTGTTTGTTGTCCAAACTAGGTTACCTGGAAGAGATCACTTTAGTGATAAGGTCGCCCAATGTCCCTGGTTACCTTCCACCTTTATGTTAAATATGTTCTTCTTTATTTGGTGTACAATAAAGTATATTTGATTTGATTTGATTTGATTTGATCTTTTTTAATGAAATTGGGTTAAAATACGCGCTAAACTATCGAAACTAGCAAGGTGCACGCTGGGTCATTATTTCCTACACCTCAGCGGTATGATAAGGTTAAAAAGCGGGCAGTGGCAGGCCGGTGCGCGGTGTCGCGGGCAATAACCGCGCGGCTCACGGCCTCTGTCAATGCCACCCGCTCCAACACTCGCTCTTGTGTGCTCAGTACACGGTGTCTAGCCAACCGAATGTAAGAGGCGATCTTAGTACACCCACTTACAAAACTAGTAGCATTTAGAAAAATTTATCTGACTTCGCTCCATACTCATACATAGTGACCCTTTCGGAAGTGTGTGGAAGCCCATGATAGCCCATATCTTAAAAACTACTGAAGTGACTGATGTAAACTTATCTAAAACAAAAAGAAAAATATCGATATCACTTATCGTTTTCGAAAAGTCGGGTTCAAAATACAAGCAAACTGATTTGTTTAAGAAATTAAAATTTAATTAGCTTAAAATTGTCGAATGTTCTATGATGATTGTAATATATTTCGCAAATTATGCAGTTCTGAGAGAAATTCTTATCTGGCATACTTTCGTGTATCTGAGAAAAACAAACATTCATACACATTTCTCTTTGATTTGTGCAGGTCAAATGGTAAGGCTCTGTCCATCAATTTACTGTTAGCCATGCTCTAGATTATACAGCTGCATTCTAACATCAAAATCCACAGCTGATACCATTATACGAATATAAAAAAAAAACATCGGAAGCCATTTGTGTATAATGCAGGAGTCGCCCTACGTCACATATATTTATCGTTCCAACGTCTAGCAGATGTCCGTTATCAGCCGGTTCGAATTACAATGAGTCACCTCGACAGCTGAGACGAGACCCGCGCTTATCACCTCGCTAGAGTCAACAAAACTACGCGATAAAAACGAATGAGAGAATCGCGGGTGGCATTATATTGCTTTATAATCTTAATACATTTAAGGTGACCAGACTGGTTGACATAGTTATCTATAAACGCACAGCCCAAACCACTGAACGGATCGGGCTGAAATTTGGCATGCAGGTAGATTTTATCATAGAAATGCCACTTTTAAAGGGGTGAAATAGGTGGTGCAAGTTTTACTTCTTAACGCGAGCGAAGCCGCGAGCTCCCACTAGTTGAAATACATAATGCTATTCATTGTTTTTTTGTCGTATGCGATACTATTATTGTGTCATCGACTAGTTATTTTTACAAATTAAAAGAAGTTAAACACTTGTGTTTTCAAACAGCTTCAAGAGTCTATAGTCACCTTACATACCATATGTGGTAACATATGTACAGAAAATTACTCCCATTGAATCTTATATTGGTTTCTTGTGTCAATAAGAAAAAAAAGCAAACAGACTATTGAATATGGTGATGGAAAATATATGTAAGCCAATAATGACAATGCATCATTATTGGCTTACATATATTTTCCGTCCACATGAGATGGCACATTATAAGACACTTTAGATATTTTGTTATCAACTACGTCGCTAAATATCAAACAAGGCCGCGAGACTATGAATGAAAGAACAGTGTAATCTTTTGTATCGCGGTGATAAAATATTGATTCGAACTGATAAAAGTAGGGGGCAAAGATCAACCGAATTTGCTCTCTTTATTTTTAATTGATAATTTGATTAAACAAAAAAACTGTTATAACAATGATATCTGTAAGTTCGAAATGTATACTAAGTATGCCTACTTGTACTTATAGCAAAGATAACAGTAAGTACTAATTTATGCAGTTGACTTTCTGTACTTACAAACTTATCACTCCCATTCTTATGAGTATCTATCATGTTATATCATCTCATCACATAAGCCACTTTAAGGTTTCAAGTAGGTTGGTGTACGTCTGGATTCGGACACGCTTTGAACCTACGAGCCACGCTCGCTTTATTATGAGCAAACCAAGTAACAACAAATACCTGTAAACCCTTTCCGGTAGAAACTAGACAGCCATACTAATTACATTACTATTTTAATTGTAATGTGAATGTACATCCTATACCACCGAGTTTCCAGGAAATAAATATTTCATTTTAGTAATAACATACATAATCTAATTATTTAGACTTTTACTGATTGAATCTAATCTAAGTAGTTAGTTATTACATGTAGTTTTATATGTAATCCGGACTACTAACGATGTATTTGTATGTACCTCCAGCCGCACGCCGGGCTCCCGCCAGCCGTCCCCGGCGGAGGAGGAGGGCGGCGCGTCGTCGGTCCGCAACGGGGACGCGCCCCCCTTCCCGCTGCTGCCGCCGCACGCGCTGCAGCACCAGCCGCCGCTGCACCACCTGCCGCACCTCTCGCACCCGCAGGTAACGCATCTACTGTCCTTGTCTTAGGGTGGATTTACAGTATTATATTGGCAAAGTACTGACTGTATACCAGGCGCCACTGCACCTTATGATTAGACGACATATTAATGTCATTTTGACTTAAAATAGTAATTTTCAAATTTTTAGATTTTAATTAGATTTAATACGACAGCAGTCTATACTGGAGGGATGGCTTTCACTCAACATTAGGTGGTTATCGGCTGATGATGATGACACCTAGTCTACCATTCTACATACATGTACCTTGCCAGAGCTACTTTACTTACTTACTTTTTTTACTTACTTGTAAAAGGTTTTTCTTAGCAAGAAGACACTGAGACCCTTATTTTCGTATGGTTTGTTATTGTCACACTTAATTCATTTCAAAAGAAAGAAAGAATTTATTTTATACATGTGGTATATTCCATCATAAAAGATTCATCATCATCGTCGTTAATTTAAGGGCAAGGTTCCGTCTCGATCTTATACGATATGACACCCGCCTTTTCTTTTACTTGGTCCATATATGACCTCGGCCTTCCTCTTTCTTTTCGGGCTTCCAATTTTCCCTCAATGATATGATATGAGTAGTCCTTCTAAATTGTACGTATTTGTGTTGACATTGTGTGTGGTGTGTTCCAGCACCACCCCGGCATGCTGGGCGTGGCGCCGCTGCAGGGCTTGCCGCACCCGCAGCACCCGCAACTACATCCAGGTAAATAAATAAGAGTCCTCTATCTATACATATAATAAAGCAGAATAGGGTCAAAAGTGTGATCATTGAAGATATTTAAAAAAATAGTTTCGAGATAGGTACTTCGAATTGATAGCAGATCACGTTCCCACAGTTTCTAAAAAGCGCAAAAGCGGCTGAACGGATCATTATGATGTTTGGTATGTAGGAGAATCAGGCTTTTTGTCCTGAAATAATGCGAGCGAAGCCTCGGCCGTCCACTAATAATAGGTCTTTACCTATGAAACTGCCGATTTGTATGACGAAATTGAGAAAAATGAAATGTCTGAACAGATTTAGATGCAATTAATAACTATAGTTAGATGGAGAAAAAGCTATGCACTGCGTAGGTATATCAATTTCTCAAAAACAGAGTATATGATAAAAATATACCTAGTTAAAGTAGTGAAACCGACGACACATTGAAAGAGGTGTTTTCAATGACTTCCCTTTAAGTAATATGCACTAGTAATACATTTTTTTATCTAAAAGGTACATAATTCAACAATTGATACAATAGAAATTGTATTTGGAAAAAATATAGCTGTACGTAAAAGTTACAAACAGATTAAAATGTAAGAAAAAAACGGCAATTTCATAGGTAAACCTATTATATAATTGTAAAAGGTCAACTTATTATATAATATCGTCGATGTCGATAACTGATTGAAGTTCTTTTTTCATGTCGTTAAGGAACAATTGAGTGACAATGCTACTTATTATTCCCAATCAACGAGAGCGACTCTGCAAATATGCACTAGTAATAAATAAATCATCTAGAGATGTATTCCGACAGCCTCGTTTGAATGCCATTTCCGTTTCAATACGGGTGTGCACCACCTTGGAGCGTAGTGCTTCAGGTGACCTGGTTGTTAAATGTCCACCTTCACGAATCCCATCTGTAAGAAGAAAAATGGCAAAGATTAGCGAATTTCCTTCACCTATCCACAGTAACTGCGATAATAAAAATGTAGATACAGATTATTAAATAATAAATAAATCTTCCGGGGCATTACGCTCAGCGCCATCTAGCCCCGCACTAAGCAAGAGATACACCTACTGTATCATAATATGTCCTGTTTATTATTTAACTGCCAAATGATCTTACTCGTTTGTATCCCTCTGTGCAGGCATGACCCTGAACGACTCCATGAACCAGCACATCGAGCTGGTGCTGCAGATGGAGCAACATCCTCAGTTCGACAACAACAGCTTCGCCACCACACAACAGGTACTCGTGCGTATTCACTTTTATACATATGTTAGGTATTAAACGTTTCTCTCTTGAGTCGTATTCCTCATGATTGAACGTCGTGACTCCCCCGCAGAATTAATTCGTTAGGGGAGTTCTCTTGGGCAGATACGTCGTGGTGGGCGCCCAGGTCCTTCCACGGAAGACACATGTCCTCGGTTATTGTGGTCCTAAAACAACTCGGTTTCCTCACGATGTTATCCTTTACCTCCTAGTACCTAACCAGTGCAAATCCTAACATAACTTGAAAATATAAGTCATCTGGTGTAGGGCCCGATTCGAACCAGGGTGCGTCTGGATAAAAGCAGACACTGGAACCGCTATGCCACTCGCTTTTTAAACGTAATATAGTATTATCAGATACCCAATCTGGCTAGCTACTAATCGCTAGAAGTAAACCTAAGTATGCGGGTGTTGGTTGAAGGGACCTAGTGGTACATCCTGACTGTTCAGTGTAACAAAAGTAAACCAATTAATTATATATATGTCCCGGCAGTCTCCTTTTTTTTAGTGACGGTTTCTTTCCAGTGCAGTGTAGTATTTCCAAAAAAGAAGAGTATTACTAGGAAACAAAACGCCAATTTTATAGAAGACCTTAGAGCATATTGGATGATATAATCTGCCAACTCTGAGTACAACATAAAATAGACTTATTTGATTGGCTTTTCGTTTCCGTATTCGTGAGCTCTGGTAACTGCCACACACTAAAAGTAAATCTGTCCTCCAACTATGACTGAATGTTTTTGGAGTCAGAGGAGAAGTACATTTTTATCTCTGGATTAACTTGTTCTTGTTCAGAAACATTAAACTTCTTTTTTGATAAATTTCCATTGCTTTACCGTCATCATACCTAACAGCCGTTCTATATAATGCTGAGTATAAAAGCCCCCTTTTCGTACTGATTTGGTTTACAAATATCATCTGACCATCAAGTACCTAGCCTACTATTAAGTCTGTGGATGTTCTAGTCGTCCCGATGTCTCCTTCGATGTGGGCTATTCAATATTTTATGTACTTTATTTTTGCCAAAAGCAACTAAAAAACTAGGAAACTACTTATTATCGAAAATAAATACTACTTTAAAAGAAATAAATTAAACCTAATAAATAAATAAATATTCCGGGACATTGCACACAGCGCCATCTAGCCCCACACTAAGCAAACGCAAATCGGAATATACGCAAGGGCGTAACCTTGTTGTTAATACGCCAAACTTAAACGTAGACTGAGGTAAGCGTCAGCACTTAATTATTGATTAAAATACAAAGTTAGCTAACGTTATTTTTTATCCCCAGTACGGCGGCGGCGTGGGCGTGGGCGCGGGCAGCGGCGCGCCGGGCGGCGTGGCGGGCGCCGGCGCGGGGCTCGTCAACGGGGGCTCCGTGCCCGCGCCCGACCAGCAGCACCACCAGCCTTTTGATGTACAGGTAAGATATACAAAATATGCATTACATACATATTTGATAAATGACAAATACACTGTGTTCTCAGATCCACTCCTCACTGTACTAAAGTAAGACATTATTAAAATTAGGTTTTACACCGGTTAGCACCTACGTCAAAGCTCTGCATATTTCGAAACTGATATATAAATATTTTGTATAGGTGTCGGAACGTTTTGTATAGAACAGCTGATTTACTCCATTACATGCACGTGCGATGAAGAAGTAAATTAATACCATTTTATTCAAATAAAATATAATTTTACTCCCTGGTTGTCATTTTTTGTATAATAAATTTTAATTAATTTACTTTATTTACACAAAAATCCTTAGTCTAGTATACATCATTTTTACCTTAAGAAAATATGGAACAACTTATTGCAAATCCCCTTGATAATACTAAAAAATAATGTGTAGTGTGAACAGATTTTAAAGTAGATTTGCTAGTTTTATTTTCTAAATGATTCACGTGTGCCTTTTGATATGCTTGCATACAGAAATACAAAACTACTATACAAAAATAAGTCGGGTTTTTCTTCCTGACGCTATAACTCCAGAACGCTCGAACCGATTTCCACGGTTTTGCATTCGTTGGAAAGGTCTCGGTCTCCGTCAGATTTATAAAAAAAAAACAAGTCATCTGGTGGCGAAACGGAGTTAGCCGGGTTTGCTAGTTTGCTCATAAAACTTATTACAAAGGCAAGTTCCAACAGCCTTTTGTTTGCCACAAGACCGGTAGATGGCGTTACCAGTTACTAAGATATTTTGGCGAATTCTCACAGTTATAATAAAATTGTGTAACACATTTCCCTCGATTTAAAAAAAAAATAGTAAATCAGTCCTATATCAACATGTTACTGAAGAAAACATTTAATAATTTGTTTATCACTTTGTCTTGACTTCAATGTGAGAAACGCTAATGCACTTTCTGCTTACATGATCATGAAGGGACAATCTTTTTGCATAAACTAAAACCGTACAAGTTTTTTCCTCGCGTCGAATTACCGGAATTACGCGAATTATCCACTGTTTGCGGTTATACCGTTATCTGGGTAACGTATGCATCTCTAGGGAGCGCGCGGTTCACTGACACCGCTCTCGAACCATTTAACATTCTAAAGTGGATTTATGTGAATATTTTTGTGGATAACTTGCCTACTTAGTTTTTATGAAGATCTAATCATAATATTTAATTAAGTGTATGTACTTTACGTTGCTGTTATAATAATATTTACCCGATATTTTGCAATCAAGCCAGATTGATTTCTCAATTTAAAAATAATATTAGAAGACTAATTTCGCCACTCAATGTTTCCCGTATTTTAATACTAATTGGCTTACCTGTTTAACTAGACCCAAAAAATGCAATACATGACTTCAATAAAAATTACTACACTAACTTTTAAACTTCTTCCTTTATTCTTAGTTGTCCCTTATTTTAGTAGTTGGTTATGAAGGTATTGTTTTCTAACTGAGCACCAATCTACAATAACGAGAACACCATGATGATGATGATATATAAGTTAAGCGTCATTACCACTAAAATTATGCAAAAGAAGTATAATAAATGGAATGTGCACCTCACGTACGAGTACAGTTATTGCACGGTTGTGTGAACAAACACGAACTCACACGTGATTGAATACAAATGTATCTTTAGTGTACATCTTTATTAGAGCTCGGGTTATGGGGCGATGTCACTAGTTTACCGGTTTTGATGCCCACAGATAGATATGCAGTTTGTTTGTAAACATTCAAAGGGAATTGTAAAATTAACTTAGTTCAAAATAATGTAAATAATAAAATTATATTTAGTTTCTTGAGAATTACTACATATATTGTGTGCATTTATTTTGTGTCTACTAAAATAATGTTACTCGATACATTCATAATAAGTAGGTACTCCTATTTAATTTTTAGTCTTCTCTCTTAAGATTTAGAGAGAACATAAAAAATACGGCTATTATAGGTATTTAAACTTGTGTTTAAAACCTACGATTCAAAAGCTTGTAATAATTTCTCAATATTTATTATTAAAACCATTTTTATTGCTAATGTGACTGTAATCGGTTCTCTATAGATTTCTTTTAACATAGTTCACACGTAGATTAACAGTTACCATGCTCCGTTTCTAATATCTATGTGAAAATCGGTTTTTCTTTACATACTAGTTCCACATACTTGCGTTCATGTTTTTATACGTCTTACTAGGTTTGTGTTGCAATGCCTAGGTTCTGTAGTGTATGCAGTTATTATATCAGTCTAAGGTTTTGCCTAATCTAGACATGACACAAATGTTTTTATTAAATTTTAAACATGTCAATAAAACAATAAACATAATTTATAACCTAATACTGCTAAATATAATAGTCATCTTAAGGTTTTTTTATTGCAGAACTATCGAATTATGCAAATATTAGCAGTATATTCAATATAACCGTTATTTTAATAATATTTTGATCTTCCCACTTTGCATAACTTATAGTGACTTTAAACTAGACCCAGTTAGAAAGATGATGTCATTGGAAATTTTAAGAAATCTGACAAATATGCATAGTGCAGTAAATTACCTTGTCATTTGAAACTAGCGTTTAAATTAACATACAGATATAGAAAGCTTCGTCTGATTATAAAATCTGTTTTTTCCCACTAGACTAAATAATGCCAACATCTTTGCTTTGACTAATGCAGTCATCTACGAATCTAAATATGTAAAACTCAAAGGTGACTGACTGATTGACATAGTGATCTATCAACACACAGCCCAAACCACTGGACGGATTGGGCTGAAATTTGGAATGAAGGTAGATGCTATGACGTAGGCATCCGCTAAGAATGATTTTTGGAAATAACACTCTCAAAGGGGTGAAATAGGGGATGCAAGTTTTACTTATTAAAGCAAACGAAGCCGCGAGCACCCACTAGTTAATGAATAAACATAAATTATTATTAGCAAAGAGTAGGAAAGCTGAGATTTTTCTTAAAAAAAATATTAAAGTTAAGCAACGGTGATTGATGCAATCAGTCTTTTAAGATGGGCGTCCAAAAGTGTAAACTAGATCTCTAACTACGTCTCGTTAGTGTTTCTTTTTGTTAAGCTAATGTTAGAAGCTGTTAGTGCATTTTGTAAAAGCTTCGCCACAGTTGGGCACTTTTATTTAAAATTTTCTCTATAATAACACTCTACAAATACCCTATAATTAACCAGCCTCATTAAACCATGATCAAGGCGATGGTGTTGTTTTTGCGTGCACCAACAATAAAAGGTTTCTTTCGAATGTTTTCCCCCATTGTGTTGTGTTTTCTCAGGACGACAGTAATGATTGTCGTACGGCGCTCGTTGCATTGTGACTGTTGTAAATACTTGGCTGACGACTTCAAATTAAGTCGTGAAGGGACTCTATTAAATGTGGACTCCGTGTGAATAAAAGTTATGTATATTTTGTAGACGTACTTGAATTCGTATTTATTGTTAACCCACTTTAAACAAGTATGAGATTTTCAATTCAAATTTTATTACATATTTGTCACTCTGTTATTTGGATCTAAGAGTCACTTTGCAATATTGCAAGTATTTTAAATAATGTAAATATATTTTGGAAATTATTTTAGATTACCTAGTAAAGTTGCTCTATATAAAAACTGATATCCTGCCAAATGTGTTAGATGTCGACCCGACTATATTAAGTGGCATTATTTAGAAACATGCATAGTTCCATAAGAAAAGCAACAATCCATTGTAACTACCTTATACACAGCCTTGAGAAAATTTTACCAAGTGCATGTATTAAGGGTTTCTCTATGTGTGATTTTAGAGACAACATATTCAACCTTTTCTAGTCTCCGACAATAATGTAGGAGCCAGCCCACTATGTCCCTTCCATAGGTGTAGGCAGTATGTTAGAAGCCTTATGGGATCAGAGTGCTGATGCCCCGGGGACCACAGCTATCGAGCTTTCAAATATTTATCAGGGAGCCGGCCTTACGAGTGGCGGCAAATCAAGCTGAAAGTATTGCTTACTATTATTGTGGTTACTTGTTTTCTTCTATACACGAACCAATCTTATTTGAGACGCAAAAGTAGTAATAGAGATGTCTTTTGTCTTATCCTAGATCCCACATGAATGGATATTTCGAATAGTGAAAGTTTCGGGTTGGGATGTAGGCGTATGCCGTAGGTATGTGTCCGTGACATTTCCGTAACATCTTGGCTGTGCGTGTTGTGGTGTGTATGATTTTATGATTATGGGGTTTCCTTTTGTTTGAAAACTAACCTAATCGAAATGAAATTGTTCTCACTAACCCCGTGTGTTAAGTTCCAGCATAGTATCAACTTATGTACATCTATTTATCATCGAAGTAAGTATGTATTAACTGTATATTTTGTTCTGGCATAATAAAAAAAATGAATTTATATATATGTTAACTGCACTGTCATTTATTATTTGTATATTTATTTTTATTAGAAACCGAACTAATTGATGCAACACCAATACTGACCTACTAATTTACAATAATGAAAGAACGTAGTTGAAACCAAGTCACCCGATTTGTTTTGTAAATACAGTGCATTAGCATAAATCAATTTTATTATTACAACTAGAATAGCTATCAGAATTAACATAACCTGCATTCGTATTTAGTGTACATTCAACGTAACGTTGCCGTTTGTTTTTGTGTTGGAATTAACAGGAAAGTACATATGTTCATTATTCTCATTATGTGTTATTTTACAGAACCAGGCTTTTCCTATAACATTATGGATTCCAATTTTCTCAAGTATTGCAATTTTCATTGTTATACCATTCAACTATAGGATAAACACAATAAAAAAAGTCGCTCGGTCTCGTAAATATGTTCGTCACATACCATAAGTGGTGCTCTGAAGAAGAAATCTCCCCTTGACTTCCGTGGTGTCAAACGGTAAAGTTATGGGAATACCCGTTTTTGCGTTCCATAATGATATTCACCGCTAGCTTGGTGCAACGTTGTCGCATCCACTTGAGCTACGTTGGTGTAAAGAAAATATTGTTGATGCACTTTAAGATAGACAAGTTTTGTTTCGATCCCCTGTACATTTGCTGATTGTCCTACCATATTCGACTTCTTCCATCTCGTGTCGAATTTCTCATTATATTCCAGGTTATTATAGAGAGATGCAGATAGTCATTTCAATATGCGCGCGTTATCTTTGTCGCTAAGCAAGTGCAAATTCACATGTGAAATGGGGTTGAACCTGAGCCGTGTGATTATGAAGCAAACGTTTTCCGAGAGCCACATGCCTTTCTATTCAATTCACTCAATTTGGGTTAAGGAGTGTTAACCACTAGTTTTCTCTTTAAATCTACTGAAAGCTCTCAATTTCTTTGTATCGTTTGGCAGAGCTATAGCGTTTATCTAGCCATTAGGCGTAGTGGCGGCATCAAGTAGCGCCGCATTTACCTGCAATGTGGGCGGACTCCAATGTTGCCAGGTGTCCTAATTCCGCCAGAATAACCGATTTCGAATGACTCATACTTTTGGGTACATAATTTTCACGTTGCCGAATTTTCTTTGAACTTTGAGCTAGAAAGATTTATGAATTGTGACGAAACCAGATGTATTCGCGCAGCTCGACGTTATATGAATATCTGCGGTGAAGTTTTTATGGTGTCTCGGATTAGAACAGATGTTTTATCTTTTGGCAAGTGACAAGGTGACGGTGGTGGAGGGCGCGTGGCGAACGATCGACTATCTCCGGCGCTGCTCGGCCGCGTCTAGGAAGCAATAAACCTACACCTTAACTGCACACCCCATTACCGATTGTAACGGCACATGTGATACAATCTAAGAAGCCGTCGCCGCGCCGCATTCAGCCGCCGACTCATACGTAGCAAATCAGTAAACAATCTGCGGCGTTACGTGCCCGTATGCGCTCGATTGAGACAATATGTGTGTCACCCGCGAGCGTAGAGAAACTGAGCGCTCTGTCTCTATAGCCACCTCGCCGGAGCTGGGGTGGCTCCAATTAGTGCATGTAGGCCAGATATCGCGCTGGATTATTATTTCGCATTGTTTACTGGCTGGCCTACCGATACTCTCACACTGAGGAACTTTCATTTGTCATACAGGGCTATCAGAAATACTAGCGCTCTGCTCAAAGCTATTCTGTATTTGCTTATACGTAGATTGTGTACTGTGTTGGGACGTCAAACTATATACTACATCGATGTGTCAATAACGTGTTATCGAATTGGTGTGTTGCCGGTGCGCCCTATAATAACGCCTCTATAGGTACACGATCGAAAATAGTTTGCTTTTATGTTTTTTGCTCAAACTAACGCTTTCCGCCGATCTTGTTGTGGAAACTTTGGGTCCTTGTTATGTATCAGTGTGTTTTTGTGAAATCAAATATCTTTTTATCTGATATCTTTATATTGTTATTATTTGCCTTCTATAACTATTTATAATCGTTGATATCGTTTGAAACTGTTTAACGTTTCCTTTCATTAATTAAACATAAATTGGCAAGTTTTACTAAGTAATCATTTTACTTTTACGAAATAAGTAAATCTCTAGTGTTGTTTTTAAAACGACTCATAGAGACCTCTGACGTATACTAGCCAATGTCGTACTACACATTAAGTTGACTACACATGCATATATGAATTGCATCGTCATTGTATACCTAGTGCAGTGATTTACTTGAGTCCAGTTGTTAGTAGAACTTTACTTTAATCCAGTAGGCACAGAGTTTATAAACACGAGACTTCCCAAATAGGTTAGAAGTTCGTTGAACCAAGCTGGCTAAGTACCGCCGCTGTATTGTTCCTGCAGGCCGTGTGAAAACTGCAATACACCTCCATCTGACAACGCATGAGGCCGTCGTAGTACAGGCCTACGTGTTATCATGTAGCACAATCTTTACGTATTCATTACAGTATGTTACAGTACACTATGTTAGTCAAAAGTATAAACAGTTTTGTTGAAAGGTATTAAAAACCTTTACATTTATTTATTTATTTTAAATTCAGTTACATACCATGCTAACAGCTTTTACCAAAACGCACAGTATGTTATAACTTATATAGGTACTTATAATTTACAATACCGAGCTTTATAGAAGCTTGGATCACTATTAAATTTTATACAAAAATGTAACATAGAATTAAATCTAGTATTGAATAAATCAATCTCAGGTATTTGAGCAATCAAATCGTTGAGTAGATCTATGGCGTGTACCGTGGATGAATACCTGGCAGTGTCGGTGCGCACGCGCGCCGGCCCCGCGAGCAGGCGGCGCGCGCAGCACGCGCGGGGCTCGCGCGCCCGCGCAGCCACGCTCAGCGACAAGCGAGCGAGCGTACTCGGGTCATCGATAACACCGTTCAGTAACTGGTAATAGTGCATCATCAATGCACAACGTCTCCTAACTTCTAACGTATTGATGCCTACCATTCCGGAAACAAATAGAGACGGATACAAATACGGGTAATAACCATACATTTTTTTATACAAGTACCTAGAAAATTTCTTTTGCACTTTTTCCAGCATCAGATTGTATTTAGCTTCATGTGGGTCCCAAACGATAGAGTTGTACTCCAGCTTACTTCGCACTAACGCATAGTACAAGAGACTATAGTACCCCTGTCCATGAATCTAGCCGACTGCCTCATTACAAAACCCAAAGACTTGAAAGCACGATCACAAATATCTTCAATATGATGATTGAACTTGAGCCCCGCATCTAGTTTCACGCCCAAATCTTTGATTTCAGTTACACGCTCCAGACCGACACCTGATATATGGTAGTTGAAGTTGATGGGTGAGCGTAACCGTGTAAATGTCATGACTTTACATTTTGAACTGTTGAATTCTAGGTGGTTTTCTGCGGCCCATTTTACCACATTATCAATGTCAGTCTGTAACGCGTGACAGTCCTCAATGGAACCGATGCTCGAGTACAACTTCAGATCATCGGCGAACTTCAGGCACTCAGCAGTGTTAATGACCTTTGGAAGGTCATTAATCATTATCAAAAACTGCGTCGGACCTAAAGTGCTTCCTTGACTTACCCCGGAAGTAGTCTCATACAGATCTGACCGAAAGTTTGAAAGTTGCACATACTGAACGCGATTTGAAAAATAACTTGCAAATAAGTTCAGTAAATTCGGTGTAAAACCTACTGAAGCAAATTTTTTTAATAACACATCGTTGTCCACCCTGTCGAATGCCTTTTTGAAATCAAAATATGCAGCATCCACCTGCTTTCTGTTGTCCATCACAGAAACTGCATAATCAACAAAATTTATGTGGTTGGTTACGGTAGATTTACCAGCTCTAAAACCGTGTTGGACTTCAGAAAGCTGTGTCTGAATTTGGTGTGTTATGTGCCGATTCAAAATTGATTCAAAAACCTTCCCGAATGCTGAAAGAACCGCTATCGGTCTATAATTACCTACCAGAGAAGCGTCCCCACCTTTAGGTATAGGGGTAACGCGTGACATCTTCCAAATATCAGGATACACACATGATTTTAGGGCTAAGTTAAATAAAAATATAAGTGGAACCATAAATACCGAGATGCAATCTTTAAGAATAAATGGAGGAATAGCATCTGGTCCCGGAGACGAATGAGACTTCAAGCGACGAATAGCTACACCCACATCTTCAGGTACTACACTATCTATAGCTATACGGTGCGAACAGAGCGACGTTGCAGCGTCCCGTTCAGCTTCTAGTGCGGATAGTTTAGGTTTATGCGGTAGAAACACTGAACTAAAATACTTTGCGAAAGCATTCGCCGCGCCAACTTCAGTAACAGTGTTCCCTTCAAATACGTATTCTTTGACTGACTGTCTGCTAGTTTGTTGTTCCTTTACAAAGGTCCAAAACGCTTTCGGGTTTAACTTAATACTAGTTTCTGTCCGCCTAATATAGCTATAGTAAGCCAAATCTATGAGCTCCTTCGCTTTAAGGCGGTAGTATTTATATAATTCACGGTTCACTTCTAAATTAAATTGCTTATACTTTTTTAAATTAAAATATTTGCTTTTTAAAGTACTAATAATATCTGAGGTAAACCAAGTTGGATACTGATAAATAGAGTTTAAGTGGCCTTTGCCTTTCATTGGTACATGCCGATCGATGCAAGAGTTAATATTTTTATAAAACAGCTCGGTAGCTTCATTTATGTCAGATATTTGAAGTAGTTCATCCCAACAAAGTAGATTTAAGTCTTCATATAATGATGCAAAATCTGCCTTACGAAAATTCCAGTCAACTAGTGAGTGTGGTGGGTCGGGCGGGGCGAGCGCGCGCAGCACGCGGCGGCGCGGCGGCGGGCGCGCGCACCGCACCCACACCGCCAGCGGGGGGTGGTGCGCATCCTCCTTGCCCTCCACAATGGGCTCCGCGTCTCCGCTAACATTAATCCACTCAACGCTAAGATTACTCAAAATTAAATCTAATATATTACCATAATCATTACACACTGAATTATGCTGATTTAATTTACAACATTCTAAAAAACAATTATACTGCTGATGGATAACATCTTGTGTGTACGAATTTAAATTAAAATCTCCCATGATTAAAATGTCAAGCTTGGGATACATTCCGGCCAGATTTTCCAATACGCTAAACGTATTACAGTACTTAGTTTCGGACGAGTGAGGCGGTATATATACAGCGCAGCAAATTAGTTTTTTGTACTTAAGTGATACAATAGCTATGAGTACTTCGATGTCGCAGTCGTAACCATCTACATTTACAATCTGCTTGACCGGGTAGCGGTCGCGCACGGCGAGCAGCACACCGCCCCAGCCGGCGTCGCGCGCGCGGTCGCGCCGCAGCACCGTGTACCCGGGGGGAAACAACTCGCCATCGCTTACACTACTCATTAAAAATGTCTCAGTGAATACAAATACGTCCGCTGATACTGTTAAAATAGTTTTCTTACAAATATCGAGTTTACTGCGTAACCCCCTAACATTAACATCAACATCTCTCATGTTCGGTAAGTAGGTCCTTATTACCCCCAAATGGGGCTTGTAAGTAACCAATTAGCGCTCTAGGGTAATAAAATAATGTAGCTAGAAAAGCCCTAGGGCGGTAAGTAATTAAAAAAAAACTTTTAACTCTTTCAAAAAGTTTAAGTAGTAGACAAAGGAGGTCGCTTCGCTATTCAAACTCAAACTCAAACTTCTTCGTATGAGTATATTAGTGATATTAGTCATCAATTTTAAATATCGAACGGCGATGTTTCTGACAAAAAAAGATGAAAAAAGGCGGGAATAGAAAACTTTTAACTAAAATGTTGTTTGTTTTTTTGGATTTTTTATAAATATGTGCTAATTAGGAAAAAACCATGAGTTCTGCAAGTGATGACGATATATATTATGTAAGCTGCACTCCTGATTCAATGAAAATGGAAGCTGAACTAGTATTTAACAATATTTTGCTTGAAAGTTCTAAAGAGAGATATAAAATAAAATATAATACACCTAAAATACCCATAAAACACCTGTCCCTAAAATTTTAAAATTGTTCTCATTTCACTACAAATTTTAACCATTAAAATGTTTTATTTCATTAATACGGGTTTTTTTCCTTACCTCACAATCGAGATGTAAAGCAGAGTAGTTAGCTCGGGTGTAAGCATCAATTGCACCCTCGAACTATAGGCGCCCTCGCTGCGCTCGTGCGCCTAACTATCTCGGGCTGCAATTGATGCCTTACAGCCCTCGGCTACTAATCTACTATATAATATGTCGATTACGCACGCATAAGATGTTTTCTTTACCAAATAATAAGCTGCAGTCTGTCTGAACGTACAGCTATCATGGAATATTGCATTAATAGTAACCCTGTAGAGTTTCTTAATTCATAATGTGCGAACGTGTCGTGTGGAGCAATCTAGATCTTTCTACACGATGTGAACTCGCGATAGCAGCCTGCCAGCGTATTTTCGTGGCGGCTGTTGTTACCTCCGCCGTACTAGTACATAATGAACGGACGCACACTTGACTATTCATTACTGGCAATTAATTCCCGCGAGCTGTGCTCCGCGGCGCTGAGATCGACCTCGTGGGAAATTAAACTGCGCGCGGCCGTCTTCTGCCGCCCCCCGCCTCCTCGAGCCCCCGAACCCACATGTGAACACTTTCTCCGGCGCATTTCCCCGATTTTTCCACATGCAAAACGAGCCGCCTAACTCTAGATGCATGTTATCTAGAGAGCGTCCTCAAATACACTTTTGAAACCTAGAAGCCCCGGCGTCCCGGCTGAATTATCGCAAGATTGTTTTTATCGATGCATACACGCGTGCCACTTTAAATATGTAAGCAAGTATTGAAATTAGTTTGCGGGCTCGTTGAGAGTTGCGAGCCCACGTGAGTGGCTCATTAAATATGGAACCGTAATCAGTGTGTTGCTCGAGCCCCCTCGGCGACCGCACGCTCCCGCCCCGAGCCGGGCGGGCGGATCTGTATCACTCAATTAGATCATTTCACGTGCAAAATCTTTCTAATTGCCACGAATATTAAAACGGTATCTGCGCAATATTAAATTGTAGCAAACGGCCGGCGTGACGAACGAGATTCGTCCGTGTTATTGCACTTTATCATGAGGCGGCTGGTTTCGCGTGGCGGTCGGATGGCGCACGCAGCGGTGTTGCAACGGCGGCCGATCGGCTCTGGTGCTGCGAGTCGGATCGGAGTCGCTGAGGCGCGCCCGATTGCGCCGCCACGCATCACTTCAACGCGGCCGCGGAGAAATTCAACCACCGACCGCTACGACACGAAGCCCGCCTACAAACCGCTTTGCGAAACTTTTCGCCGCTCGATTGTCCCGGACTAAGCCGAAATTGCGAGTTCATCGTAACGTAATTGTTAATTCGATGCGCACGAACAACTCGTTTCTAACTTATCTTCTCATAAAATTATATAATTTTTAAAAGTTAATCAGGTTCGCTCTTTGTTGTACGTGACGCTCGCAGTGTCTGCTCAAAGAAGATCTCGGCTCGCCGAGGGCGCTTAGCATAAGCCGGGTGTCGTCCGAGCGCGGTTATGAGATTATTCTCGCTTTGACGACTCGCGGCTGGCATGCAGCGGCTGCGCTTTTACGTTCCAACTCGTCTCGCTTATATTTAAAATCCTAATTGCCCATTATGTGTCTCGATGTTTACGCTCGGGCGTTTTATGACTGTTTCACGACATAATAGTTTTATAGGGACGTTTTACGAACTCTCATCCTTGAGTATTTTATTGCAGCTAAATACTCGATCGGTACGTTTAGTACTTTCGCGGAGAGTAGCTTTGCGCCCCGACGCGCCGGGAGAATAGTAAAGTTGCGGCTGTACCTGTGCAATCGCAATAATAGGTCGGCGCTCGTGTGTCGATTATGTTATGACGGCGGCGTAACGAGTAATAGCCGCTGTGGAGGGAAGATTAGTGCCGGTTGAGATGCGGCAGCGGCAATTTGTCGCCGGCGGCGGGCGGCGGCAGCGTCGCGCGCGCCGGAGATCACCGCCTTATTGCCGCCGCTAACTAACGCTTATTAAACTTCAACAACGCCTCCGCCGCACCGCCGCTGATCACTTCACCTTCTTGTTTACTCTAAACTTAGATTAATCGCTCGCCTGGCCTCGCTCCTTCTACTATTTATCTTCCAATAAAACTTGCCCGATTATTTTAGTTTCCCCACTCGAGTTGCGTATATAATCTACGTCGAACCGATTTCTTTACTCAGACCCGGCCATATTTTAAACAAATTGTCGGAATGAGTTAAGTAAGACGTAAAAGAAACAGCGCTGGTAGAAAAACAAGTGCTGTAGCAGATATCGGTAGAGGTCGGCATCACGTGTTGGAGGCAAATAGTAAAATAGATTATCATATAAACGAGCGGCGGTTCGCTTGATCGAAACCTGTTAAACAGAATTTCATTGTATTCCCCGGTATTGGCAATATCAGTTTAAAACGTTACGAGACTGCTACATTGCTTTCAAAATAAATTATCAATTCAAGTTCATACGCATAAATTTATGTTTAGTGGTTTCGATGGCAGAAGTTTCATGCTACGCTATGTGCTTTTTGCTTATAGCTACTTATAAGGCAGAATTCCGTTTGTTCCATTGAATTATCTTTGGTTTTATGCCCTTGTTGAGAAAGAGTTAATTGATTCATTGTTTATGTTCTTATTCGACTTTCCCTTGTATAAGTTGGTTTAATTGACAGTTCTGATTTCATTATGGTGCAGGTGAAACGCGGCGAATGTTACACTCTCGTGCATCGGTTACATCAGTAACTGGCGAGTTCCTTCCTACATCGCTCTGTTACCTTTGTCTCGTCTACTACAAGAACACGGCTAATATATCAGTCGTCACACGAACGACGCCAGGAATGTTTCGGATGGAAACCATAAAAATGCTGAGCATTATTTATGCGTTATGTTGGTGTATGTGATAGCTATAATGATTCACACTGGTAAATCACCACTTTACGAAAGTTATAATTTATGTTTAGCTTTGAAACTGGTGCGCCGACTATGTGAAGAAACAAAGGAAGTCATTTACCCGCGCAGACAGTCACGCGAGCGCCCTGCACAGGCGGTGTGCTCTTCGCTATCTATTGTTTTATTTCATGTTACAACCCCTTTTCGAAGCCTAACGCTGCGGATATTTCGGCTTAGTCCCCCTATACTTTAACATAGTCAACAAGAAAGATGATAATTTTCACGCAGTTTCATTAATTAGGAGGTAGTCTTAGAAGCCGTGTTTGTTGTAGTCGCCGGTGAAACCCTGGCGACACGCACAATAGCCAGGTCAGGTTGGCAGTATGTTTGCTCACCGCCTGTGTTCCTCTTGTGCCTCACACACCGGCGATTGCTCTATGATATTGTGGTCACAAGTGTGATTAAATTTCCAACAACATCACTATTTTATGCGTGAGTGTGCCATTGTCGTGTCGTCGTTTTGTGACACCTCTATATTTCCTGATTCACTTTGTTGTTGTTTTAATTAAACGTAACATCATTAATTATTAATACAACCACTGTTAGTAGATATGTTGTTTTTTAATACAAATTTGAAAGCAAAAACATAGCAAGAGGTAATAATGAACTACATGTTTTCCACATTTCGTATCATTTAACGGTAAAAACTTCTCTTCATACATTAAAACAGTTATTTATTTTCTGTTACATAACAATATCACTGCAATTGTATATATTTGAAATAATATTGTGTGTGGAATTGAAGTGGCGTAGTGAGGTCTGGTACACTACATGTACAATATTGTACAATCGTAGCGTTTCTCCGTTGAGCCTACGTGTCTGGTCCCGAAGCGCAGCCTAATATGGACTAGTCCGGGCCCTCTTTGTATTTGTCGCGGATTTCGCAAAAGGATTTGTCGGCGGCGACCCGCGGCCGCCTCGAGGCTTCCCCCTGTCACCATCGGCACATCCCGGCTTAATGCAGAAACCGAGATTAATGAGATGACTTGTTTGCGCGCCGCAAAATGCCCGCCATCCAACCGCTTTACCGATGACTTTCTGTCGCGATTTCACTTACGCGCGCCGCGATATCGTTTCCAATCAAACCTGGTTCACGTCTAAACGTTTTTCTTTCAGCTGCGAATACGTTTCTCAATCTGGATCAATTTTCGAAGTCCATGTGTAGGAAGCCGTAGCGCGTTGCCTGAACAATCGTTCCCTTTCCTGTTTATAGGTCGTTGTAAATTGTAAACAGGTACTTTCTGAAGGTTGCTATAGAAATTGGGGACCAAATTTTCAATAGGCACGTAGAAACTTATCACGTTCCAAGTACGGTGACGAGGGATCGTTTGGCTTTCATTGTTGTTAGCTTACTTTTGCTTTGTACAGATCTTTCACGGTAATTACCAAAAATCGAAGAATCTCATCTATATCAAACTGCATCTGAATTAAGTGAAATGCAATATTGTTTGCACAATCATAATATTTCCTAGGCGGTGTAACAATGGGTCGGCTTACGACACTATAATGTGAGGAAACATTGATAGTTTCCGTCGCTACATAGCGATTGAAGAGTAGCATTTTTATGGCCTTATTTGGCTTGGTGTTTTCAAACGGGGCCGAGCACACGGCGTCCCGCTACGAATCACTGCATGTAACATTTAAAGTTCAGCGTGATATTTGCATGGGGACGCTCTTTCTTGCCTAGTCGATCCGTAACGGGCCGCCATTCCTGTTATATCGGCCATCCATCAATTCATTCGCACTTTATGTGCTGCATATTTTCATAATATAATGTTGTCCGACTGCAAACTGAATTGCGCGTGAAATCGTTCGTTCGTGAATTAATGAATACATACGAACAATCCAACTTAGTTACACACGGATTGGTAAACATGTCCGTAATTTATTAATGCGCTTCAGCAATAAACACTTGTTAGGCTTGGCAAAGGTTCGTTATAGTCTGTTAAGCCACACAATCGCGCTAATTCGGTCGCGGCTCGAGATGTGCGAATCTGCGCCGGCTAATTAGCGGAGCGTTTGCCCGCTGCAGCCGGTCAAAGGACTCGCCGCTCATTACTGCGCGGGCTCCACGGCCGGCCCCAACTGTCTCTGCGCTAACTAACGGCCTACCGCGCCACGCTGGTGGAACGAATTCAACTTTTGTGAAAGTCTAAATTAAATTTATGAGCAAAGAAGTATGGTAGATAGGGCGAGCGAGTCACGGAATAGACGCGAGCGAGCGGCCAGTGCGATGCGATGTTCGCGGAAGGCGCGATAACATCGCGTGAGAGGCGGCCGCGGGCGGCGGAGCGTGCCCCACCCGCGCGAGCCAGGGATGCCAGCCACTACTCTAGCTAACACCAAATCAACCCCAAACACCCAAGTGCCTCTGATCTAAACTGGACCACTACCTTTTCTTAAATAAAAGTCAGCGAAACGTCAATAAGAAAAACTATAATCTTCTTTTACCCCGGTGTCACAACAGAACGAGGTGACTGTCAATGAAAATGAAAATGAGCGTATAAAGCGGTGTAAAAAGGGAGGTTTTTATAGGGCATAAGTTAATTAAGACAACCCTAGTCTCCCCGCTGCGCTGTGGAGCGATCCGTCACGCTGCGTTAATGGTCGCGGAGCACGCCACACTTGACTGTCTGACTACACCACTACTTTCCTACAGGCCAAATATCGATTGCACGCTAAAATCCACTTGTAAACTGCTATCATTTTAACTGGTTTAGAAGGAGCTTCGAAATTTACAGTCGTAATCATTTCAGTGAAAAATATCGATCCCAACTAAAATTCCGTCATGTTTGAGCAAGAGATGTTTGTTACTCAATAAATTAAACTGACTTAAAACTAGAACTGGCTTTTGAACTAGATATTATATCTCCAATTTGATATTCAATGTCTGTTGCTGGTGGAGAAATTTTGCATGCATGTTACAGAATTGTGTTGCTTTGGTTGCCTCATCTAGTTCGTTATTTACAACATGTGTCAATATCGTTTATAGCGCTGGTACAATGCGTTGCCGACTAATGACTTAGTTCTAATTTTACTATTTGTCTATTCTATTGTTATTAAGTCATTATCTCCGTGTGTTATCGCATCGTGTCGCTATCAAAATGTAACAATGGATACTCGAAAACATACACGGAACAGTTTAGTATAGATAGCCCGTAATCTCATTTTAGCATCGAGTGGTAGAAACCTATCAAGTAGTTTTTGTAACGAGTTTGGCTTCACATAAAGTAAACACACACATTGACACGCAGATGATTCCCATACATCGAGTGTATTAATGAGTCGATATTCGTTTACAGACATCCAGAATGGAATTGTAGGTGTCGGACTTCATTGGTCGTGACACGCGCCGGCGAGTTTTCGTAACCGTATATGTGGGCGTAAAACAACAGGCAGATGTTCACTACAGTCATAATGGCACTGATTAAACTTAATTAACTGAAGCCATTTACACGCGGGAGGGCGCGCCTGTCGCCTGTCGCCGCTCCATCGCCGCACCCATGTTGGAGCGATATAGGGCATCGGTCACCGACTCGCCGTCTAATATACCTATAACAAATTACTTTGAATCAATTAAACAGTTAGCGGTGCTCATTACAGGTTGTTCTCTGTTTTAGGCGCTCGTAAGGTTCTGTTTTGAACGCTGTTTAGCGTTGCGCTTGTTTTGGTTGCAATATGCAAGAAGCATGTGCGGGCCGGCGGTGTCCGAGATTGATCGCGCGGCCGCACGCATCTGGCCGGCCGCCGCCTGCCCTCGCGCCCTTTTATCACCGTGTAAAACACGCCCGTCGCGTTAATTTGTTTGCTCTGACGCGGTTCAGCTAATGAATCGCCCCGGGCCGGACCCGTGTCTGCGCCGTGTGGGTCGCTCCACTGAATTAAACGTTTATTCCCTAAAACTGGCACGGGCTCGCAAATAAATCGTTAATCACGCTGTTGACCTACGCTGATAGCGTTTCGCCGAAACTTTGATTTATCGCGATACTGGCGGTGACAATTTTCAGGTCAACTCGTGCATCTTCATCAGTCACACTTGCCTGCGTATGAATAGAGCGGGCGAGTGCTGCATCGGTGAGTCTAGTACATACGTGTGCGACTGATTTAGCGCGCGTGAGTCAGCCGCACAGGTGAGGTCGCATTCCGCCCGCCGGCCTACCTGCGCGCCAGAAATACGCGCCCGCCGCGCGCCGCGCGCCCATACGCATTTTATTTCGGGCCCGCACTATTTGCACAAACAGTTCTGGATTTGATAGCTTTTCTTGTTGCGTGTGATGTTTTACTACAAAAACATAAAGCGAAACACTTTGCGCGCTATTTTCCACGATCCCGCGAAAATCGATAGTCCTTTGAATTAAAAGAGTAAATAAGCATCGCACTTCCGTTACGGTTATGCGAACTCCATAGCGCTCTATTTATTTTTACTGTAAACGCTCACTTCATTCTGTTTGGTTCACCACTTAATTAGGTGGTGCTCGTAAAACTGTCTTCCTCATCTTATATTTACCGCGTTTGCCCTTTTTATTATCCGATTACATGGGCCGCGCTGTTTGTAAAACGTTTTCTTACGCGAGGGGAGCAGTTTCATTTGTTTCTTCACAAATTAGACCATCTTCGGGCTCCTCGAGCCGCCTCCTCTCTCGGCACCGGCTTGTTATCACGCTTGTAATTAGATTGTCGCACTCGTCGCGGTGTCGATTCCGGTTATTAATGTTGGCACCGGTATATTATTGCGGTTCGCTCGGAGCTTATCAGCGGCGTCCTTCGGGAGACGTTCATGCGTGCACAGATAGCGATAATAATTTGGCTTATTTATTTGTTGCTCTTACCTGTATTACGTTGATTTACAATGTTTACTTTATGCTCGGAGGCAGGGAGCGTTTGATGCGGCACGCGAAAGGTGCGAATATGAATGTAGGTACATATTAGAGGGTAGCGTCGATAGAGTGCAGCGTGGTGCAATTAGCGGGGCTTTCGACGTGTCCTCCGCAGCCACTCGTGTGTCGCCGCGCAAATTAAAACGCACCACTCGAACCGATCGCCGGCTCTTCGCCGATCCTCCACACTGCCATGCCGCTTACCAAAACCAATTATCTATTTTTACACGTAACTTTGTCCATTACTACAAAATATAGCGCTAAGCTCTCCGAGAGGGTAGCAAATTGGTTTAGCCCCGTTGATTCGCAACTTGTTGGGTTGGGCGTAAGACAGTAAGAGTAAAAGATTTGTGGTTGGGTCCGTTCGGGCGGAGGTGTTCCCACGGGCGCGCCTCTTCGTAATTGAGAGCGCCCGCGGGCCGATAATTGTGCTGTTGCCTCGAATAAATCATGCCCGTTACTCTCCATTACTTCATGATACCAAATTGACTCGCGAGGATTACCACCGAGCTTTGTTTTTCCCGTGATATTAACAGATAGATAGATATATTTGTAGTGCCAAAATAATCTTCGGGAGAGACATTTTCTTATGCGCCAAGTTTCTTGTATGAATGTTTTGTATTGCCAAGTAAGTCATTAGTGTCGAAGGTATTTCATGAAATATAAGCATATTTTGCATTCATGAAAGCAGTAACTGCGTGCAACTATGTGATCGTAACTTTTGCAAAGAGAAAGGGAGGTTTGTTTTAAATTAGACAACATTAATAACAGCGGCAAAGGCTGGCTCCGAGTTGGCAAAGTTTAGTATTCTCGGGAACGCTTATTTTGTTCATATTAGGATGTCGAGGGTTACACCACTTGTCACGACAAGGACGTCAATGTAGCCGAGACATGCGAGCTTTTTAAACAAACTTTATCTGTCTATAAAACAGAAAGAAGGTGTGCGATAAAACGATCGCGTGACTTCGCCTCGCACCGTAGCGCCGGCGAATGCCTTGATTAGTCGACGAGCCACCAACTAAGACTATAAAAATACAACCTGCAAACAAACATCTCGCCTCACTCTCAGCTACACTTTAAAAATGTAAACAGAACATTACCGAAATGCATCATAATCGCGAATTATAGAGTGTGGCACAGCGAGTGGTACCAAGTGGTTCGCTGGCACTATACGCTTATCGGTGTGACGTCAGTCCAGGGGCGGTGCCGACGTAGAGGCATGTAGATCGCGAAATTGATTGCATGTTATCTGATGGGGCACGGGTTCTTCGCTAGCGTTTAATACGGGCGTCCGCCGCGGCACGCGAGCCTCCTGACAGGAGATGGTCCCCGTCGACCGTGGTAATTACCGCCAGCCGCGCGCCGCGCGCCGCGCCGCCGTGTGCGCCGGCGATGTCGCCGCGCCAGACCCACTGCTGGATAAACTTACACTTAATTGCTGTGCGAGGACACCCCCGCACCAACTCTCCTGGCCCCAAATACTAGAGTTCATTGCGCTGCCCCGTATTCGATTACTCCGACACAAAAGTGTCCCACGGAAGTCAAAATTGATTGTGGTTAAAAAACAATATCCAATTTGTTTGGTTTCGATCGTTAGTGGAAGTGTCGATTGCGTCAGGGATGGTTTGTTAAGTTTGGGTGGAGCGAGTGGAGGTTTTCTCGTAATTTGATTGGAGAGAGCGAAACGAGCGGACGGCGAGGAGTCGAGCCGCGTCCGAGCGCTAATTGCCCCGCGCAATATACAAACAATGACACAACTTAGGGCGGCCTCGGTCTTCCAGGTTTCGCTCTTTTATTCAAAACTCACTTACCCGCTTCTCAGATTGTTATTCAGACGAGTTACGTCTCGGCCCTGATGGAAAACAAAAATCAACTTAATTACAGTTTCCATTTCCTGAACATTTACTGAATGAATTTTCTTTAGTTGAGCGTGTCTTGCACAGGAGTGATCAGATAATAATGCGATGTGTGTTTAGTTGAACACGACAGTTTAATTACCCAGTAGGCGCTCGGAGCGCAGCCGAGGGGGTGTGAGGCGAGCGGCGCGGTAATTGATTGTGACATTTGATGGACATGCAGCGAGCGTGTAGTGCACCGCATGGGACCCACTGTAACTGATCGACTTGCCTCCTTGAACAAGCCTGAGCATGTAGGCTGCGACGACAACTGAGCCAGTATCATCTCCGCATCTCCACGTTCCCAGTAGCGCTCACATAACAGCCTCGACTCCGTTTTAAACGCTTCCCAGGGCACTCGAGAAACACATTGGAACGGTAAACAAGCAGTAAACCGTTTAAGACGATGTACTTTTCGTAGCGGTAATATGTAATGATCTCGTACACAATTAATTCATTCGCGCGGTCCGTTACTTGGTCATGTCGTGTTGACATTTGGCCAAAACAAACTCACCTAGGCTAACCTCGAGCTTACCTCTGTAAACCAAGCCCGCCCTAAACTTTTAAGGCCCGCTTAATAACGCAAGCAATTTGTGGGACCCCTCTGTTTGCTCGCTTGCTTTGCGCAGGTGATTTGATGATTTTGACTTATTTAACTTGTGGGAATTGTTCGGGATGCTGCCTCGACAATGGTCCTTTCAGCTGGATTATTACTTGGCAAGTAGCATCATCTGTCTATTTCTCAAATTACTTAATTTTAGATTCACAGGCTAATTCTTTGACTTACATACTTTTCAAATTGTGTCTATAGAACTTGGGTTATTGTTTCTCGCTGAGTATTTCCTCAACACGCATAGCTCGTGATACAACTGCAGCGTATAGATTTCACTAGCAAGCCTCCTCCGTGTGAAACTAAGATCGTTTCTCTCGCGAAAGCTACGTTACCAGTCTCTACATATTATACGAGTACGTTTCATCAGTTTATGCCCACATAAACCTCCTATGTCATTTATACGTGCTTACAATTTTATACACGTTTTAGAAATAATGTTAGAAAAAGTCTTGTAGTAGATTGTTACATTAGGCGGAGAGTTTCTTGGTGGTGACCGAATTTAGCCTTCTGAAAAGAAATAAAAAGAAGATGTCGCAGTACTTGGCGTCGTAATTCGGACTGGCAGTGCGCTCCATAAAGACAATAATGGTCGCATATGAGGGGTCGCAGTTATTGCTAAGTGATATTGATTGGCGGCGGCGGAGTGCGCTCCACGAGCCAAGTGAGAGATGTTTTTATTGGCGGCGCGCGACACGTCCGCGGCGTCTCGCGCGCGCTCCCGCGGGACGCTGCCCGTACTTCCGAACGGACGATATTTATAGCTGCCCCAGAAGCCGCCGTTACCTAATGTCACATTTTATGGTGGCCCTTATTACGGTTCCCGCTTCGACCTGTCTTCTACCTTCACTCCGTCCGCTCCTACTCGAACAAATTTTATTTATTCAATCGCCACAGATAAGTTTTACTTTTTGTTCTCGTGCTAAAATGGGAAGACCCAGTGACCGCAGCGGCGTGCAATCTTGAGCGCGGTCACTGGGTAGCCGCAAAAATGCCTCGTCGAAGATATCTATTGTTTGCGGCAATCGTAAATTGGGCGAGCCCGGGGGAGCGGCCGGCGCCTCCAGTGCCGCATACGTACGCTAATCGCGCTCCGCCCGCCGCCGGCTTGCATCCCGCCACCGACGTAATGGCCGCGAGAAAGCCTCTTTTGTTACGCCAGCGATTTGTTATATCTCGCCGCGCTTTTCCGAGATACCTGCTTTGACTCGCGTAATTGTTCTTTCAATTTGACGGTTTTGTTGTATATAAAATTGCTTTGTCACATTAATCTGCCTAGAGTTCGTGGCGCGCGAGCACCTCCTATTCATTGTCGATAATCCGAATTCATTAGCGGGACCTTCGGACGATTAACTGAAATACGCCCGAGTCATTGCGACAATTTATATAGCTTTCTTGAAGTATAAAACAGCTTTTGTTAGGAGTCGTGAGATGAGAGATATGGTGTTTGTGGGTGCTGAGGTCTTAATTGTTGATTGTTTGGCGGTGGGAGCGTGTTAACAAGATTTGTGGCGTGTACAGGGTTATCGGGAGACAGTAAAAACACTAGGTAACAACACATTACTCATTTTATTTGAGTATAATAACATACTCTACTAAATATCTGTCTACATTTTATAATTGCGAAACGAAGTCTTCGTCTTATGTATGTTGGGATTCATTAATAAATAAAGCCGTTATCGTTGCCACCGTTGGCGATTAAAACTTATGTCACTTGACGCTATGGATAAAACGCAAGAAATGTTGAAGAGGCGCTCTCTCTTCTCTAAATTCAATCATTTATAAGACAACAGTTGCAAGAATTAAGAAGTTAGCAGTCGTAGTTAACCATGTAGAGTTCCACCGCTTGGCACGTATGTGTGAGGTGAGAAGCCGTACACGGCACGCTCGGGTGCTCGCGGCGCGGTTGTTCAACCCACCTGCTGTCGTGCTCGGCTTGCGCGTCCAACACTTCCTACATTCCACCACAGACGACACAACACTTGACTCTTCTTGACAACCTGAACAATTCAATTGATATCTTAACTTAACGACTTTAAAGTATCAAATCACATACGCAGCGTTTTCATAAGGCTGTGAGCTGATTCTACCAAATATACCCAGGCTTAGCGTCCAGCACTTCTTACATTCTTCCACACACAGAATTTGTGATTCAATAAGTGATTGTCAGTTTGCTCGCCAGAAGATGCAGTTGTGACAAAATTTGTTATGCGACGCTTTCTCTTTAAATGTTACATAATTGGATCTGTGTGAAATTGATACTAGAGCAGATTTACTAAGAACTATATTTCTTGCCGTCTGTTCACCGTTCCGTGAATTGACCGTCTTTACATGTATTAGCTTACGTTGAATAATAGTTACTTGCTTTCGACATAAAAAACTCGAATAACTAATATCGATATTTCTTGTGAGGCGATGATGGCGTCATCGTTTAGAATTCTTAAAAGTGACTTGCTTGCTAGTTCTTTAACCAATATCGATATTTCGAGTGGTGAGAATGTCGTCACCCCTTACGAGTCCGAAGTGAAATAATGACACGAGTGACACAGTTTGCTGAGTGACAATTTTCGCCACAAGGGTCAGCTCTCATGTCCCGCGATGACTTGCTCGTTACTGTCTCGTATGTCCCCGTCACCGCCGCTGTTGTCGCTAATGATCCCGCAACACTCGCCCTAAACGCCATATAACACAACTACCGCATTTTTACATCGAATCTTTGAAAAGTGTAGTGAAAGCCTGGCAATACCGCTACAGGATTCACACAGCCGCCTCGCGTACCTTTTATTTGTCTAATGCTTACCGGCTAATTACTTAGCTGCGCGCTTACATGCGGCACTGTAACCACTGTTTTGTTATATTGTTGCAGGGAATATAAGGGAAATATTTACATCATATGCACAATATGATGTAAATAGACTTTTTACTTGGGCGCCGGCATTCATCCCGCCTCATTGTTCTTCGAAATTGCTCTCCGCTGAGAATAGGGCTTTGGCTCTAGCTGCGTTTTGGCCTTCGTTTTATCCACCACGCGCCGCTGTGCCGTTCTATACGCCCAAATTACTTTTTAACGCAAAAACTACAATGGTACAAAACGAACGTAATTGAAAGAGACGTTTTAATAAAAATATTTCTTCGGGAAACAACCGCCCATGAACACCGAGGTACGATTGTCGGTGATGGTGTTTGTTCAATAGTATCGATTAAATTCATCCCGTGCCACTATCATGAAACAACAAAAGAACCCAGTACATACAATCAGTTAAAAGTATCGGAGTTTTCGTTTTGTATCTGGCGGAGTAACGGTCTCATTGAGTCGATACGGTGCATAGTCGGGTTCAGTTCAGCATTTCTGCATTCGCAAATAGTTAGCCGATAGAATGATGAAGTGTGTTTAGCTGTAGGTATTTACTCGGCGGCGGTAAAAGGTTTGCGAGTCCCCCGGTGGCGCGGGCCGCTTGTTTTCATTTCGTTATTTACTTTTAATTTGGCAGCAAGCGGATGATGCGGCGGTGCGGGGCCACCGCGTGAATAATTGAGCCGATACACGGCCGAGTGTCGGCTCATCTGCCTACTGACCGTCTGTCCGAGACCCGCACACATTGTCATTACTACATAAACATGCCATTCATTTCGACGTATCGCAATCTATTACGTCTCTAACTCGTTCAACTATTCTTTATTAATCGATTACAGAACCGTATTTTGCAGCATATTTGATAAAATTTACTAATTACATATTATGATTAATTTTGATACTTCATCGAACCAAATTGTGTAAACAAGAATGATTTGTTTAATGACAGCGTGAGTGAGTTCCCTTTCCATGAATTTCCTTTTGGTGGATAATCCTACGGTGCTTTCAACGTTTCGATACTTAACTGTATACCGCCGTGGGCTGCGTAGCTCGCGAAGTTCTCGCCTACAAGATTGTTGCTATTTCCCGGCAACTTAGAGCAAAATAATTACCAAGTTCATTTATAATGCTCAATTTGACGTCGCCGTGGAAAAGAAAGTTAATTATGCTTTCTGGAATGACAATCAATGTCGAGGTAGATTTCTTCCTGAAATCCTTTTGATTTCAAATAATTTATGAGGTGGAAACGTTGCTCTGTTATTTTCTTACATTTATATATGTATTGCAATGAAAAAATAACCTTTGGAAAATTTAAAGTTGCAAAATCTCAAAATTCTTTATTCAATACTGAACTAGATTTACCAAACTTGACTGTTATACTAAAAGTTGACTACAATTATAGCCAATAAACTAGTTATTACATACAGATTGAGAGAGCGGTATTCCCAAGTAGAAGTGCACAAGCACTGAGTGCGGTGTGGTGGCTTGTCAGTGAGGTCGGTTGATTTGCAGCGATAGTGACACGTGTTATCAGGAGGGCTGTATGCTAATGTCGGCGCTCGCGTGCCGCGCGACATTACCGCGCGACCAGCTCGCGGGGGTGGCTTATTGTCTCGCTTCTATTAATACCTGTGTTTATGCCAAATTAATTCTCTGCGGTGTACTCGCACTCCTAACTCCTGCCCCCGTATTGTATCTATCTTTTAGACCGTGAAACCTGCTACTGCTTTTAAATTCCATCCCAATTTCTTTGTTTCTCCAACTTTCAAAATAACAATCTTATATACGTCGCACACGTTTCAACGGCATGGTGATATGATGGAATCGAATTTTTTCACAACTTGTATTGTTTTGGTATATTTCTCTAGGGGACATTCTTTCAAATTGGATTGAAGTTGGAATCACGCATTTAGTTGTGCGGCTGTCGGTCAGCGAAATTGGAGTAAAATATCGATGTATTTTACACAATGCGATATATCTACGTACAATAGGTATACGTACGAACACATTTTCCGGCTATAGGTTTATAGAGATTGCTTTGTGAAGAAAGTTTAGAGCCGGTAGCTACGGATCGTTAATTATTGGAAGTTCAATAATTGCTGGAAAGTTGGTGTTGTTGGAGAGGCAATGTTTGAATTATTTAACGTGGGAGGGGCCGCAAAACTGGTCACGTGGCTGGAGACCTCGGTTCCGCCGACTTAAACTTCGATAGACTAGTTTCGGCTCCTTTATTCATCCTTCCTCTTTTGTCTTAGTATATACACATGACGTTCCACTAAACGTGCCTAACTGCCGTTTAATTGGCCAGGTAGTTTTGAAAGTATAATCCCGTTATATGTGTTGAGTTTTTGCGTTAGATCGAGAGCATGTCTCGTCGCTCGCGCGGCCCACATAGTGCTTGGATCGAGTTCTGTAAGTGTGTCTCGGTGCAGGCGGGCGCTGCAGCGGCGGCCGTCGGAGTGGGCGGCGCGCGGGCGCGGGGCAGGTGCGCGCGCCCGCCAGTCCCGCGCTACCCGCCGCCTCGACGCCACGCGCCCAGCATGTAGCGCCCGCGCCCGCAGTGTGTGTGTTGTTATCGTTCGTTGTTGTTGACTGTCGCCGGCATGGTGGTGCTGGAGGGCGGCGGCGCCCTGCTCGAGCCGGCCCTGGCCCTCGACGGGGCAGCCGCGGCTTGCCTGGAGCGGGCCTATGCCCAGGCGGACGTTTCACTAAAACTTTTACCAAAACGTTACATTAACTTACACCAGTGGTTGTCCCCGGTGACCACGTCGGTCACCGCCGCCTCCGCCGCTGGAAAGGACCTTAAATTGCAAATTGTAAGTTCAGTGTGTTTACGCAGCTTTGTCGGCGTTTGTTTACGAATGCACATTGTTTAGAAAGTAACCTCGGCCAGTTTTCCTAAGTAAACATAAGCACAGTTACTCGTAAGTACGTTCCATTCTCGCTGCCGAATGCAGGAATGTAGCTTTTCTCCAAAGCTCTGGGCAACTTTCACAGGCTCAATTTCTCGACATTGTGCGGCGCCGAGCTCGAATGTAATTACGAGTGAGCGCGTTGATGTCTTTTTTTGGTGAAAATACAGTCGGGTTCAAGTTCGTACACAGTGTGAGTAATTAGAGTCGCACGCGTTGAAATCTTTTATTAGCGCCTTGTTAATAGCAAGTGTAATGTTTGCGGTGATGGTGATTGTGTGCACGGCGCGGCTTCATTCCACCGCTACTGTACGGGAAATGCATTTTTAATTGAAACGCGCGCAAATAGCTATTGTTTATGTTCAAATTACGGAAGGTTTCGATATAATGCTCGTTTAGAAAGCTTGGCAACGCGTAACGTTAAATAATTAATTATTGTAGTCCAAAATAGTGAATTCCAGTATGTATAGTTGCTAACCCTACCGGCTGATTAGAATCCGGGTCGTATCTATCTACGAATCTTGCGTGTTCAGACGTTTTCCGGCTTCGTAATTGAATTTAGTAGATTCAACTATCTTTCTGGAATTTGCCTTCAACGTATTTATAAAACTGTAGACTGATTTGAGTCTACTCAATTTGAAAGTTTAATAGTCTAGTTTTTGTTGTTCGCGCGTTTTAATGTAACAAAAACATAAATAAACAATTTACATCACCGATGTTACCAAACAAGTGTTTTAAAATAACATAACCTGTTATTAACAAAAACTCAAGAGACTGCTTAAATACAATATGGATACAAGTTACTGATTTTATCTTCTATTTAGCTAAGAACATACAAAGCGAAATAATTAAAATCCTCGTATTATAAAATTATGGACTTACATTTATCCATACCATTTTTAAATATACTTTAAATTTGACCTTAAGTTAACATAATTTTAACGTATTATTAATATGAAAGTGTGAATCCGAAGTCGGGCGTGGCCATTAGTTTCGATAAAATCAATATACAAACGACTCGTAATACCGGTTATTCGTATGTTAATATCATTTTTACTAATATGTTGAGACGAGTTTAATTTTAACAATATTAAGATTCTTGTCGGATGTTTTAACTTATAATTTTGTAGTCGGACAGGGTAGCAAAAATAGCTTTGCAGTAACTTTTATTAGTTCACAATGACTAGACTATTACGATCCATTATAGATTACACATAGATCATTATAAAAGTATGTACATGCATCCTTTAACTAACACAATACCTATAAGATAAAATTCCAATTTATTGATGTGTAGTTTTACACTCAAGCTTTAGTTTCGAATTGAATATGTATTTATCAAGGTAGTATGTACATATATAAACATAAATTAAATTGAAGCCAATTGAAGTAATCAATTCACAATAGTTGAGAATGTTATTTAATTAATAGAGTTTTCAATGTGTAAAATTTATATCAAAACAATGATAAGTTCGTACAACAAACCCGTATTTATTAGTTAAACCTACACGTATACTCTATATATTTTGTTTAATCAGTGGTTTCAGACCTGTGGTAGGATTTATAGGTATCACAAAAAGGTTAAGCAGATACTTGTTAGCAAACATCACCTCGAGTGTCGACAATGTAGAGTTGTTATGATAATGATACGCGCAGATAACTGCACTTAATGTTCTGATAAAACTAATGGTTTCGTCCTAGTTCTGGATCGCATCCCGAAGATACGTCCTACATTGTATCATGCACTCTGTATATTGCGCAACATATGCCCTCGCGGGTTGCATCGATCAAATTCCGAGGTATATCTTTCGCATACGTTGCCTTCAAATGTTCCGCCACGTTTCTGTCTGTATTTCATTGCTTTCTTGCTGCTGCAGGTATAACTTTCTACTTCTATGTCGTAGTATTGGATATGTCCTTACTTGTAAGCTTTCGGGGCGGAACTACGGTCAAAGTCAGATCATACATAATACAATAACAACTGCAATTCTATGACCAAAAGTGTACTTATTCAATAATGGTATAACATCTTCAAATGTTACTGTATCTGCTTTCTGTGATACGAAAAATGTTTCGATTTTTTCTCGATATTGGGCCGAGCGCTCCGAAGCGGAACGTGTAAACACCATGCTGTTGTATTTGCGTGGGGACAAATTTACATATTGATTCCTCACGTAAGTTGTGGCAGTTGTGTGTGCTCAGACGTTTTACTCACGTATCGGTTATGTGGGTTTGTCATTCAATTTATATCAATCGGAAAGGCATGATAGACGGGTTGGAAAACTTTGGTCGTTAACAAAATATGGCTTAGTCTTACACTTGATAGGCATTGTACTATGCGATTAATTAAAGTGACATCGTAGTTGCAAGTACAGCCTTCATGTAGTGTTGTAAATTTCTTTATTTATTTATTTATTTTAGTTATTTATGTATCATATTGCAGGCTTTGTGCTGCCTTTTATAATTGTACTGTGCTTACCTATAACACAAGCCGCAAGGGTTTGTGATAGCAAATCTGCTTCCGTTTTACGGCGTAAAAACGTTGCTGCAAAATATTCGTGAGAATTAAATTCTTTCAGAACCAGTGAAATTAGAAAAGAGTTTCCCCTCAAAGGTAAAACAAGCAAGCTTTCCCCAATAGTGTTAGTAACCGCAGAGTTTTCGCCGAGCAGTGGCCGCGTCACGCGCACGGCCCGCTTAGATACACATTATTCATTTAGAGAAAACTCGCTCGTTCACAATGTGTACGTGGGAATGTGGCGCATACAATTTATATATGTATACCTACCATGTTTAATTTTATCCATTTTGTTGCTAAACAAACTTTTTGTTTTGGTGTGCTTTACATGTTTACGCCAGCCGTCCTTTCGATCAAATTTGCCTAATAACCTAAAGTATTTGTCAATGAACATCGTCATGAAAATGGCTAATGTTCCGCTAGTCAAATGTACTCGTTCTGAAAAAGTGTAAACATTATAACATGTACATTGTACATAGTTGCTACGCGGCGGTAAACCGTTGGACAAATATTTAGCGCAGCGTAGAAGGAAAACGTTGGATTTACGGTAAATATCACAGAGCGCGAGTTTGCAGCGGCCTTTGGGCATCGCAGCTCGCGGCTGCGGCGGGCGGCGCGGCGGGCGCCGGAGGCTCTATCGCGCGCCCAATCTCGCCGTATTCATCGCAACCTCTAGGAAATAAACCTACAGATAGCACACTCACCTTCCGACTGCTTTTTGAAACTTTCACATTCATCCTCTGAAACTTACATTACACAAATTGGATCCGGCCTTTGTATTCCAATTTAATTCATACCGGCAACTACCCTATGAAAGCTTTACACTATTTTGAATTTTCTTACGATGATAAGAAAGCACGGAAGAGCACATTTTCAGGCGCATTAAAGTTTTCAAAAGTTTTGGTGCAAGGAGAGAAATGTCGTAAGTTGATAAGTACAAGCACCGTTTAGACGTTTAGCTGTAAGTTGCCGCCGGCAGAGGGAGTGTGCGTGCACCTCGGCTTGCCGCAACGCTCGTTTATTTGCGACTTGCTAGCTCTTTTGTTACGCTCTGTCGCCTGTGTCTGCTTTGAAAAATTGTAATGCAGCGCCATTGTAGACGCGAGTTGCCGCGATTGTATGCGCCTCGACAACGGCACGACCAACTAAGCACACTCGAATTTATATCCTCCCCTTGAGTATGTGCCGCCGCCGTTCAAATTCCAATGGGGAAATATTCAAATTGTACGACCACACTTTACAACACATGAAAATGTGTGGTCTCAGTCCGGCCGCGGCCTTGCTTTTTTGTAGGTGTGTCATTTTCTCCGCACTAAATTCTACATCTATTTTTATTTGTTTTATTTTTAGTACGTACCTACCTTCATAATAATACCACGCGTAGGTGCCGCTTTGGCTTATATCATCATAGTATCGAAAAATATTTGGTTTCCATCCGTCATATGCCAGACCTGTTTGATGGGGTACCCTGACCCAAAAACACTATTTGAGGAAAATATAATAGTTACGTTGTGGGTAATTTGCATATAACACAAAGCTGTGATGGCCAACAAGTGCTTATGGTTGAATATTTAACACGTACCTGGTCCGCATGTGATTTACATTAGCAGTACAGGTACGGGGTGTGCGTGGTGGTGCGACGTAGCGCCACACAAAGCGGCCCGACTGCGGCATACATTAGGTGTCGGCCTCCCACGACCCGTAATATATTTCACTAGCGGTCATTTTCGACAATTAACCACATAAAATAAGTGAAATTATGCATGCGGCCGACGACGGCGTATATCACGTCCAGTTACGGGGCACGATACCTACCTACATTCATTATTCAAAGAAATGTTTCGCTCGACCAGACCGCGTCCGGAAGCACCGGCTCTGTTCGTGTGATTGATGGAGACTGCTTTATTTTTACTGTTCTTTTCTGCTAATGTTATGTTTATGCATTAACAATACGTGATATAGAGCTGTCTTTCATCCCGCGGCGTTTATTATGATCAGCATTTTGATCGCATTGTTTATTTAGTGCGTCATACGCGGTCAATGTCATTATTACGTGGCTGGCTGTGAGCGGCTCTGCAACGCCGACATGTTTCTCCGCGAGCCTTCGATGCGAACGTGAGAGATTCAGCTCATTCCGCGGGCTTACTGGTGGACCTCGCAAACGGTCGGATTCATTTTCTCTCGCAATTTCCTACAATTTCCGGCCAGCTTTTGGTACATTGATGAGCTGCAAAATTATTTTGAAGCAAATCTGGTTCCGTTGGACGGCGCGACGGAGCGCGTGCAACATGATTACATATTTATTATTTTCGTTGGCCAATTTGTTTCATGTTTTAAAAAAATCTATTATTACACTAACAACTGAGCCTTGCGTGCATTTGTCTCACTTTCAATCAAACATTAAATGCGTTGGTCAAGTTTTACTTACCATAAAGTTTGTTGTACCGATACGGCACCTTAAGCATCCTTTTGTCAAATTCGGGTGAGTCAGTGGACACGATGCGGCGTTGCAAAAGAATGTAAAGAATAATATGCGATTCAAGTTCAAGCACGAGAGCAATGTCCTGGCTGGTGTTGGTTACGCAAGCAGCGAGGCGGCGCGGCTCTGGCGCTTGACATTTAACAACTAGTTGCCAGCCTCTACCGCGCGGATTTTATTCTACCAATCGACCGAATGTATGATATTACATACATTAATCTATCGAAGCTTTTGTGTACTTCAAACTGATTTATGAAAAACACTCATCACTGCCTATGATTATATTATATTTTTAAATATATGTACTCATATTTTTATGATGACTCGCGCCAAAGAAAGTTTTAGGTCTATTAAAAAAAAAATCTCTTTGATTGTATATAAAATTTGAAATAATTGCTGCACCTAGTGACATAATAATGAGCAATAAAGTAAACAAGATGATACGTGGCTGGTGTCGCGATGTGTGATGTGCCCGAATGGTGTCAGCGAGTAATTCCTGGGCGGCATCACCTTGAGGTGTGGTGAGTCAGCAGACGCTCACACACCGGTGTGACGCCGAATCGAGAATAGCATGCGCTCTATTTAGGACTCCTCTGTTTGTTTGCCAGCGAAATGTGTCATTGTTAACTAATTTAAGTAACAGCCTCTGCCAGCGATTACGCCACGCAGCAGCGCGCGGCGATCTCTCGCGCGCTCCCCATTGATCACCTGTCGGTCGGTTCATACGGCGCGAGCTTCTTACATGTTTCCATAAAGCCGACACGCGGTCATATTCTCGTGCCAACCTTGAACGTTACGAGCGCATTGATTCATGAGCCCTAGAAACGGTAAATTCGTGTCTGCGCGTTTTATTGCACCCTCGCAAGCCCTTCTACACTTTATGTACAGACCACCCATCTTCATTATATTTTTACAGTCCCCTTAACAATGGAATGTGTTGTAGGTACACAATGTTATAGGGCTAGGGCCAGCGCTCATACGAAACTACTTCCATAAGGTCTTCTTACTCGTACAACAATAAAGTAGATCTTCGTAGTGATACGCCAGAATACCAATCGCGCATACTGAAACAGGCGTTCGCGGCTTGTGCGAATAAAGCTTCATTCGGAAACTAGGGCTTTCAGTGATAAATGACTGTACCATTCTAAACACCGACTACACGCTTGTATGTAACTTATGCTTGCTTTTTCCTTATTCAAATTAGCAATTTGTATGCATAGAACGTCACTAACCGTAACGAACCTGATAATGAAGCTCTTTAATTTTTTAGTGAGGTGGGTCACGTTAATAATTAATTAATTAATATGAGCACGGAGGGCGCTGTCGCTCCGATAGCCGGCGACATTATCGGTGGAGAGTTGCGTAAACATCAGAATGTAAAACACGATATCGTTTAGTCAGTTAATTAATTGGCGTGACCGGGACGCAGCCGAGGGCGGCTCGGCGCGGCTCGTTACGGAAATAATGAGCGCGACCGCCGCCGCTGCACCGGCCCGCCAGCCCGCCACACTGCACAACTTGCTCTCCCTCCTTTATTGTTATCCACCATTCTACATTTTTACGACTTTAATCAACTTTCGCGGAACGACTCTCCTAGCCGAGCCGTCCTTACATTTTTAATTTTTTTACAATATTTATTTACTGCAGATCGCGACTTCGTTAGTCGCGACTTGAAGGGGAATCGACGTTAAGCCTTTAAACTTACTTGAATATAAAACCGCCATATAAAATTACGTTTTCATTGCCCCAAGTTCGTACTCTTTATATCATCAACTTTGTCGTAGCAAATGAGACGTGAAATGTTAGGTGAAGAGCAGCCGTGGCCTCGCATAGACGAGAGCTTATTAAGACGGGCTTACAGTACCTGCAAGCTTGTAGATAGTTCCACATTGCGCGACAAGATTGCACCTTGTCTCCTGCTCATATTGCCCCTAAATGCCGTCTCGAGCAAACTCAAATTGTCTACTCTGCAAATTCAATTAAACCGCCGTAAAATATCTCAAGATGGCTCTAAGTGGTAGTTGGCATAAAATAAAGCATTTCCGTTCGGCACGCAGGTTTATTGGGGTCGTGTGATTGAGGTAACCGACGACGAGACGTGTCACTTGATTTAATTAAGCGCCGCTTTACCGCCCGTTCCTGCGACCTAGCGCTTCATACGGCACCCCGGTTAATTTCCAACGGAGTCATTCCGTCAGAGATTTATTCCGATATTGAGCGCGTCTTGCCGAGACAATTTACCTTAGCTAATTTCTACTCCAAGAACGCGCGTATCACGTGTACTATCTTGAATACCGACCTTATTCGCCGCGTAATAAACTGCAAGATCGATGTAGGCCGGCCGTAGACAGACAGTGTATACTATACTGTGCTGCGAGCTTTCGTAGGTGTTTGCACGTAAAGCGCGCCCCAACCCAAAATATATCATTCCGAGAAAAAAGGGTGTAATGACGCGGGCAAGGTGAAATCTTTTAAATCCGCGCGCGATTGCATCGTTTGCGCGAGATAGTTCTCATATTTCAGTGCGAAACCTCCGTCTTAGAATTTAATAAATCGACTTCATTTGTAATGTCCGGAAAACTCTATGGAAGACGCCTCCGGTAGGCCATATAAATATTATAGCCAATAGTTATTTTACTAACCAAAACAAAGCTAAGTATACTTACATTATTAGAAAGAAAGAAAACATTTATTGTGACAGATTTTAAAAACACACAGGAGTAAAAACATAAAAAACAAACATAAAATCTGCCACAACACAGCCCCAACTCAGCATATTACAAATGTATATTCAACTATCATAAAGATATTATGGAGAAAAGAATGTTTAGTTAGCAATTTAGTTAGACGCCCGTGAAGTACTGTTTGTGGACTTTCACCGTTGTAAGACGTTTGCTATACTGTATATGTATCGCAAGTGTATCCGAGCTATTAAAGTAAATGTTAAAATTATATTCTTTACTTAAACGAAAAAGTAAACGTAAAGTAAAAAGTTTGGTTTCGCCGTGCTCAGCAAAATTTCACCTGAAATTTATTCACCGTGAAATATTCTAGCAGCAATAATTAGCTGGGAGATTTTTGTGAATTTTGAATGTTTGCTTCTAATGGTCTACTCGTGTAGGCCGTCATCACGCGTCGCGGGACGACTTCGTTATAAATTCATCGCCTCTCCGTTTGCAATATTTCTTTTACCTTATACATACGACGTAACAAGTTTGAGCCCAATTCTGTTTACCGTCAGTTGAGGGCATCTCAACCACTTCTAGTTCACTCCACCGCTCACGAAATTAGTATCACAATACCATATACATATTTTATTCATATGGATGCATTAACGATGTAGGAAGATATAGTTTGTACCATAATCTACTATGCAGTGTTTTAATAAATGTACTGTATTGACGTAATTAACCAAATAAAGCGCCGCAGCTAGGCTGCGGCTAGGCTTGCTATTTTTATAAAGGTCAAGAAGTGATCGTTTCTTACATGATGCATGATCTAGTGATTTTATGCATTATTAACTTGGAAGGTCGGTAAATAGCTATGACAATATATTGAATTGTAGAAGTATTTGTCTGATTCGTGACTATTAAAGAAATTTGTTTGTCAACGGATTTACCACGCATTAAGCTCCATACAGAATAGATAAGAAGGGCGGGCTTGTAATGAGTTGTAGTGCGCGAATGGCGACATTTAAAATCAGTCCTTGGTAATTATGATGCCACAATCGGCAATCACACGGTGGCCAAAAAGCGTCCACGCGATGTTGATTGTGACATTGTCTGGGCGCGAGCGCGGCGCGGGCTGCATCACCCTCGCCGCCCGACATTTGTGATGCAAATTGTAGCGCCGCTGTGCCCGCGCCTTACCTGCAACCACTGTAATTATTGTGAAAAATATTCATTTGTGCGCTTTAACACCGCTTTATCATAATGCACCCACAATATTCTGCATAATAATCCAGCGGCGTCTCCGCTCGCCTTCTCCGATTCTTTCCTCGTGTAAAGCGATATCCGCCGCCGGTTCCTAACAGTGATCGCGGGAATTCAATAGCTAACTGAACCGACTGCAAGAAGTTCGTGTGAAGTTTCGTGAGAACCCCGAGCAACGCGGCAATAGACTTAACGTTATCATGTTTCAAAAGATTTCGCAAAACGAATAAATAAGAACGGAGGCAAGAAGCGTGCGGTGAAACCGAGTCAAAGCGTGGGTATTAGAAACGCTCCGGTTACCACGGCGCGAGTGTGACGCAGCGCCACGGGTGTCGGCACCCTCTAACCACTGCTGCTCTGCCTTCCGTGCCTTTGTTTATCACTCTATTAGCTTTGTTATCGACTCACTCGCACGCCTTTTATTCTATCTTATAGTTCTATATATATTCGGTGCTCCGTATCGATTATTGGTTACCTATTTAGAATGCGGAGATCTTACGGCCAACAATCTATGTAAATCAGGCAGATTTATCGAAGTTTTTTTGAAAAACAAACAACAAACTTTGTAGGACTCTTTTACATATGAGCCCGGTAGTAATAGTCGACAATCCGTTGCGGTTAAGTATGACACAACACAATGTATCCAAGTGGTTTTGGATCAGCAGTGAGCAGGCAAAGGCAGGAGATGGAGTGTCCGCGGCCACTCGGCCAGGCAGCGCTGCGTGACCGCGATCCACTAACGGTACCAGCTCCGAAGTGTTTCTCCGCTGGCACACTTACTGCGTACATTCACCTCGCCGCGCCACCTCACCACTCCTCTACCTTGCAATGCTAAATAAGATAACACACAAAGGCAATCTGAGCCCCTTGCCCTATAAGCGAATACCTAATAACCGCCCACCTGGGTGACCTCAATTAACATCTCTTTGTTGAAGCTGCACTGTTGTTTTGGAATTAAAGCGCTTACCATATTCAAGCCCTAAGCTTTAAAAAAAGCTTATTCGTCAATGATTAGCTCTAACATCAGAATTGATCACGGATTACCGAATGCAAACAAAGGCAATTAAGTAAGGTGTAATGAATGTGGCCGGCCGTATGATTCAGATGCTCGTTTGGGCGGCCGAATACAGAATAGCACTTGATATTCGTAGCAGAGCTTAACGCTAGAGAAACTAATGAATTCGGATCAAAATACCGTTAGAGGTTGACGAACCGTTCGCGGTTGTGAAGTAAATGCTGGCGGTTTTTACATAAAAACATCGTTACTAATTATTTTTTATTGTTTCTCGTTACCATAAAGTTTGGCTCAATGCACACTTTCATAAGGCTCTAAAGTGATGTTGAAAAATAATATTACGGAATGCACTTTTCACTTACACAACTTGCGGTAGATTTTCCTTTTATTTAGCAATTGTTGGTAGCCACAGGTCTCAAATCTGAGTTCATTGATCTTTTACTGACTATTCTTATAAATGACGAAATCTGGTATTCAATTCAATTTTGTCATAATTTGCAATTCGCGCCTAAAAATAATTAGATATCACATTATTACTCTATTGATTATTGTAGACTAATAAAAAATCAATCAATCAAAACCGACAAAATAAGATCATTAAGCGATGGCGATGAGTCATGTAATAAACTAATCACAATTACCTGGCACACGACGTAACTATGAAAAAACTTATCACTCCTTAATAGGCAGCTGGTGTCGATGAGGGTATTAAACTGCTGTAAATCAAGCTAAATGATCAATCACTAGTTGATACACTTGTTGTATTTTTATCACTCGCTCCGTTAACAGGAAATCATAACGGTTTCCTCTGACTAAGATGGTTTGCTTTCTACTCGTAAAGCTTGTCTTTATCTGATGGGATGGCCATTGAGAATTGTACGTATTTATTGACAATATTACAACTTACCAAAGTAAGGTAAGAAATGTTAGGTTTTTTTTATTTTCAGACAAACATTATGTGTCTGATAGATTTTACGAAGACACGTAATGGAAGAAATTTGAGAAAGTTGAGAAAGTTGCTATTATAATGAGTATGCAATGTTTAACTTATGATATTTATTTACGTTGTCGTTGATTGTTGTCGAAAGTTAATATAAAACATTAAAATATGATGAGGGAAGAATTAAGGAAGCTATTTCGCTATCCCTGTACCACGTCGGGCGATATAATTGCATTGTCTTTGCTTTTCTTCTTTCGTTTATTTTCTCAAAATGAAGTTTGTACTTTAATATCCCGGCAAAAACCGTTTTATTATAACTGTTTATTGACAGCAGTCGTATAGGTACACAAATAAACTACATGTTTAAAATGCAACCCGCGAATATGTGGAAATGGAAAGATAACAAAATCATTGTTATAGTTCTGAACTTATAGAGATGACAACATCTCTCTGAGTCGTATTTCCTCATGACTGAGGGTCGTGACTACCCGCAGAATTACTTAGTTAGGGGACTTCTCTTGGGCAGATACATCGCGGTGGGCGCCCAGGTCCTTCCACGGATGACAACATATGTGGTTGAAAGTAGAACAATACAATTTGATTATTTATCTATCTACAAGAGATATCATGTAAGAAAGTAGGTATGTAGATTAGTGTAGGGCAGAGAGATAGGTTGTAAAGTCCGCCGCCGGAGGTCGTAGCGTTAAGGGTCCAGTTAGCGGGAAATTGGAGTGAAGGTTCGGGCAGGGCCTAACGCGGCACTTCATTACTCAGCCTCGTTACCCACACGTCTTGCAAACTGCTCTCTACAGGGTTACTACTTGTCTACCGCAACAAGATGGAACGTCTAGATTGTGATAAAAACGAGTAACTGTTCATGTCTTTTGAAATGAATGATAGCTAGCCGTTTTGCTTCTATCAACTCCTAACTGCCATTTACTGTACCACAGAATAAATAACTGAAAAATGAAGACTAATCGGTCGAGTCAGTCAGGTAACACAGCTGTCTAAAATAACGCTATATACTTAGGAGTGAATACTTCTAGCCCAACCTAACCTGTATACCAACATTGAGGTACACCAAGCACTGCAGCGAGTAGCGACCCTATTCGCTGTGCAATCCTTTTAGCGGCACATTGAAACGAAACCTTCCGCTGAGGACGAGAAACAATTTACAACGCGCATAACACACTTTCATAACTCTATATTTCACCTTAGCGCAAATTGCCCGAAATTAAAGCGTATGAAGGTGAATTATCGGTTTTACGAATATTATTCCTCTACCGGTTTAAAGCAACACCCGTTTCTTTGCGTGCGTATGATTGTACTGTTGCGGTAATATATTCACATTTTCACCATCTTCGCCTCCTTATTTTCGCTCGCTTCCTTTGTTTTATAGTGTATATTGCGACTGGGGTCGACTTGATACATTTTTTGTTGACTTTTCGTAATATGGCTATTCGATTATGTGCCTAATAACAAGTCTTGAACTATTGCGTCGTGAGAAAATCTTTGTATCGCTTTGGCGTTCATAGAAGATAGGACGACGACATCCGTAGCATGCAGTTGCAGCTTGCTACCTACAGATTGGAATACGTCTAGTCTGCCAAATAGCTCCTATCGTATGTCATTTACTAACAAAATGTCGTTGGATGCTCTCCAACAAATTGCTCTCATAAATTACCTGACTTGTAACCTTAATTATTAACCAGCGAAATGTGTTGTAATAACGCTCGTATATTCCATATAATTTATGATGTGACAATGACATCTTCATAACTCAAATTTTGTTTAATAACCAGTAGTTTGAGGACAACACATCTAAGCGGATTTGGCTAAGTTACAAACTTGAAATGTAATATTAGTCCCTGCACTCCGTTGCGTACGGTAAATTAATAGTCTCTATTAAAAGGCTACTTATACTTAAACGCGTAGCACGTATAAGTACAAATAGCCGTAGATCGTAGCACCTAATAAAACCAGGAAAACTGGTCAACGCAAACACGGATTATAAAAAAAACCGTATCGATGCATAATAAGCTGACATAAACCGGCGTCTGCTCGGGGTGTAACGGTGAACAGCTCGTGGCGACCGATCGCATACAGATGGCGGTGTAATCGGCTCGTGTAGTGTGTCACGCCGTGACTCCGGCCGCTTGGCCGACTTACCGCGCCGCAAACGCATTTAGACCTCATATTTACAACCATTACCATTCAGATCATCCTCTAAACATTACTTACTCGAAATTAGGATGCCACCGCTATTGCAAAACTAGCTGTCGCTAACTCGCAACATCTGTTTCTCAATCTTTTCTGTAGCGTATATATAAAGATTGCGTTGAATCGTCATTATCAAAAAGGTACCATACCAATATTTTTACTGTGGCAACGCTAAAGACTCTCGTCGTTATGACCAATTGAGCGTAACCATAAAAATCTCACCTTGTATTATGTATATGATAGTGCGTAACATAGGTAGCATGCTGTCTACTGGGCCTATAACTTGGAACTTATGACTGGCTCTACTAGATACGAACTCTATCCTTGGTTCTATTTTTGTCAGTTTCCGACTTCTTAAGAATGGATTTATGTAAAGCTAGAATATTTACATTTGCGGTCTGGTGTTGTTTTGTTGGGCTTTGTCCGGATACGTGCCGGCAGAAAGAAAGCGGACCTTTTAACGGTTAGAAAGTTATCCCTATAAGGCATTTATGTAGTCATGCCTCATTACTATTCTGTCCTTAGTATATTTCTCTGACTGGTTATAGATTCAAGATGATGTATCTCTCTGTTGTCGAACGAAGATTGGTTAATAGGCCCACCAAATAAGTTACAACGCGCTGTGATTGATTGAAAATTCGAAATCGAACAGATATGACAAAGTGATTCCGTAATTTAATGGGTCTGTTCATTTATTTTCATTTAGGTAATCTGGGACCACAGTGCAAGCTATAGTTACTTTCATAATTCTCTAAGTTTTTTTTTTTAAGATAAATTTAAGATTAATTAGTATAAGATTTTTTTTATAAGATGCTCATTTTTCAGTTAACAGGGTCATTGTTTCTATATTTTATTTATTTATATCTGTTTAATATCGATATTTCACTAATGTATTGTTACTAGGCTACTCGCCATTAACACCGCTTACCCCTTTAAGTGTATGCGGCATGGTCTGGCGCAGTGTTGCTAAAGAATGGCCCACGTAATGTGGGCAAGCGAACATAAACAGATAGGGGGTGAGTTGCGAGGGTGCGACAGCTAGGTGCGGCCGGGACGTCCTCGCTGCGGTGATGGTGTTTTTACGATATGGGCGCGCCGCCGCGGCCGCCCGGGCGCGCCGCTAATTTCGATAAAAGCTTCGCAAGCCGCTCCCGCTGCCTTTCTGCCTCGCCACGCCAGCCACGCGATACACCACCCGTCAAATGTATACTAGACAACTTTCTTATTCAATATGAAACTAGCCACTGTTCAAAATATTAAACATGCGATTGCAAAGGATTCCGATCTTGCATTAACAGGTAAATAATAATATGGAATGCTCTAATTTATGACTGGTCACTATTAAAAACATACAAAAATGCGATTGCAATCGATTCCGGTCTTGCATTAACAGTTGCACCGAGGCTGGTAAGTACTAGTTAATTGATTTTTTCGACGATACTGCTTGTAATGTCTGTATATTATGTGCAAACAGAAGATTAACTGTTTAATCATTTTTAGTCAATATATTATTAATAATAGGTCGTATGTGAAGTTGGAGAATGTTTAGGATCTTTGCGAAGATAAACATTTATTCGTATCACACGCCATGATCATATACATTGTATAATTTAATGCGGGTAAAGCTTGAATAACAGGCCTATTAATAATTTCACATATACATACATTTACATAATATTTATTTACATCTTAAAATGTAGACGTGACCTTTGTGCGCGATCGGACCTTGAATTCGTTTTAAGCAGGTTGGGTGCGTGGTGATCGGTTTTGATATACATTATTAATTTTATGTATCTCATAGCTACATTCCTTCAATTTATAAGGACGCGGCTGCGAGGTCATTACTCGAATTATGACCAAAAAACTGCATGTAATATAGTTATAGATTTAGCAAGCTATATGGCTTTTAGCTGTTAAATTTACATAAAACATGTACAATATGGTACACGCTTCAAGTCCGTCTGACAAACGAATAAAAAAATAATAACTTCGACTATTTCTAAGTGTCGTTAGTTTAGTTTTAGTTATTTAGTTATGTTTAGCTTCGATTATGGTTGTTTAATCTAGATACTTTGTTTTTTGATAGATTTGTGTAGTTTTATCACTATGGTGAGACAATGTTAGCTCATGACCGTAACACGATGAACGAGTCAGGAATCCCTTGGTTATTTAGCGGATGTAGTAGGACCGTGTCCAGTTAAACAAGATAATGTAGTCAGGTCATCGCATGGAGATGCTAGCGGTTCTCGCCAATTACCGGCCAGGTAACGCGGCAGGTGCCACTTCACGTACATTAGTTTTTACACCAACTGACCGCGGTCGACGACCCCGCCATTGCAAACTGTTTGATCACTATCATTGCTCTTTGAATGTATGTAATTAAACTTTGGCAACTAAAGTTTCCTTATTTTTTGGGAATCAATTTAAAAGGCTAAGATTTATGTGATTAATTATGTGTTTTGACTTGAGTCGGCGCCTAAAATTGTTAAGTAAATGGCCAATTATTAAGAAAAGTATTCAGTTTCTAGATTGTGCAACTTTGACTTATGCATCACCAAGTTTTTCCATTTGATGATTAATTAACTTAGTTTATATATTTATTTAGTTAATTTTAAGTTTGTATATAAATACAAAATCATTTTTATAATAAATGGGCTCTACCAACTGAAGAAAATAATTTAGTTATATTATTTGGCGTTACGTAAATAGAAAAGTAGTTGAATTTGGGGTAGCTAGGGCGTGGGCGGAGGGCGGGACGCTCCGCCCAGCGCCAGGACACGCCTACGCCCTTCGCCACCTTCTCACTCAAAATACCTTCTTGCACACGCCCAATTTATTTTATCATCAAACTGCCTAATTAATATAAGACATCTTTCGTCACCCAATCTCGTCTGATCGTGCCCATAATTAATTATAATCTTGTCTTTGGACGCGCTTGCAAAATTACCATTAGTGAACGTTTATCTGCTCTAAAACTAATTTGAGATCGTGTTATGTAAATACATAGTAGATACAATTTTATGTATTCTACATGACGTTAATGCGTAAAATCAATCGAAGAATAAGTCCTCACCTTAATAGCTAAAATAGATGTTTACCGGCGTTGTTTGTGGGGCGCGTTTAAACTGTATTGTTTTTACGATTTGCGGTTTCCATGTTTATTGCGAGGCTGATGAAAATAGACTGGTTGTGCAAATAGATTACATTGAACGAGTGATAGGGGGAGCCGCGCGCCGCAGCCGCAGCCCGCGGGGCAGATAAACTCGTTAGCGGAGCCCCGGCTCGGGCCGCGTGTAGCGTGCCTCCGATACTCACCTAATCTCGTTGCGACTCCAGCCTCGTCGTATCCGATTTTCTCCAAATTACCCATTGTTTGATGCCCTCGAGAACAATCTAATTCTCTCTAAAACGTTTTCTTACAATTCCACCGTTCAAATATCCGAAGTGGCGACACGAAAGCTGCAGGTGGCGCACGTAGCGGCCGCTAAAAGCTCGTTGTTGACGGAGCAGTCGATTCGAGTGCCGCAGCTACGTTCTTGTCCTTGTAATTGATTGCTTTGTCGCGTAATTTGTTTGCCGCCGCCTGCGCGCCCCGCGGGAACGTCCTCTCGTCATGTCCTCGTAAATAAGTAAACAGCTCGGTCCTTCCGCCGGCACCTACCGCCGCGCGCCGCGCCCGCCGCCCCGCCCGTGACTCGGCAACTACGTCTCTGTTAACGTTGATGAATCACACTGCACTAATGGTAGCCGTAGTCGTCTTTGTAATTCCGATTCTCCAAGGAGAAGACTTCCACGTGCTTTTCAACCTATAGTCAAAACAGCGTTCGCAAATCGTCTGCCAGAATTTAGATTTCCGTATATATATAACAAAATGTTGGAAAAATGCAGCATTCGTGGTACAACTTTTAGGGAATGCAAACTTCTCGTGACACAGTACTTAAATACTCTCTCATATAAAGATACAGAAAATCTGCTTGTAATCCCTAAGTAGAAAAACATTTTTATTTTCACTCTCATACATTCAACATACCTACACTCGCATTAAACAACTCATACTAACCTACATACACACACACACAACACACTCACTTACACACACACCCATACATACACAGCACCCAAAATGTGTCTTCAGTACTCTCAAAGCACGCTATCTACTGACTTTAGGTACTTATTGTATTAACTTTGTATAGCCATAAACCACTACCCAGATAAATATTTATAGCCGTATCTGAATCATGTTAATACTTATTATTTAATCAACCGTGGTTTCTGCGACACAGGATGTTCCTAGTGCAGAACCCACAGTGATATCAAAAATGCAGTATTCTTAGTTAGATAAGTCAAATATGTTATTTAAGTTAATTGTTAAGGTAAATAAATTATTATTATTAATAAACTCGATGCCGGCTGAATTCTTAATCGCCGCTACCGGGCGAGAAAACCGCTTACGTTGCGAAAATACCTACGTAGCATTAGTTATTCGTTTGACGATCAGTATATTCACACTGTAAACACTGAATCTGAAAGAAATAAATTCTCGTAAGAACACAACTAGCACGTAATAGACACAGGATTACTTCTTTTAAATTAAACAGAAAGATAGAAGAATACGAATCAGACTGGAAAGGAGCAAAAAATGTACACAGGAGAGCTTAACCATGGCATTGTTGGAATCAAATAGCGTAGAGCGTGTCGGGAGCAGGTCGCGCTCGTTCCGTCACTAATAGCCCCGTAATTGGTATCGAAGCTCGCCGCAGCCGGATTACTGAACGTCTAATTGAATGCGAGACGCGCCGCCTTCCCGAGACACGGCGGTGCTGCGGTCAGCACGTGCTCCGACATCACCCCCGATCCATGAATTAAATTGGCCTGGAAGCCGCCGCGGGATCAAACGACACCCCGCAGCCACTCAAACGAACGACACCCCACAAGACGCCCGCAAACTTTATGATGTTAGATAATATTCATTTCGTGTCAATTAGCTAATGAAAAATAAAATAGGCGCCCCGAATGTAAAACCTCTATAATCAAAATTACGGTGATGACATCTCGGCATCTGTTTTAAGTCTCGCTCTCTTCACATTGAGGTGCTCGATTTGACGCATATTTTATCGCTCTTACCGTACAAAAAAATGTGCGGCTATTTGTGTTGCGTACACGGTAGCGTCAGTTATTTAGTTCGCCTAAAGCGACGTCCTTACCGACAAATTCAAATAACATAAATTACTTTTAATCGAATTGTTACCATTAATATCTAAGTAAATAAAGTTTACAAGAGTAAGTGTTTATTAGAAAACAATGAGCGTGTTAGCACCTGTACAAGGCGCGCGTCACATCTCGTATGTGGGGCGCACCGCACAGCTGGGCAGGCGGGCGCTCAGACGCGGCGGCGTGTGTCGCTGGAGCGCCGCCAGCCAACAGGTACTACCGCCGCATCTCACGCACACAATGATTCACCTCATTCAAAATACATTCTCGCCATCCCACCGCCACTCGAATATTTTATCTCTGTTACGCAACGCCCCGTTGTTTGCGTGTGTAGGTGGACATCTCTACTTCCCGATGTGCCGTGTGCTTTTCCCAGAAAAATATTTCCAACGTGCGTATTTGCGGATTAGCCGCGATATACATATGGCCGCAGCGACGCGTGCAGCGGACAACGAAGCTCGCTATTAAGTTTATAAACGATTGCGCTAATTAGCGCTTCAGGAGAGAGCGGCCCTCGAGCGCTCGGCGCCCGCAAAAAACAATAAACGATACGTACGAGTACGCTGCGATTAATTAACCTGTTATACGATTCGCATCCGACTCGCCCGCAGTGTTCGCCAGCTTGTAGGCAACTTTTTTATGGCCTGTAATTAGTAAGAACGCACAGATGCGACGAGAGTGTGACATTAGTTCTGTATTGTTGCAGCAACTGTTCCGGTCGCAGCAGGCGGCGGCGGCGGGCGGGCAGGCTGCGGCCGCGCAGCTGCAGCTGCTGCAACAACAGCAGCAGCAGCAGTTCCAGCTGCAGCAGCAGCTGGCGGCGCAGCAGGCCTTCACTTCGGGCCCGTACGTGATCAACGCGGGCCAGGAGGGCGCGCCCTACGTGAGCGCGCTCATAGCCGGCGTGCCGCCCTACTACGGCGTGGCGGCGCCGTGGGGCGTGTACCCCGGGCTGGTGCAGCAGCAGGCGCAGCAGCCGCGCCGACCGCTCACGCCGCAGCAGGGCGAGCAGCAGGTGAACGGGCAGGGCCAGTACGTGATCCCGTACTACGACCCCGGCTCGCTGGTGATGGGCGCGCGCAACGGCACGCCGCTGCGGCTCGTGTCGCCGGGCGGCGTGCTGGCGCCGCGCTCCTACCAGCCGCCGCCCGCCGCGCAGCCGGCGCCGCAGCCTGCGCCGCAGCCCGCGCAGCAGCAGCACCAGCCGCTGCACCAGTCAGGTGAGACACACGCCAACACACGCACACACCGTATAACGAGCAAGTAATGTGACTTGCGTTTGAGAATGTTCAAATCAAAAGGTTTCAAACAAGACACAGAGTTGCTTCAACCTGTTAGTCATGGGGGTCGTCTAGTTTACATAAAGGGGAGTCACGAACTCGTAAGGTGTTAAACATATTGAACCGACAATTGAAACACGTACAATATTTACACGTATAGATTATTTTTTCTCAAATATTTTTTCTGTCGACACTTTAATCGATCTAGAGACAATGTATTTGTAATGGTGGGTGTGACACATTCTATGTAAATATTCATAATTCGTTAATTATCCATTTGATAACAATATTAATACAAGTGGTTCAGCATGTACCAGACGCGGTAATGTAAAGGACGCGGCGTGGTTTCATTAATTTATTTCTTTTACATATTTTAGTACTTATTTCAATTAGCTCTCTAAGTATTACATCTATATAGGACGAGTATCTATATTAACTCTGTGTTATTTTTCAGTCGTATTGTAGAAAATACACTTGTAGAGTTCCTCTAAAGTAAGCAAGTATTTAATATCTATTCCTAGCATTGAACATAGTCGCGCTGTACATATTTGTCGCCATGTTTGGTCATCATAGTCTTACTATATTAATCGTTGAATTTATTTGAGTGTGCGATCTATTGTTCTATATACATACATACATCAGTAGATTTGTTTTCTGTACATATTTTACTAAAATCACTATCTGTAACATTTACATAGTATACATATTTACAGTTAATAAATATCACAATTTATTAACTGTGTGGTCGGTTGAGTTTAAGCGATTATAGCGCTGAATGTAAAGCGTCCTCGGCCACAAACCAAAGATGTGTTTTAAGTTATGTGAAAATTTGCACTCGCTTACCGGTGAAGGAAAACATCGTGACCAAATCGACATGTTTGAAGATCACCAAATCCGAGAACATGTGACATCGGAAGGATCAGAGCACACATTACGTTGGCTAAGGGAACTCCCCAAAGAATGTGTAAGAGCGGGGAGTATGGTCCCTCGGCAAGTGCCGTCCCTCATGTGTGAGGGGCGCTAGACTCGCAGGAGGAGACGTTGGTCCGGAGTGGCAGCGGCAAGGTATGTTGTTGCAGGCGGCGCGCGGCGCGACTCGCTGGAGTTCGGCGCGGGCGGCGCGCTGCAGGAGTACGCGCGCAAGTGGGGGCCCTCGCCGCTGTCGCCGCCGCTGGGCGCGCTCGGGCCCGTCGGCCTGCGCCCCGTGTCCGCCGCGCCCGGCGCAGAGACCGCCAAGTACAGGTACGCCTCGTGACACTCGGCGCCCGCTACATCCCTCGCATTAACTGCGGACAACTACAATAAAATACAAGACTCTTTTCTTAGCAGGCGTGGCTTAGAGTACATCTTAGACTGTGGTGGTGCATATCACCAGGCAGGCTGTGGTTGAATGTAGAAAAATGCCATTATCACGGCGAAACTTTTTTTTTTAATTAAAAAACAGGACCGACAGCACATATTTCGGACATTTGAAAGGCACGAAATTTCGTCTGCGTAGCTTGGTCCTGAATTAGTAGCTATTCAGTAGTCATGGCACAGCAGACGATAGCTGATAAGCTGAACCGGCAGATGGCACTGCGTTCACCCGCGTCGGAATCCAGTTTTATGTGCGCTACTGTGTAACGCGACCGTTACATGCGACGCGAATTAATTTCCTATTCAGACTCGGGAAATACATATCTACGGACGGGTTATGCCCGCGATTTTACGAATACTATGCGTAACCCGCGGCAATAACTTATAGCTTAACGTACGACATCGAACTCGCTCCCTAATTTCTGTTGTCGGTATAAAGTAAAGTTTGCATAGTAATTTTCTAGAACGCCGGTGATTCGCCCCTCGGCTTACATTTGGCGCAACGAAATTATTGTCTTCCGAAATAGCTAATCGCTCGCGCGCTTGCATCGCTTCCTGCTTCGAAGCGAATCAAGGTCGGCTCTCTATAAATTTCTCGGGATCGTAAACGCAAGTGGTGTTGCAGTAGTGACAGTCGATTTAGTTCACCGCCCGGGCATTCTATTTGTACCAGATAGGTGCGCTTTGTGATGCTCTCACCACCTGATATAACCGGCCCTGACTCACGCCGACTGATGAAGTGCTCCATGTGTAAGCAACACTTGTCATCACCTGCATCTCGGCCAGATTGTATTTTCGTTGCATTCTATCGCAATCAAGGAAAATGCGGTCACTCGGGTTACACGCCTCGCACCTCGTTTGAACCGTTCCGCTACAAATAAACGAGACAATATCCGACGTAAACTATATTTTATTCACTTTTACATAATTCTTTAGTAGACTGGGATGTAGTGGCGCCGATGCAAATCATTCGAAACGTTACCACCCGTAATAAACAGACCACAGTTGTATGTATTGTAAATACTTGTGTAATGGCATCGCTCTTGTACAGCTGTTAACACCGTCATCTAAGCATGTTCATTCGTTGTTGAGTTATACCCCGCCGGTTAGAGACCATGTTGTTGAATAGAGTGTTTATGTTTGTCTTGCAGAGCTGTCAGCAGTTTAGCTCAGGGTCTCACCTCCAATGGAATGTTCGGTTCATCGTCGTCGCTCTTGAGCAAACTGAGCGGAGTCGGCGCCATATCAGGTTTGTACCGCGCACATGATGCAGGGGAAGCGTGTGCTATTATATCTACTCTAACCAACGAGAAAGACACTGTGTAAGCTACAAAGTTTTACAAGTGAAAACAAGACAACTTTCCATATTACTTACAAAACTGAATCAACGCAAATCAATTAATTAATCAATCACATGTTGTTTTAAGTTTACACGTAATATGGACATTTCTTTTAAAACGTAATTGTTGCGTTCTATTGACCAAACCTACGCGAGCTTTCGTTTTTATATAGCGTATACTTACGTCTTCTGTAACTCGCAGCGCAGTTTCTTTCTCACACGTGTAGCGGACGCTTCCTCTCAACACCTCTGTATTATATCTTGTAAACAGTTTGCACTGACAGTCGCCACCATCGGTGATATAGATTTACGTTCTAACATCTTTACTGTGTAAATAACAACACTAACCTTCGTGACAATGTGTAAATAAATACAATAACGGGGATTTATTATGTGTACAATATTATAATTATGCAAAGTGGTTTGATCGCCCGTTGCGAACAAGTACCTGCGTGCATTATAATTACTTGATTTACAATTATCATATTTTCCTCATTTTCCTAATCTATTGTATAAGTTGATAGCGTATACTATACTGATATCTTGAATTATTCTTCAATAGGCTGTTAAAGTGCATCAACACTAACAACTATTGTGACTAGATAAATAAAACAGTTGTTCCATGACTCGTGATGAAATATATAAGGCGTTTTTTTATATTCCAAAATATTACGCACACAAAGTAACTTGTTTGTATTGGCTGCTAATTAATGATAAAGATAAAATCAAAGCAGCCTATTGAAACGGCTCATCAGCTATCAGTAACTATGTATAGTTGGATCTTCGCTCGTCTGATTTGCCCTCTACGATAAGTTTTTTATATTGACTTACCCAGTGCCCTATTTATTTCACCTGCACGGTGAGCGATGTGCCATTGAAACGCCACGAAACATACACAACACACGCGCAGCGCACCGTGCCTCTATTTGTTATTGTACTGGTTTGCTAGAAATTCAAGAAATGGGGAAATAGACCGAAACCTTCTACGAATACTTTGAAATTCAAAGCGTTTACATGTTTTTTTCTGAAGTTGTTAGATATCGAGGTTAAACTCCCGACATACGAGTATAATGACTCACTCCTGTGGGAAGCGTAACTTTACCTGTATTTAGGATTCGTAGATTGTCCAATTTTACAGAATTGTATGCCTAATAATTCTAGTGAAAAGGATCTGTTACGTTGTTCTCTAGTATGAGTGTCAGGACGATAACTTCCAAATATCTTTTTTCCAATATATAAATATAGTTTGGCGTGTATTAGGTACTTAATATGTTAATATTTTCCACGGACCAATAAAACCAATTATCACTTAAGGTTTCATTTTATTACTATTTCAAGTTAATTGTTCAAATGTTTAACAAAAAGCTGTGAAGTAGCTTCTGTAGTCTTTATTGTATTCATTTTTAAGTTGTATCAGTATATATCGGTAGAAATCCGATAAAAAATGTTCGACACAATACGTTAGTGTCTGTACATACACTGTAGTCTTTACATATATATCGCGCGAAATTGTCCCATATTTTTATATTATTTCAGACAAAATTTACTGAGCAAAGCCATATTTAATGAGTAGAACATTGACTTATACATATTTATTAGTATGTTTATCAGTCATCGATGAGGAAACAATACTCAGCTGTTCATATATCGCTACATCAGGTGCTCAGTGCCATGGTATTACAGTACAAGATATTATATGCACTTATACCTATGTAACATTACCTGCATACTATATAGTGGTTATAGATAGTAATTGAATTGGCTATGTATTTGTTAATACATGTGTAGTTGGTTTCCTAGGAAATATTGTTAGGTTCTATAATGTCTTCTGATTATTATTTTAAATAATACCTACCGTTCATATGATACATAGGTATGTATATGATTTTTAAATATTCCAGTGATTACTATAGCGGGGATTTATAATTGTAACTTTTATTAACAGTTTATATCTATCTACTACGCGTTTAAGTAATGATGGTCTAAGACCTAGGTTACACCATCTAAAGGTGATAGTTTACATGAGTTTAAGTTTATGTATTGAAAAGTAATCAAGCATCGATTAAATATTTATCAGGCGAGTTGTAGTGAAGCGTGAGACTATCTAGTTAAAAAAAGTTTTAATTTGATGTTTAAAAAATACCCAATAAATTGCTGGACAGTTCATAATTGAGGTTATTGTTTGTTTGCAGAGCTGGTGACGGGTGGCGTGGGAGTGGGCGTGGGCGGAGTGGCGGTGAGCGCGCTGGGCGAGAAGCCGCCGGCAGGGCGCTCGCGCCTGCTCGAGGACTTCCGCAACAACCGCTTCCCCAACCTGCAGCTGCGGGACCTCGCCAACCACATCGTCGAGTTCTCGCAGGACCAACACGGATCCAGGTACCATATATATTTCACACAGGACCGTAAAATAGAGTTAACTGTTGCCGATTTACACGGCAACAGTTAACTCTATTTTACTATGTATGTGAATATGTTACTGTTATATTTAAATACTAGCTGTGGCAGCGACTTCGTCCGCGTGGAATAGTTATTAACGGAAGCCCTCAAAGATGAATGATGTTCCTCAATTTTTTCCATATTTTCCATTGTTTCTTCGCTCCTATTAGTTGCAGTGTGATGTTATATAAAAGCCTAAAGCCTTCCTCGATAAATGGTCTATTCAACACAAAAATAATTATTCAAATCGCACCAGTAATTCCCGAGATTAGCGCGTTCAAACAAACAAACAAACTCTTCAGCTTTATAATATTAGTATAGATGACTGAAAGGTGACTGACTGATATAGTGATCTATCAACACACAGCCCAAACCACTGACGGATCGGGCTGAAATTTGAAATGAAGGTAGATGTTATGACGCAGGCATCCGCTAAGAAGGGATTTTTGGAAATGCCACTTTTAATGGGGTGAAATACGGGATGCAAGTTTTACTTCTTAATGCGAGCGAAGCCACAAGCACCCACTAGTTTTGAATAAAGTAACTAAACCGATGTATAACGCGTAAATAAAAAGTGTGCCGGTAATCACGGATGATATCATTATGAAGTGGCGTACGGAAACCTCGTTTTTGTAACTCTCAAGAAAAACATACAACAAAAAATACGAAGTTGATAACCGAGCCAAGCTACGAATTTAATGAATAAAATAGTAGAATCGTGGAATCAAAACAGGTTAATCTGCCAAAAGGGGTTTCACCTCGGTTGATATATTATTAAAATTGATGATGAATCATATACATAGAGTGTCACGTGTGTACGCGTGTGCATTATAGTAAACATGACACTAGATTCAGTTTGTTGTCACGACTGCTCAATGACTCTCAGAAATACGTATATCATTGTGACGTTCAAATCGTTCAATATACAAAGTTCACTCTTTGAGGATATTTTAGTATTTGTTTTTTTTTCATCAAATGCTGCCTTTTAAATAAAACGTTTATTATATTAAACGTTTATTATACAAAGTTCACTCTTTGAGGCTACTTTAATATTTGTATGTTTTTATGAAATGCTACATTACCGCCTTCTGTAAAGTTTCCTTTTTAAATAAATGAGGCAATGACTCTTCGTTTTTATATGTACAAGTATGTATATTGTATTTATTTACGGTATAATTAATAAAATAGACCGTTTTAAATCACTTTCACGGATGACACTTGATAAAATTTACAGTCATACTTATTTTCATTATGACCGGTTGACCTTGAACTTACCTAAAGTTAATTAATTGATGCAATTTAGCTAAAACTTTGCAAGACTGTGATTATTACAACGATTGCAAGTTGTATACCATAGAAATAGCTTGCACTTTGCTATCGCTGGTATCTAATGCGAATCATACCACGTAAGACAACAATACTATTGTATGATATTAATATATACAAAAAGCTTGTACGATTAATATACAATCCAGGGGTCTACAAAACTAGAGTTAATGAAAATCTTCTAGGTAAACGTGTTACACCCTAGGCTGCAGCAATGCTTTACATCAGGCAGGATGTACTCAAATGTAAACCTATCCCATGTAAAAAATCTATCAATGCATACAAGCTTGTCATGATAACGTATAACATAACTTAGTAATTGAGCCATGTCAACTTTAATAAACTCATTTTATATCAAAAGAAACGTATTACATTGAGCCAATAAAGCATCACAGGTCTTGAAGCAGACATCTATCACATTTATACCTTATTTCCCCGTGTTAAGTATCTGAACTAGGCAATGGCATCCGAGGTGTAATAGTAATCAAGCCATAGTTAAATGTCGGTCCGTGACTTCACGAGGTCAGGGCAGTCGCCTTACAGCAAGCTCTATAAACTATACTATACAGTGCATGCACTAATATTTACCTCGAGGACTTGAAAATACCTTGAGATCAGTTATATATCTGATAGCATGTAAATTAATGTATCTGTATTGATATCAGACAAATCTTTCATACTAAGTACCTATCTGTATTTTATCCAATCTATGAGTTTTCACTTCAAGATAGAATAACTTACCGAAACACTAGAAAGTAATATTGTTTACTTAAAACCTTTTCTTCCAATCTTATTTAGACCATCTACCATTATTTAAAGAACAACCATAAAGCCTAAATACCAAAAAAAACGGAATATTTTTATGTATCTGAAAGTAGATATTTATTGTTATAATCTTGTTAAATTAATGATTTTAATCTTTTTTATTAAATGCCGAAAAGATTGTCATACACTGCACTGGCAAGACGCAACAACCGGTCCGACCGACTGATAGTTTATGCAACTGCCGCAACGGATTGTTACAATTACCCTACTAAGCTGATATCTGAACAAGTTATTGACACGCTCTAGTATACATTACTAAATCTTTTTACCGTAAAGTGCTATTTCCGAGAAGGAAATCCCATAACCTGTTATTACAACTTGATTAAGAATTAATTTGATTATCGGATTGAGGTTTGATTACGATACGAGTTAATTGAAGAACAAACAAACCAATAATTTCAAAATGTAATGTATGAATACACATAATATTGCATTTATAGTATGTAACAAGATCATACAATTATTTGTGTATCTTTCGCTACAAATAAAGTCTTATTAATGTCTAATTTAACTCAAGATTCTTGGGTAGGCTGAGTTGATAGCTAGAAATTAAGTTTTACCTAGGAATAATGTATTAGTGTTTAATATTAACCAATTGCTTTGTGTCGCTTTCAGATTTATACAACAGAAATTAGAAAGAGCAACGGTACAAGAGAAACAAATGGTTTTCAATGAAATAATCGGCGCAGCCTATAGCCTAATGACAGATGTATTTGGGAACTACGTTATACAGAAATTCTTTGAATTCGGCACCACGGAACAGAAGACGACGTTAGCGCAAAAGGTATGTATTTTATTTGCTTACGAATGTCTAATCGAAAACAAGAGACGGAGGAATGTTGTTTGATTTATATCTAGGAGTATATTGACTTAGGTGAAACATCCGGCGCTGGCGATCATTGAGCTAATATATTCTCATTACAACAAAATTCAAATTCCAAATTATTTATTTTCATAAAAATGCACACATACAAAATATCTCTAATGCACCGTACTAGACGCCGGTGCGTCTGTGTCACGGTGATTAGCACCTTCCGGGTCTTATTTTTGGAAAGTATACATTTTAAATATTTACTTTTACAAAATAGAATTTAATTACATTAGTACAATTACAAACATCTGAAAAAGGTCAAATTGTTAAGTATTTAGTCTGAATAATCAAAACATCATAATACAAATACAGTAACCAGGTATCCGTTATACATTATTCTTGTAGGTAATTGGTTAATTTACTGGACCAATATAAAAAAACACTATAGACAAACTTTATACGGCAAGATGCAGTAAGATTGGTCATCCGTTATAAGATGAACAATTAAGTTTTATAACTGTTGTTTGAGTTGTTAGATCAAACGACTATCAATTAATAAAGATTTACGACCGCTCAACGTTGCTTAATGACTCTACACCATTAAGTCAGTATGTAAAATGATTCAAGAGAAAACTCTACCTACAGCATTGCAAGGTTTGAAAACCGTTAGATTTTAGGTGCAATATCCGATGTTTTTACATCTTATTTGAACCATTCTCTTGTTGAGCAACGGTTCTTTAGAAATGTTTGTGCTTTTCACAACTGAATGAATCTCGAGTGGCCACAAAAAGCGTCCGATCGAGCTGAACTGAGAATCTCGCAAAAACGGCTAGAAAGACCAGTCTGTTCTTTCATGTTTGAAAGTATTATTTTGTAGCTTTGTCCCAAATTTGTCAAAGTAATTACGAAAAGTGCCGTTAACGTTTGTTGGGAAAGCCAACACTGTTAGTTTCACTTGACTATTATTTATTACGGACTAGCGAGTATGATCATAATATTTTCTAATAAAAATCACTCTGTGGTCTTGTAATTTGCAAATCACTACATTGCACCGTCTGAACTAGGGCATTGGTATCGTCTGTTCGAATATTGAAGATGTCTAGGCTTGTCCAAGTCAGAGCTATGAAAGTTTAACAGTGTGTCGAGATCTTGAGAGAAAACGTAGCGTCTTCCGAGTGTACCATAAAAATACCATTGCTAAGTAAACAAATTGATTTATTTGAGACTGTTACACTTTCATACCTACTTTATTATACGTTTATTTTCACTAAGCTGACAAATAAAAAACTATTGATCTTTGTCACTCTGTTTAGAAGTAACCACCTTTAAAAATTTAACAATCAGTAAAAAGTTGCATTTCATGTAAACAATGTTTAGTCTCTTTTACACCTTTATAGCGTCAACTGAATAAAATTGAGAGATCGTTAATCATTTAACACTTTCTTTATATAAGGGTCGGCAACTAACTCTAGCGGTGACCGTTATTGCGCAGAAGTACAAAATAAGGTACCTGAGGGGGGCTAGCGGGATGAAGGGCGGGCGTGCGGGGCGCTGATTGGCTCTCCAGTCGCTTGCCGTTCCCCGCGTACATACGCCACCCCGCGCACATCCCGTGGTACAGTCGCGTTATTAATTTTATTTTTCAATAACTATTTTTGTTACGTATGAATTTATTTGTTGAATTTAAACTTTTAAGTTTGTTTGTGACTAAAGTATATGCATAAAACAAATAAATATTTCAAGACATATCACTCAGCGCCATCATGCCCCATACTAAGCTTACGCTTTTATCATGGGTTCTACATAACGGATATAATACGTAAATACTTTTTTGTAAATACATACTTATTATACATAGAAACGACCAGACTCGAAAGAAATACCTAATTACAAATTTTAATGCAAGAACCTTGATTAGAAGAACAAATACTGTTTTGAAAAGTCAGGCAAGGAAAATGTTTAATGACGTGATTTTTTTGAAAAAGTGTATCTATCTAATTAATTGATTCTCCGAAACAAATCAAAATTGAGATTCACGAAGTTACAAATACTTTACTCAGTCATTCGGACAGCAACACTGTACATTTGAGTTTTGATTAAGAGTTTATTTTTATTTTGCATAATTCTATTTAACAAAAGATAATATTGGAGTCCAAAATAATAGTTACATGTAATGTATTGTGTGCGCGACAGTACACATGCGCAGCAATCCCCACGTATCGGCCAGCGCTAGAGATATGTGCCTTATAAGAAGAAGTAAACGCACTTACCCTAGGCCACCTTGTCGAATGAAACGAATTCGAGAATTCTGTATGTAAAATCGTTTGATCCCTTGCACCAGGTTCACAGTTCTATTAAGTTCTGACGAATTGCAAGTGTGCGAAGTGTCATACTTGTTCGTACCTAATATATGATAATGTTATAAAATGAGTTTGTTTCGAATCATCCGGGTTGGATAAGCACGCGTGGATGTTGAAGCGGTAGTTGCACAGTTGTAGTACTATGTGTAATTGACGCGGACGGGCAGTAACATGTCGCATTGTGCGTGCTGGTGTTGAAGGTGCGCGGGCACGTGCTGAACCTGGCGCTGCAGATGTACGGCTGCCGCGTCATCCAGAAGGCGCTGGAGAGCATCCCGGCGGAGCAGCAGCAGGAGGTGGTGCGCGAGCTCGACGGACACGTGCTCAAGTGCGTCAAGGACCAGAACGGAAACCATGTGGTATGTATTTGGTTTAGCTATTTAGTTAAGATATTGAATCAGGCGTTACTTTCCGGAAATCCATTGTAACTGAAACTCTGGAGAAATATGTAATGTTTTTCCGCTGCGACTGCTCCTTAACCGACTTCAAACAAAAAAGGTAATTTTTGAAATCGGTTAAGGAGCAGCCGTAGCGGAAAAACAATACATATTTCACTAGAGTTTCAGTTAGCTATTTAATATTAATGTTTAGTCTAGCTGTTTCTTTCATTGAGGATGCATGATGAGCAATTTAACACTTCTACAATGCTTTTTTAAATAGTAGGTGATAATTTCTTCTTGCATATATTCTTTGAATAACCAATCCTGGATTTCTGGCTTTTATTATAGCATCAATAACCAATTCTGAATTTGTAAAGCACAGTAGCCAGAGCCTGCAGTTAAATTATGACGTGTTACTTATTGTTTTTGGTACTGAAACTACGTTTTATACCCACTCAAAATGTGGACGAAATTATACAATTGTATCGTAATAATGTCTTTCACATTTGACCTTAGATGTCATGTTGGTATATTTTAAAAAACATTTATTTATAGTGAATTAATTAGCAACAGAATGTTGTTGGCCTACGGAAACTGTAGGTCAGTGATATTATCCTCGCTTTGTCATTGTGTAATGTGAATAATTATGGATTACTAGCGGCCTGCCCGGCTTCGCACGGTCACATATGCACGATATATCATAAAAACCGTCCTCTTAACACTATCTGTTAAAAAACACACACACCAAAACCCGTAGCGTAGTTCTGGAGATCTAAGTATGTAATGGCCGCCCGTACATTGCCGAGACCGTCGATACCGCTGCAAACATTTTTTTTCAACTTATACTTTTTGCGTTATGGCTTATTTACGAAGCAATTTTAACCATTGCAGCATCAATCTTTGTTCAATTTAAATACATGACTGATTAAATATAGATATATACGACCTTTCACAGCATATAGTTTAGTTTTATTGTTTGAATATTTTCGAAAATATTACAGATTTAGTTTCTAGCGGTACTGGCGGCCGGACCAATGTACTGCTGGGCCTTACATACATATATCTCTAAAACTACGCAAGTTCTCTAAGGTTTAAATATATATCGTGCATATGTGACCATGCGAAACTGGGTAGGGCCGCTATATAATTAAATTAATTCATTAAAATAATAACTCATTACTTTATTTCAAACTTACCCAACTGTTCGTTCGTCAAGAATAAATTTACGCCGTATGATAAGCGTAAGCAAGACTTTTCTCAAAAATATTGCATAATTAGTTGACTAAAAGTAAACATTCGTTTTTTTTTTTCAAGAAATGCACAAAAGCTTACTATAGGAACAGAATAACTATTGTACAGAAAACGTTAAGTCACTTCAGATGCCCTTATTACGGTTTGAAAACTCTGGACACCAGATAAACCCACAACTTGCTACTTGCAGCTGTATCGTTCAAGATTTATCATCAATATCCTTGTTCCACTTGCAGGTGCAAAAGTGTATAGAGTGCGTGGAGCCGTCAGCACTGCAGTTCATCATCAACGCGTTCGCGGGGCAGGTGTACGCGCTGTCGACGCACCCGTACGGGTGCCGCGTGATCCAGCGCATCCTGGAGCACTGCACGCCCGAGCAGACCGCGCCCGTGCTGCAGGAGCTGCACGCGCACACAGACCAGCTCATACAGGTACTGACTGCCTTGCATACAATATAATATGTCAAACATCACTAGTGTAACAATATGTTCAGTGCCAATATTGCGACGTAACTAGTTACTGATTATGCGCCAGCGCAGGGTATAAATAGCAGTTGCATACACTACTTTATCTTCATTAATGCAATTAATCAAACAACGAGAGTAAAAGCTGACAATAGTTAATTTTTCATATAATTTTCTAGATTTTTCTGGCAAAAGATTGTGAGTTACTTTTGTTGCCAATTCTAGAATATCCGGAGGCGTACAAATATCATCGTCGCTATCCATTTTTAACTTTTAATTTGTATTTAAAAAACAAAACACATTGCGAAACATTAAATTCACGCGTACGTGTATTGTCACAGTGATCTTGCCGCCATTAAAATCTAACCAACGAGAGCGCAGCGCGACCAACCTGATTGGCCCTGCAATCAGGTTGGTCACGCTTTTTCGATGTTATAATGAGCTATTACAATATTGATGTGGATATTATAACATCATGTGAAATTGCTTAAATTGAGTGTTTTGTTGTCTGTGCTATAACAGTAGTAATTATAAGTCAAGTATTGGAAACATAAGTAGAATGTTACAACATTAGTGTAGATAAAATATGTTACAGGCTGTAGTAATGTCTGTCATCAGGCGGGCTGTAGAAGTAAAATACGCGTGCCTATTATATATTCCATGTCAAAAATTCATCCCACTAATGTTTATCACAAATTTACCAAATACCTATAGAAATCCTTGTAACTTCTAGAAATAGTGGTAGTCATTGGCTTGGTTAGCACAGCTTTGCATTCAAGAGTGTTTTTGAACTGAGCGGGATAGAACAAACAATCAATGGCAATTGTAATAATTGTAATTGCATATTGTAATTGATCATTCCGTAATAATTATAATTTGATTAAATAAATAACATCATACTCAAATTTGAGCCAATTCTGTGAAAATCACTTATGTATACTGGACTGGTTTAAAAACCTTACCCGCAGGAGCCCCTCGACAGTGTGGAAATAGTGAAGATTTTTCTATCGTAGATCGACCGGACCTTACATTTTTCTTCCAAGAACTATCGCATATGAGACGTATTTGTCAAGCTGCACAGTATACTAAGTATGTATGCATGTGTTGCAGGACCAGTACGGCAACTACGTGGTGCAGCACGTGCTGGAGCACGGCGCGGCGGAGGACCGCGCGCGGCTGGTGGCGGGCGTGCGCGGGAAGGTGCTGCAGCTGTCGCAGCACAAGTTCGCCTCCAACGTGGTGGAGAAGTGCGTGTCGCACGCCACGCGCCCCGAGCGCGCGCTGCTCATCGACGAGCTGTGCGGCTTCAACGACAAGTATGTACACTGCTAGCGTGCCATCTACCTGAGTACTATTAATGCAGACAGAAGACATAAACATGATCAATAATGCAATCCCAATAGTGGGACTACACATTTAGATTTACTGAAATATTAGTTCTCGTAAAATTCTCTTCAAAAATGTTACTACATAGCTCCACTCCTATGTAATGCTGCTGGAACAATTTGAATTCCTAATTAATTTGTTGGCGTTGCAAGTGTGTTTGTTCATTTGTGTAACATTGCGGTTGCATTGCAGCGCGCTGCACGTGATGATGAAGGACCAGTACGCCAACTACGTGGTGCAGAAGATGATCGACGTGGCGGAGCCGACGCAGCGCAAGGTGCTGATGCACAAGATCCGGCCGCACGTGGGCTCGCTGCGCAAGTACACGTACGGGAAGCACATCATCGCCAAGCTGGAGAAGTTCTTCATGAAGGCGCCGGAGCTGGGCCCAATCGGGCCGCCGGCGCCCTCGGCCGCCTTGTAGCCCCCGTCGCCTGTAATATAGGCCGCACTCGCGTCGCGTTGCGTTTTAGTCCTAAGTGTTCTAGTATTATTCGTTGTTCGTAAATCTATGTATAAATATTTGAACGTCTCTCATTCTCGTGTAATTTATGAATCGACGGACGCGGCTCGGGCCGCTCCGCACGTAGCTCGTTGTAGGTTTACTGTTAGCTGGGCTAGGGGACCTTGAATCTTCTCTAGTGGAGAAATGCCGCAGGCAGTTCTGGACAATCGGCACTATAGTCGTGATTATGTTTATTATTTTATATTATCAAGTCGAGCTCTCGTTTAAGTTTAAACCGGCTTCAATCGTACATAGTTATCGAATATTGTTTAGTGCCGGAATGTATAGTTGGTCGATTATAATTTTGTGAAAATGATATTTTTGTATATTTTAATGTAATTACGTTTAAGTTATGTTAGCGGCGGTCCTAGGCGGCTAGGGAGTGTGATTGTAAAGTGCTGTACTGATAGTTTAGAGGTCTGCCTTGCCGGAGCACGACAAGCGTAGTGGCCCCTCATTCCCATTGTAATTATTTAATAGGAAACGTACTTTCCTACGACACCTCAGATTTTTTACGTCTAGAATGTAATTGAAAATAAAATAAAATTATTGTAAATGGCTGTACAAAAAGTAAAACAAAATGAATTGTAAAACCCGTATGTGATGGAATGAAGCGGCGCGGCACGGCGAGTGAGCGGTAGTGCGCGCGCACCACCGCCCGCTCGCCGCGCGCGCCCGTAGGTTGTACTAGATAACATTTATATGATGATCCATTTATTTAGACATTAATTATAATAAAGCATTTCTGTAATAATATTACAACAACTGTGGTTTCATTCCCGTTAACTAATAGTGATGATAATCGAAACTTTTACGAGCCTCTTATCATCAGTGAATTTTAGGAAATAGGTATTATTCAACAGACTAAAATTTAGATTGAAGCAGCATGCATAGGAATCAGGAACACTAGGCATATTCTTATGTTAGAACTCCCAATGGAGATACCGTGTTGGTGACACTTGAGAAAGGGTAATAGCAATTCTAATTTTTCCTGGTATATTAAATTACTCTATTGACTTGTGGTCTCGATACCAAAGAATACTAATACCCTTTCTCGAGACTGTACTTAAGACATCTCATTCATCGGGTTACTGGGAACCATATTTGAAATTAACATTACAATCAATTCACATCAACATGAAATCTTGTTTGTTTATATAGAAAAACAAGATTAAAAATAATAATATTCATTTACTGATTTGTTAGCTAGGCGTTATTTTGGCCGCAATTTGATTCATTATTATCAGAATGGCTAATAGAACAGGCTTTTTATACATTTGAAGAGTTCTACAAAATAGATAAATAAATGAAACGTACAAAGTACATTGTACTATATATTTATATTAGATTAATTGTATACAAATTGACATTTATAATTATCCAATTTATTAAGATTGTAATTATGGAATTTGACGTGTAAATAATCTTTACGAATAAATGAACATTGAACATTGGAGATCATGGAATTATTATGAGAGAAAGAGAGGGATGAAATGATAATCCTTGTTAGACATCAACGTATCTTTTTAAATTGTCGTATTAGGGCACTTATCTTCCTTTCTTTAAAGTAGATCTAAGGACTCACGAAGCGGTTTGTTCCCGCGCCCGCCGCGGTGGCGACACCGCAGCCTTTGTAGAATACAGATATATAATGTAAATAACTCGAGCACATTTCACGACGCGGTTTACTCCCGCCGCGGTTGCGATTGTTCGCGGCACCCGCTGCACGAGCCGCTCGCGGCACCGCTGCCGCGGCGGGTTCCACCCGCGCGCTCTGCGATCAAAGACCGGCGAAGGTCCTTCTTGCGATATTCAACCGCCAGGTTTGCGGGCGATAATCGCTGCCGCGGCTGTTTTGAAAATTAAACGCGGTCCTTGAGTTCTTAGCGTAATAGGTCCTCGCTCTCGTCCACTTCTTGTCATCCTTTTCCTTAGGTTTGACGATGCTCTCTCTTCCAGACCAATGATCAGTCTCATCCCTGACCATTCTATTAATTATTAAAACGAGACAGTATTATAAATGTATTCATCTAAATCAATAAAAAAGAACTAGGCTGTAATAAAACAACCGTGTAAACTTAGTCATTTAATCTAATTCGCTCACAAACACAGGACCACACCGAGCGATTCTATTTATCGTCCTTCTTAGGTTTTACACTCTTATCTCGCATGCAGTCCCTTTCCCTCAAGCGCTGCCGTATTTTTTCCTAATAAAAGGAAACAATTACAAATCACCCCGACTCTTATATTCCTAAAGGATAGGTTACTAATAAAACCACAGTCTAAACTTAGTCTTTTAATCAAATTCGCTTACATTCATATTTCATACACAACACCACACCGAGATATCCTATTTATCTTCGTCCTTCTCCTTATCCTTCTTAGGTTTGACGCTCCTCTCCCGCTCGCGGTCCCTGGAGCGGTCCCTCTCCCGGGAGCGGTCGCGGTCGCGGGAGCGCTCGCGGGGCCGCGGGGAGCGGGAGCGGGACTTGTGGCGCCGGGACCGGGACCGGGAACGCTCGCGGCGGTAGGACCTGCAGGGGAGGTTGTGTTACTTGTCATTGTTAAGTTTGTATTAGAATTTGGGACTCTAGATAAGTATAATTTAAACTTTGTGTGTGAATCTACTTATATGTGAGTGGACAACTTGAGTTTACAAATTGCCAAACAAGGCTTACAAAAAAATACATGATATAGTAGGCTCACGCTTGACTACAACTTGCCTGATGTTAAGCAACGTTAATCTACGATCTAGCGCGCTTGCCTAGAAGAAACCGGTTCACTCTCGACATGAAGACTGACAAATTATAATTCAAGGGGAATAGAGATTCGGGTAAGGAGTTCCACAGTTTGGCTGTTCGCACGATGAAACTCGAAGTAAAACGCTTGGTGCGAGTCTTTGGAACCTCAACTGTATAACGTTGCCTCCTTGCCGCACCTCTACAATATAGCCAGAATCTTACAGATACTATAAAAGCTTATGTAAGTGCGAGTGTGTATAATTGTTTCTTCTTCACGTTCAAATGGCTGAAACGTTTGGAGGAAAGTTGGCATGGAGATAGAATAGACACTGGAATAATAAATAGGTTTCTTTTTATCCCCGATTACCCTAGTATAGGTGGTTTTAAACAGATTTAGAAGTTATAATCCCGCGCTAATCCGAGTATTTCCTAACTTTAGGAAATACTAAGCCACAGAAAGACACAGATACGCGCTTTTCGATTCTTCAACAGATAGAATGCTCACTTCTCTCGTATCCGGTCAGGTTTGATAGACCTGGATCTCTCTCGGTCTCGGTCACGCTCCCTCTCGCGCTCTCTTTCCCGCTCCTCCTGGAAATATGGTCAGCAACATTTTAATGTTATTATAAAGTAGCGAAGTAAGTAGGACTATTATTCATGACAAGTTTTCACAAGTTTTATGAAGGCTCCAGTTTGTGAGTGAGGGTGGTATGTGTGTGTGTGACTAGTTGTTGTGTGTATTGCACTGAGAGAAGACAAAACGATTTAGACAACAGATATGAAAGCACCAATCTATATACTATAATATTATAAAGCTGAAGAGTTTGTTTGTTTGTTTGAACGCGCTAATCTCAGGAACTACTGGTGCGAATTGAAAAATTATTTTTGTAATGTATAGACCATTTATCGAGAAAGGCTATAGGCTATATAACATCACGCTGCAACTAATAGGAGCGAAGAAATAATGGAAAATGTGGAAAAAACGGGGAAAATTATTCGTCTTTGAGGGCTTCCGTTGCATGCGCTGCGAAAACAATTCAAGATATCACAAAAATATGTATGAAAGAATTATTTCTCTTAAAATAATGTAACAAAATGTCTTGAACAATAAGAATATGTCTATCTTTTAAGGTTAACTCACTAGAGCCGTTTTTAAGGTAATAACTATTCCACGCGGACGAAGTCGTGCGCATCAGCTAGTTACGTATATTAGTCCTGGATTTACTCATTATAAACGGTGTCTTTGTTTGGAAATGATTACTACAATACAACCATATATCGTACCTCCTCTCTCCTGTCTCGCTCCCTCCTCTCGGAGCGCTCTCTGTCGTGCTCCCTCATCCTGTCCCGCTCCCTCTCCCTGTCCCGCTCCTTCTCGCGGTCCCTCTCTCTGTCCCTCTCGTAGGCGTGCGCGGGCGGCCTGTAGGGCGCCGGGTAGGAGGGCATCATGTGGGGCGGCAGCAGCGGCGGCGGGGCGCCCACCGGGGGACCCATGGACAGCGGAGGCGCCATGTTGCCCGGACCAGGGGTCAGCTCTTTGATCTCGGATGGCGCCCAGCCGGACTGTTCAGGGTGACCTGTAAAACACAATTAAAGTAAAATTAAACTGATATAAATAACGCAAGATTGTGGAAAACGTAGTTGAATTCTTCAAAGTGATAGTGAAACGGTTCCGGACACGCTCCGTCCTAGACTGTAATATTCGTTACCTACTAGTAATAATTGTTTAGCTTTTTATCGAATGAGAGTGGTCGACTCTAGTATCGAGAGTTTATCAAACCGCCATAAGGGCCTCTGACGCGGCTTAACGACTGCTGCGCTATGGCAAACAGCGCCCAAAGTGAAATGCCACTTTTTGTGCCACACTTAGTTTTTGCATGGGATTACTTTCGCTACATAAGCTACGGCCGCTTTTGATGAATTATGGTCAAATGCAAATCGATTATGTAAGTATTTAAAAAGTGTATGGCGATGCGACTGAACTTTCATCATCATCCACAGCTGGTTTCGTTCCACTCTCTCATAACATGCCATTGGCCTCCATTTGATACATGGATCTGCCAAGTACCAGCTTGAGGCGTTAGAGTTAATTGAGAAGCGGGCAAAAAATCTCATCGCGAAAGACTCACTCTGTAGCTCAAAATTACAAAGCCTTGAGCACCGCCGTAAGGTGGCCAGTCTTTCGGTTTTTTACAGGTTGCATTTCGGAGAGTGTGCGGAGGAATTGCATAATTTAATTCCTGCAGCCCCATTTCACCATCGCACGAGTAGAGGCACGGCAAGGAGGCACCGATATACAGTTGAGGTTCCAAAGACTCGCACCAAGCGTTTTGCTTCGACTTTCATCGTGCGAACAGCCAAATTGTGGAACTCCTTGCCCGAATCTCTATTCCCTTGAACTATAATTTGTCGGTCTTCAAGTCGAGAGTAAACCGGTTTCTTCTAGGCAAGCGCGCTACATCGTAGACTATAACGTTGCTTAACATCAGGCAAGTTGTAGTCAAGCGTAAGCCTATTTCATGTTAAAAAAAAAAATTTTTAGCCATACTCGTCCAGGCTGGAGTGAACTTTACATACTAAGTACTAGTATATTTGAGTGTACTCACGCCACGGCTCGTCGTAGTGGTGGTGTGGGTAGTAGTGGTCCGGCGGCGGGCCGAAGTAGTCCCCGGGCGGGGGCAGGTCGCGGCCCGCGCCCGGCGCGCGCCCGTACTCGCGCCGCTCCGCCGTCATCACCTGACAACACATACATATCATAAAGCTGGAGAGGGTCAACAATCTGAACAGATAGATAAAACTCTTTATTGTAACACACATTGAAAAAAGACAAACAGAAACACAAAAGACTTAAAAAATAGTGCCACAACTGGCGAACTGGTGAACATAGAAGATATTAGAAAAAATAGTTTGAGTGTACATTAAATCCATAACAGAACACGTTTCAGCTGATTTTAGACTGTGTATCTGTTCATTTAAACGCTCGTAATGTAAAAAACAGCCGAACGGATCATCGTGATTTTGGTATGTAGGTAGTAGTATGAGGTCTTAGAGTGTCATAGACTACTTTTTATCTCAAAATAATAAGAGTGAAGCCGTGGGTTTCCACTAGTTATTATAACATACATGTATAGTCTTTTGGGACCATACCAAAAACCATGCTAATCTGTTGCTCACTTTAACCGTGAAAGCGAAGCAACATGGTACACATGATAATTTACACAAAAAGAAACTATCTAATAACCGCTTTGTTAAGATAATTACCAGCTAATAAATAAGCACATTTTTGTTTGTTAGCCCTGATAAATCTTATATTAAGTAAACTCTATTCCTCATGACATGTATAGTTACCAAGTAAATATTATATTATGTTCAAATCAATTAAATCAATTTTCATTGTGATTTGCTGTACTATAGTTCCCGTAAGGTATGACTTATTTTTTTTACATAATTATTGACGTAAATGCTAGCCGGTTCATCGTCAACATCATCAGCCTGTTATCGCTCACTGCTTAGCATAAGCCTCTATTCTTGTACACCACTCGTCCCGGTCCTGTCCGGTCCACAGATTGAATATAGGTGCTCCCTGTGGTTATTACAATTAAATTTAATGTGGTTTGGTTGAACGTAATATGTGTACCTGTATAGTATTCTCCTGAAGCTGGAAGTTGTTGTTCATGTGCATGGGACGCTGCGGCCCCTCCATGTCATTCCTCGGGGGACCCACTGTGGGAAATAAAACAATAATGTTAACTCTCCACTGTATTATAGTTTTATTTTTAACATGATATAGGCTTACGCTGTATGGATTTGCACTCGCTTAACGGTGAAGGAAAGCATCGTGAGGAAACCGACATGTTTGAGGACCACAATATCCGAGGACATGTGTCTTCCGTGGAAGGACCTGGGCGGCCACCACGATGTATCTGCCCAAGAGAACTCCCCTAACGAATTTGTTCTGCGGGGGAGTCACGACCCTCAGTCATGAGGAAATACGACTCAAAGAGAAAGAGAGAGGCTTACGCTTGACTACAACTTGCCTGATGTTAACCAACGTTATAATCAACGATCTAGCGCGCTTGCCTAGAAGAAACCGGTTATAGGTAGTTATAGTTCCCGTAAGGCATGATTAAATTTAACAAAAACAAATCAATTTAATGTTAGCTCTTGCCATTTGAAAGTAACTACTATGAAAGTGCATACATAATTTTGTGCTTGATTTTTCAATGAATAAAAACCAAAAGTGCTGCTTAAAAACATAGTTAAGACATTTTTGGCAAAAATTATACTTGTTTAAATTACTCTACAGTCAAGTGAAATTAGCTTACCGCGTCTGCCTGGAATAACAATAACATAATTTGGTCATCAAGTTTTGCAAGCAATACATACATTTATTTTATATAAAATTATATAAGATTTTCAACAATACTAATATTTAAAAAAACATTACGTTTCATAATGGGACTATTCTAAATTATCGAGATCTTGTCAAATCCCTATTGGAAAAAAATAATGAATGTAAGACATAGTGTGCGCAGTTTGAATTTGTGCCTTATTAACCTTTTTGAGTCACAAATGTGTCACATTATTGTACCTGTAGTAATTTCCTGCGCCTGCGACACTTCCGCTAGCGATCCGTATGCTTGTTAGAGAAATTATACATACAAACTTTAACACTCATACCAGGAGAAAAAGTATCTAAAATCATTTGATTTTTAATAACATGTAAACTTGGAAATTATTTTACATCAATAAAGATAAATATAAGTTTTGTTGAATGGAATCTCCTAAGGTGGTAAACTCTGCTGTCATCCTATATTTTCTTTCTGTTTAGTACTAGCATGTCAGGTTTTTGTAATTATTTTTATTTTGGTGGATATCAAGGATTTTGTGTGTGTGTGTATTAGTAAAGTGTAAGTATCACCTTGCACGGGCGGTCTCCGTATGTCCGGCGGCGGGTGTCGGGGCGGCGGCGCGGAGTGCAGCCCCACGCCTGCCTCGTTGACGCGCATGCGCCGCTGCCGGTCACAATACGCACTCCACGTCACCTCGTTGAACCCGTAGTTGAAGTAATCTGAAACAAGATGCAATTTGTATGTATAATAAGTATGTATTTACAAAAGAAAAGTATATAAGTATTATATCCGTAATCTAGTCCCCACGACACAAGTGTTTGCTTAGTGTGGGGCTAGATGGCGCTGTGTGCAATGTCCCGGAATATTTATTTATTAATTTTATTCATACAATTACATTTAATGTGCCAGATTTACAGACACTGAGTACCACCATACAGTCCCAATAGTAGTCAGTAGCCACAATACAGTCCCAACTCAGCATAATTATTACTTAAAAGCAATCATCACTGGTCTTCTGTTGGGGCTGGTTGTGACATTACATAAAAGCAAATGATAAAGGCAATTATAATAATAGTAAATGACAAAGCAAAGAACCATATAACCAAGCTGAACATGATTTTATATTTATAGCAGTGAAAGATTTTCTTTTTAACTGGGAACAGGCTTGTTGAAGCACTGCTGTAGACTAAGATGTAGCATGCATGCCTATGAGAAACCTATTGACTAAGGATTTGAAGACTCCTCAGTTACAATTATAAGTAAAAAGGGCTCCTGGCAGTTCCATAGGTAGATAGATATCATTTATTAACATAAATAATTACAACAAACTTATTACATCAATAATAAGGGCTGGCATCAATCATGTCTCAGCAAACATTGATATAATTTTAAGAGAAAAGTAAGAAGTACTTCATTCATTTGGAAAATTAATGATCCAATTTTGAAGAAACAAGCCATTTTCCTTTAGTTGACACATAGCTTATCTGATACAAAAAAGAGCTTCTGACAAAGTAGTGGACAAAAATAATATAATGCTTTTGGCACACAATATGTTTGGAATCTTATAAAGATATTTTTTTATTTAATTACACCATTTCAATAAGTGCTCCTTACAGTTATGCTGCATCACTTGAAGATAGCATGATATGTAGATAGTTTGATGATACTCAATGTGACTATACAGAAAGGTAATTAATCAATTAATTTTCTTTAAAGACAGTTTAAGTCCAAATAATAGTCAAAGTCAAAGCATTTATTGCATAATTGTGTTATACATAAAGATACATTAATGGTGAGCAGATCTTATGCTAAGGTATCGAGTCAGAGAAACACAATATACCCTAATTGGGTGTTTGCAATGTATTTTGGTTCGGTGCGGGCCGGTCTATTTGTTTATTTATTATATTGTATTTGTATAGATAGTCGTCATTTAAGTTTTCATCTTTTATAAATTCGTCAACAGAGTAATAACATTTATGTATTAATAAATTTTTAAGTGTTTTCTCAAATAAGTTAACTTTTTCAATGCTTTTTAGATAAATCGGAAGTTTATTAAATGTTGTTATGGCCATTGCAGTTGGGCCCGAGCTTTGCATTTTGAGGCGACATTTTTTTAATGTTAATTTATTGGCATATTTGGTTCTTAGGGGATAATGGCGATTTTGATTTGCTTTGGTGAAAAAATCTGGGTATTTTTTTAAAAATTTACAAAGTTCTAGGGAAATTGTTTGCTCATAACGCTGGGAACTCAATTTGCTATCCTTGCTTCTTATAGACCCTCACAATTTAAAAATCCAACTAATTATATTAATTCTCTCGCAAAAGTCTTAGACAAAATAACAGCTAACATTATACTGGCAGGAGATATTAATATTAAAATACTAGCAGAAGATGATTCTAGTAACTCAGATTGTTACCTAAACATGATGGCTATGTCAGGACTTAGACCTGGTATTGACAAAGCCACCAGAACTGACCCTCGATTTGGTACCTCTAGTTGTATAGATCACATTATGATCAAAAGTATACTAGCATGGAAAACCTACATATTTGAAGAGCCACTAACGGATCACTCTCCCACTATGCTTATTATTAAGAAGACGCAGCTTACTAAACGAAATTTATACTATAACAGGGTTAAGATTGATTATGACAGCTTAAATGACACTCTATCGAAAGAAGACTGGCACAAAATCTACCAGCAAAATGACGTTAATCTTGCAACTGAACTTTTCTCATCAACGCTAATAGAACATTTAAAAGTACATACGGAAATATCTAACGTATCTAAGAAAAATAGACCACTTAAACCTTGGATTACTACAACTATTGTAAAAATGCTTAGAACAAGAGACAAAATGTACAGTCAAGCAAAAAAGAATCCTAATAATTTAAATTTAAAATATAAATACGTAGCCTATAGGAATAAATGTAATAGACTTATCAAAAAGCTAAAAAAACAATATTATCAGACACAACTAGAGAAGAATAGTAGGAATATTAAAGAAACGTGGAAGATTATAAAAGATGTATGTAATTTTAAGCAAACCAAAAGTTCCTCTCATGAACTATTCAATATTACACCGGACCCTAAACAATCTCTGAACAAAGTTAATATGTTTTTCACTACTATTGGGAAAAATCTTGCAAATGACATTCTAAGTAAAACGAATACAACTGAACTGAAACTAGCATCAAATATAAATAACACAACTTCACCCGCCACTTCAATGTCCCTTTACTTCACAGATCCTCTGGAAGTAAGGGCTATTGTCATGGGCATGCGTAGTGGGAGCGCACCCGGTTGGGATACTATCACAACACAAACTTTAAAGCAAATTTTACCCCATGTTTTAAATCCAATTACCCACTTATGCAATCTAAGCTTTGATAGTGGTATCTTTCCAAATCAGCTAAAAAACGCTACTGTCTGTCCAATATATAAATCTGGTGATAAAACAAACCCATCTAACTACAGACCAATATCCTTGCTTGCCATCCTGTCAAAAATATTAGAAAAGCTTATGAATAAACGGTTAATAAAATATCTAGAAAATAATAAAGTCTTTAGTCATAATCAATTCGGCTTTAGGGAAAGCAGATCCACAGAAGACGCAGTACTTTCTTTGACTACTACTATTAAAAATCACGTGGACTCGAATAAAAAATGTTTGGGGGTATTTTTAGATTTACAAAAAGCATTTGACACGGTTTCAGTTCATATACTACTATCTAGACTAGAAAATGTAGGTATTAGAGGTGTTGTGTACAGCTGGTTTAAAAGCTACCTAACTGACAGACAGCAACGAGTTAAAGTTGGCGATCTTAAAAGTGACATAGAGTTTAACAATTTTGGAGTTCCTCAGGGAAGCACGTTAGGGCCGTCCCTGTTTCTTATTTACATAAACGAGCTGTGCAAACTGACATCTAATAACATGGAACTCATTATGTTTTGTGACGACACAGTTTTAATATGCAATGGTATTTCTTGGAAGGATGTTATTAAAAAAGCAGAGATCGGCCTAGCTAAAGTGACATCATGGCTTGAAGACAATCTACTGTCAGTTAATGCCAGTAAAACCAAATACATCTGTTTTAGCAAAACAGCGGCATCATATCCAGACACAAATATTAGTTTGACTGTACATACATATCCGTGCAACCGACAGGATGATGTAACTACCGGAATCTGCTCTTGTGAGAAACTAAATAGGGTGTTCAGCATCAAATACCTTGGGGTAATTGTCGATGATCACCTAAACTGGTTCAATCATATAAAGTATGTGTCAGGTAGGGTAAGAAAACTCATTTACGTCTTTAAAAACCTTAGAATAGTAGCAAACGAAACCCTTCTCATTCAGACTTACAGAGCATTGTGTGAATGTCTCATCAATTACTGCATTTGCGCATGGGGCAATGCAGCAAAAACATACATGATAGTTCTGGAAAGGGCACAAAGGGCTGTCCTCAAAGTAATAATGTATTTGCCCTATAGATATCCTACCAAGAAGCTGTATGAAAAAGTTAACGTTCTTTCGGTTAGAAAAAGTTTTATTAACCAAACTCTTAAAAGATACCATACAACTATAGTACCATACCTTCCCCCAGCAAGTGAGCGTACAGACCGCTGTCCTCTACCTTATATACACTGTGATATTGCTCGAAAACATTTTGATAATATTGCACCCCTATTTTACAATAAACTGAACAAGGAACATAAAATTAAAGCCCTATCACTCAACAAACTGAAAAAATTGATAAGCGAATGGTTAAATACAATTGACTATGATAATCCTGAGAATATGTTATGTGAACATAAACAAATTTAAAGGAAATTGCCCTTAATAATTTCAATTCTTTATCACCCTGTATTATAGAACTACATTGTCAACAGCCGAGGTAAATAGGTAATTTAATTTACTTATAAGCTATAAAAAACACAACAGAACACACGCGCACACACACAGACACACAACCATGATTCTTCACTTAAAGTGTTTACTAGTTTCTACATTTATTATTATAATTTGTACTTTTTTTTGTATTTTAAATTTTTAGTTGCGGTTATAGCCAAAAGAATTTGTTTTTTTTTTCTCTTTTCTAATTATTAACTTTTATGAAAATATGTGGAAAATACTGCTCATGATTTTAATATTTAAGTACCTATTGTATTATAAATTAGCACCTTATTCAAGTTTAGTATCTGTTGATATCTGATCTGTAGCTGGCAGCTCACGCACACACACACACACCGTCTGTATTCACGTACGATACCTGCTCGCGCGCCGACTCGCTATCTACCGTTGACAACATAGTCAAAAGACGCCTAACTCTCAAGATCCTCTATATACTCAGTATAGACTTTGCATGTTCATTGCAGTTAAATAAATCCGCTCACTGCAATATCGCAACCTCAATTTTTTAATTAACAAAACGGCATCTTCATAAATATGTATCGAAAGATACTGGTGGCTGACAAAATACATAGATTTATTTTGGCACATGAATTTCAAACTAGTGTTTACATTATGCGTCAGTTGATTAAGAAGTCGATGGTGGGGCGAGTTGTACGATTGTGCGTGTGTGAGTGACTGCCTACATTGCTTGCCTACACTGTTTGTTGTCATACCACTTGAATTTATACACAAATTGAGGGTAGTTAGATATTAAAACAAAATAAAAAAATTGTTTGTGTAACCTAGCTCATAAGACGTTATTATAATTAAATTATGAACATACTGGGAGATGACTCTGGCCTCGTAACACAGCCTAACGGCTACCACGAGGTCAGAGGATTCAAAAACATTTTGTGAAAAATATCTTTAAAAAAATAAATGATTTTGTATTTTTTGTATTTTTTTGTAATATATACCTGTCACAGTAAGTAATTTATATTTTCTAAAGTATTGTTCGTGGAAGTGATGTTGAGATATGTTAGGAGCTTTTATGTTAGCGAGGATGCGGATTATTTTCTTTTGTTTCACGAATATATTTTCTACATCTGTGCTATTGCCCCATAATATGATCCCGTACCTGATCCAGGAGTATGCGTACGCGTAGTAAGCCGTTAATGCTGTGGGCTCGTCTGTAACGTGGCGTAATTCTGCAAATGCATATATGAAACTGGAAAGTTTAGAATTGATCTTCTGTATATGGCATTTCCAGTTTACGTGCATATCAATTTCTAGGCCTAAGAGCGTAGCCGTGTCTACACATTGTAAATTTATATTATTATAAGTAAAATTTATGTCAAGAGATTTTTTTTGGTGTGGTCGAAACTGCATTAATTTTGTTTTGTTGAGATTGATTTCAAGATTGTGATCGTTTAGCCAGTCAATAATTATTTTAAAAATGTCAGTTAGTTTATTATTCAAATTATTATTATTCTTACAAGATGTCAATATGGAAATGTCATCGGCGAATAGTACACAAAATTCATTTATTACTTTTGGGAGGTCGTTTATGTAAATTAAAAACAATATGCATCCGAGCACTGAGCCTTGAGGTATCGAGTGGTTTATTGTGATAGGACTAGATCGGACTGTTTTTATGACACATGTGTTTTGGTCAAAGTTTTCTACTTCTACGTACTGCTGCCTATTTTCTAGATATGAGGTGAACCATTGATGTGTAATTCCACGTATACCGATGTGATAAAGTTTGTCAAGAAGTAATTTGAATTGTATTTTATCGTATGCTTTGCTCATATCAAGCAGAATCCCTACTGCGTACTTTTTGTTATCAATTAAATTAAGAATTTCTTGAATATATTTATAAAGAGCTAGAACGGTCGAGCGATTCCTCCGAAAACCTTCTTGTGCATTGTCAAATATGTGGTACTTTTCACAAAATGAATTTATTCGCGTTTGCATGACTTTCAAATATTTTTGAGGATGTTGGCAGAAGTGCAATAGGTCTGAAATTATTTGGATCAGTTTTTGTTGATTTTTTGTGTATTGGTTTGACTAAAGCCACTTTTAGTAGTTCTGGGAAAGTGCCCTGAAAGGAAAGGATTGGGGTCTCAAGCCCAAACTATGCCACTGGCTATACACTGTGATAGTAAGGCCGGTACTCACCTACGGCAGTGTAGTATGGTGGCAAAGAACTAATCTGACCACAACTATCGCAAAACTTCAGAAAACCTAGAGGCTGGCTTGCTCACTGATTAGTGGATGCAGTAAATCAACTCCATCAGCCGCTCTGGATTCCATACTAGGGCTAACGCCCTTGCACTTACACATACAACAAGAGGCAATGGCGTCAGCACTAAGAATCAAATCCACAAATCAATGGAAAGGTATAGGGTCCAATACGAAACACACAAGAATCCTGGAAAAAGCTACAGACATTGTCCCGGATGCCATCCTGGGGACAGACAAAGTAGCTAACACATACTTAGATAGTAAAAAATATTCACTGTTGACAGATGATAACACATCAGTGAATAATCAAGACGACCAAATAGTCTACCATGTGTATACAGACGGAGCAAAGAATAAAAACGGTGTGGGCTGTGGATTTTATTCACATGGCTTAAAAATCACAGAATCCAAAGCACTACCTATAACCACAACAGTCTTTCAAGCGGAAGCAATGGGTCTGCTATTGGCAGCCAGAACAGTGAACCAAAATAAATTCACACAAACACCGACAAGTAATATATGCTTGAAATTCATCACTGACAGTGCTGCTGTTATCTATGCACTCAGAAAACCGACAACTAGATCAAGAGTTCTTTCGGAATGCCATCTAGCACTACAAACACTCGCGGAGAAGCATAACGTCACAGTCATGTGGACCAAAAGTCATGAATCATGCCACGGGAACAATAAAGCGGACACGTTAGCAAAGGAAGGAACCAAAAAAACTGAAAACATTTCAGAAGTCAGACACCTATGTAAACCCACAGCGATGGAGACTCGAAATCTGCTGCGGGCATACACAGAGAAAGAACATAAAAATCTGTGGAAAAATAGAAAAGACTGTAGGCACTCCAAGATCTTCTTACCAGAGGTAGACAGGAAGGCAACTAATAAATTTATCAAACTTAGCTGATCAGATTTACGTCTATTGGTTGGAGTGATTACCGGACACTGTGATCTAAACTATCACCAGTACACTATTGGAACGACAGACAGCCCTCTGTGTAGAGGCTGTATGAAACATGACGAGACCGTGGAGCATGTACTACTACACTGCGAAGCAACAAAAGAGGAAAGAAAGATGCTAAGACAGGCTCAAACAGAAGCATCACATGACGATGCAAGCAGTTCCACCTCTTATACCACAACTCCTGCCGTGACGGGAGTAGGAGTGGAACTAGTATGCCAGAAACCCAAGGCTGTGCTCCGATATTTCAAGGAGCTTGGCTGGCTGGGTTAGGCAGAAATGGGGGAAATGCACAAAACGCCCCAAGCGGAATGTCAGTGCAGGACTCATCGCCCCCACCTTAGAATTAGAATTAGAAAGTGCCCTCCGTGAACGATTGATTAATAAGCAGATAATAAGGTAATGTTAATTCTTTAGCGCAATGTTTTATCAGTATGGGGGGTAATTCGTCAGTTCCGTAGCTATATTTACTTTTAAGTTGTCTCAATATGTCATATACTTCTTGCGGCTCGGCGGGCCGGAGGAACAGAGTATTGTGCGTGCGCGTGAGAGGCGGCCGCCCCCGCGCGCCCGCTCCCCCTGACCCCACAGACGCGAAGTACTCGTTGAAGGTGTCGGCTACTTGAGATGGTTCTTCTACTATCTTATTATCGATTTTTAATTTAATATTAACTTTTTGTTTGTTGGTGTTTTTATTTATGCGTTTATTTATGATTTTCCACATACATTTTGTCTTGTTATCAGATTTTTTCATTTCCAGAATATTTTGGTTTCGCTTTGATTTAATTATTATCCGTTTGAATAATTTTACATAAGTTTTATAATACTTAGTCAAGTGTGTGTGTTGGAAATATGTTACAAACGATCTTAGCGTGTGTTTATTTTGACTGGATGTTTTTATACCAATAATATATAATAATAAGTTGTTCTCACCTGATATATCAGCTCCTGGTTTATTCCATGGTTTATCTTCAATTGTATCTATATTGAACTCGAGTGCTGGTACCCCATTAATGCTGCCGGGCCCGTCGAGGTCTTCTAAGGAGACTTTGCCAGTAGTTGTGCCGGCTGGACGGGGCTTCTCCGTGGGACCAGCTGCTACCAGGCCACCTCTCTGTGGGTGGATAGTCATTATGTTGTAAAATAAGTGTTTATTGCACCAGTAAACTGCACAGAATTTTAGCCCTAAGCCATCGGCATTAGGCTGTGTTGTGGCTGTATTGGGGCATCATAATCTAAGCATGTAAGTTTAGTAAGTAAGTAAGATTATGTTTGTGTGTCTTAATAAATATATTTCTCTCTTTCTTTTCTTCCTAGTAATATCTTACCTTGCAATAAATTGCTACTCAACTGATGTTATGCAAAGTAGTCAATGATACAGTGTGCTTGTCTATATGAAACCACTTGTTATTAAAACTTTTTTTTATTTAAGAGATGAGAAACAGATGTTCTTTTCTGTGGAGTATGTGCCATTCTCCTTGATTTTGATCAATTTCTTGACCTCTTTATATGACATGATGCATGCTTTCTATTTGATTGATATATGTCTTTCTTAGCCTTCCTCTTCCTCATCGCACTTCTAGCTTCCCCTCGAAAATGGTTATCATAATGTTGACATGTCAAATAAGGTGGCCAAACATTTAAACATATATAAAAGCTATTTTTTGTGATTGAACTCAATTTCTTTACCTTTATATTCAAGCTGCCATAAGCTTGTGCCCCTGATTTGATGTCACCTATCGTGACCTTGATATTATCACTGTCGTCCGAGTCTGAGTCCCCGTTCCCCTGGCTGTCAGCATCTCCATTGGGGCCTTCATCCTGACTCACATCTTCAAAATGCTCGTCAAAGTGTGAGTCATCATTGCCACCTTCAGTCTCTTCTTGATCTTTCTCCTCACCCTGTACGTAGAGAATATTATAAGAGTAGAATACTAAAAACTGTATAAATTCAGAGCAAAGGTTAGGTTATAAAACGTCTTAAACAGTTCGACTTATATTAGTATCTTCACGTTATGATTAAAGTAAGCTATCATAAAGTCCGATTAACAACTTTTATTACAGAGTTTCTTCAAAAAACTTACATTTGCAACCTCAGCGTCAGTCCCTGGCGCCTTTCCCTCTTCGTCAGGCTTGTCTGTTGTTTGTTCGCCTGTAGACTCTCCATACAACCAACTATCGTCATTTTCGTCACCCGGTGCGGTTTCCACCACCGTATCAGCCATTTTGATAAAATTTCAACTTATTTGTAAGGCTTTTTCTCTTCTGTAATAATTTATTTTTCATTTCATGATCTTCGATTTCTCCGCTTTTGCTTGCTTGCTTTGGTTGGCTGACATTGACACTACTAAATATCTAGACAGTTCCAACTTCCAAGTCGAAAAGCAACAAAAGATTATAAAAAAAATATCTATATAATTGTGATATTTACTCCGAGAAAAATACACAGACAATAGGAAAAGAAAATTAAAAAAAAAAAAAAAAAAAAAAAAAATTAAAAATTAAAAATTTTCTTTCTTCTTTAGTCTGAGGAAAAATATAGTACAATAGTTGCCAGAATGTAAAATAAAAAGTATTCTTTAGATTCGACGATTTTTACGAAATTTATACTGTTGCACGATTAAACCCTTATTAAAATAAAGGTAAAATGCATACCACTTGATTTTTTTTAAATAAAAAGGACTTTTTTTCACCGTATTTAATCGAATTGAATAGCAAGTAAAACGTTGTCTTTTTTTTATTCAACTACTGGCAACATTTCACGAATAAACGTCACCCGTCCTTATAGAAAAGTCAATGTCAAAGAGGGCAAGTCAAGTCGGCAGTTTGGCGAAAAAAATTTGAAATTTGTGCGTCGCTCCCACAAAAATTTGAGTTTTGTTCTACGAAAAATCTGGTAAGTGGTTTTTGCGTCCAGATTTATAAACTAGGCTATATTGTTGTTGTTTTGCACCCATTTGGTTGAAAATTCTGGTAATCTATGCACGGTTTTCGATCATGTGAAGTTATGGGTGATTGTGGTAAATTATGTACCATTGTTCATTCGTGCCTGTTATTGGATTTACTAATATAGAAAACGGTTTGTATTTTTGGGTTGTGAATGGTGCATAATTTTCATTACTAATATAAAAACTATATGTTTTATTGGTTTGTGAATAGTGCATATTTTTAAGTATAATTAATAAAAGGCTTACATAGAAAACGACTATTTTTATTTACCTACTAAGATAGACCATAAAACCATTAGACTCCTTCTATGTCGAATGCTTTAGAAGAAATATAATGTATTGAACAAAATAAATGTGAATATGTATACGTTTTTTAAATACCTAAATTAGACAAGCAAACCCAGAGAAAACAACTAGTATAGATTTTTTTTCAAACCGGATTGGATAATGGTAACTATTTTACCACAATCGTAAAATTTTACAAGTCGTAATGGATAATGGTAGGTAGGTTATTTACCACACAAAAAACACCCCTTCCCTCCCCCTTTTTTATATTTTTTCATCAAAAATGAAATCAGCGGCCCCTAATTACCCAGAAAACACCCTCGCTTTTTCTTAAACAGCAACAGGGGCTCTTGTTTGTTTAACGCTCGGAGGAAGGACAAGCCTGGAGACATAGTAATAAGTTGAAGTGTGGCGCACTATCGGAACCTCTCTTTTTAATGAATGTTTTTAGTGTGCTAAAAAGAGACAACTATATACAATCTGTTCGGCCCTTTACGTTAGTGAAGCCGGTTTTTCTAGCTCGAGTAACCAATTTGGATACTAGCTGTGGATTTGGATTTTTGGCGAATATACCGTGAATCTTTGGAATATTTGGTTAAATGAGTTTGTTTGAGAAGTGTTTTCTACTGAAGAACAAATGGCGTGCGTTTCCTATGGCTGTAAGAGCCATGCTTCGAAGAAAAGTGACGAAATCCAGAGCTTGTCATTTCACAGGTTAGAGTTTTTTATCATTTTCCACAAAACAATACAAAACTGAATCAAAATATTAAAATAAACAAATTTCTACTCTTTTAGAACCTCATTTTGGAGGAAAACAATTAAATTTTGCCATTAAATATGTTAAAAATACGCAAAAGTTTGGTTTATAGTGTTGTGCACAATTGTTCTGAATTGGTTAAAATCGGGTCTCAAAATCGAACTTATATTTCGAAACCAGTCAATCCAGCATGTTTATGTCCGTCATAAATATATTTATTCGTAGATCTATCGTTAGACAATTATTTCAACATAGTATTGATCAGTGGAATATTGATAATCATAGAAATCTACTCATAAAAGCCATAGCCGAGACATACTTAAAAACGAAAATTCATTATATGACTAAGCAACTTATACAACCACAAGATAAAGTACGTAATTTTTTAAATAAGACTGTATTGTTTAAGGGTCAGTAAATAAAAACCTACAAAAGTTATCTGAGTTATTTTATTTATTTCGAACTACACAATCCTTTTCCAGGTTTTCTCACCTAGTTCTAACTATGCCTAAAAGATCGATTTTGAAAACATGTTACAATTACATCACTTTAATATGGTTTAGTTAGCGAAACTACTAGAATAATCGTTAACGTGACAGAACAGAATGTATGTTTCGGTTCGGTTTCGGTTTTTTATTTCGTACGTCGTAGGCACATCACTAAATTGAGGTATTAAAAAACGGCTACACTGTCATTTGAAGGTGATCTATATAGTAACTAGTTATCTCTTTCTTCCGCGTTGGTGCGCACATAAGTCGAAAGAGTGCAGACATACAGAACACGTTCAATTTATTACTATGACTCCAGGCTTGTTCTTCCTCCGAGCATAACACAGACTCAAGTATAATTGGCTTGTCCTTCCTCCGAGGTTTAACGCATTAGCTGCCCACCTCTGGACGAGTATAATAATTACTGCATGCCCCCTGTATTTGCCTAATAAATGTACGTAAGCCGTGTGCCCACAGCGCAAATACGCGTTCATTGCCTTTAGTCAGATGCCCGCTGACATATATGTGCGTCAAACCATATTACACAGCTTAGTAAATAATTACTATGGCGGCAGATAACGCTGACTCGATAACAATAAGTGCAATAAAATTGGGATACCATAAATGGACAAAAGATTTCAGGTAGTTCCAATGCTAGGACTAGTACCTACCAGTCTATTTCTGCTATTTTACGAAAAATTACGATGTTTTCTAGTATTATTTAATCATTGAATAACTCTAATTTAATTTTTATTTCATATTATCATTTTCAAATGCGCGCGTTATTTACTATACGAAATTTAAAAAACCCGCGCAAAATCCGAAATCTCCGCATTTTGGTCATTCATTTGTTTCCTGTTCGTTTCTATCTATCGCATTCACACAACTTGCCGAGGTATGCGCGAAAAAGAGATGTAAAGAATGTTTGACTCAGATAAAGGAACCAATAGATATAACCCTGATGACGTAACGTAATGGTAAGAATGAGATAGCGCGCTACAGTTTTCACAAGTGTAATGAAATGCACGATATTATTTTTTTGTCCTTGTCACCGTGGCCGTTTTAGTTTGTTTGTCAAAAAGCAAGTTTGCCAAACATACCAACGTCTTAGTGGTGATTTTGAGATTTTACTGTATTTTGGAGTTTTGTAGGTGATGTGATAATTAATATAGTGTTGTGGTGTTTATGTGCAATGGTGGGTTGTAGTATTTTAGGCTGCAAAAGCCGTAGTGAGCGGAAAATTGAAGGAATTACATTTCACTCGTAAGTTCATTATTTAAGTAAAAATATGATGATATTGATGTTTATTTGTGAATAATTTCGTATTATAATGTATATTCAAACCATTTCTTAATCAGAAATATCGATTAAATACGGAATATTTACAAATAAACAAAACATAACCTTTAATTCTTAGAAGTTCAGTGTTGCACTGTTAAGAAACTTATTTACCTACCCAGATTCACATCAGAAAAAATAACATATTTATTTTACATTTTAAGTTTCCTGCTAGTGATGACACACTGAAAACTTTATGGGTGGATGTTACTGGACGTCAAAATTGGCAGCCTAAAATCATTTGATTCTTTTAATCAGAGCCATTACGCTCAGATTTTTAGAAGTAAGAATCCATTTCTTACTAAAGAAAACATCTAGAAGAGATGAGAGAATTAGGAATTTTCATACAAAATTAGTTTTATTTAAAGGACAATAAAAAATTATAAAAATTATGTGTGAAGTTTTATTTAAATGCGGCCTTGAAATTTGTTCGAAAAGACTTCAGGGAGGTGAAGCAGCACCTCTTTTTAGGCTCTTCCAAGCAGTCAGGGCAGCAATATGCTGGTAGTTGATACGGCTGCTGTAGGTATGCATAAAGTGGCCATTTTAAATATTATATATAATGATGAGAACAATATTTCCACTTCTAATTATCGCTCGTTTGCCTTCAGTAAATGCAAAGTTGTATTTATTGTACTAATAGATCATATTTAAAGTTGAATTGTCTCAAAGATAATATTATTAAATTTTGCCACCGAAAACTGGTAATTTTCCCAACATGGTCACACCGAAACAATATAGTGCTGTTTCATAGGCGGCCACGCTACGTTTATATCTATTGGTTCCTTTATCTGAGATGTTTGATAAACGCCATCATGGAATGACTATAAACAACTAAGCTAGCGGAAAGTGTTGCCAGTTATTAAAAAATATGCCGCATTAATCGGTAAACATTTAGCAATATTTAATTTTACAAATAATATTTATTTAATTAGTTTTTTCTCAAATATTATTTCTCTTCTAAAAATCAGTAGACTCACTCAAAGTATAATTTAAATTGTATAGAATTTTAGTACTTATTACAGATTTATAAGTAAAATGAGATAATAGGAATAGAGAAAAAAATAGATAATAGGAATAAAATAACATAATACTCACTCACGGTATACATTTTAATTATACTAGAAGAAATATCTTATATTCAATACAATACATTTATTCATAATTCCATTATTACAAGTCATACAAGGATTCTATAAGGATCAGGGGTAATAGAAAAATAATATTACTTAATAATATTTTTTTATTTGAAAATGTATAAACAATACCTCACTACATCTAGATAATACAGAATAAGTATGTACGGAACAGTTTTATTAAATCTACTGAAAGATAGTGGAATGTTCTGCTTTCTTAAAACTATGTATATTTACAAAAATAGAAATAAAAATAACATGTAAAACTACCTCTTCATATAAATTCAATTAAAAAAAATCATGAAAATACTTTATATTAGAATTCTTTAAACAATAAAAATTTACAATTATAGCAAGTCGAAATTGAAAACCAGCTTAAGAATTTTATCGTAATTTTCAAAATAACCAATTAATAACAACCGATAAAATATTAATTATAATAACAACCAATTATGTAATGAACATTTTTTATTATTTCAAATTATGGTACATTATTCAATATACCTACTACAAATATAACTGTAAAAATTAAGAGTTGGTCATGTTAAAAATTTAAATAAAATTAATTTAGCTGAATTTACATACTTACATAAAAAAGGTTTAATATTTTCATACTAGTCACCAAAATTAAGGGTTATTGAAACATTGAAACAAAACTCGGAGTTAGATAAATATAAATCGCACAAAAACTTGGAATACATTTTTGATATACCTTAATTTTGATAACTAGTTTAAACAGAAATTATTTAAATTTAACCTAAAAGATTATTCTCTACGTGATGCGGACCGAAACAATCAATACAAAAACCCGTGTTACACACTGTGCAGAACATTCCACTATCTTTCCTTTTTTTTGCTGACTCCAACATCTAAAACACCTTCTCCCTCGGAGGAAGAACAAGCCTGGAGACATAGTAATAAGTTGAAGTGTGGCGCACTATCGGAACCTCTCTTTTTAATGAATGTTTTTAGTGTGCTAAAAAGAGACAACTATATACAATCTGTTCGGCCCTTTACGTTAGTGAAGCCGGTTTTTCTAGCTCGAGTAACCAATTTGGATACTAGCTGAGGATTTGGATTTTTGGCGAATATACCGTGAATCTTTGGAATATTTGGTTAAATGAGTTTGTTTGAGAAGTGTTTTCTACTGAACAACAAATGGCGTGCGTTGCCTATGGCTGTAAGAGCCATGCTTCGAAGAAAAGTGACGAAATCCAGAGCTTGTCATTTCACAGGTTAGAGTTTTTTAGCGTTTTCCACAAAACAATACAAAACTGAATCAAAATATTAAAATATAACAAATTTCTACTCTTTTAGAACCTCATTTTGGAGGAAAACAATTAAATTTTGCCATTATATGTTAAAAATACGCAAAAGTTTGGTTTATAGTGTTGTGCACAATTGTTCTGAATTCGGTTAAAATCGGGTGTCGGTTTTGCCAATAGTAGTAATTTATTCGAACAATTATTTCAACATAGTATTGATCAGTGGAATATTGATAATCATAGAAATCTACTCATAAAAGCCATAGTCGAGACATACTTAAAAACGAAAATTCATTATATGACTAAGCAACTTATACAACCACAAGATAAAGTACGTAATTTTTTAAATAAAACTGTATTGTTTAAGGGTCAGCAAATAAAAACCTACAAAAGTTATCTGAGTTATTTTATTTATTTCGAACTACACAATCCTTTTCCAGGTTTCTCACCTAGTTCTAACTATGCCTAAAAGATCGATTTTGAAAACATGTTACAATTACGTCACTTTAATATGGTTTAGTTAGCGAAACTACTACAATAATCGTTAACGTGACAGAACAGAATGTATGTTTCGGTTCGGTTTCGGTTTTTTATTTCGTACGTCGTAGGCACATCACTAAATTGAGGTATTAAAAAACGGCTACACTGTCATTTGAAGGTGATCTATATAGTAACTAGTTATCTCTTTCTTCCGCGGTGGTGCGCACATAAGTCGAAAGAGTGCAGACATACAGAACACGTTCAATTTATTACTATGACTCCAGGCTTGTTCTTCCTCCGAGCCTTCTCCGCATGATAACACCATTGCCATTTCTGGGCAATGGTACTGGCATATGAGAATTTTCTAGAATTGACGGAGAAGGTGTTTGTATTGGAGTCAGCAAATAATTGATTATTATGTCACGGAATTTTTCCAGATTGATATTTGCGTCTCCGTAGGAATTATACATTAAAAAAACTGTTAAGAAACATCATCTGAAACAAATGTATCCCTATTTTCTTGTACCATCTAATGGTTTACAATAGAAACAAATATTACTAAGAAATAGGAAACAATTTAATAACACTTATAACTTAATTAGAACATATAAAATATAATACTATTCTATTAAAAAAAATATTGATGGACATGGAATAAATGAATAAATAGTAACTTTAGGGTAAAAAAAATATAAGATATGGTATTACTGTGTTTTCGTCGGGCGTCGCGTCGGTTGTTCGACACGAAAACTCAAAACGGTCTTTTTGTTTTGTGCCCGCGATGCGACCTATCGCTGAGGTGCTGAACATGGATTCAGAGAGGTTAATTCTTTTAATTTGTGCTTTCTGATAGGAAATGACATAATTTGTCGACTGAAGTGTTCCAGTTGATAGAATTTTGAAGCAGTAGCATACTGTTGCTTAGATAAATGTTTTACAATTGAACTCACGTTTCTACTTGTTTGATTTTTATGCCGGCCGGCGTCAGACAAATAGGTAGCCGTATTTTTAACATAGACTGAGGACTTACTCCACATTTGAACACTTGTTAGATTCTCCTGCAATGCGTTTTGGAAACACATAGTGCTGTCTGGCGCCACCATAAACTTACCTATCGTCCAGTTTCTTTGTTTGATATAAATAGGTAGGTACTTTTGGTGAGGCAGAGCCGGGGTGTAGATGCTGGCGTCCCCGGTGTCTGTCCCACCGATTTGTCGTACTTGCTAAGCGTGCAGCTAGTTTAATCTCACAGTTTATGTAGGTACACTGGTGTTAAAACACTTAAGTAAGTCTTAGGCTAACACACTACGGATATTTTATTTCAGAATACCTATTCTGGAGCCGCAGTCCGTGGTGCGCGGTGGCAGCGGCTGGTTGCCCTCGTGGCTGGACTGTTGCTTGTAAGTAAAAACATTACAACTCTTTCTTCGACCTTTTTCTACTCAAGTAAATTTAGGTTAAAAGCATCAATTAGGTAGAAAACAAGGAGTTTCTCTAAAATTATACCTTGTAGGTACTATCCGCTGTGTATTTTGAGTCGGTTTTGAGTAATGACCTCATACCTACACGTTTGCTTTTGTTTCAGCCCACTTAGAGAGTCCAGGTGGGAGGAGATCGTATACGTCAACCTCGGCGCCACAGCCCAGCCACCATCGCCGCCGCTTCAGGGTACTGCAACAGCAACTGGGCCCGCCAGTTGCTGTTGCAATACCCGGTGCCCAAAACCGCCGCTGCCGCCGCCGCCCTCGCCCAGAGAGGAACAGACGGAGGAGGGACCTACCCACGGAGCCCTAGTTGTAAAGTGTAATATATGTACAGTTAGGTTAAAGGTTAATTTTTAGTTATAGTTAGGTTAGGTATTTTTAAGAGAGGTACAGGCGAGGGCCCAGCGGGACGCCTCGTGTCCGGAGAGCTTCCGACGCCCTCGGACCCCTCTTCGAACGCTACGGAGCGCTAGAAGAGGTCTCTAAGATCGAGCTTTTCGCAGCTGGCCAGCAGAATCCCCGTGAGGAAGTTACTAGCCCGCTCCCAGGGTGCACCACGGGGAGGTAACTCGATCATCGCACCCCACTTTAAAAAAAAATAAATGTATTTTTAAGTAGGTAATAGTTTGTATATATTGTAAGGTTAATTTTTAGTTATAGTTAGGTTAGGTATTTTTAAGTAGGTAATAGTTTGTATATATTGTAAGGTTAAGGTTGATTTTTAGTTATAGTTAGGTTAGGTATTTTTAAGTAGGTAATAGTTTGTATATATTGTAAATAAAATTGTATATAGAACATTATGCCTTTACTTTGATAACTATGTAGGTAGGTTATTATATATTCCGGGACATAGCACACAGCGCCATCTAGCCCCACACTAAGCAAACGCTTGTGTCGTGGGTACTAGATAACGGATATAATACTTACATACTTTTCTTTTGTAAATACATACTTATTATACATACAAACGACCAGACCAATTAAATTTTTTTTTAAGTACATAAATACTTGTGTCATGCGGGAATCGAACCCGCGACCCGGCCCCTAATTAACTAAACACCCTCGCTTTTTCTTAAACAGCCACAGGGGCTCTTGTTTGTTTAAGGGTTAACAGGGACAGGGAGACTAGTGGATTACGAAAAGCGGCACTTTGTGCAATGTCCTGGAATATTTATAGCATTATACCTATATAAATATTTTAGTTAATGAAAGATAAAGTATAACTTACAGGAACAGAATATAGTGAAATAATTAAATTTTTTAGTACTCGTTATTTATTTCGACAAATAATTTAGCATAATACAATAAAATAATTTTAAATAAATGAAGTCCAAAGCACCAGACAGCAGTATAGAGAGGATGTTTTCCAGTTAGTCTAGTCCATTTCTTCTTCTGATGGTGGGCATTGTCTTAGTTTCTACTTGTTCAACTTGCTGAGCCACATAAGCTAGATGTTCTGAAGCATCAGCCGCTGCATTGCCGCACGTAGCTGCAAGCTCTTGGACACCTTGAGAGACCTGTCACAGGGGGAGATTAAGTTAGATTACCATCAAACAAGGGAATTATTCACTGAGGGGCAACATGTGAAGTATCTCAGCAGTGCCACCTAGATTTAATAGAACATCTTGTTTTAAACAGTTGCTCAACACACTACAGGATGATCTATTAATAAATAATAGTACACCCGGTACATGTTCTTACGCAACCTGGTATAGCTTATGGCATGCAAAGCAAATAACATGTACAATGGAAAGCCATAATTTTTTTCATTGTAAGAAGTAATCAATGAGCCTGTTTGATGCTAAGCAGTTATAACTTGATCTGTAATGCTAGGTTACAATTATGACATTATTTAAGTATCTCATTTTATATCATCATTACTTGTGCTAACAAATACTTATAAATATAGATACAATACAACACAGAATGCCATTATTAGACCATGTTACTAATTCTAACTTCACTGTTTACTGCCCATAGGTTCATGTTTATGTTTCTAAATTCCTGCATTTGAGAAGATTCTTTGATCTGGACAAGCAAATGTTAATCAATGCTTTTCTATTCCTGAAAAGATGTCATAAGTAGGTACTCTTATCACCCTCAGGAATAGGAAAGAAGCCCTAACTACATACATACATATTTTAAATATTAATTAAAAAACTGTAACAGATGTGTTGGCTTACTGCATCAGATTCAATTTTGATTTCAGCTGCTTGTGCTTGCATATTGTTCACAGTCTCTTGCATCTTCACAGCTTCTTGTATCGGTTCAGACTCTAGAACGGGAGCACCCTGCAAGCAAAACAATAGATAGGTAATTCTTCATTGTCACACACATATAAGTAAGTCATAGAAAATACTCTAGTGCCACAGGTGGCCGCCTTAGTGCTAAAAACAACCTATTCCAGGCAATATTATTATTTGACAACATTTCACAGAATCCAGGTGGGAATTTTACCAGTCACACTGATGAAGTAACTCAACAAGTACCCTTCTAAGAATTGTTATTTGGTACCTAATTTTAGTTATGTTTATTTAGTTGAGAAATCATATGTCATTACATATTCTAAAACAACAATTCAATGAACTAAATTAAACATAATATTGGAAAATAAATTAATTATGAGACCATTACTTATTAAGCTATTCAAAAAAACTAATTTTCTCTCTCATTGTCACCGTGCCTCTTATTTGCCATTTTTGTAGTCAAAAAAATGGCAGTTGTCCTGTGTTTTTAAAACATTATTAGATAGTTTATGTAATTAGGACAACATTCATCACACATCCATGAACATATAATACAAACGCCAATTGTTATATTATGCAAGAACAAATAGTTTGTTGTTTGACATAGTATAGCAGTTGTAAAGAAGCCACTCCCGGATTGTTATAAAAACATACAAATTAAGCACATACCTGTTGGCAGCGATGCATACAATGACAATGATGACGGAGCATGGGTTCAGCTGCAGCCACTTCTTGCATATGCATGTTGTTTTGCTGGAGCTGCAATGAAAAAAAACGTCAACCTATAGTTTTTGCTATGAATCATCAGTCAGGTATTAGCATAAGCTAAACTTGGCATACTTACATTCTCAACATAATTTGGGTCAGTATAATTGTTCAGCTCAGTTGCCATCTGCATAGCTTCATTCAGCTTTTCGTGGCCAGCAGTGGCATTGTTGATAGCTTGGGCGGTATTCAAGAGATTTGCAGTCGCAGAGTCTCCTTGCTGGCCTTCTATCGGTGCGTTTGCAGCAAGTCCTAGCTTAGCTTCTAGCTGTTCGATTCGGTTCTGTAATACTGCCAGTGGATCCATTGTAAATGAATAAAATGCACAAAATTAATAAAAGTCCGAGTATCTGTGAAAAATTGTACAAAACGAGATAAACAAATGAATAAATCTTTTCGCATTCGAATTATTGAAAACAAATTCAAATTATTTATTGACACTGGCATATTTGTAATATCCGTCACATTCTTTTACTCATAAATTTTAATCGATTAATACTTGTTGTTAAAAGAGTCGATTATTCAGCATCGCCTACTTTTGCAACAATTCATCGACACTACACAAAAGTGACCGATCAGCTGTAATAGTTTTTAATGTCAAGTCAATGTCAATACTGAAAAAAATCTGCGAGGAAATTTGTAAATAAAACAGAGTTTAGGATTATAAATATTTTTGAGCTAGAACTCATTTAAAATAAAGAAATATGGATGAAGAACAAGGCGGACTCTCACAGGAAGACTTTATGCTGCCACCAGTAAAGTACGAATGTAAGAGATTTAGATAATGAAAAGAAATTGTAGGTTATCATGCTGAATATATTTTGTTTCCTATCTTATTTACGAATACATTCGTTGTTTACAGATTTGGACCACACAGCTGATGTACAGTAAGTACCAAATTTAATACTTGAAATATAATAAGCATCATTTTTTGCATGACGCAATATTAACTGTGACTCATTAAAATGTGTAAATATATTTATTGAAAAAAACTTACAAAACAAATTTTACTAATTAAAAATAAAAACTTAACTAACTTATAAACTAAAACTTATAATAAACTTAAAACAATAAGTATATCTGTAGGCAACGTTCCCAACATGCTGGCGGCATTGCCACGTTGGATGGCAATGCTTATTCTTTGCGCCAAGAATGCGCCAGCACGCTGGTCACGGGTTGCCTGAACTATTTGTTCTACTAAAAATTTATAAATGTTATGGGCTCCTGGTCCCCACGGCCCCAATCTTTCCACACCAAAAGGCTCAAATATATAACCCCGACCGAGTGTGATATATTTGAGCCTTTTGTGCTGTTCAGCAAGAATAGCCGCCGCTCCAGCCTGACCCTGTGTCGCTGAGAGATGGGATGGTGCCAATGTGTCAACACATGTAGCGTCCCAAACAAGGGGCCGCCCCAACTTCCAGGGCACGAGGGTCATTCCGTCTGGTCTTTTGCCATCGCTGTGTGCAAGACCACTCGGTTCGAGCACTGCTGCAATTTTGGCGGTGGCAAAAGCCCGACGAATGATGTCATTAAGGCTGGCGTGGCGACTAAATCTTCCCGCGCTCTTTATGCACGAAAGCCCGTGGTGACCGAACTTATCGGCAGATGCACCACACTGGCAACGATGCGCTTCACAACAATGAAAAAAAAATTAAATTAATTAAAAATTAATTTATACTATAATCACAAATTCTTTTTTGGCTTGCAAATAAACAACATCACTACATACCAACAGAAGATATGCTCAAATGGTAGTCAAATCTGTTGTATGGGAAAACTCTGTATAGTGATCTACATAAATTGTACAATAATTAATTGATAATAAATAACAATTTATTGATTGATAGTAATTTTTTTAAGCACCACACAAATAAGTAGTTGGTATTTACTGGTATGAGTGCATCTTAGATATCATGATACTTGTAGAGCCCTAGAGAATACATTTTTCACAGGCACTTTTTATTATGGTGTAAGACATTGTGGATATAAAATAAATTCAAATAAAATAGCCTTTGTGTTTACCCATAATTTATTAATTATCAAAAGTCTAAGTTTATGAGATTTATTCTTCTTCTTTTTGAGGTGCCATCTACTACTGGAGGTCGGCTATCATTAGGGCAATTTTCGCTTTAGACACCGCAACGCGAAATAGGGATCTGGTGCTCAGTTTGAACCATGTCCATGATGAGATTTATTGTTCAGCCTAAAACTAAGTGTGTAGAAAGAAAAGCTTATAAATTTATTCATAATATCATATTAATAACTCATACTAAATCAACATCAACAGGGTCCTCAGTGTAACTTGCTGTAATTTGGGGTGAAAAGTAGTAACCCTGTTGTAAGCAAAGTTCTATATATCTCCATACCTAATTTTATCCTAATCAATCCAGCTATTTCAGTGTTAAGAAGGAACATAAACACTCACACACCAAGGTTTGGCTATACAGTGTGATACAACAAAATTGATGGATACAATCTACTCCATCATTAGTTTTTCATAATATGTACATGTATCATGGTCATCATCTTCTGCGTTATTTATTGATAGTTATTCTATCCTCCTCCTCTAGGCGATAGCTCAATGCTGAGCATCGTGATGACCCCGACCAAAATTATGGACCATTAGACGCCATTTGTCACGATCGGTAGCTTCGTGTATGGCAGCACTTGCTTTGGCGCCAATGTGTTCAGCCACCTGATCGGACCATCTTGTAGGGCTTCGACCTCTGGATCTCGTTCCTGCCATTTTTCCAGTCACTATGAGCTTCTCCAAATTGTCCGCTGGTTTCCGTGCGATATGCCCAAAGTACTGTAGTACTCGCTTCAGACATACGGCGGACATGCGTTGCTTTATGTTAAGCTCTTTTAGGATGGAAGCATTTGTCCGAAACGCGGTCCATGGAATCCGTAGCATTCGCCGCCAGCACCACATCTCAAAAGCGTCTACGCGGCGTCGGTCAGTTTCTTTTAGAGCCCACGATTCCGCCCCATACAAAAAGATCGGAAAGACCAGTGTCTTAACCATGTATAATTTGGTCTTTTTCAGAATATTCCGATCCCTCCATACTTTGTCCAATTGGCTCATCGCCGATTTTGCCATGCCAATTCGTCGCCTGATTTCAAGTTCCGATCCTCCTTTGTTTGCTATAATTGCAGGTAGGTAAAGTTCTGCACTATGTCGTACCCACTGAGTCCAGGACTTCCTCAGAGGACGTTGGCTCTGTCCACGATCATGATCTTCGTTTTAGCACGGTTAATCCTTAAGCCAAGCTCTAAACTTACTGTTTCTAACCGACGTAATAGTTCAGCCATCTCTTCTTCGGTGGCTGCCAGTAGCGTGGTATCATCCGCGTACCTCAAATTTGAAATCCTTGTACCACCTACGGTTACACCACCCTCCCACCCGTCTAGCGCTCTACGTATTATGTATTCGCCATATATGTTAAAGAGGATGGGTGAGATAATGCAGCCTTGTCGCACTCCTATTTAAATGTAGTGTTAGTGTAGTTATTCTATGGAATGTCTTTATTTTTTTATACACATTACGCATGTCATGTCAATGATTTCCCTATACCTTATACTTAAAACACCTTATTTTAAAGCAATCTGTTATATTTTTCTGATTAACATCCTGTAAAGTGAGCAACCTGACAGAAAAAATACATATAATTAAAATATGTAATTATGAGATCATAGAGCAATTGGTTTTTTCACATCCACTCTGCATAGTTCACAAATTACACATCCATTTAAATTTAAAATGTCACATTGTGAATGTAATCTATTTACATGTTGCATTTTCTTGTTTTCAGATTACATGCGTGGGGCAACAGTCTCAAGGAGACGTTTGAGCAATGTGGCATGGCCATGTTTGCATACATGACAGAAATGGACTATGTACAAATTAAAGAAGTGCACTCAATTGAAGCAAACGCCGATGACATGATGGGGCTTTTATACCATTTCCTTGATGAACTACTGTTCTTGTTTTCAGTTGAACCGTTTTTAATATGCAAGAAGTTGGTCATCACAGAGTTTAATACAGAGGAATTTAGGATAGTTTGCAAATGTTACGGGGAAGAGTTTCAAATTGGAAAACACCCACAAGGAACCGAAGTTAAAGCAATCACATACTCGGCTATGCAAATTGTAGATGAACCAAAAGATAACAAGTTTGAGGTGTTTGTTATTATTGATATTTAGTTATAAGAAATAAATGATTGTTTATAAAAATTGTCTTACATTTTTTTTATATTGGATAGATGTTAAGTTTGGTTGACTATAGAAGCTATACTTAAAACAAATCTGACAACTTAATGTGCATAATTGCATATCAGTTACAAATATATTTTACATTCATTATTTAAAAAATATACTAAGCTGGGAAATTATTATGAGTGAATTTTGTAAGGTGTATTTATTTACAATAATAAAATATAAAAACAAGTGAAGGAAAACTAAACATACTACTTCTAACTACTACAAAAAGGGGCACTTAGAAAATCTTTAGAAAAGCCTAAAGATAATCTAAGTGCTCCAGCCCACTACCAGAGGGCAGCGTACCCAGCATGCTGGCCGCATTACCACGCTGGATGGCAATGCTGATACGTTGAGCCAGAAAAAGGCCAGCATTTTGGTCACGCGTCGCGTCAACCAAGCGCTCCGAGAGGTTTTGGAAAATAGTATGGTATACTTCATTTTGTAAGGTTAATTTTGGTTTTGCACTTGACCATTGTATAACAACTTATACCGAGAAAACTATACTGCAGTGTAATGATTTGAAATTATTTAGCAATTGTAAATAGCATAGTCGAATTACACGGAAAACATGACTGCAACAAAATTATTATTTGGTCTATTATAAATTGATTCTGCAAATATCGGGATGATACATTTAAATATCTATACTTACATAAATATAAATTCCAGAGGGTCGAAAATCTGTAATAGAACATATTATTCGAAAATCATGATGGTAGATAGACCTGGCTTGCTAATTCGCTCCAATGAACTCAGAGACCTGGAGTTCGTTGACCAGTTTGTTTATCTTGGCTCACTTCTAACTAATGAGGGTGGCACGGAAAGAGAAATAGCCAGGAAGATCCAAATGTCCAAAGCAGCTATGACTAAACTCACTAGAATATGGAAAGACCATAACATATCCCGAAAAACCAAGGTGAAGCTGGTGCGTACGTTGGTATTCTCTATCTTCTTTTACGGCGCCGAATCCTGGACAATTAGGAAGAAAGAAAGAGACAAAATAGATGCGTTTGAGATGTGGTGTTAGAGAGACGGATGTTGCGTATCCCGTGGACTGCACGCCGAACCAACGTATCTATTCTAAAAGAGCTCAAGATAACCACAAGACTGTCTGCTATCTGCTTTCAGCGAATTCTCAAATATTTCGGACACATTGCTCGTAGGGACCCTGACAGTTTAGAAAAACTGATGGTAATTGGCAAAGTCGATGGGAGAAGATCACGCGGCCGCTCACCTACCCGCTGGTCTGATCTAGTTAAGACCTTTACAGGCTTGCCAATAACCCAAGCTGTCAAGACCGCGGAGGACAGGACATCATGGAGGAGCATAGTGCACCAAGTGATCAAGACTTCAAGCTAGACACGACCTTCAGCAATGAAGACAACGACTAAGAAGAAGATTCGAAAAAACGACCGACACGCGTTCACTAAATCATAATAAATTTAATTTAAAATTACCTACCTATATTCATTTTCTTAAGAAATAATGTCAATCGTAGAATACAATTTAACAGGAATAAACAAGGTGCACTTACGAAAACCAGAGCGTAGCAATATGTGCATAGAACTCAAAACTTATCGTAATGAAAAATTTAATAATATAGGTACTAGTTTAGAAAATAAATACACGTCTAAAGTAGGTAGGTATATTTTGATATTACCAAACTTGCGAGAGTCATTCCTGTGAGTGAGTTCGCGGTATTATTTATGTTTTTTTAAATTAGATCAAAAGTGTGCCCACTTTAAAATATAGGGTACCTATGTGTTTTGTACACAATACTCATTCAAGTTGCATTGGTAACCGTCAAACTATTGAGTCAAATCCACGAAATAGGAAGATTTTTTCCATGTTTTTGAACGAGTTTGTCTATGGCATAGACTTTCCAATTGTAACTTCCGGTTAATTGGCGGTTTCACACCATTTCCGTATCCTAGGCGCTCATAAATTTTTTAACCGACTCCAAAAAAAGGAGTTATATTTTTGTATCGTGGAATATTTGAACCAGGACACATAATATCAACGAAAATTTCTTTGATAGTTCCAGACGTGACGTATGTGTTAAGACAGGAGTTTTTTTACTCGTATGATAGTTAATTTTGTAGCAAGGAAGATTTAGGTTTATGGCTGCCATGAATAAGTTATGAGAATTAAGTTATGTGATCCATAATCCTCCATTCGCATTGCTATTGAAGCATTAAGTAATTAGTCTGATGTCATTTTTCTCATCTCTTCCGTTAGTACTCCTTAATTTAATTAGTTATTTTTGACTGCACCTAGCCTGATGCAAGTTGCAAGATATGGCACCCTTGCCTAGAAGAAACCTATTCCCTCTCTTCTTGAATACAGCCAGCTTGTGCAGCTGTCAACTACTAAGGTATGTATCTATTGTAAAACATTTTATTTACGTAATATCACTAGCTATGTATGTACATAAAAAATATGTAGGTAGGTTTTTCTTATAAACCGACTTCATAAACTGAAGAAGTTCTCAATTCAACAACATATTTTTATAATTATTTATTTCTGTTGAGTTAGCACTTTTAACCACTTACTACCACTAAGTACTTACTTATTTATACACTTTTCTAAAACATGCAACTATGCTCTGTAATTCCCTTCGAAAAAAGCACGGACTTACAAATTTATGTCTGTTATTTTTAAATATTTAATAAGGCCAACATTTAAAATATTCAAGTACTTACGTACTCTTTAACTTCATTATGCCAAAAGGTATTTAAAAATCTTTACCATACATATATATAAATACTTTATAATACTGCTGATGGAGACGTAATACTTGAACGTAAAATTATAACGGACAAAACCTATACATTTATTATAATGGGACACCCATTCCTGCTGACACGTTCTTTAAGTGTTAAAACAGTTAGAAAATATAATATACTTACCTAAGTTTGAATAAATAAATTACATTCATCTACTTACACATTTTTTAACATATATAACATTTCAAATAGGTACTCGAAATGAAGGTAAACCATATCAGCCCATTTGGATGTGTTAGCTTGGTGATTTCCACTAAAGATATAAATAAATATTTCGTGACCAATGTTACCTAATTTTGGTAAGTAGGTACATCATTTATTTATATAAAATTATCGTGAAATATATTCCTATAAACGTTTTCTCTTACTTTTAGAATATTTTTGAAGACGTATTTCAATGTTCAAAATGTAAAAACAATCTCGCGGTTCACTTCTTCGGCCTGAACCGGTCGAACTCGAACAATGAAAATTCAAAAAAATCGTTATTTTTTTTTACGGCTTCTTCAACGGACGAGGGGAGGAACATGGATCGTAGCGGCGTCAGAGGGGTTGCTTGTTCGGTTGCTTCGCGTCGCGCTTGCGCCCGTAGTTCGCGCCACTGCTACGTCGCTTGCAAGCCAGATGTTCTGAAAGCTTCCTGTCGTAGTTTCAATACTCCGCATTTTATCTGTTAAAAATTATTGTAAAATGGTAACCAGGACCTATAAATTAATTTGTTTAGTGAGTGAAGTAATCAGTGCATAAATTAACATGTGAATTTGAATAAACTTTGTGTATTTGCTGAAAATTATCGAGCGTCTAATGTCCACGAGTTCACTCGGGACCAACAAAGCGGCGGACATTTTATTTTGAGTACTCGATAATGTAGCGTTTGCGTCGGAAAACATTAATGTCGTTTTATGGTTATCAAATCGGATATCGTTCGCTTACACCTTTTGTGAGTATAATTGTGTTTGCATTGGTATTTTAGATAGAAACCCCGGATATGTACACCCAAGTTTGTTAGCGGTTATGCCAAGGTATCACCGCTAGGTTGTCGATATTTTGGGGTAAATGTCGTTGAAAAAGTGACGTAAGCAAAACTGATCAGCTGGATCTGTCGTCGTGGACCTTAGGTATCCTTGGAACCTAAAAACATCCTTATCGACCCACTCCGCTTTCGAGGCTTCTTACTTGAGATTTCCGCGCGCGCGGCGCCCCTAACCTCTTTGCTAATTGAATTGTGATGATTAGGAAACGTCACAGTGTGAGAAGTAGGTTTTTATAGATGCAGTAATATGTTGTGTGATTTATTTGATAGCGATGCCGAGGGGGGTGAAGCGAGGTCCGGCGGAGGGCGAGGCCGAACTGGTGGTACGCGCCGGGGCGTCTCCTTCGCAGACCACCTTCCTGGATGACAGCCCCAGCCAGCCCATCAGCTACCACCTGCTCGACCACGGCTATGGCGCCACGCCGCAGCACCAGATCCGTCGTGAGGCGCCGACCGCACCGCCGAAAACGTCTGAAGTAAGTCTTTTACTTATTATACTTTATAAGTGACATTCATTTGCTATCACACTGCATGCAGTATGAAAGTCCTACAAGTGCAGATAGGTATTACATCTATTCTATGCTATAAGTATAACAAATGAAGCTTTGATGGAGAAATGTTTCTGTTGAGTAAGCATCAGCAGCAAATGTCTAGTTTTGTGATCTCAATTGACATACTTGGCCATAATTCGGAGAGTCATTTGTGTTGATAGTAATCTGTAATTGATGATTCTGTGTGTTGATGAGTAATAGTGTTAATTACAAGCAGACAACCTTACTCAGGGGATTGTAACATTCTTTTATCCATCCTGACTTGAGCTCAAATATCTACTTGATTTTGTCGACTAACTTGCCAAGGCCAGGCTTAAATTTGTTTAAATATAAGCCCACACAGAAATTTTATTTTGTTGTTGGAGATAAACTTAAAATATAGCTTGAACATTTGTAATTCTGTGATACTATTGGGATCAAGAAGATAGTATTGAATGAGTCACAGACCAACTGTGTTTAGAGTTAGACACATCTTTGAATGCAACTTGGTATTTTCAGTCTATGTAAAGATGCCACAGAACATACCTTATGATAGGCTCAAATGGCCAGCAACTTATTCAGTAGAAGAAGAATTTATTATTTATCTTCTTTATCATATTCTGTGTAAGGCTCCTGCGACTTGACTTTGAACAAAATATGCCATTATGGGTGTAATCTTTTGCTATAGATCAATCATGCTTCAAGTGATAGAATGCTCAAATTATGTATCAAGAGAATCAATTGTATTTGATAAAATAGGCTTATTTGTTCTAGAAAGTATGTATTGAATAATAATTAGGTGTTTTTGGGTCTTAGCTACTCCCAGATGCTTAAACTCATTCATGCAAGCTGGTTCAAACTGAATGCAGCAAGTTAATATTAGAAACATGAGGTTGAGGTTATGAATGTGTGTGAATTTTGAAAGCATGCTTTTAAATATAGGGTCTACAAGTTTAGTGTGGGGACCAAAATGAAAATGAGGTCAACATCCTCCAGCTGGGGGGTCACTGAACTTTACTCAATACCATGTCTAGATGAATGACTGTCAACTTTAGCATTTTTACTATTATTTTAAAGATTTCTAATCTTAGATACTATGAAAATATCTAGAAATTTCTTTTGGAATAGATATTGGTAAGTAATAAGTACATACTCATGCATGCTGTACCAACTTATTGTACTATGAATTAATTCTTGATTGTAATGAATGACTGTTCTTTATCATGATGATTTTTCAATGTTTGCTTTATGCAATGATTTTTAAACTTTGTTTGTCTTCTTCACAGTTGACAGTAATCTACATAACCTTCTGTGCTTACTATAAAAAGATTATGATATTTATTTTGCATTATGAATATGAACACTAATTTGGAAGTGTCTTTTGAGATAGATGTTTTCCAACAAGTTGGATTGTCTTAGGGTACTTGTGTCTGCATTGTGCTCGTCATTTTTAGTTTGGAAAGGAAGTAGGTATCTTTGAGTTTAATTCTGTTGCTTAGGCATGATAGATACAGTTCTAAATTCTTCTATCTATATATTTTTATTACCTAGTTAAACCATTCATTATTTTTATCAATAAACATCCCCGACTTCAATGTCATGTAATATAAATATTACTGAGTGGGTAGTTTAAGAATATTAGACATCTTTAGCTTATTTTTTGCTACAAAAGTTCTATTTTTAGGGAGCATGGTGACTAAAGATTGTAAAGCAGGATACACACTCGTATTGATATCTATTCATCAGTTCGTAATCTGTCGTGTTGAAGATAACAGAGAACATACAGCAGATGTTTGTGAGCCTCGAATGCCATAATCGTGTCGTCACTGGATTTTGAAACGGCTATTTGCAATCATTACAACAAATCAAAATGGCGGATGCTAGGTATAAGCGAGTCGTGTGTGCGCGTTGCTTATCCCCAAAACAGCCCTACGGGACCCTCGCGGGGCCCAGTGGCGCCTCTAGTTGTTGTTCTTACAAATTCTTATTGGCATTTTTTGTCGTCGCCGCTTTTTAACTTTTTCACTGTTTTTCGGCTTCTCCCACCGTTTAGGCGGATGTAAAAAAGTTCAAACAATTGCCAAGTTCTTTAAAAAGATTGAGCGCTGTATTGGATAATATTTTGACCAGATTCTTGGGAAATATTGGTCTCATAGCTGGAGTAGATGTCTTGTTTGACTGGCCTGTTAGCTTAGTTGGTAGTGGCTCTGCCTTCTAATCTAGGGGTTGCGGGTTCGATTCCCGCCTGACACAAGTATTTATGCATTTTAAAAATGTATAATTTCTTGTGTCGAGTCTGGTTGTTTGTATGTATAATAAGTATGTATTTACAAAAGAAAATTATATAAGTATTATATCCGTCATCTAGTACCCACGACACAAGCGTTTGCTTAGTGTGGGACTAATGCCCATTCTCACCAACCTCTCCTAATTTTAAGGGAGCCCTTAAACCACCCCTAAGTCATTTTAGGTGATAGTTTTATTTTCACCAACGCTTAAGGGTCACCTAAAATCTTAAGGGAGCTCTTAAAAATAGGGACCCGATATTCGGCCTCCTAGCGTTAGGGGGCAGTTTACCGGAACCATTGGCTATCGTAGCGTAGAGCGAAATGGACGAATTCTTTGAAAGTTTGGAAGCTATCGAAGTTGTGGATTTATTATCAAATCGAAATACATTTAGACGACCACGCATTTATCGTGAAAGAACAAATTATTTCACGAAATATGATGACCAAGACTTTTTTGTACGTTATCTAAGGAAAGTGTGTTATTTTTGTTAGACAAAATAGAACATCATTTGGAATATCCAGACGACAGGTAAGACCATATTTTCTTAAAATTTTGCCTTATTCAATGAATTGTGCTTTTGCGTCATGACCATTATCATTCAGGTACCTACCTATATACTTAGTTATGGTAACGGCGACCCACAATAACATTTTGCTAATATTAAATCCGTTTACAAAATTAATTGACTTTCTCTGTTGCAGGAATAAATCAGTGTCACCAATTAACCAACTACTATGCACTTTGAGGTTTTTTGCAACTGGAAACCATTTATTAGCAGTAGCTGATATGGCAGGAATTAGCGTAGCCGCTAGTAGCAGAATAGTTCAAAAAGTATATCAGGCTATAGCTACTCTGCAACATGAATTTATAAGGTTTCCAGATACTGAGCAACAACAGAGCCAAGTGAAACAAGACTTTTATAAAATTGCTCGGTTTCCTAATATTTTAGGCTGCATAGATTGTACTCATATAAAAATACAGTCACCAGGTAAGTTAGTAGTATATTATAAGCAAAAATTATTAAATTATTAATTAATTATTATTAAATTGGCTACAGCTAAATAAATAACATATATTTCAGGCGGAGATGATGCTGAACTCTTTCGGAACCGAAAATCATACATGTCTATTAATGTGCAAACAATCAGTGCAGCAAATTTATTAATTTTAAATGTTGTTGCAAGATGGCCTGGTTCAACACATGATTCAGCTATTTACCAGAATAGTAGACAATATTCTAAATTTGAAAGAGGTGAATATGCAGGAGCATATTTACTAGGGGATAGTGGTTATCCTTTAAAGGTAAAAAACTTATATTTTATATTAGGTAAATCAAACTATATTTACAAATTTATGTTATATTTATGTAAGAAAAGTTAATATGTACAAAGTAAATGTTCTATCTATTTGTCATTATTTTTCTGTTGCACTCCTAACAAATTTTGTAATGGTAAAGCACCACCTGAAAGAAAACATATTTTTATTATTTCAGAGTCATCTTCTTACACCATATTTAAACCCAATAACAAGAGGACAGCGGTACTACAATGAGGCTCACATTAAAACTAGACAGTATGGCGTTCTGAAAAGAAGATTTCCTGTCTTAGCTGTAGGAATACGGTTAAAACTCTATAATACAGTGAATGTTATAATCGCCTGTTGTGTTTTACACAATATTTGTATATTAAGAAAAGAGAGGGACCCTGTGAATGATGGATCTATACCAGATTTAGAAGAAATCATTAGCAGTGGGCAAATACCCAGTACACTCAATGTCAGCGATGATCATTTGTATGGGTCAGTGAGAAATGGCATCTCTCAATATTATGAGGATATGTATTCTAATTAATTGACAAGTTATTATTATGATTATATGTACAATAAAATGTATGTAAAAAGTAAATGAAGTACCTCTTATTTGTAATAAAATTTCATTTTTAATCTCCAGGTCTTTTATAGCTGCTTGCAGCTGTAGGTCATGTAATTTTCTTTTAAATTCTATTTCTTCTAATTTTAATTGTATTGTCAGGTTTTCAGTTGTTTCTCTTAATTTATTAATATCCTTGAAACTGTTGCAAACAGAAGCTACTCCTTCACTTCTTTCATTTGGTTGAGATATTAGTGGACGCCTTCTTGACCACAAAGGTTTCTTCGGTAGTGGTGTATTAGAAATGTCTTGTTCTTTTTTTTGTAATTCATTCTGAAAAAAAATTGTTGATTAGAATTATTCTGAAACTGTCTATAACAAGACAAGCTCAATTAAAATCAACACATGCTGGAGTGGGCTCTGTTGGATTTTGAAGGTTTTGTACACAAATTTGGCCAGTTATCATTATAGTACACATAATGCATAATATTGAGTAGAGAAAAAGACCACAAGTTAATAAATACTTACATTTATATTGGACTCCTCAAATAGCTCAATATTTATTGTGTTTGTAGAAACATTTTCAGTATCTTCAAGGCTTTGGGGAACTTTTGGGAAGCTTTGTTCAGTCGTTTCCATAGCATCACTGTCTGGAACACCTTGAATTCCAGTGCAGCCCCGCCCAACAATAGAGCAGACTTGTTCTAATATGGGATCAATTTTTATAACTGATGGTCCTCCACCAGTCTGCATTGTATCCCTGCGTGATGCTGTGTAGTAAATTTTGCTCTCAGTTTTTAGTTTCTCCCAAATTTTCATTAGGGAATCCTTGGACCTGAAAGTTGAGAATATTATTAGATTCAATCCTGAGTGTCTGTCCCTTTTAGGACCAACCATTATTACAATAAAATGACATAGTTATACAAAGAACAAACCTGTAGATATTTCCATTCATATTAAATGACTCTGTCACAGCCATCCAGGCATTATATTTTGCCTCGTTAGTAGCACCATCCGTTTTCTTATTTAGAATGGTGCCTCTGTGGTCCATTAAAATTTTAATCAGTCGCTCCTTTTCCTCGCCAGAGAAGTTTTGTCCTCTTTTCCTTTTTTCAGCCATTTCGGTTTTAGTTAATTGATTTGTACAGTAATGTGGGTAATATTGATCAGGAGTTTCAGTTGATGTACCTACTGTAAAACTACGAATAAGCGCAAACAACACAAAAATAACTATAATCTCTCCACTCGATAGTAAAATAACACGAATATTAAATCTCGAACGAAAATTTTAACGTATAATCTTAGCTGACAACTGTCATTTTTTTTTTTTAATAACTGCACGATTTCGTATTGTGCACACTTTATTACTACTTTATATCATTTTTCTTTATTTATCAAAGAAAATCTAACTGCCCCTAAGCTTTTATTATGTTTTTGGTGTTTTTGTAATTTTTAAATCAGGATATACCAACAAAATACAATATCGGTAATGTCATCGGCTAAAGTACGGTTTTCTCGCTACACAGATAAAAAAACATCTGTCACTTAACTAAGTGGCCCCTAACTAGGTATCACCTAAGCTGATGAAAATGAAACTAAGTAAGGGACCGATTTAGGTGATCCCTTAGCCTAGGGTATACTTAGTTAGGTGGAGTTTAGGGGTACCTTGGTGAGAATGGGCATAGATGGCGCTGTGTGCAATGTCCCGAAATATTTATTTATTTATTTATTTAATAGCAGGAAATTGATGTAATATGAATAACTTATTATCTGCGTATTATTAACTGTTGTTGTGGAGCAGCTATTTGTTTCTAGATACCTACAAATAAAGGGTGAGATTTCTTTAGTCAATGGCGGAAAACATCCCTGCATTTTTTTGCGAATGCGTCTTTGCTATATTCTTATATCGGTAGTAGGTATATTTCTGCTCACATACTCGTGAGAGTACTCGAAAGTTAGTTTATGTTATTCTAATAAAAATAAACGGATGCTCTTATGCGCTATTTCGTCGACTAACGATGCTGAACATCAGGCGAGTTTAGTCAAGCGTGAACCTTTTTACCAAATAATATGGCAGTTTTGTTTTCAGTTTGGATTTATATCCTATCTAGTATTTGAATCTTAAGAACATGTGTCTTGGCCTGTACCTGACCTACCTGATCAAGTTAAATATTTGTCAAACTTTGTAAAGATCGAAGCCAATGGCATATCAAGAGAGAGGCCTATACCCAGCAGTGAGACGAAACCGGCTTTGGATGATGATAACGATACTTCGTAAATATAATTCATCATCAATAAGCTATAACTGAATGTACGTGTGAATAGTGCATGGTTCAATTTAGTCTATAACCAATCTAGTCGGTGCAGGCAGAGTATGCGGCGACACATCAACGAGAAATTATGTCCTACTTGACTACTTGGCTCGAAGACGCTAGCATTCCTCTCTGAAACCGGACGTGGGGCCGACACATTTGAAAATATTCACCGTGTTATTGTCTCGCCATTTATGTAGTCTATGATTGTATATCTATACTAATTAGTCATTATGGAAGCGAAAGTTTGCGACTGTCTTTGTTTCCTTGTTAACGCTTAAACACGATCGATATCCACGATCAACAAAAATATTGATTGTACTGATCAACATTTGGTTTGGGCTCTGAAACCTTGTTAACCACTGCTGTTATGCAATATTGCAGCATTTTTTGAGTCTTGTCACAGCCCTGTGATATGTCTTGTTTGAGTTTTCAAGGGTTTGAAATCCCTCTTGATAACTGTAGTTGTCAATCTCGAACGAAACCAGCCAAGCTACGCTCTTGTGCAAGAGATCAAATCATTGAGAATCTGTGTCTTATACGACATTAAAATTGTTAGCTATGGATCGTGGCTGTTGACAAAGTTCCCACAGACAAGTATTTAATTAATCGTAAACATATCATAGACAGGCGTAGATATATTCTAGCGAAGTGCCTGCGATCACTAGTTCATTAGCACTGACCAATTATTATCAAACAAGTAATTGGTAAACACGTAGCTAGATAGGGTTTCGATAATCTTCGATTTATCAGCTATTAATAGCTACTAATAGTCATCAATCCATTATTTGCTTCCTGAACCTTGTTTTTCTACTTTGAAGGCCAAATAATAAAATGTATTCTCTGGCATTTTGTTTCTAATAGTCTGATGCTCAAGCTTGAAACTGCAGGATCATGTTTCATCTTTAGATAGATGATTTTGTTGATAGCGAGATGACATTTCATTTACACATATTTATTCCATACTCACCACAACACAATCAATAGTTATTATTCTGTTTCACTCGTCACTGTCAGCATTTGATCGGCACGTAGCGTGGCGCGATAATTTCACAAACGATTTTTGTGGTCGACAGACGAGACGTATGAAAGAGAATTCATGCCCGTAAAGATATTTGCGGGTACCTAGCCATTAGGGAAGTACCCTATCACCATTAAATGCATGTGTGGTAATGTGTACTTCAATTGTTTCTTTACTGTTTCTCTCTTTATCAGAAGTCACGTAGTTTCCGGTAGAAATAGGTCATTTAGTCGGCCATGTAGTTGGAGTAAGATTGCGCAAAAAGAATTTGTAATGCACTCAATCGCACTAAACAACATTACAGTAATTGTCAGATAACAAATGGTAAACGAGATTAACAACTCAATAACTAACTTTATTTAGATGGATACTCACTCATGTCATATACGAAAAGCTAGGTACCTAGTTTGATGATATGTTATTGTGAATTTGGGCTGTTGTCGTACTTGAAATGAAATTAAAAATAATTGTATCTGCATCTCTTTTTTTGGCTTCCAGAAAATCGGGGCTAACGAACACCCACGATAGTTAAAAGGCTTTTTTTCTGAATTCTGTTAAGAGGGCATACGCGTTATGCGTTTAACTTACACGAATGTGACTATGCTTGAGTCAGATTAAAGTCGATAAAGATGTCGTTTTGTCGTTTGATTCGAGGAGAGCCAGCCGACCGGAACGCGGGTCCGAGTTGGGCCTACTCCTGTTTGACGCCATTATAATAACGGTTCTTGTAATGTGCTTCTGGCTCGTGTAAGCCGTGCTGCTATTAAAACCTAACCGCTGCTTTCCATATGTTGCTGGTTAATTAACAGATCACGTACTTATCAATTATATTAGCTCTTAAACTTTAAAAGGATTCTAAAATGTCATGGTTTCAGAAAAGTGTACTGACATGTACTGACGCTTAATACGTTGCTGGTTAAGTTTCAACATTAATAGGCAAACATCTTGAAAGATTTTAGCCCTTAAAACGTAAGTAGGATTCTAAAACATGGTTTCCAAATGGCTTGAGAGAAATGTCAAAAGTACATGCATGACATACGATCACGACTTTGTCCTTGATTTGGGAACCGTTATCATTGAGCGAAATGTAATTGCATATTCACGAATATAGTTACAAGAACTTTATACATTAACTTGACTTTTATATGTTATTTGTATAAATCATACTCATATGATCTCGTAAAGTTTGGTGGAACATTAAAACTGAAAAAAAAATTATTCATAGATTCTATTTCATCTCTCAAAATTTGGTTGAATATTGTATATACGCCATGCACCCATGCATTACTAATAGCAGCTCGACCATAGGGAGAGATATGAAGTAACTTCAATCATAAAATGTAAATTACGTAAAAAAATAACCATAAGTATAGTTTTTTCTATGTTGATTGATCAATGACTATATTTTATCAATTATCCTAAATAAGCCTCAAAATTTTTCAAATCAAATCAAATCAAATATACTTTATTGTACACCAAATAAAAAAGAACATATTTAACATAAAGGTGGAAGGTAACCAGGGACATTGGGCGACCTTATCACTAAAGTGATCTCTTCCAGGTAACCTAGTTTGGACAACACTACAGGAAATCCTTAAAGCTGGCGTACTTAACACAATATTAAATAATTTAAAAATAAAACACAATAACAAATATAACATTCAAAGTAAACAATATACAAACATACCTACTTACACACAAAACTACATATTATTGATATTTAAAGGAAATAATATATACATTGAAGGAAATCACACAAAAATAAAAGAAAGCAGAACATATTTCATGTAAAAAGACTTACACACACCAACTAACATCACAAAGTAGAAATGTAATGATTAAAAACCAAGCTCTGAAATATGGGCAAGGATTTAGCCTGCTTGATATTAAGAGGCAGGTCATTCCACAAGCGAACAGCTTGCACAGTGAAAGAGGAGTGATAGTAGATATTGGGATGGCTAAACTAAGGAAATTTCAAGTGAAGGAAACGAGAAGAGCGCTGAGAATCGGAATGGGAGGCAGTGACAAAGGAAAACCTTTCTTTTAGGTACAGAGGAGTGTAAGGATTGAAGAGGATTTTGTACAAGAGTGAGAGGATGTGTGCATTACGGCGAAGACGGATTGGTAACCATTTGAGCTTTTTTCGAAACTCAGAAATGTGGTCATATTTACGTAAACCAAATATAAACCTAATGCAGAAATTTTGAATTTTGAATTTTTCTGAGGATTCGGGAAAAATGTTTCTGATTGTGAGGCAAACAAAGTGTAACGACAAAATGGCGGAAGCCTTACACAAAACCGCACCGAACCTTACCGGTTACCTGTCTGTGGGATATACGTTCGTCAAATGTAACTCGCGCAACATATTCATGACAGCTATTTTACACGAGATGAGGTACGCAAATCGTATTATATTACGCAGGATCTTGTTACGAAGAATATTTCGTTTCCTGCGTTCGTATAAAGGACACTCACAAATGAACATCGGATATTTTGAACTATGACATTTCCATAATGGTTATCAATCTTGCCTAGTCTAAAAAATTCAATCGTGCAGGCGTCAGGTCGTACGGATTTGCATTTAATTGGGCTCCGGCGAAGTCTGAGCCTTTCCTTTACATAACTTTTGAGAGGTAACTTCAAAGTAAGATTAGGGAAAGGGACGCGATTTTGAAGGGCGCCGGGTGACGGTATTTGCTTTGCCTTCGAGGAATTCAAAAACGAGTGATCGGGTCAGAGAGAGCTGGAAGATAGATTGTCTCATTTGTTTCGTACGATGTGAGATAATAGAAATTTACGAGTTCCGTTCCGTCGGTTGCTAGCTAAGACGAAGTCGAAGTGGTGTGCCCAATCAGCTGGGGGTTAACCTTCAACTTGTCGCTGTGAGGAGATAGGATAAGAATAGCGGAGGCAAGTGTAACGGTAGGAGGCGCACATGTTCGCAGTTTATCATGTCTGGATGGCGTTCACCCGCGGCCGCCGCCCAGCCATGTGGCGGGAGCGCCGCGTGGCCTGCCATGCCAGGTACCTTCCTGTCCACACTTGCACTGCACGTTGTCACTCCACACCCGACTCAGGGGCCCATCCTAGAGACGCTCCCTAGATCCGAAATGCCTGAAACGCGATGACGTAGCTACAAAGGAGCTCGTGAATTAATCGCTGCGAGCCGAATTAAATAGATCCTTGCCGGTTTAATACTTTCTGTTTGTCGGTTGCATTAATTATTATTATTCTGATAGCACAATGGCTAAATTGATTATGTTAATGGAGCAAACAGTTTGTGCAAAAATAGGGATGTTTTATCTTTGCAGACGTCAAAGTTGAAGGCACATCTGCTGACTGCTCTGATTCCGAGGTGCAGGGGAGCACAAAGATGTACAATCCGGCAAATTAACAATAGTTCCCGGTCCGTTAGTAATAATAGCACAAATATTTCGAGATAAGAAATTGCCATTCTTTCGCTAGAGTCCCTTCCGAGAGCTCGCCGGCTTTTGTGTTGATTCTAATTTATGTCATGTATTGTTGTTACGTACCCTCCCCACACTTCCTTTAGGGGCTCGGCCCACGGCACATCTCCAAATTGAATTTGTTGCATTTGAGCTTATTGAAAACGCCTCGTGCATCGCGCGCCTCTCCACTCCGTCTATTTTAATCCCAACTCGTTTTGCTTATTCGCTAAATAGTTTCGTCATCGCGGTTTTTCCGATAAAGAAACAAATTATTAATTAAATATGGGGTCAACGAACAGATTAATAGTGGGAACAGTTGTTACGACGATGGTAGTGCTGTGGCGAGGAAACGAGTGTCGGACTTTGTTCTACGAGCGATGACGGCGAAGGGAGCAGATAACGATGACTTATTTCGTGCTTCGAGTGAGTGCTATCTGTTATTTATCTGCCTAGTTCCTTAATTGCAATTTCATGTTACATCAGGGCCGGTGGATCAAACGTTCGTTGTAGCTCGCTACAAAGAAACCAGCCAACTACCTGGGGGTGGATGCTTCTGAGAAACGGCCGCCTATAAAAAATACTGGCCGACGAAAAATATGTAGCTCGATACCAAGGGTTGATGATTAGGCAGTGTTAATTTTGGGCCTTATTATTAGGGATAACAAACCAGCCCGTGGTTTCAAATTATCTCGAAATTCCCGAACTCTTGGTTTCTTGTTCTACTAACTATTAAAATCTATGTTGATTGTAAGTACAATAATATTGTCGTTGAAGTTTTATTACATCAACATCGTAGGCCCATTTACTACAGAAAAATATACACATTTTAATGGTAAACTTGCGGTCGGATTCATTCATTGTGGTTCACAACAACTCTAAAACGTGACTGACGCCGAGTTTACATAATACTATACAGAGTAGGTAGATATACAGAGACCCGAAATTCTAGGGACATGTCATGTAGAGCAATAAACTTTTCCTCGACCTTGTAAAAATACTGACGAGCCAATGTCAAAACTTTTGATAACATGAACCTAATTTTTATCGTCGAGAACCAAGTCGTAAAACATTTACCGCCGCTGCCAGTTTCAAACATTTCTCAGTCATCGGAAACTTGTAGTGTTGTTTCCTTGTATAAGTTGTATGGTATAGTTTTCAGATAACTTTAATAATAGATGGAGCATTGCCGGTATATCGTTTTGAGTTACAATTGTGTAACTTCACTAAAGTTATTTAAAACGTAGAAGAATGTGTTTTCTTGTATGTGTGGTGTGGATTTAAACTTTTCCTATGTTTCAGAATAACTATCATAATTGTAGAATTCTGAAATAATATTAAGCACAGCTTGCCCCTGCATAAGAGTCTTTAGATTACAAATGTTGTCTAACTGCTAGTACATTTTATCATATTGTTAACACGACTGTATAAAACCCTCCTTTTTCCGACATATTTTGCATTGACGCCGTAGTTGTGATTCCCACGGAGAATTATTTTTTTCATAGAAGTTCTTATGGCCAGATATACATTGTGGTGGATGTCTAGGACCTTCCACGTCCGATACGTATTTTGAAATATAGATTCTACCTATATCGAAATTGGTTAAATAATAGAATTAAAGAATCATTATTAACACAGTTGTATGTTCTACTAGCGGGTGCCCGCGGCTTCGCTCGCATAAAAGTAAAACTTGCTTCCTCTATTTCACCCCTTTAAAAGTGGCATTTCTAAAAATCCTTTCTTAGCGGTTGCCTACGTCATAACATCTAACTGCATACCAAATTTCAGCCCGATCCGTCCAGTGGTTTGAGCTGTGCGTTGATAGATCACTATATCAGTCAGTCTGTCAATCAGTCAGTCAGTCACCTTTGAGTTTTATATATTTAGATATCTATATGTATTGTCTCTTGTCTCCAGACGGTGAAGCGTCGCCTAAACCTGAGCGAGAGCAGCTCCGGCAGCCAGCACCACGTGGTGCCCATGAAGGCGGACTTCAAGACGCCCAAACAGAAGCGCGTAAAGGTGCTCGCGCCATACTCACGCCCGTCCAGTTCCATGAAGAAGTACACGGAACGATCCAGGTGGGTACACTTGAACTGACGATGATGATGATTTATGATTCGTACCAAGCTGACGTAGACGCTGGAATATAATCTTGCGATCTTCAAAGCGAGAGTGAATCGGTTCTTACTGGGTAAGCACATTCCATCTTAGACCGTAATGATTGCTTATCATCAGGCGAATTATGGTCAAGTGCAAACCCATTCCTTGTAAAAAAAAACGCGTCTTCAATTCGAGACTCTCAAAACAGAGTTTTTAAACCGCTTATAGGACCTCTGTACTAGTAGTACTGCTGACTAATAATGGCTTGCTTGGAAATACACAAACTGAAACACATAAATGGGACCAACAATCGCTTAACATCAAAGTTTGCTTACATTATCACACTAGTTGCGGTAAAATTTATCACACAGCAACACAAGCGCTTGCTATAGATGTGTCAATTAGTATATCACAATCGATAGAGCCCAGTAAAAATATTATCAATTCTAGCAAATAATTAATTTTGCTTTTTGGCTTGATTACAATTCCAATACAAAATCAGTTCAACATCAATATTAATGCTATGCTTATGTAATACATGCAAGATAAGTACAGCGTACAGAGAATTAAGACGAATTCTTGAATAAGTCAGCAAAGTTCAAATAAAATTTGTGCCTTATTTTGGGCTTCATTTGCAACTATTTATAATATACAAGCGAACGTCACATGTGCATGATATACATAAAAAAAGGTTTAAGGTAAAGACTTTATTTCACGCCAAGTTTAAACTAAACTGTCGTCACATCAAAATTCGTTACTCTAATATTCTTTATGTAAACAATATGATGTCTCTCGACTCCAGAGTTGGCCACTCTCATTCGATAAGAAGAAGAAAGATTGAAACATGTAATAGGACCGGCAGCGGGAGTCGAATTTGTTTTATACTACATATGTAGACATAGTAAAGTGAGTAAAACGTCCCCTTGTTCCAGATTCGACACATCACTAGGTTTACTCACAAAGAAGTTCGTCGCGTTACTGAAATCCTCTCCCAACGGCGTGCTCGATCTCAACATAGCGGCGGAACATCTGTCGGTCCAAAAACGTCGCATCTACGACATCACCAACGTACTAGAGGGCATAGGCATATTGGAGAAGAGATCCAAGAATAATATACAGTGGAAATATGGTGAGTCAATATTAGCTCCAGACTAGATTATATTTATTGGTATTACGCTTTTTTTTGTAGCTTCGATTAAAATATTGTTATGAGCGTATTAGAAATCATGTTTGCACATAGACTGATATTGCTTCTTCTTCAGAGGAACAGCAATATCTGAATCTTAACATGTCAAATGAAGTAAAGTTCTACGAATTTTGGTAGCAATCCAGATATCAAAGTATTAGGGCTCAAAACAAAATAATTTATATCTATCACATCTCTTCTTTCATGTGAAGTAAGTAGTACAATTAAATAGTTAGTAATTCTATGCTTGTGTAAAATTTACCATCTAGAAATTTCATATGGCTGTTCCATCTTGTAACTCCAAGATCGACATCCACATGACACAACATAAATCCCACTCCATGTTCCGCGTTAAGTCAGTCATAAGGTCAGTCATCAGCTGACAGTTATATCTTGCAGGCGTGGGCTCTGACCCGGGCCCGCGTGGCGTGGAGGCCGACGAGGGCCGAGCCCGGCGCCTGCGGAGAGAAGTGCGGATGCTCGCCGCCAGAGACATCCGGGTCAGTAAGGCAGTGGCGAGCGCAGAGAGCGCGCTGTCCAGGTTGTCCACCGACCACGGCGGCAGCGCGTACATCACCTACGCTGACCTCAGGTCTATCAGGGAGTTTAGGAATCAAACCGTCATACCCATCAAGGCACCGCCCGATACTAGGCTTAGTGTGAGTATTGTTGCTTTTATAAAACTTACTAAATAAGTAAAGTTGGTAAGGTATAGATACCTCTGAAATCGTGACAAAAGTGTATGAGACGGAATAATAACTACGGCTAACAAGAACTTGATACAAACATAATATAACGTTAAATAAATGTTTGTTATGAGAATGTCGTCTGGATGGTCTGAATGATTGTCTAGAAGCAGTATCTCTTGTATTCTAATTGAATGTGTGACAACATTTACCCACTGGTCACTGACAATTTATATAGTTTATACTAATTTCTTGTTTGTAAAAATACTAATTCTGTGTTTCCAGGTACCCCACCCGAACGAGAAAGGTTACATGATACATCTCAAGTCAATTTCTGGTGAAATAGAAGTTTACCTCTGTCCAAAAGACAGGCCTCCAACACCTCCGTCATGTAAGTAATAATTTCTCTAATGAGTCGTATTTCCTCGTGACTGAGGGTCGTGACTCCCCCGCAGAATTAATTCGTTAGGGGAGTTGACTTGGGCAGATACATCGTGGTGGGCGCCCAGGTCCTTCCACAGATTACACATGTCCTTGAATATTGTGGTCCTTTATCATGTTGGTTTCCTCACGATGTTTTCCTTCACCGTTAAGTGTGTGCAAATCCACACATAACTTGAAAAACAAATAGTTAGTAAGTAATAAAATACTCTGTTAAAATATTAAATGAATATGGATAGAACAAATTATTGTTATTGAAATATATTATTAAAGGTATATTGAAACCACTGAGAATAGTAGTGGGGCTAGTATAAAAAGAAAAAAAAAGTATGCAGGGTCAGTTATTTATCTAACATTGTTATTGTGGAAATATTGGCTTGGGCGCGCCGGGCTTAGATCTGCGCAGGAGTGGCGTACAAGACGGTATGCCTATGCTCGGTAATGGTCGCTAAATGCGTTTTAGAATCGTTGTGCAAGCGAGTCTTTTTTTCGTATAAGTACCAACAAGTCTATTACATATGAGTCTGTATAAATGCGTTGAAGAATCTTCATGCAAGTGGGTCTGTGGCTTTATTTTACTGCATAAGTGGCCAATAACTCCGTGTGTGTGAGTGTGTGTGTGTGTTGCAGCCACCCCCGTGGACCCGCTGCTGGAAGACAACAAGGCGCTGCTGGCGCCGCTCATAGCGCAACTACAGTCGCTGCCTTCCAGCTCCATCACCGCCGACTTCACGTGAGTTATTAATATATATTCTATCGCCAAGCAGTTAACAGTCTTCTAGGTAAGCGTGTTACATCATAGGCGTCAGCAATGAACATCAGGCAGGCTGTAGTCAAACGTAAACCTATCCCACGTAAATAAAAAAGTCAACTTTGGCAGGCTCGTTTGGGAGCCTACATACCATTAGGAGTTATATACCATTACGCGCTTTATTTCCGACCAAAGTATCGCTTCTTTTTTGTCAGACCTACATACATGGGCCGTTTGAAAGCTCGACACCCGAGTTCGCCACTGTTATACTAACTCTATGCTCAACTGTTGTACATAGTGTTACAAATATTCCATCCTAATGTTGACTTTGGAATGTTAGATAATACAAGTCGTGAAACTTGGTGGCTTCTTCTTTAAGCTTTCAATGTAAATTCTTAATCCATTAAGAATTTACATTGCAATACTTTTCGCATTTTGTTTAAAAATGTAAACAGAAAGTCAGCGGTACAGAAATATTGGCTTTGCCTCTTCAAACACAGAGTGTCGGCTCATATGACGAGATTAGCATACAAGTGTGAATGCGAGAATTTCGCGCCAACAATGCAAGCCACAAGCAAGCTAAAGCAAGGGCCGGTTGACCCTGTTAAATACAAAATATGAAATACATTAGGTGTCTTCAAACATTGTCTGTACCATATATTTGTAAAAGCAGGCATGTATGAAGAGTAATTTTCATTACGGACGGCATAAATATCTTCACCGACGGAAGTAAGATCGAGGGGAAAGTCGGAGCAGCTGTCACCATCCAACAAGGTCGCACTGAGATAAGTACCCGCAAACTCAAGCTCGACAATAGCTGTTCCGTCTACCAAGCAGAATTACTAGCCCTAGCAGAAGCCACAGATAAAGCCAGTAAAATTAAAACGAACAGCTGCAATATATATTGTGACTCGCGATCAGCTTTGGAAACTCTGACAAATGCAACTTCTCCCCATCCCCTCGCGGTAAGAATTAGAAATAATATCAAAGTGCTCGCTGACCAACGCAAAATACTGAGATTATTTTGGATTAAGGCACATGCGGGGATGGAAGGGAACGAAAGAGCAGACGAGCTGGCGAAACATGCTGCGCTGCGACTTAGAGTGAGGCCTCACTACGATTGTTGTCCAGTATCGTTTGCAAAGCGAGAAATAAGGAAAGCGTCGCTCATCGAATGGAACGAACGCTATAAAAGCGAAAAACAGGGCTCGGTGACTAAAGCATTTTTTCCTGACGCGATTAGATCTTACCACGTAATAAAGAAGATAGAGCTGGACCACATCAAAGTGCAGCTTTTCACCGGACATGGAGGATTCCTGGCCTACCTGTACAAGTTCAAACGCAAGCCAAGTCCGGCCTGCGTTTGTGATCCTGATGTAGAAGAGAGCTCCCTGCACTTAATTACAGAATGTCCGGTGTACGGTAGATATAGATATGACACAGAAAATGAGCTAGACATAGATATTAAAGTATGTAATCTGCAAAACATTATGGAAAATAAACACATTAGAAATACATTTTTGGAATACTGTAAAAACATTGTAGTAAAAGTTGTAAATAAAAACAAATAGTAATTAAGATACGGTACAACTGCATAATTCAGTTTATGTAGTATGTGCCTATAAGTTTATGTTGTATGTATATAATTATAAGTAGGATTAATAAAGCATCCCCAGACTCCCATATTCCCTATCTGTGTATAGTTAAGATCGTCAATTTATTAAACACATGCATAGGACAAACAAAAGTAAGAAAGATGAAGGATGAAAGGAAAAATAGTATGAAGCGCGAAAGTGCGAGAAGCATAAAAGTGAGAAGTAGAATGAATGAGTCAGAAAATAAGGCCCCTGATATTGTCCGGGATCAGTACAATAAAATTAAAAAAAAAAAAAAAAAAAAAAAAGAGTAATTTTCAAAACGCTATTTCTATATGCATAGAATTCTTGGATCGATAGGTAATGACACTGACAACTGCTTAACTTTAATTTTCACCAAAGAAAAGGCGATAGAAAATCTTTCCTGAATGGTCTTAACTTAGTATGTGTTTGAAATCTGTATTACCCACTCTCTATCTAGAAAGAAAATTAAATGGTTAATTCCATCCATGCTGCTATTGTTAGCTCAGAACGATAGCACGGATCCACCTTAAATCAAAGTCTATTATATTTCGTAATCAACAATTACATCTATCCTATCTCATATTTTTATTATTACACAAGTATGAAAAAGCAATCCATAATAAAATTTCGAATATAGGTACCTATATAAATAAATATATAAATACATTTTCTTATATTTTTAGTGTGTATGAAAAGAATTGTTTGATTTTTTGGTTTCACTGTGTGTTGACTGTTCTTATATCATCATCATCACCCCCAGGACGCCGGTAAAGCGCGAGCCGCTGGAGGAGGGGTGCTCCCCGGGCGGCGCGCTGGTGGTGTCGCGGCCCTGCGTCACGGACCCCACGCTGCCGCTGGCGCCGCCCGCGCACCCGCCCGACACGCCGCACGACGCACACAGTACGTATATTTTTTCTTGCACCTTGAGTCCTATTTTTCATTACTAAGGTTTTGCTCGTGACATCAGTGATTAATTCAATGGCAAAGTCTTGACCCTCAGTACCTGACACCTGTCTTTGGCAGAGCACATATTATATACGTCGCTTTTCTACATATTTCAAACTTCATAATAAATGCAAGCAATCAAAGCAAATTCCATTCCAATATTCTCTACCTTGGCCCTTAGTGCCGCTTTAGGCTACCTTATGATCAAATGCCTTACTGTCGAGTAGACTACAGAGTTGGGGGAGTAGTGTGTGTGTTTTAGTAAGTATTCAAAACACTGTGTGGTGTGTACCCCAGGTCACGAGGCGCGCGGGCGGCTGCGGAACGCGCTCATAGCTGACAGCGACGACTTCGCACCCATCATGGGAGGGGGGCGCTTCCAGCTGCAGACTGAGGACCAGGAACCAGGTACGATAGCTATATCACTCTGCCGGGTACTTGGGACTGATATACATTATATACTACTTTCACTAATGATAGCATTTTATGATCTTACGGTCACTTCCTAGACCAGACTTAGTATTTCTAGAGGAAAAATTGTGTTACTAATTTTAGTTACAAATGGCTACAAACATCTACAACCTTTAGCGGTGAATCTACACACTGGCTGCCCTTTTATGTAAAGACATTTCATAAAATGTTTGGGTTGCGAATGATTAATTTAAAAAGTTGACTATTTTATTAGGATTAAATAAATTGACTTACCATTCGTGTTCAAGTTATAACATGTTATAAATACAAAAGATGTATGTCTTTTTCAATTACACTGTATGATTACCTGATGTTTTATGTCAGTATAGTCAAATTGTAATCATTTGACATTTGCATGTAATTCATCACATTAATTAATTATGTTATATCTTAGGCTAGGCTAGTATAACAGGTGGCAGAGCAAGACAGCACAGAGAGTGCAGGTCTCGCAGCTAGAACTCTGGCCGTGAAGTGTGCGTGCATTCACATCACAGTCTGAGTTCTAGCTCCGCGATCTGACCAGCGACAGAGGAGCTTCATGGGAGAAATGGACGGTTATATTATGAAAAGAAAACTACATACATTATATTACAATTTCAGGCTTTTAGTTTTCCCTAACGAAGTAATATGGGGGTAAATAATGGTCTGAACTGCTTCGAGAAAAAATAGGTATGGCCGTGCCGCTTCTGCTCGATCTGACAAGGGCACTGCCGTAATCATCAAAAAACAAAATAAATAACAATCAATTTATCTTTATTGTAAACCAGAAATAATGAATATTGATAATATAATTATAATATAAAAAGTAGGTACATATCATAACATCTTAATCTCAATGTGGGTTTGGCTAAGGATTGGATTTTCTGGGAAAGTGAATGTTTTTTTTGTATATTACGAATTATGATTATTTAAATGTAAATTCTATATACTGTATAACATGCATTTATAAAATGTAAAATATTGGGCCTTACATAAATATTAACAAGACTGTGTGACTTCACCAAAGAGCCTTTCAGGAATCCCCATGTAAAGTGTTTCATTCCCAGCTTCCTTGTATATTAATATTTAATACCTTGTCAATATTTGACGCCCCCTCGTGTGTACAGTGTGTGGAAGGTGGCTCGCTGCATGCTTATTTTGTCATTGCGTTCACATTCATTCTCACGCCATCCCAGCTTTACTAACTTGTGTACTCATTCATTCACTATATCACGTGGACCGACAAAGTAAGTATGGAGGATATTTTATTATTATATAAATGTAAAATACTGTTTTAAAATTAATTTGTGTCATAAATTACTTACCAAATGCACAGAACAGTAGCAGAATTGATTTACAAAATGGTCTCAAATCTTGATTCTTCTTTCGAATCGTATTCCCTCTTGACTGGAATTTTGACTCTCTCGCAGAATTGACTTATTAGGGGAGTTCTCTTGGGCAGATACATCGTGGTGGGTGTCCTTCCACGGAAGACACATGTCCTCGGATATTGTGATGCTCAAAAATTTCGGTTGCCTCACGATGATTTCCTTCACCGCTAAATGAGCGTTCGGAAATTCGTGAGTTTTGGAACTGGGCAAGCGCAGTACAAAAAGTGGTCATGTCTTGTTAGTCGCAGTATCTCTGTCGCTGTTATATGTGCGTTTGGAGATTTATACGAGTAACCCGCCTTATTGGTTTGAAAATAACAAGATGTTTGAAAAACTGTGAAATTGAAAATTGCAGTGAAATTAATACTGGTTCTGATAGGCTCACTGCGAGACACACGCGCTTGTTCCATAGAAAGCATAAATGTTTGCTTCTTCACAAGCATTTCGAAGCTTTCTTACTTGTTCAGTTGCATATCTTATTTTCATGCTGGGTTTCTGGTTTATTTTAGTGTATTTTCTGGTTTTAATTAAAAAAAAAACAAAATTGTGGACCTAATACTAACTTACTAAAGCCACCCTCTTAAAAAAAAACTAGACATACCTGTAACAACTGAACATGTGGGAATTTGAAATTAACTGATTCATTCCAAAACGTGGTATTTGCAAATCTTCGAGTCCTCTGAAATTATTGTCTGAACTGCGTCTAATTAGTCGTCTAATTTCTTGTTCCGCGCAGCGTCTTACGCGAACTTCGGAGGGCTTGTAAGGTTTTGTATCGAGTGTAAATATAAATATTAAATAAACTATATAATGAAGGTTTGAGGGCGTATTGGGGCGGCGCCGCGAGCTGTGTCCCGTGTGGCTCCAGTGCGTCCTGTAGCACCATGGGATTCAGCTCACGGCGCGCCCCGCTAACACCACATCTACTAACCACGCCATCGTAACAACCGCCTCATTCTAACTATGGCACCTCTATGTATACATACTCGTACTACATGCTCTGTGATAGGCTGAATGCAGAGGTGCGCACACGCAGCTTTCATTTCATTTTTTCGAAGGGTTTTCGGGTCTTATTGCTTTTCTATATGGATAACTTAAAGTGTGAATAGTAATTTTATTTGACAGCTGATGTTTGGAACCTTATGAAATGAGTGTTCAATTAAATTAAACAAGAAAGTTTTTCACAGCATTCGCAAAAGGATAAAGTAATTTTAAAGGCTTTCGTTTTTCATGAAGTTCTGGTTAAATTACTTGGAAAAGAGCCAAATAAATAACATCCTTGTTACTAAACTCAGTTATTTCACTTGCACAAAAATGGTAACGTATAAGTATATGAATTAAAAAAAGACAATCAATCTTTTTAAGCATAGCTGTTTTAAGTAGATATGTAACATTGCTGTAACGCGTGGCCTCCTCTGCATTCAGTCAATTCTAACATACATGTTTGTTTCATTGCACTGACTCATGACTAACAGAAACTTAATATTGTGGCTAACAAAATAACAATTAACGATCATAACAATTAACGATCATAACAGTCCGTGCAGTGAACTAGCCATGCATTTCTCACGGCGAAAACTTGACCGCCAATCACAGAACTCTAAAATGACATCATTAGATTTATGACAACATTTTGGACATCGTTGATTGGTTCGTTTAGTCAGCGATAAGTTTTCACCTTGGGAATAATGTTGCGCCCAGATTTACACAAATATGTATTGTATATCTGTGTAAATCTGAGATTGTGTTAGTTTAAGCTTTGTGTCGATCTTGCTTTAATTTGTTCACTATTTATATAATAAACACCCCTTATACACTGGTGACGGAGATCTCACATAATATATCTGATTATTTCACCTTTCTTTTCTATGTCAGGGCTTAATTATCCATCTATGTACATTTTCATCCGCTTCTGTAAAATGTTGCTGCTCTTTTGGCAAATACATGACAAAGATTTACCATCCTATTATATTGTAAAAAAAAGAGAAAAAAAAAACTTTCAGAAGACTTGATAACCTCCTTTTATAGAAGTCGGTTAAACATTAACACTTAAAAGACAAATAATATAATTTATCATGAAAATGTTAAAATCTTGTACTTACTGATTTAATAATATTTAGAAATAGAAATCGGTGTCGCCCAATACTTTTTGATTAATGAATAATTAAATTTAATCTGTACTAACACAGAGCTAATTTAAAAGTGAACAAAATAAAGCAATCTAATCAATAGTTAATTATAATTAAATGAATATATGTATCTTAGATGTAAGTAATGTAAGACCCCATATAAAAATGTTTCAATGTATTATCAATGTTATGTAAATTAAACATTACACAGCGAGGTTAGATGACTGTTAAATAAGCTATCTTTATATCAGAGGTAAGATTACTGGAGATAAGAATTTGCAGCGGATATATTTTGAAGCCTTACAACTTAAATAAAAGTAGTTGTATTTATGACTCTGCTAAAGTGGCTCACCATAGCTATTTGTCTGAACGATTTATGCAGTGAACAAGAGACTAGACTGGTTGGAACTGTTGAAACATAAAGATTATATGATCAGATTAATTATTGTTTCTATTCAATAGATGATTTATTTAATGATCTTGTAATAACCCGCGACAGATACTATATCTGTCGCGGGTCGAAACTGGACGAAATAAGCTCGGGACCGAGACTGTTGGCATGGCAAGAGAGAGACCTATACCCAGCAGTGTGAATAAACCGGCTGAGGATTATGATAATGATAATGAACATTCCAAACGTTGGTTTGTTGGGTTTTGACGGCGCTTTATAAATCACGTAGCTGCATGTTTATTAATATCCAATATTAAATAAATATTAATACATATTTATATATCGTGTTCCAGAGCCGCTGGACTTGGAGCCGTTCTTGGCGTTGGAACCGCCGATGTCGGCCTCCGACTACGGGTTCTGCCTCGATCACGACGAGGGGCTCACGGAACTGTTCGACTTCGAGTTCTAGTGCTGTGTTCGGTGCGAGCGCCGCCCTCCACCCGCGGGTGATGCGAGCAACCACGCACTGTGACACATCACTATGCAAGCTTAGTGGAGTCCTTTCCATGATATGGTCTGTGGTAAAAATTGGAAGTGACATTTGACAGTTCATATCTGTCAAATTTTACTGGTAACTAAAGCAAAACCTTTTTAGGTGACGTTAGTACATATGTACATCCAATACCAAACTTGACATCTTTTGTTCCACAACTCCTGGATGTACGTCATAAAATTAGTTCCGCATACTTTTTGTCGCAGGTCGTTATATGTGCCTATTTTTTTTTACTGAGACTGTTTTTTGCGTTGGATCCAGGAGTCCAGTAACTATTTAAGAGTTTGGTGTCATTGATGTATAAAGCGCAACGCTTGCGAGACTTACATGGAAAGGACTACAGCTAAATTTCATTCGTGAATTGTTTATGTGGTTGGTAACGTTGGTCGCGTCGCTGTGTGACGTCGGGTGCTGGACATAGGCCTCTCGCTCGGGACTACGAAGTGGCTCAGAGTGACCATAGAAAGCTAGTGATGGATTCAAAGACTGTTCGGTGTCGCGGAATATCAATTTCGGTCGCCGCCCTACGAGAATATTATTTCTCCAATAATGTATAACCCGTCGCGGTTTCTAAAAAACATTCGCATAATTAAATATGGGTTAAAGTGCACACGAATCAAAAGTGTATGAGAAAAATCATCAATCAAGATGATTGGAAATGTTACTTTAACGCATTTTACCTTCGGGTAAATATTTTACGTTTACACGAACACCATAGCTTTATATTTATTGATGATATATTTTATTTGATGGTTGAAGCGAACAGGCAATGTCAAAAAGAAAGTAAAGTGATGATGCTCAGAATACTTTATATAATTTGCGTGTAAAACTTGTTGTGTTGTAATAAATCATATAATTTTTCATGTATAAAGTTGTCGATTCCTCAGTTGACAGAAATGCTGCGTTTCTGCTCATTTGGTGCTATTTAAATCAACCAATTAGATTCTTAGTGTCATCACTTACTTCAGATCTCAAACAGGTTCACCTCTAACAGCCAAAGCAATATAATAATCTACTAACAACTGTCTGAAAATGTTACAACAATGGAAATTTCTCGAATTTATCAATTTCTCTGTATGTGTTGTATACTACGTCAATGAAACAGCAAGATTTTTGATGGCGGAAAGTTATCATTAGAAAAGAAATCAGCCAGTTAAAGAATTGTGAATTGACAAGTTTGAACAATATTATTTTAAATTGTTATCCGGCAATCTTAGAACCTTCCTGAAACGATTTGTTTAAAAAATCATAATCTGTGGTATACTTTTGAAGGGGACAGACAGCGGGACTTGTCTTTTTTATACTATGTATGTAAGATGATGGGTGGTTTCTTTTTCAAGTGAAAACTTTCCGTCATGAGAATAAACAAAGATTCTCGTTTAACCATAAGTTTATCCGAACTCATTAAACATGCGCTATGTATTAATAGATGAATCAAGTTTGTTTGTTTGGTCCCTTGCTGGCTAAAGCAAGGTCGTGGAACACGTAGAATATCGGACGTTGACCTTTTATGTCTACCTTGTATATTATATTACTATACGCGTATTCTCTACCGGTGGAACCTCGGCTTTACATGCCTTGTTTCGGGATGAAAACTAACGTATATCACTCACTGAATCCTATATACTAGCACCATAGCAACAATCACGATGATCTATCGCTCTGTTGCTCCGAAAGCATTACATGAAGCGAAACAAGTAGATAGATAGATAAACTCTTTATTGTTGACACATATTAAAAACGAACAGTACATAAAACAAATGATTATTTTAACTAGTACCACATGCGGTAGCTTTATCGCTGAAAGCGATCTTTTCACGGCAACCTTTGGCTGGAGAGAAATAAAATAATAAATAATAAAATAACTAGAGAGAGAAAATTTGGCTGGAATGAAATAATCATACAGGAAAAAGAAGGATGTGGTGTACAACAAAACAAGTACCTAGATCAATGAATCTACAAATGCACCTGTTGTTTTACAAAAGAAATCTTTTTGTTTCGTTTCTTTTTATCTGATTACTGGTGGTTATGCCCAGTAGCTACAGATATAGACACACAGATCAACGTCCGCTATCCCCCGTGTCACAAGGCAGTGCAGCCAGTGGAGGCTCGTGCCGGCCGCCCTGTACATAGTCGCTCAAACGAAGCGGCGCGCCGGCGTGTACATATTACGAAGTAATGAACGGTGATATCTTAGCGGCCTTCGATTTTACTTGTAAAGCTAGCTCTAGTACCAGTGCTCGTGCGCACACGACGCTAACAATGCACGCACGCGACGCTGTGCCGCCAAATATTTAGTTGAGGAGTGTGGTGGCGAGAGCGTGCTTTTGTATGAATTGTTGGATAGTAAGACTAGAATACTAACCCCTGGTTTCTAGAACGGAGATCAATTGCATTCTCCCTTCAAATCAATTTCTTCTCGATTTTATTGGTGCATTCACACTTTAAGCCAATGACAGTGCGTAGAAATCGTTTTAATGGGAAAATTGAATTACTCATTGCTTTAGAAATCGGGAGAATGTTTGAGTGATGAAATATAATATGTACATCTGAACAAAAAACAAATCTAGAGTAAATAGGTTTCTTCTAGGCAAGCGTGCTACATATTAGACTATAGTGGTGCTTAACATCAGGCAGGCTATTAGTCAAACGAAAGTCTATTTAATGTAAAAAAAAAAGTTCGCCTACGTTATCCAACCCGGAAACAGCGTTTTTGGCTGGACGACAGGAAATTAGATTGCAACAATTTGAGTCATTGCACCTTATCTTGAATCTTACTTTAACAATTTGTACAAAAACACGCTCTAGTCAGCACACAGTAAGTTCCATTGGGTCGGTTTAGTTGTTCGTTGTATATAGTCGGAGGGAGCGAGCGCGCACACATGTTGTTTCCGTATCCGTATTGGTCTACAAAGTACAAAGAGCGAACCAGGAGCCGTCTGCCGCGATGTGATTTAAGTGGGAGTCTCCGCGCGTTCCCTCGTTTTTGGATAGTTGTACAGCACAAACCTATTAATAAGTGCATATCAGAATAATTTTAATGTTAGACTTAATTTGGAACTCGCGAGAGCGGTACGATTGTGAGCCGAGTGTCTCGACTGTAATATTTGTACATACCTACTATTAATAATAATGAAACACCATTTGGGAAATGTCAGTTTTTGGAGAACTCCATCGTGATTTAGTTAGTTGCACGTAGGCGTGTGACCGCGGTGGAGTGCGTTCATGTTGAGTTGCTCATGTGTCTGTCAGACATACCGCTTGTAGTATTAAATTACATCATTTATATAAAAAAGGTTAAATTGAGTTATTGTTAAGGTTGATTGCTTTCGGAGAGATCACATAGTTTAATGCTGAATTACTTAAAACATAAGTGCGCTACGCCTGTGGTTAAATCAAAATGAATTGGAAACGCCTACTATGAACTAGCGAGCATCAATGTTTGTTTTCCACCTAACTATTTCTAAGTTGAACTATTGTCAGTTTAAAATCTATTGTTATTTTTAGTTCTTAAAAATTACCCCGTACGAAGCAAATTCTGTATTTATTTCGATCATTTTATTGCGTTGACAGGTTTTGCTTTTCGCGGATCTTAAAAATTACGTGTTTTATTTGTCGTTCTTTTAATAAAAACTCACAGCCTGAGTTTACTAAATGTTTATCGGTAAATGTTGTATGAATATTGGGTTTTGTTTGTGTTTGGATAATAATAGAAATTGTGACACATATTCTGGGGCCAAAACAGACGAGAAAAATGAGTACAAAATTAATGAAAAGTTTTCTCGTAGTTTAGTTTAGAATCATACATTTCTCACCGTCAATCATCGGTTTCCTTTCTTTATCATACATCTGAGCTGATTCACGTCTCTGAGCTCAATTCATTCAAAATATCTTGTATTTGTTATGTTTATATGCTTTGCATTGTGGATGTAAGTCGGTATCTCCATTGATGAATCGATTGTTAAAATACTTATAGTGAAACGTATTGGCACTGTGTAGTACAAATTGTATTCCTTTGAATCTAATGAATTTCTGAATGTGAGATGCGAGAATATTGTACGTTCGATTACTGCGGCTGCAATATCTGGAGCTGATTGTCCATTTTATAGAAACCTCATTTTGTAATGCGCTTATAATAGTTGCAGTGCGATGTAAATGAATAGCAGACTGTATCACTTTGGAACTGTGGATAAAATTAGTTCGTTTGATGTGTTGATCGCACCACGCGGCTAACATTACAAAATGTCTTTGATCGAGATAGCTATTTATTTGCATCGCATTGTATTAGTTCGTCTCGATCGGTCCTATTTACCGAAGTGAGTTTTCGTGTCGATAACTACAGGAATAAATGAATGAAGTGTAATTTTTGAGACTTTTGCATACTGGTAATTTAACACGAATAAAATGATGTATACTAAGACCCATGCTGTCTCCTTGTAAATGAAGCTTCATGTTTCAATGTATGGAGTTACTTGGTATAGTGTGTATTTAATAAAATATGTATCTGTTTTATGGACACGAGAGCTCACGTACTGTTACAACGAGTTTAATCCGTACATATTGCTATTGGCGGCGGTCCACAGGGTCCTAATGTAGTAACCACAAATCAGACAATATTTTACTGATCATTCGAGTTTACGTTTATGACGCAAGCGAGGTCTGCATGTATTGTGTATCGACGCGGGGTAACCAAATTTTGTAATATGTATTTTAGGCCCAGTTGCTGGTTATGTACTTATTTTCCGTTTGTTGGAAACTGACATTGAGTAGCGCTGTCCAACATTGTCAACGAGAGCGGGTTGTATTCATAGCGTAGGGAGCGCAAGTAGCGCTACATCGGGATCTTTTTGATGTTTTTGTGTAAACCTTTTGCTGGATTATAATGTAAAAATTAAATTGAAGGTGCAATGTTATTGTAATGTATTTATAGTGTGTGTGAGCGAGACGGGGCGAGGAGAGATACGCTTGTGGCGCCACCACGTGGTGCATGTTTCGTTTGTACTCTTTTGTGTTGGAAGACTGAGGTTGAATATTCCAGTTTCGACGAACGACCGAGTTATTTGTTAATGATTATAAAGTCATATATATAGTTAGGTTATATTTTTTAATAAATATAATATTGAGATATGTCATATACTTATGCCTTTCATTCCTGAGTTCCTTTCACGTTGTACATGGACAGATAACAGGTTTATAAATAGTTACGTTCAGTTTAGACTGTTCAAATTGCACTTATACAAAAACAAGAGAGTATCATTTGTATTTCAAATTTAAAATCTGTGATCAATGATAAGCCAATACAATTAGGTAAATAAATAATAAAACACCATAAGATTGACTAGTTTATTGAATTACAAACTATGTTAGAGTATAATCTATGAGCGTCTTATTTACTAGGTTTGTTCAAATGACATAACTTAAATTACTACATTATTACGGTACTTTAAATACTAAAACTTATATTCTTAGCATAACAAACAAAACGGACATATTTACAATTAAATTAATACTAAAGCCTCATAATATGTTAAACAATCATATATATTTCATTTTATATAAATATAAGCAATTGCATACGGAAAACGGTTACTTCTGAAACTGACCTTTTTGCAATATGATATCTTTTTTGGTCTAATAATTGAACTTAACATTACCCAGACAGAGTTGGGTAGACCTATGTGAGTAAGTAAATGAATGGGTGCACCCATTCCCACACCAGGTCCCCAATTTCATTTATTGTCGGAATCGGACTTTACCCAAACCTCTTGGTAAATAGTACGATACAACAAGGAGTAGGAAGAATATCTGTTTTTGCTTCTATCTTGTTCTTTTAGTCCGTGATGAAGTTGTCAAGCGGAAAGTCCTTGAAGGAAGTGGTCCAGATGTCGGTGAAGGCGGTGGAGACCAGGTCGTTGATCAGAGGCCTGATCACCGCGAAGCCAGGCTTCCAGGTGGCGTTGATGAGACGGTCTAACATACGCTCTGGAAGGATAAATGTGGTTTATTAGGAGAGTGACTTTGTTTCTGTTCTTTAGGTATGGACCTTTTTCGGTAATCAGGATTATAGGTAACTACATAACACATAATCTTTTTTGTTTGACTAATTGTTTTATTATAATGAATAACTACAATAAGTAGTAAAACGACCTGTAATAATCTTACATTACCAATAAATGAGTATTTGAGTTCTTTTAAGGGTGTCTTTGCTGGTTTCATTTGTAAGAAAGTGCCTGCAATTTTTTTTCCCTACAAGTTTGGGAATATAGCGAAGCGTCATATGAACATAAGGAGTAAAGCAGGGAAACTTTCTGGGACCGCTGTTCTTCCTTTATACCAATATTTTGTCTTGTATTTACCTAGTTTTTTTGAACCTGACGATTCATTTGACTAAGACAACTAAGCAATAAAAAATTCTGTAAGAAATCATAGCACTCGGTTATGAGGAAGACCTCTTAAAAGAGGAGGAGATTTTACACAGATGGTGTAGACTCCCTATCCCCTTACCAGCGACCGGAGTCAAACAAGGAAACGTTTTGGGACCGTTGTTATATCTTACTTATACCAATGATTTTTCTTGTAATTACCTAGTTTTATAGAATTTCACGATGTATCTGCCCAAGAAAACTCCCCATTGTCTGATTCTACAGGAACTCACTACCCTCAGTAATGAGGACGACATCATAGAGCAGAAGATATGTGACAAAGACAGTATAAAGACTATCCCCTTACCGAGTATCCCGGAGCCCCTGAGCAGGTTCCCCACGTGTATCTCCATGTCCCCGATGTGGTCCACCTCCACGGCGACCTGCACGTGTCCGTCGGAGCGCTTGATGCGAGTGGTCTGCGAGTAGTCGCGGAGGGTCATGTTCCAGCGACCGGAGCGCAGCACGCCCAGACCGAATGCGTCGCCCTGCGGGACAACGTTTGTATCAGAAACTTGCTTCTCGTGCTGTTGGTGATGGTGATTATCGATTTATTTGTTTATTGTGAATTCCAGGTGGAATACCCCGACCTAAAAGTGTAGAAATGAAACTAATTTCTTCACTTTGCTTCGAAACTTAATAAAATCACTAATGTTCTCATTGTCAATATTTATAGAGAAACAGATAGACAGAATCACAACAGAGTTATCGCCTGGAAAAGGAAAAATAAATTAAACAAGTACTACAAGTGGCGCCGCCACATTTTCTACACTTTTTGGTTGGGGTTTGGTTATGTTATTTAACGATAAAGAGGCTACGAAGGCGGTTGGAAATTTCGAAACTGGATTCAGTAACTTATTTGTAGATACTTACATTTACTTTAGCTATTATTATCTTTTCACAAATTGTTCTTTTTAGGTCAATTACACAGAAAAGTCCTTCTCACCTTAAATTCATAGTTTCCTTCAAGCCACTTTTCAGGGAAATACTGCGAGTAGATGATGCGCTGGTTATCCCAGTCGGTCCTGAAAACAACAATATTAGTTAAATACAGCACCTGTTCCATTATGTAATTATTTGGTATAATATTGAGGATATGTTTGTTTTATTTTGAAGTGTGGATGTCAGTTGGTATAATGTTAGTTAACCACTTATGGATTTATCCACATATTAAACTTTTACGTATTTTTAACGCACTATCTGCTTTGTTCACTCTCTTGTTAGTAAAGTGGGATGTTGGACGTCTGTTTGCCAAGGTTGCTTACGAGATTTCTTATGTGTGAACTAGGTCCACACTACACAAAGCCCATATTGAAATATTTCCTCACTTTTTTTTTGTATGTTCGTCGATCAATCCACCAACATGTAGAAGTCGGATATGTAGTCCAACAAACACTGATCACAACAAAAAAATGTGAAGCGAAGTTTAATCTACATATAAGTAAAGTATCATTATATATTATATAGTTCTTGTCTAAATGTTTCCTTACTTGTATTTAGTAACAGTGCTGTCAGTCCAGCCTCGCTCGAACACGTCAGTGAGTGTGAGCGTGTATCCAACACCGGTGATGGCGCGCACTTGCTTGATCTCCTTAGCGAAGTGAGGGTCGAACGGCGCCACGCCCATTTCGGGAATACCTGTAACAATGTTGGTAATCTATATATATATAAAACTCAAAGATGACTGACTGACTGATATGATATAGTGATCTATCAACGCACAAGCCAAACGGATCGGGCTGAAATTTGGCATGCAGGTAGGTAGATGTTATGACGTAGGCATCTGCTAAGAAAGGATTTTGGAAATGCCACTTTAAAAAGGCTGAAATAGGGCGTGCAAGTTTTACTTCTTAATGCGAGCGAAGCCGCGAACTCCCGCTAGTATAATAATTATATAACTGTACCATTGATAATATTATCTTAGTATTAAGTCATGTATTCCTCTTGCGTTGTTCCCAAGGTCGGCTAGTAGGTAGGTAGGGTCGGCTTTCCATCTAACTTAGTACAAGTGTTTATTTTACTGCTGTCTGTTAGGAATCGCATGATTGTTAATTTTCCTTGGCTTCTCCTTCTTATCGAGTGAGAGTGGCTAACTCTGGTGTCGAAAGTTTATCAAACCGCCCTTAGGGCCTTTGACATGGCTTAACGACTGTCGTGCTAGACAAATAGCGGGACCACAATTTTCCTCGTTTAATTATGTAAGTAGACTTACCGACTTTGAAGTACGGCCGCAGTTTATTGAAAGCTCGTTTCATGCACCCATCAAACTCAGGCGATGTCTTCTTGCAAGCGGAAAATATTCGTTCTGAAAAATTACAAGGAACATTATGAGAAAACTAGCCTATGTGAATAGACTGAATAGCACTACTTAGATATTTATTCTAACATACATACATATGTAATTGCAACCATAATCTTTAGTACGCTATAATTATAAAGTTACTAGCTGTGCCTGCGACTTCGTCCGCGTGGAATTGTTATTTTGGGCATTAATTCTTTGAATTTTGAACTGTTTTCGCAGCAAACGCAACGGAAGCCCTCAAAGGTGAATAATTTTCCCGTTTTTTCCACATTTTCCATTATTTCTTCGCTTCTATTAGGTGCAGCGTGATGTTATATAGCCTAAAGCCTTTCTCGATAAATGGTCTATTTTACACAAAAATCTTTTTTCAATTCGCACCAGTACTTTCTGAGATTAGCGCGTTCAAACAAACAAACAAACTCTTCAGCTTTATAATATTAGTATAGATTATAGTATTTGCATTTAACGTAACAAAAGTATTTACATACATAAAATTGGAAGTATGAACAATTCTTAAACATCAAACAAGGCAAGAACTTAACCTAAAGCGATACTATCACTAGGGATACATATGGGTGGGAAGTTTACCTATTAGTTTCTTTCAAATGCTCCTAGGTAATTGAGTTCAGGTACATACATATTTGCGTTGTATGAAGAGTATAAGGTAACATAAACATGAGTAATTATAATAATCATTCTGTATTGCGTTGTATAGCATAGTTAGCATAGTTATGTATCTACTCTTCTAATAATATTAGTTTCGCCGGAAGAACCCTGGCTACTGCAACACATGGAATCCTACAGCAGTAGGCAGGACACACAATGTAGGTAATTTTTCTATGCATCCTAACTTAAATTGTATAAATGTAAATTGTAATGGCATCACTGCATGCATGCATACATACATATATACTGTAACATATTCAGAATACTCTGTTCATGATATGTGTTAAAATAAATGTTTATGATTATAGCACACACTAGATACTACCATAGACTAAGAATACTCAAGCAAATATTATACTGATATTATCCGCGCGCAGTAACATAACACAGACTCAAGTATAATTTTCAAGAGCATTCAAAACAGCCTGTAGGCTAAGAGCTGAATTATGTAATTGTTACGAGAGTTATGTATATCGAAAGTGCCTCCGATACCTAAAGTGGTGGCCAATCGAGATTACATTCATTGAACTTGACCGATTTGAATGCTAAAATATTTAGAACATTGTCATTAACTTTTGATATATTGTATTGTAATTCCGATATTGCTTAAGCTGTAGTGTCGAGTAATATTTTTGAAATTTTTGCTTGTGGTCGTGAGTGGTTGTGAAATATTGTACCAATATCTTATTTTTGATGTAACAACATATTAGGAACGTTGTTGAGATAGGTACTTTAAAGGTACAATAATTTATTGTAATTTGATTGTTTTTGTTTCATAACATTTGATTGTTGATGTTTCTTTATTTACAATATTAACAGGTACATAAAACAAACAAACTAGCTTACCTGGAAGAGATCACTTTAGTGATAAGGTCGCCCAATGTCCTGATTACCTTCCACCTTTATGTAAATTATGTTATTTTTTTGGTGTACAATAAAGTATATTTGATTGATTGATTGATAAAAACAAGGGTAGAAAAACTATACATACTTATTTGATTGATTGTATTTATATTTAAGCAGCACAAACAAAACAATGAATAGTGGTACATTTGCCTCCAATCAGGTACAATCTAGCCATGTGCCTCTAACTCCATGGCAATACGTGAAATACATACATTTGCTCTATTTGTAATTGAAAACCTTAAAAATATATTCGTGCGGTTCTAACCACATCCACTAATTAATTTATAGTCATATGTAGCTGTTCTAAAAAGCTAGCTAATTTTCAAATAATAACAAATACTGAAAACTGTAATATCTAAGAAGACTGTGCAATAAACGTGTTTTTTTACTGTTTTTTTTTAATAAAATAAAAGTACAGAATCCTTTTTGTGCGAGTATAAAACACACTTGACTGGTTATTTACTTTTATACATTACATTTATTCTCGAAACTTCTCTGGGCTAAAAAGGCAAAGTTTGTCCACTATCTCATGTTTGTAAACCTTGGAGTTTGCGACATGTTGGTACGTTCATCGCAGATGGTAACATAAATTGCTTAATGTTCCCATTCAAAACCATTGCCTAACTGATTTTGTTTATGTGATTGTCGAAATTATTTTCTTGACCTTCATTTATATGTAATTAGAGCTCATTTATCACAATTGTAAATCTTAAGACAACCCTTTTTGATCTTGAATTTTAAATTATTCATATTACATACTTATTTAGTATGTATCTATAATATTATCTAAGTAAACGTAAAGATAAATATTTTATTTATTTTTATTTATTTGCCAAAAGTAAGTACATATATGTTTTAAAAGTCATAAAAAACTTCACACGTAGGTATAATAGAGAAAGTTTCTAAATCATTATTCTAATGAACAGTGCAATCCTAATTCCTATGGTCTGTCCAAGGATTCCAGTGTTCATATTGAAACTAATATTATACAGGCGAAAATTTGTGTGTGAGTGAGTGTTTGTTTATGTTTCTTACTTCTTCACGCTAAAACGGCTGAACCGATGTCTATGAAGTTTGGTACGAAAGTAGATAAGATTTTCATCACGATAGAATGCGGGTAAAACCACGGGTGTACTAATACTAGTAGGTACACTTTATAAAAGCAATACAAGAACGGGCGTTATCGAAGGGCGCCACTACATAGTCTATGATACATTGTCTCTATGATGAGCCAACACTTGCAGTTTACGTCCATGCAATACTTCGCAACTACCAATAAACTATATGCAAACTTTACACGTGGTGCCCCGAACGTAACTTCAAACCAACTATTGTATTATCATCATCGGTACCATCTTCATATTGAAGTTTGGAGGTCAATTGGCAAAATTTTCTGCGATCCCATGCTGCTTCTTTTATATGCGGATAGCTTAGTTTTGTCCACTTTTTAATTTATAACTATGTATGGTAAGATTAAAAAATCTATATAATAGTAGGTAAGGGATAAATTTGATTATTTCTCAAATTGTAGGTATCTAAACAAAAAGTTAGTTTCCTACAAACAAGTCCCATACTTAGGTTGTGTGATTTTGAAGTTTCGTAAGAAAGTAGGTTTTATATTGTTTTCCTGCAAAAAGTTTTCAAGAAACCCATAGAACTAAATTATTATTAATATTCGTAATAAAAATTTTTAAATCTTAGCATTTATCTCTAAAACTAGAGTTCGTATGCAAGTACGTTCAGGCTACTACTATTTAAAAAAAACATTTATTTGCACTAAAACATGATGTCATTTTCACATTTTATAAATTAATAAATTATTCAGATTCACTACTAATACTGCTTCTTAAATGCAAACTATTGTTTCCTTGCAACTTGTTATTTTTCGTACATTGATGGTGGATCGCCTTGATAGGGCTGGGATCGGAGCGATAGTTGCCAAACCCAGTAATGGTATATTATTTCAAAAGTGATGTTGAAACTCTTATAACAGGCTACGAATGATTGATTCTATAGAATTGTAACTCAATACAAATGTCGTATCAAACATGTTTCTACATTTCATTTCGTCGTCATTCATCATCGTTCGTTCATCTGTCACAGTACCTACACACAACATAGCCGGGAACTTTATTTTATTCAAACTCGCACAATCAACAAGTCTCAGAGTGTAATTATGGTTGCAATTGAATGCACAGTGAATTTGTGAAGTTTTGATCAACAAAAATCTTAAGGAAGTGTGGCAAATATCTATATTTTGTGATATTAATTATTGTGAGCTCATGAATTAACTACCTACCTGAAATTATAAAAACTACAACTTTATTGGGAGTGAAGGACACGACAAGAGTGAACTACGAGTAAAATATTGAACTTGACCCATTTACTTGATTGCCAGTGACAAAAAAAATTACCCTGCCATCGGGTAAAATTAAATAAATAAATACCAACAATACTAATGTCAGTCCAGCACACTCCGCCGCAAAACAATTTATTACAAACGGGATCCACATTTGCGACCCCAATGAATTATCCTTCTGACGCTAGTGAAACTGAGATCGGCCATGAAGCAGGCCTTAGTGCGGCTTCTGGTCTGAGTGACCCGGGCTTTAAGGTCAAGAAAACCACTAAAAAATGTCTACGTGGCTCCAAGCGTAAGCAAGTAGATAGTGATGACATCTCCAGGGCGGAATTTTTGGAAATGTTTAAGCTGCTCAAGGATGAACAGGATAATAAGCTTGATTTAATTATAAATTCAGTAAATGGAGTGGCAGCTTCAGTTAGTACTCTCACAATTAAATTGGCGGAACAAGATAAAACAATAAAAAAGTTGCAGGAGAACGATGCTGCTAGCCAGAAAGAAATATACATTCTCAAAAATCAGGTTGAATCACTTCAGCACAAACTTTGCAGCACGAGTCTTGAAATTCGAAATGTACCATTAGCACCAAAGGAAACAAAAGACGACCTGAAGAAAATCTTCACCAACGCAGCAAAGTACCTTAAAGTACCAATCCAACAATCACAAATCAAGGATATATACCGTCGAACTACAAAATCGGAAATCAAACCGATTGTTGCAGATCTCACCACTGTTGATGCAAAAGAAAATCTTCTAGCTTCCTTCAAGAAAGTGACCAAGGAACTTAAACAGGACAAGTTCTGCATCACACATCTCAACATTGATGGACCTATTAAACCGATATGTATCGGAATACCTCACTCCACGTGAGAGAAAACTATTCTTTCCTTTCTTAAGCCCGAGACTTCGCCAAGCGCAACGAATATGCATTCTGCTGGACCTCTTATGGGCGTGTCTTTCTAAGAAAGCAAGAAGGCTCGCCCCAAGTCAAAATCTCAAATGAAGAAGACCTCGCAAAGCTGAACTTAAATGACTAGTTTGTAGGATTCATCATAACAGCTTTTTAGTAACTAATGACTCACATTATTTTAAGTTATTCTTACGATTAGCATTGTATATCAAACTTTACCAATTGTCCATGATGTCTTGTCTATGCACATCTATACATTCTCCAACCTATTTACAATAAACACCTCAATTATAACAACCGACACTACGTATTTTATTATATATATATATATTTGTATATTATATCTGTGTATGGACGTAATGACATGTATTTTATCTAGCAATACAATTGAACAAAATATACACTAACCAATCATAATCATACAATATATATTATATAGCCATAACTAGATACTTACAATATTACAAAATATTTACCATATCTATTTACATCAAATTACAAACACTCACATATTGCAATTTATTTATTTTTTATTTATATGCATATAAATAATATACCACCTACACACATAATATACTCACATTTTCATTACTATAAAATGGTAAAAAAAAATGTCACAACTTCATTCCGTTCCGCATCTGTTCATTTTTTTATCGTTCTTGTTTTGTTTTGAATTTCTCTGTCTTGATTGTAAAGTTTTTTTTTTGTGCGTTTTAAGTGTTAAGAAGCCTCTTCTCAACCCTTATGGTTGTGTTCTGTGTACGAACTGTTTTTGCTAACCATTTGTGACATATGTGGCGGTACAGAATACATAACCATACATACCTCAAGTAAGTGTTATGTTGTGTCCAACCAAAATAAGAAAAACTGGATATCACAACACAGGAATAGACCTAGTGTGATATCCAGGGTTCGCCTATCTGTATACAGTAGGTAATACACAAAGCCCTAGTTTATACAATACCATGTAATAACCTATCTTACTGTAAACACCTTAAATGTCAAAATAAATGCTTTTATTATTATTATTATTTCCGTCCCACATACAACTCACGCACAAAGCTTGCTTGCGATTGGTTACGATGTCGGGAATTGTCAAATGCTTGGTCGTAGTTGGTTGGAAGGGTTAAGCTCTGCCTACTACACCGCAGCGGCGGCGGTTGACCATCTCGTGGATTCCTGGAGCCCTTTTTCCAGAAAATTATAACCCAGGGGTCTTCAAGGCCAGAGTAAATAGGTTTCTCCTAGGCAAACGAGCAACATCTTAGACTACAGTGGTGCTTTATATCAGGCAGGCTGTAATCAAACGTTGGCACTTTTATTACTACTTTTATAATTAGTTACTTTTCTATAAAATCAATTATTCGCATATATCAGGCCTACAATCATCTACAATGTATGGTCGGTGTAATTAAGAAGGACGTGCCTGTGTTATGTTGTAGGTGAAACAGTTTCTAATTATCTATTGCTGCTTAGGCCGCATTCCTGACCATTAGCGAGATGCATCAGGTCAAGCCATTAGACTTGAAAAGGTAAATGCGGTCAAGATTATACATCCTAAGTTGAAGATTTCGTAATTATTTTTGTTACAAATGTATCAAAGTTTTTCTTTTGCTAATTTTGGTTTAGATGTACAAAACAAAAAAAAGATCACAGCGTTATACATTAGAACATCAGGTGAGCTTGAGCCTTTTTAAAAAAATATTGACCAGAGACAAGACAAGGTAATAACACCTCTAACTTCATGGTAATAACTAACACGTAACTAACAATGTCTTTGATCATGGATAACGTGATTTTTTTTAAAATATTTCTTTAACATCTATTGGAAACAGCGAAAAATATTTCAAATTCCATGCATCGGTACCGGATCTACGAATCCAAGTTGTGAAATTAAAGTAATAAAATTAGTGATCATAGTAATTTATCGTCCTGCATAATCAATTTATGTCTTACGTACCTGTTATTATGAAATTTTATTGTGAAAGGTTTGTCTGGAAAAGTAGGTAAGTACCACATCTGTCTGAGTTATTCAGCTGGTCAACATTTAGTACATAATAACATATGAATTTAATCTGAGAATGCAGTTGAACTTTCCTGTCCGTTAGCTTATTATATTTTCTTAGCTAAAATAGTCTATAGTTTTTAAAAACTTACTAGATATACTAATTTTCTTTCTTTCTGTTTAAGTGTAATATATAAGTATACAAAAACTACTTACGTATTTCAGAAGCTTCATTTTCTGTCCGAGATAACTGCAAAACGCACAACACTACTAAACTTACAGCGTATTTTATCGACTGCATTTTCCTTAAATTTAATTGAGACAGTCCATTCGATTTTCAAATAAAAACCGGAAACAGTTATAACAAACTCCTTATTGTAAAAAAATTGCGAGAAACTTTTTTTTATTTTTACTGCGAACTTTTTATTTTTATGTAAAGGAGTTTGTATACGAAGCGTGTACTTTGGTATGGTCCAGCGTTGTCTGACAAGGTCTGGGAAAGTGCAGGCCCCGAGTAGTGGTTGCGACAGCTGTGTTGTCATTCCTATCCTATGATCGAGCATATAAAGATGGGAGCATACAGCCAGAGGTCACGTTATGCAATATGTTATGTTACATTCTGATAGCTTTTCAAGATTTTGTAAAAACATAGGACATCAGATTATGCGAAAAGTAGTTAGTAAAATGTCATTTTATAAGTTTAGGTTTAAAGAACTTTATTTTACACAAAGATACATTAATCAGTTACGCGTGAAACATAATTAAAATTAAACATAATATATATTACTTACGTAGTCAAATGAAAACTTCGTAACTCGTAACTCATTATGACGCTGTACGTCCATCGCATTCATCTTATATAATGTATATGTTACGGTAAATGTAAGTAATCGGGAATTATGTATAATTATACATATAGTCAACTACAACTTGCCTGATGTTAAGCAACGTTATAATCTACGATCTAGCGCGCTTGCCTAGAAGAAACCGGTTTACTCTCGACTTGAAGACCGACAAATTATAATTCAGGGGGAGTCTTTGGAACCTCAAATGTATAACGGTGCCTCCTTGCCGAAACTCTACTCGTGCGATTTATTTATTTTATTTACACTTGTATTTATTAATAAACATTTTGATTCTGATGTTTGATTTCTTTATTAACTACATTTACCAAAGGGATATGGTAATTATATATAATTACCGGTAAAAGTGATTAATTCGAAAGATTTTTCCACTTTTACCGAGAGCATTGGTAATTATGCATAATTCCCGGTAATTATACATAATTTCCGCATTATCCACATTTACCGTAACATATATACATAGATTTGTTTTTTGTAATCTTTAGTATATTTATTTACGATAATAAAATATAAAAACAAGGATAGATAGCTGATACATTAAACATTCATAAAGTTTTCTCTTAATAAAACATTAGTGTAAAAAATAATCAATAATACTGCGAATACAAATATACCAATCCTACAAACTTAGTAAGTATGAATAATTTGTTTATGTATTGGTGTATGATGATATGATGATGATGATGATAAAGTGGGTAAAGTTGGTTGCTGCAGTCGAGGCGGATCATGTCGAAAACATAGGCTTGTAATATATTTCTATTTTGGCCGATTAAATCCGCGGGAAGTTAGGTGGGCGGTGGTAATCTTTAAGAGGAAGACACCATCCAGCACCTTTTTGTATCACTTCTGGTTGGCTACCGCCTTGTAGTAGTCGGTCCAACACCAACTTTTTAATATCTGGTTTCTGTGGTATTGGTACTTCGACCAGAGAAGAGCCAACTCTTGACCTCGAAATCATCCTTATCTTCTTCGTAAGGAACAGCCTCTCTAAGTATTTTAATGGGTTATAATCTAATACATCCAACATGAAGCCTTCTGAAACCACATCTATATCAGTGGACAAAATATCAATGTATTCCACATCCAAGCAGTTGCAAAGCAAGAATTCTAATAACGGAATTTCTCGACGATATCTTAAGATTTGATAATACAAGCGTTTTAGTTTTCTAAAAGGCGCTATTTCCAATTGTCCATAACTTGATGGCCGTTCCACAAACTCGAAGTGTGCTAAAGATAAGCTTTGTAGGTTGGGACATACTTGACTTATGGTCTTTAATGCATCTATGTCTATCTGTTGTATCTCATTCAAGTGCAAGTCGGTGAGACTTCTTCCGATGTCTCGCAGTGTATCCGTCACTGCATCCTTGTAGTAGTGGTATCCAACAAGTTTCAGTTGACTTATATTTTTTAACTCGGAGAGTGCTTTGAGATTGCATTCATCATCTTTTGTACAAACACTCATTTCCATATGTTGTATGTGTGGACATATTTCTACCAGCAATTTTACTTGTTTTAGAGAAGCCCCTGTAGAGAAAGTTTTCAGCTTAGAGACTTTCGGTGCGGATTTTTCTATCGACGTATAAGAATAACCCAAATCATGATCCAGGTGGTCCAGTAGTCTACTAACGTCAATGTACTCCAAGTTTTCACAATTGAATAGCAGTTCCTCGACCCCGTTAGGTCCGATCGAGGTGCCTCTCACGTATAATCTCCTTAGATATTTCAGTTGAACCAACAAATGTATGACGCGGTCATCTATTTCCAGCACCTGTTTCCTGGGCTGAGATATCTCTAACTCTTCTATTAAAGGGCAATGCTCCACAACGCACTTTAAAATATTTTCTGTGCACTGATATTTTACAGCCAGGTATTTAAGCTGCTGTAGCGGTTTCAGGATCTGAATTGTTTCATCTTCTACACTATGCCCATACTTGCATGTAAATGTATAGACGCTCAGGTCTAGCTCCAAGTGAGTGAGCCCGGTGAGGAGGTGGCTCCAAGAACAAAGTGGTGTGCAATATACACATCCATTCAGCTTCAGCGCTGTCAGATTACAAGTAAAAAAAGTTTTTACCAAGGAAGTAAATACTTGTTGCCACCATTTGATCTCTCTGTTACCACTTTCTGTTAAAGGAATGTGGAACATTATATTGTCTAAGAGTTTGTTTTGATAATCACTGTTTAATACACGTATATGATTTTGAAAGAATTTCATTTGTCGGTCGACTAGCTGTTCTTCTTGCTCGGTTAATTGGGATTCTTGGTTTTCGGGATCTTTTGGGTCGGCACATTGGTTCCGCCTGTCAAAGTGCTGTGGTCGAAGCTCGTGCATCCAGCGTCGGACTCGAAACTGGGCCCATTCGGTGAGTTTTTTAAAGGCTAATCTCTCGAGGGTGACTGGTTGACTCACCAAATCGAACATTTTGTGATAGATTTACACAAGCAGTATTTGTGCTAACTTGATAACAACCGTAGCAAGGTCAGGCAGCGGTGTACCGGTAGGGAGAATCAGCGATCATGAAGTTATCTGTAAAACACAAATATAATCTGTGTATACATATTTACTGTTTCGCATAGTATCATATACATCATATAATCATTACGAATACCTACGTCACAAAATAATAACACATTTATCATTTCATACTGTCATAATTCTATCAAAAAAGTACCTACTTACAGACATAATATCATTAAACCAAATTACTATCAACATTAAAAGACATTTAATTATGAGTATAAGATTTAGCTGTTTCCTCTGAAACGGCATCGTCTCTTTTGTTTTTTTTTATTAACATTTGATTTAAATTTTTACATCTATATTTACCAAACCAACAAACAACATTATTTAACTTCAAAATTAATTGCACTCACCTATTCACGACAGCATTTCCGATTCGAATGATAAAGTACAATCCGAAAGCTGATAAAATGGTGTATTTTGATAAACTGTTATCTCAACAACACTGCTATTCAGTATTAATAAATTAGTATTTCAAGCGATGCACTAGGTCTGGATGTGTCTGGACTTCCAAAAAGCTTTTCGACACTATTCTATAAATAGACTTGTGGCGCATAAGCCGGCGTGTGGGAGCGATGGATCGCGGTAAACAATTTGAAGCATAAAACTCAATTCCGAGAAATGTTTTTCAGCTTACCGATTTATGTACATATTTTATGTATGTACTGATATCTGGTTCACACAGTTTGGTACAATGTTACTGGTATTTATATTTAACCTATATAATTTTACTTACATGATATAATGTAAAAGTTTTATATAAACCAAAACAAACAACTATTGATCTAAACCTCCTTAACCTTAAAGTTTATCATCCCTTTAGAAAATAGAGCAACATATTGTCGAGAATTTCTAAAGTCGTTACTCAAATGTTTCTTGTTTTGACGTTTTTGTTAGAACCTTCTTTAAATGGTTAATAATTAGTTGTACGTAAATTACCACAGTTTTTAAAACTGTGTCTAGTAAAATAAGATTCAATTATTTCATCTCTCTCTGAGTTGTATTTCCTCATGACTGAGGGTCGTGACTCCCCCGCAGAACTAATTCGTTAGGGGAGTTCTCTTGGGCAGATACATCGTGGTGGGCGCCCAGGTCCTTCCACGGAAGACACATGTCCTCGGATATTGTGGTCCTCAAACATGTCGGTTTCCTCACGATGTTTTCCTTCACCGTTAAGCGAGTGCAAATCCACACATAACTTGAAAATGCAAGTCATTGGTGTAGGGCCGGATTCGAACCAGGGTGCGTATGGTTGAAAAGCAGACACTGGAACCGCTGAGCCACACTCGCTTAATTATTTCATACGCCAGTCATAACTACAGCGGATGAGTTCAGTGAGCGAAGTGATGCTGTAATACTTATGTAAACACATCAAGATCTAGGTAAACGTCTTCCTTGACGCGAGATCGGTGATGTTTACCTGTCTAGCTTTATTGTTGTGAAAGACATATTTTATGCCAGATTGGTTTGTGACGCTAATAGAGAATTTCTTTCAAGTTTATTTATTTTGATTTCATTTTCCTTACATTTTTATGTTGGTGTTATAATTGTTTATCTAAAATATCTAAGGCTCTTTGTCTAGTACGGCAGTCGTTAAGCCATGTCAGAGGACCTTAGGGCGGCTTGATATACTCTCGACACCAGAGTTGGCCACTCTCATTCGATAAGAAGAAGAAGATCTAAATTAGGTATATATATTTAATTGCTATAAATATATATATATATATATATATATATATATATATAATAAATTGCTTCATGTCTTTCTTTAGTCCTAATTTATTTTATATAATCATTAGTAATTCTGAGCTGTGGATACAACTATGATATTTGGGATGCCAATCCTGATGTAATTTTTATTAAATGCATAAAGACATCTATGAAAATACATTACGGGAAAAAGCAACCTATGTGAGTTTCGGGATCCTTTATCACCGCTATACAAATCATCAATTTGACCCGTTTGCGTGTATTTGCGTTTTTATCTATTGTGATAATTCCTACGCAATCTTCTGGTATTTTTTTTCATTTATTACTAGCACCATCGAGTCATTCCGGAGTTAAAATCTTATGTGTTAATCCAGGCTCTGATCTGCCTTGACACAAAATTGTATTCAAATTGGTTCAGCCGTTGAGACGTAAAGAAGTAACAAACATATAACCCCACATACATATGTAGACTCGCAGACAAATGCATCACATGACTACGAGCAAATAAATACCAATATTATTATTAACATACATATTTTATGTCACATTCTCAAATAAATTAAATACTAAAAACTTAAACTACATTACAATCTAATTACTTTTTCCTATAAAATACAAATACAATGAAATTAAATGGAGATATATAATTTCGTGATGAAAAAATATATCAATGTGATATCACTGGTCATGACATATGTGCAAAATGATAGGATAAATTGATGAGGAACAAATGATATAGATGATAAAATGATTCGGCGTTACGAGAATTAAGATGATATGAAGGTACTTGATGAAATTATTATGATGTGTGACTGAAATGATAAAAATGGATTATCAATATTTAAATGCTGATAATGAAGAGATATGGGAATACGATGAACGAAGATGACGATGAACGAACATTATGTAAGAAATATATGGTTTTACATAAAATGTATGGAACTATTGAAATATCAGATCATGTGTACGAATAAAATGAATATAATGTTACCGTGCCTTCCTGGTTTACCTAATGCAAAAAGACATCAACGCGCGGCTTAAATTTCCACTATGGTAGACAGCGCCTGTTTTTTAGACATATTCGTATGATCAGGATGATGATGATGATGGAAGTAAAATATTTGAGGATGAAGAGTTGTGAATCTTACAATCTATCTCCAGTCTACTCAAATCCTATTCTAGTTGTACATTGTACACTCCGTGATAACGTTATGAGCCTTCGGATGTCCTGCGCAGAAATAATCTAGCAGGTAAAGCAAAAAACGTATTTATATGAATACGATTGAATAAGGTTTGGTCAAGATATGGTAAAGTCATTTAGCTATCACACTGATTAACAAATCAAATATCTCTGATAGCCATTGTCGGAAGAAGTGCAGACGCAAAAGCAAATTAAACAAAAAAACAGGAAATTCCTGAAATTGTACCTGCGCAGTAAAAAATTGGGCTCACATCTGATGGCTTATACATTTATTGTATTTAGTCAACAATCCAGTCGTCATACGGAACATGATCGAGGATGTGTTCAAGAAATCTGGACATCTTCTCGGCGAGGTCTCGTTTGAGTTGAGGCTTCATCTCTTTTAGCAGTTCCTGGGCGTTGGTGTTGATGAACAGGTTTAGTGCTGCCTCTGTAGAAAAAGTAGCTCTATTAATAAAGGAAAACATGGATGGAAAATATGTTTTGATAGGTATTGTAGATATATAAAAGTTGCCTAATTTAAGTCGTATAACTAAATAAATAGAAACATTTATTACAAACATTCTCAGTATAGCTTTTGAAAGCATACAAGTTCAAAGATTCTATCTAAGCTTACGAGTTTTACGAATTTCATGATTGTAGGCACAAATCACATACGTGGACTCACAACATTTTAGTTTATAGTGATAGATAGATATATCACTTATGCTTCGTTTTAATTTATTTGATAGAGTAATCGAACGTGAGTGAAATATTTAGGTTACTGTGATACTTCGACAAAACGCCTACAAAAAGTACAATAGCAAGGCACACTTACGCAGCACTGCGTTGCTATTGTGCAAGTTCTCGACTCCCATCTGAATGTCTTTGACAGTGAAGTCGAGTTTGAGTTGCTGCAGCTTCAAGTAGGTGCGACCGTCGCGCTCGTACGGCTCCCCGCGGAAGTATACCTTGGCCTTCACACCGTCTGAAAAAATAAAAAAGTTAATAATTCAATTTACTTCTTCAAAACGTGAATAAGTTGTACGCTATATATTCTAACGTCAAATAAGGCGCGCCATGTTTCATCCTACTTACGTATTTCAAATTTCAACAAAAAAATACAAATAAATACAATTTTAAATGTTTAATCTCGAGAGCAAAAAATAAGATCAGTTAACTATTATTTTATTAAAAAAACTGTCCCTGTCTAAGTGTCGTCTCATGTCGCTATTTCATTAGTAACGCTTAGCCCATTTTCAGCCAATCACAAAAGCTACATCTAAATCACGCAATTTAATTTACATTTAATTTAGGCACCATAATGTGAAATACACAAAGAGTATCTGGTGGCTACTTCTGTATCGAGGAAGTTGAATATCGTCGCTTCTCATAACAAGTAAATAATCATCATCATCATCTTCAACCCTGGTGGACACCAAAATGTATATGACGTACCATATTCTCCCCAGTAGTCACCGCCTCCCGAAGCCCTGACCAGCAGCAGGACTCCAGAGGAGCGGTAGCGGGCGCGAGCACTGATGTGAGGTCCAAACATCGTCAGTTGGAACTGGTGCGTGGCCAGGTCTGACCTGGAACAAATGAGGAGTTTTATTTTGATAACCAAGTTTAAAGAACAGGTACCCTGTACCTTCGATATCGCGATGAGCAAATGGAACAAGATGAACCAGAATAATCTCAGACTGTCTAACATCAGAGGGACGAATGGAGCTAGAAGTCCGCCAAACATCCATTTTCTTCAATAATGATAATCAAGCAGAGATAAACAGGGTAAGGGATGTTTTGATTTCCAATTAAAAATTAATATATATTGTATATTTTGTACATATTATGGGTCCGACTTGGTAAAATTATTTGCTAAACAGCCATTTTTAAAGATAAGTAATTGGTAAAAATACTTTTGCATGTGAAACAGAATGACATTCGTCAAGACTTTTTTCTATTCATTTTCTCACTAGATTCCCTGTAGTATTCTTTTATATTTATGTTTAGGTTCTTGCTATGTACAGTTGTGTATCATGTGGACAGAAAGTGGGTCTATAAAATCAATACACGTCTGAGAGCCGCAGTATGGCAATGAAAGCATTTATTGTGTCGAGAGAAAGTTGCAATTATTGGCCTAACTAAGTTTGACAGTCTAGGCTTGAGTTCTGTCTATCGAAATGCCTATCACCATTTAATCATAATTCTGTGGTCTTATAAGACATATTTACAGTTTGCGTAATCCACTGTAGAGTTCAAAAAAAGTGAAGCTTAGTCCAAAAACATTAAAATAGACCAATCTAAGGATGAAGTCTCGACCCTTCATAAAGAACGCGAAAAATTTAAGACTGTAGCCAGTGCTATAGCGAAGAATCTTCTTAGTATATACCCACATGTCCATGTCTAATTGTGCAAACAATAATCTACCACCTGACTTTGTCTCTTGACCTTAGCACACCTTAGTAAAATAGTGGTAAAGTGTGGTGTTTTCAACAAAGCATTATGACAGGCATTAGTCATGGTACGTGACGGGAATGTGATGAGCAGGACCCGTGGTGAATGTACATTTCCTCACATACTTTTGTTAAAAGCTATAAATGTTAACGGTCATTTGACCCTTGTGATTCAGAGAATATAAGTTATTATATACTTACTTTGTTAGTCAATATTTTGTGGTAAGCTGGTCGTAATCGGTAAGACATGGTCGGGGTTCTGTTATTAGCTGTTTAGCGGCACAACAGAAGTATTTTTGTTGTAAGAGTGAAAGTTTTTTTACTAAGCTAGAAACTCAACTAAATATTTTTAGTATCTTCTCAAAAATAAAATATATAATTTGAAAAAAAAAACGGGCTCTTACGATACTTGCTTACACACGAAGAAATTATTCTCTTTCACAAACCCATTGTTAAAATATGTAATTACAATGTGCGCCTAATTATGTATGTCTCAATTCGTTACGTTACGTTACTTCCTTGTCAAACAATACAATAGCGATCCTAAGATAGTTAACTTATGTAAAATGCAGATGAATGCAGAGTGGGAGATGCAAACCTAATGCAGTTTTGTTGCATCAGAATTTAGTCCATCAGTTCAAGAACTAATAGAAAACAATGCAAGTGAGATAGATCTTCTAGCAAGGTTATTAACCTGATTTCTACATGAGTCATTAACACTAGATTATCTTACAAATTCTTCAAATAGAATGGAGATGTTAATTTAAATTCTTTACAGTTTTTGTGTATTGATTTTCCTGCGAGGTATTTTTAATGATATTTATATTTAACTATTTATCAATCTATTTTATTAGCGTTAATAGAAATATGAACATAGTTGGGCTTGGGAGTTATGAACATGTAGATAGTAAGGAATATGTAAGTTTTGACGATTTATTTTGAAATCTAACGACATACGAAGAATAACTGAGAATTTCCTCAATCCAGTCAACGGGATGTCCTGATTGTGTCACACTTAGATTCAGTTTTTGCACAGGGCTATTTTTAGTTAATATAACATAATATCTACCTGCATGCCAAATTTCAGCCCGATACGTCCAGTGGTTTGGGCTGTGCGTTGATAGATATGAAAGTTTGTCAGTCAGTCACCTTTGAGTTTTATATAAATTTAGATTTAACTTGTTTCTCACCTGACATTAGTGATGGTCATGTTGGACGCTCCCGTGGCGTGGATGTCTTTGAACGAAGCGCGGTATCCGTCCGGACCATTGCCCAGGATGATGGATAGCTCGTCGATCACTATTGGCTCAGACTGAAATAAAAAAATGAGTTTGTGATGTGACCTTAGCAGAAATAATCGAGAAAAACTTGAAACTTATACAATCTATACTATATTAATATTATAAAGCTGAAGAGTTTGTTTGGTTGTTTGAACGCGCTAATCTCAGGAACTACTGGTGCGAAATGAAAAATTCTTGTTGTGTTGAATAGACCATTTATCGAGGAAGGCTTTAGGCTATATAACATCACGCCGCAACTAATAGGAGCGAAGAAACAATGGAAAATGTGGAAAAAAGGGGAAAAATATTCATCTTTGAGGGCTTCCGTTGCGTGCGCTGCGAAAACGGTTCAAGATATCAAAAAAATAAGTATGAAAGAATTATTTCTCTTAAAATTATCTTAATATCAAATAAATGTGTTGTTTAATTGTGAACAAAATTGAAATATAATGCCCAAAATAACTATTCCACGCGGACGAAGTCGCGGGGGCACAGCTAGTTGTAATATTAAACCAACTCTACATTTGAAGATAGCTGTATTCTCATTTACTTATTTGACAACATATGGTTATTTCTAATACGATAGTAGGGACAAGATGCAGTTTTTACTTAATAAAATTTAAAGGTATTTTACCTCTTCAATACCAAATTCAGGAGCTCCCCCTTTTAGGTATTCGAGTAAGGAGTTGAAACTTCTCAGCAGACATGAATCTACATTGGGGTCTTGTCTCGAACACCGGCCGCCGAAGATTTCTGTAACATGAAACAAATTGTAGTTTATAGATATTTTGATATGATGTTAAAAGTGGACTTATTTGTATAAGTTCCAAAAAGTCTAGGAAATTGTGTCTCGTTTGAAGAATGCTAAAGTCAACTAAACTTTTAATAGATGCCAACTCCACTTTTTTTTTTAATAGATGCCAACTACACTTTTTTTTTTAATTTGAGATGTTACGGTAACCTGTACTATGTATCAATACTAGAAAATAATACTAGAGAAGTAATTTATGTGTTATCTCCGTTATCTAGTATCCACGACACAAGCGCCTGCTTGGTATGGGAATAGATGGCGCTGTATGCAACGTCTCGGAATATTTTATATATTTTACTTTTAATGACAGTAGCATATGTAAGAATTAACCGTTGTTTTTACATCGTTATTTAAACCATTGAACTAAGAATTAATTGAATAGTCAGCTGATACCTTACGGTTTACGATTAGTATTCTAGTCACCAATATAACGGTATAGAATGCATTAATTCAAATACGGCTTGCAGTACCAGGGAAAATATACTTAACAAACGTTGAGTATGGTAAAGTCAAAGACGTTGTTATGGGTTGGTACATTTTATCCGTATTTCGTGCTCAAAATTTATGTAGATCCCAAAAACAACTTTCTTTTCTGGATATGTACATATTTGTAATGTACGTACTTATGTGAACGTCATTCGCTGATAGATTATGTATCACAATTTAGTCTTCAAATAAATTTGACGTCTAACCAAATCCTTACAACCCTTTATGACCATGTAAATACAACAAAGAATAACGTGAGTATAACCTTAGTATTCAGTGAGCAAAGGCCTTGGTTTCCTATCACCGCTGATGATTAATTAATCGAATCATCGCTTGTGAGAAAGCTTATTGTCAGTGGAGGGTGAAAAGCCAATGACCCATCGCTTGAATCTATAATCAGTTCCTGCAATTGATTGGCTTGACTTGTGCATAGCATAATGCATGTATGTATACTGAGTCATTATTTTGTAGGTGAAACTTCTTTGTAACATATTATTGTACCTTTTTTATCCGAGACATTTAGCTATTTCAAAATCGACGAAGGGTGAAGGTTGATTGATTTATAACAGACATAAATGGTAAATAAGCTAGTTACTTATTTATTTATTTATGGTGGTATTTGTAGCCTAAAATTCGCCTAAAACTTTTCTGTAATCTGAGCCTCAAATAGACTGAAAAGTATATTGTGGACGCAGGATGCCTTTATTTCTGCGATTTAATTATAACAATAAACAATGGGATTATGTTTAAACAGATTCAACTAAATATTTACGAATGGTTATGAACTCTACCATTTTTTTTAAACTTTAACATAAAACGGTTATAAAAATTGTCAATAAATGTATGTTGAGGTTTTTGGGTACTTCTAAACCTTGATCTTGCTTCCGTGTGTTGTTTGTAAATCTGTTAACCCTACATAATTTTAACTTCTGGTAATTTTGTATAAGTTTCGTTATACTCAATGAAAACTGCTTAATATTTTTGGAATATCTAAATATATAAAACTCAAAGGTGACTGACTAACTGACTGATATAGTGATCTATCAACGCACAGCCCAAACAACTGGACGGATTGGGCTGAAATTTGGAATGAAGGTAGATGTTATGATGTAAGCATCCGCTAATAAAGGATTTTTCAAAATGCCACTTTTAAAGGGGTGAAATAGGGGATGCAAGTTATACTTCTTAATGCGAGCGAAGCCGCGATCACCCACTTGTCAAAAAATAATTTCTTGTGTTTGGAGTATGTTAGTTGCCATGTTTGTACCTCTTCATGAACTCGTAGCAACAGAGCGGTGGGTCATTGTGCCTTTTGGTGTGGTGCTAGTAAATTTCAATTAGTTTATTTTTATAAGACCTACAATAATGTTATCTTTTTTTTCATCTTATACCGAGATAAAGCGAGCAACTAGCGTATTATAATATACCCTTACGTACTTCAAGTTCATTATACATTAATAGCTTATCTCATCGGCCGTCGAAGTACATACAAGAACAAGGATCAAGTCCTATAGTTTTCCAGGACTGGTTCCTATTGCACCTGCAGAGCAGGGTCAACGACCTCTTGACCACCATCTCTCGCAAAAAACCGATTTACTGTTACTATTTGTACTGTTAAAGCTATGTAGAACGATCGAGACAGGTTTTTGATCAAGTTTAAAAGCGCGAGTGTATTGAGAGCTTTGGGAATTGGTGGCAACGGTACCTACAGCTGATAGGTCAGACTTTTTAGACTCTTTTGTTGGTATTGTAACGTAAATGAGATAAAAAATGTGTTCTTTATATTCGAAGATTGATGCTTGTATCTGTATAGCTGTATTTTAAAGTAAAATATCATTATAATGCAGTTTTATGAATTTACTAGCTGCGCTCGCGACTTCGTCCGCGTGGAATAGTTATTTTGGGTATCATATTTATTTTTAAAAACAACCTCTTCAGCTTTATAAATTATAGCTGTTACCCACGACTTGAACCGTTTTTGCAGCGCACGCAACGGAAGCCCTCAAAGATGAATCATTTTCCCCGTTTTTTTCACATTTTCCATTGTTTCTTCGCTCCTATTAGTTGCAGTGTGATGTTATTTAGCCTATAGCCTTCCTCGATAAATGGCCTATTCAACACAAAAAGATTTTTTCAATTCGGACCATTAGTTCCTAAGATTAGCGCGTTCAAACAAACAAACAAACAAACTCTTCAGCTTTATAATATTATAGTATATGTATAGTATAGATCATCAAAGCACTTTAGTAATAAACACTGTCGTTCTTGATTGAAAGAATATATAGCTTAAAAGTTACAATCGAAATTTTAATCGCATCAATTAAAACATATTATTTTTCAATCAATATCCCATTTCTATCGTTGAGTTTCTTAATTTTCACAATCGCTATATTAATGATACTTACTAAGAAAATATGTGTCAATATTAAAATATTTAGATATCAAACTTGGCTTCGTTTTGTTTGATTTAGTTTAGACATGGTTGGTTAATTTGTCATTGCATGATGAACAGCGGATTATATGTATATAACAGTGTATTGCCATTATAATTACATCGCTTTACATACACGTGTTTTTAAGAAGGAAAATGTCACACTATAAAAAGTAAGTTTGTGAGAGAGTGTTTTTTTCGTATATCATAGGTCATCATTAAACCAAAATTATCGGTATTAAATATTAATATCTAAACATTATGTAAGTATACACGGAAATAATGGTCAAATATTAATAAATTAGCGTGATTGTGTTAATTTATTCAAGTTATTTGTTATTTATTTTCCTGTATAGAGCTCACAAATATTTGCTAAGAACCTTCCAAGAACACCAATTGCTTTTCAAATAAAAAAATATCATGTCTAGTTACTCCAGTTTCCAAAATCTTCTCAATTATTGGAGTAAAATCTGATTAAGTATATCCGTTTTATTTTTCTAAATATTTTGGTTTTGCTTCTTCTTATCGAAACAGAGTGGCCGACTCTGGTGTCGAGAGTTTATCAAGCCACACTAAGGGCCTCCGATACGGATTTTGCTGCAAAATTGATTAGTTATTTACAACCACGAGATGTCACTTGATACCACCTGATCTGATAAGCCTGGCAGATGTATAAAAATTGATCCATTATTACATTCTATGTGTATTGATTCTACAGTCTACTAGTAAATACATCTACTACTTCTATATATTAGTCTAGGAACGCGCAAGACTACCGGTAATGTCAACGCTTCCACAAATTGCAGACTACCTACCTACTCAGGTTACCTAACAATGTATGTACTTGTCTAGCTATGTCTTGCTACTTTGCTTGCTATAGGAAATATCGGGATATTGGCTGGAATATATACGAGTATGCAAGTATTTATCGAAGTGTGTTGTTATATGAAATGTCCAAGAATATTTATTTCAATTGACGTGGTCACTGATAAGACTCTAAATTGGTAATCAAATCATGGCATTGGTGTATCCATGAGTCGAAGAAAGTCTATTATGTTGGTTTTACTGAAATAAATAATAATAGTCAGACACTTTGATATCATTGTATACTTTGCTTTCTTAATGAAAGTGGTCGACATTTGATTAGCATCTCGGCCAGTAAAATGTCGACCAATTTATTCGACAAGAGATAGTTACTCCCATATGAAACGAAAAGATAAAACCTGCGTCAGTTTTGTTTCATAAAGTACTCTTTCTAAGTATGGGATGGCCTACAAAACAAACAAACTACATACACTTTTAATCTAGGTCTAAACGTAGTCCATTTATGCATTGTGTCGGTATATTTGTATGTTATCTTTTCATGTTATTCGCACTGCCTGTTCTACGTAACTTGTTTATGTAATATGTATAACACATTTATGTGTTCATTATGGGAGAATAGACATTTTCGCCTTTTTTTAATAATACATTACATACAGGAAAATCGCATATTTTTTTTAAGTTTAATAACATTTATACTTATTAATAAGGCGGCTTATATCCACATCTGTCAAAATTCAATTAATGAATAAATGATTTGCTACTGATAACATTAGATTCGTCTGTCAGCTAGCGGTCTAAATAATTTTACGCCTTTATCAGATGGAAGTGAGAACGATACATCGTCCTGACGTCGGGGACAATACAGAAGGGGAGAGTGTCCGTTACTAAATTGGCGACTCTAAATTGAACTGATATACGTATTTATATCAGATCAAGCTAAAGTCGCCCCTAAGCGCTTTTCTTGTCATTCGTTATTATATATGTCGGGCTTTAAAAATAGATTTAAAATCAGCACAAAGACTGACAAACAAAGCATACACACTTACAAAATTTTCTTTGTGTTTTTGTTGTTGAATATCCTAATTTTTAACTACCTATTAACAATTAGGTAATCTAAATATATAAAGCTCAATGGTGACTGACTGACTGACTGATATAGTGATCTTTCAACGCACAGCCCAAACCACTGGACGGATTGGGCTGAAATTTGGAATGAAGGTGCTATGACGTAGGCATCCGCTAAGAAAGGATTTTTGGAAATGTCACTTTTAAAGGGGTGAAATAGGGGATGTAAGTTTTACTTCTTAATGCGAGCGAAGCTGCGAGCACCCACTAGTTTATTATAAAGCTAGTACCTATACTTACATCCAACCAAAAACTTTAAGAGATGAGAATAAGTATATTAGTTTAACAAATTAACATCAATTTGTGTTGATGTGTCATCACGAGTAAGTGTTATATTTGTCTTTATGTTCTCAAGAAGAAAGTGTAAAAAGCACTTTTAGTGAAAGTGTTTTGGCTTTCCCAATTCATGGACCAAATGTTTCTTTAGTCTTGCAAATGAGGATAATTTGTGTGACGAAGTTACTTGAAGTTAGGTAATTAATAATATGAATAGAGAGGCCTAATGACTGCACAGGTAGTCTTCAAAAATAAAGTAATTATATTATAAAAACTAGTGGGTGCTCGCGGCTTCGCTCGCATTAGAAAATAAAACTTGCATCCCCTATTTCACCCCTTTAAAAGTGACATTTCCAAAAATCCTTTCTTAGCGGTTGCCTACGTCATAACATCTACCTGCATGCCAAATTTCAGCCCGATCCGTCCAGTGGTTTGGGCTGTGCGTTGATAGATCACTATATCAGTCAGTCAATCAGTCAGTCACCTTTGAGTTTTATATATATAGATTTGCTTGAGAATATTCACATCTTACTAGGTACCTTACTTAGGTTGACTGGCCTGTTAGCTTAGTTGGTAGTGGCTCTACCTTCTAATCTAGAGGTCGCGGGTTCGATTCCCGCATGACACAAGTATTTATGTACTTTAAAAAAAATATAATTACTTGTGTTGAGTCTGGTCGTTTGTATGTATAATAAGAAAAGTATATACGTATTATATCCGTTATCTAGTACCCACGACACAAGCGTTTGCTTAGTGGGGCTAGATGGCGCTGTGTGCTATGTCCCGGAATATTTATTTATTTATTTACCTACAAAATTATGGAAACTAATCTTTTTATATTCGATGTATAATGATTCGTACGCGATGATTAATTTGTGCATTCAACAAAAACCTCGGTTCCTAAACACACTACATATTGCAGTTTTTTAAAAAAAAACTATACATTAATATAATAATTGTTATTGGCTATGATAACTATAATCTATGTATGTAGGTACATAGTAATTGAAATTAATGTTCACAGTGGTTAGTATCATCTTTTTCTTACTATTTTCCAGTAATCATTAATCGTAAGAAAATAGAAAAAAACATAAACTCGAACAATTTTATTTTTATGCGTGAATCCGGCTGACCATATTAATTTATTTATTATTTTACCTCTATGTCATAAAAAAAATTGAACCCACAATTTAAATTAATAATCTGCGAATAAAATAATTATGTAGCTATATTTTCAGACCTATTTCTAAAACAATAAGGCATGCTAATTATGCTATAATTTTTCTCTTATCAAACATGTAGACCTATTTAAACCAAAAGAAGTATGTATGTTTGACAATAAGACAATTAACACAGATACAAGACACACCGGTCTTTCTACTTTCTTCTATGTCACTTACTTGTATTAGAAGCGCCGGACACTATCGATGCGGCGAAACATAAAATCAACACTTGAAATCGCGCCATCATTGCCACTTATTCAATTATAATTAACGCATTCGATTTTTAAAACTTTTACGCGGCCACAAATTAAAACCAAATAAGCAGAGATAAGTTTATTATTTTTTTAATTGATTGGCATGCAAGCGTCCATCTTGCTGTGCATGCAGGTTAGTAATGGTGCGAGCAAAGAGTATGGTATCCAGCGGGTCTGCGGATGTGCCTTCACCAAGATGCGTTGACCGCGCACTTGAGACGTTTTGGAATGCGTGCGTGGCTTGCGAATCTGTTTTCCGTTATTTGTTTTGATGTGTGTAAATATTTTGATCCGTGAGCTTAATTAAAATTCCTAGACACGGGGATGTACCTCTATTCTCTCTAGTCTATTTTTATTATAGGTACATAGGAAAATAGTGACAAAGTTTGCGATACAAATAATTTAATGTTCTAACATATTCTAGCTACAAGCATCTAATATTAGCAATTTCGCTTTATTGTTCGACTGCCTTATTTAAATCCATATTTTTTTTGTTACAGGCATGCATGCATGGTTAAACATCAGAAATTAAAGAATTCATCTTCATCGTGCAATTCTTTCTCAACATGAGAATTACGTAACGAAGATAGTTTGAACCCGTTCTCCTCCATAGCATCGATTTCAGGCAACTTAGATTTTATCATCTCTTCTGTATTGAATTCTTCAAATTGTTTTTGAACGACTTCTTTAAGGGGTAATTCAACCGCATCCATAATTTGATACCGGAGTAAATTGGGCAAAATGTTGACCAAAAATTCCACAGCATAGTCCAGAGTACCTGTGCCTTCGAACCTCACTTGTATGTTACCTATCTCCAGATCTATGTCTCTGAATTGAACCTTCTTCCTCGTGTCTAAGGGTTGTCCAATCACGAATCGCGCTGTAATATGTTCGACGGAGAAAGAAGCCATGCCAGCTCTGGATACAAGTCCTTGAATAACAGATATTTCCCACTGCGTAGTTCCTGTCAACAACCCGGTTCCAACTTCAACATCAGCTATTGCAGTATTGTTTTCCAATTTCATAGTAATATTGCCGACTCTTTGGATAGAGGAAGCGCCAGTGATCCATGTATTACGTAAAGCCATGGTGAATACACTCACTGTTTTGTTGTAATCCTTCATTCTATATGGATCCAGTCCTGTTTCTTGTATCTTTCTTCTAACATCTACGACTACCATGTCTAAGGGAGATATTGAGTTAGGGAACCGCAAATCGCCAGCGAATTCTTCCAGTTTTTCGTTAATCGCTGCTCTGGATTTCGTGTACGCTTCTTTCAGGATAAATGGTTTTATGGATTCAAAGATAAGACTGCCTGCTGTGTTGACGATGCCTTGGAAGAGGCTGCCTAACATGCCGAGGTTTTTAAAATCGACTGATATTGTTGTGAAAGAGAGGTTGATGTGCATTCCTTTGGCCCTCAGTTTTCCATCGCGTTCGACGCCTAAAGATGCTTTTGCGTTGACTTTAAGGCCAGTGATGTCGACGGTGAATGGCCCTTGTGCCCGCGTGAAGAATGATGTCATGGTGTAGTTGCCGCGAGCTTGTATACGAGCAATGTGCAGTGCAGCTTGCACCTGGAAATAGACCAAATAAAAGTGTGGTAATTTGTGGTTTAAAAATCTTGTATGTTCTTAACACAACATCAAAGTAGATAATAGATATACATTAAAAAAAAACTCTAATTTTCCGTAACCCGGAATACTGACTGTTCATTGAAATATTATGCATTCTGTTAATATCTTGCTGGTATGAGTGAATGGAGAATTTTTCTGTAATCTTTTACTTTACATGTTCCCACGCTTGTTAACGCGAAATATTCGGCACCTTGATAACGTGCCTATTGTTTAGTCTAATCAAGCATTCACGGCAAAATTGTATACTCAAGGAAATTTGTGAACTATTCTAAACATCCTTTTCGTTCCGACTAAATGTTGTGCTTGGAGCTTGTTTACTATTATAACATAAAGAACCACTTGAATAACCACTAAATATAATGAACTCAAGAAAAATAAACCAAGTAAAATAATATAGCTAAACGGTTTAAGAATTTTATTGTTGTGGAAGTGGCATACTAGGCCTTAAGTCCAAACGTGAGTTTATACAGTCCAAACACACAAACCTCCATAGCTCCAATGTCAGCATTCACATACAATATCCGAAACTTATTGGCTCCATAGACCGCTGTATTCTTGAAGTGTACTTTAGCCAGTTCTACGTTCTGGGTCATGTCTGGCACGAGGTACGGTTCTGGTAGATGTGTGCCAGGAAGTCCAACGGGATCTGGTTGCTTGTAGTGCTCTATGAAAGCCAGGATGTGGTCGCTCAACCTTTTCTCACCTTCTGCCAAGATTTTTTCTTCCGAGTCCGGTTCTGGTACATCTGGAATTTTGCATGTCCATGTTAGTTGTTCTTTTCATAATTTCTTAACATAAGTATTAATAAACTTAATACAAATTTGATTTATTGATAATATAATAAATAAAATATTAATAGGAGTAAACGGGTTCCTTCTAGGCAAGCGCGCTAGATCGTAGATTATAACGTTGCTTAACATCAGGCAAGTTGTAGTAAAGCGTGAACCTATCTCATGTAAAAAAAATACTCTCTGAAATTGATAGTTTTAACAACAGCCCACTTCAATGGTATGTTTCGATTTATAAAAATAAATTGACAGGTCAAGTCATAAAGCAGTGAAAAATAAATTTAAAGATAGGTACTTACAACTGAGTCATTATTGATACGTTTGTGTAAATTACTTACCGTATTGATATTTGCTTAAAATAAGTGCACTCGTAAAGTGTAATGCGTTAAGTGTACCTGACAGTACATATTTAATAAATACCTATTCAGGTTTTTATTTCTATTTCAGTGTTATTCCATACAAAACTCTTAAAAGCAATCTACCCTGGTTTAAAAAAATATTCATTATCTTTCAAATTTTATTATCCTACCTACCTTTCCCAAAATTTTGCTGATACATAGACTTGAACTTAATCTTCTAAATTAATATACATATAAAAAACTTAATTTGTTGGCCAAAATCAAAATTGTTTTCGTCACCTACCTTGGCAATGTCCAATAACAAAACAGCAGAACGCAATTAAAAAATTTAGATGCATGCTGCACGCTACCAACAAATGCAGAAAATAATACAAAATGCTAATCTCTAGAACATGATATTACTTGCGAGGGTCACAAACATGAAGCACAGGTCAAATGTTATCTGGCATTAGGATCACAAATACGGACTTAGTTATTGGGTTTTCAGAAATCTAGGTTTACTAGACTGATAGAAGATGTGCTAGTGACAGTTACAAATCGTGTGGTGTTTGTTAAATAAAACAGAAGGTAATTTGATGTTTTTGCATTTTAATAATGTGACTTATGAGATAGAATGTACAGGAAATATATTAATCTATTGTTTATGAATTGGCTACAGCAGTAATTGGTACTAATTTAATAGCGTAAACATATCAAAAGTTGAAAAATTCGTCGTCATCGTACGGTTCTTGAACAACATTTGTGCTTTTCAAAGCCGATAACTTGAACCCGCTTTTTTGCATAGCATCGATTTCCGGTAATTTTGTTTTAATAAGTTCTTCCGCATTTATGTTGTTCAGCTCTTGCTGAATCCTTTCTTTCAAAGGTCCTTCTATTGCGTCCATTATCTGATATCGAAGTAGGTTCGGCATAACGTTGACTATGAATTCTATCGCATAATCGATTGTTCCAGCTCCATCAAATCGCACTTGGATGTTGCCTATCTCTAAGTCAATGTCTCTAAACTCAATTTTCTTCCGTGTGTCTAGTGGCTGGCCCAGAATAAATCGTGCTGTTATGTATTCCACAGAAAAAGAAGCTGTACCGGACCTCGACATGAGGCCGCGAATGGCAGAAATTTCCCAATTTGTTCTTCCTTCTAACCTCTGCGTGCCAATTTCGAAATCCGCTATAGCTGTCTGATTCTCCATTTTCAATGTAATATTCCCAACTCTTTGTATGGAAGATACACCCGTTATCCACGTATTTTCTGAAGACACATCAAACACGCTCACAGTTGTATTATAATCCTTCACCTTGTAAGGGTCTAATCCCATATCTTGAATTTTCTTCCTAACGTCAGAGATTACCATATCTAAAGGAGATATGGAGTTTGGGAAATGCATGTCTCCAGTGACTTCATCTAATTTAGAATTGATTTCTGCCCTCATTTTGGTGTACGCTTCTTTGAGGATGTAAGGTTTGATGGAGTCGAAGAGGAAAGAGCCGACGGAGTTGATGATGCCTTGGAAGAGTGAGCCGAAGGTGCCAAGGTTTTCGAAGTTGACGGCGATAGTACTGAAGCTCATATCTATTTTGATGCCTTGTACTCTGAGCTTGCCGTCTCGCTCGACTCCCAGGCCAGCTTTGGCGGTGACGATGAGCTCAGTGACGTCGACAGTGAAGGGTCCCTGGGCGCGGCTGAACCACGTCGACATGGTGTAGTTGCCGCGAGCTTGCAGGCGGTCGATTGACATGGCAGCTTGCACCTTGAATAGTAAAAAAATGGTATAAATACCAGCATCATGTTTGTTTGAAATTGTTAAAACTATTTTTTACTGATTCATAAGCAAACTTATATTGTGTGTATATTGTGATATCTGTAGTTGTAATACAATGTAATCTCACCTCCATAGAGGCGACCTCTGCGTTGATATGGAGTATCCTGAACTGGCTGATGCCGTACACCGCCGTGTTCTTGAAGTAGACGGTGGCGAAGGACAACACCTGCTTCATGTCTGGCACCGGGTAGGGCTCCGGGATCTCTGCCCCGGGGAGACCCACTAGAAAAGGTAAGTAAGTTTGCATGAGATTAAGACAATTTTAATGACCTTTGTTGTAGTGAGTTTCCAAATCACCCTTATGACCGTGTGGCTTTACAACTTCTGTAAGCAGAGAGCAATCAATGAAATTGCTTTATGACCATACATAAGTATGTATAACCAGTCGTGACCTAAAATTTTACGTATGATCTGTACCCTGAAAGCGCAAAAATAAAATGACACTTTTTGGTCACTCATCCAAGGAGTGTCCGTGTTGACAGTTGCGGATAGATTGCGGCGTGCCATTATGTAATCTATGCTAATATTGAAATAGTTAAACATAATAATCAAATAACAAGGGTTTTTATGAAGTAGCTTTATTATCCTGTGACGATATCCCCTGGGCTTAAATTAACAATGTAATATGTTAAATTACCTGGATCTTGTTGTTTGAAGTGTTCCAGGATCGCCAGGATATTGTCACTCATCTTGGCTTCGCCTTCCGCCAATGTAGCTTTCTCTTGGGATTCTTCTGATGAAACATCTGCAACATTAAATTGTGATTATAGACATGTAAATTTAGTTTAGTGCAAGTGCTTTGTAATACAAAAATAGTTGAAAGTGGTGTTTAGTTTTTTCTTCTTATATTTAATTTAATATTTCTTTAATCGATTTCAAAAAAGTAGGTGCTCATGCTCAACTTCTGAATGTTTTTTTTGTAATTATGCATAGAAAAGTACTATACAACTAGTACAATATGGGGAGATTTAAAAAGGGTATTCACAAACACCTCTCTAAGCTGGCAAAGTCCTGCAGCACCTCTGGAGTTGCAAGTGTCCATAGGCGACGATGATTGCTTACCATCAGGCAGATCGTCTGCCTTTTTGCCACTTTTTTTTTATAAAAAAAAAAAAAACTCATTATATTTTTTCATATTATCAAGAGGAAGACAGTTTTTAACATAGAGTAATATAATATACCAGGTTTTTAACCTCTTTGAGATTTAGTAAGTACATATCATAATGTTTTGTATATTTTTTTCAGATACGAGTATTCGATTAAGTGAAATTATTTATCTGCGTAAAAGCTATGGTGAAATGCTAAAGAAACCCAATTCTATGATCCACGTTCTGTTCTTAGAAGTTAACGCATAATAGCTATCCTACATCACATAACACCTACAAACGGTCTTAAATCAAGCGATGACTCTAATATCTTTCTTTAAAAAGAATTTTGCAACAGTAAATTAATTTAGCTCCAATGGCCTCGCCCGTGATCCGTCACAGCGAAATCCCAAAACGCAATATCGCTGTTTTATTGACCCACGTTATTTGAGGCACAAACACACAAATTCACACACAATATTGACCACGTACCTTGGCAATGTCCTAGCACACACAAACACAGTAACAGAACTAGGGATCGCATCCTGCCTTGACCACTGTTATTAACCACTTAGTCTGAATAAGAAGAAAAACGTCAGTCAATTTTGTCTCATCAAGTACACATGACAATTGTCATCCCGATCGTGGGTCACAGTTCATGCCTTATCGGTTACTCATTTCGTTGTACTAAAACCACTGTAGATGTTATTTTTAATAATGAATATTGGTGTCATATTACTTTAGTTTGCATTGTCTTGTCTCTTGTTCGGGTCTAATTATGCTGTTTTTGCAACGTTAATGAGGTCTGTTTGTTTTAATGTAGGATTGGTATGTTTGCAAATCCTACTTTATAATTAACAGATTCCTGGAACTGAATTAACGAATGTCTGTTACTAGATCATTAAGAATGTAATTATTTAATTTATAGAAATAGTGCCTCTCAGCTAATGAAGCGGGCCCTCTTAGCTTGTTCCTCTTTTTATAGAGTCGGATCCCGATACACCTGGCTGAATACCGTGATTAATTACCGCTGTGTGATATGTCCTGAAATGTTTATTATTGTGTGTTATGTACTAACTACATATGCAACGTATGTACATGTACAGACCTAAGTAAGTATGTACATATAAAAATCAAACACTAAGGTGACTTTATTCACATGTTAATAAAATATTTTTAAAAATGAGTAAATTATTAATAAAAAATATTACTATTATAACTGTAAATTAGAACTTTTCAATGACTCATTTTTTACTTCTATGTTACTGGGAAGTAAGTCTTTAAAGTGAATATGTACAGTGTCTAAATAAAAAACATGTTAAATAGAAAAGACATCAACGCGCCCCGTGTTTAAAAAATAATAACTTTTCTATAATTTAGTATTGTTCAAAAGTTTTGTGTCTAATACAGCAAAAAAAAAACTTACTGTATCACAGCACATTTTCTTATGACTTGCTATATACCACCATCTATGAGCTTGATTAAGAACTGCAGTATCTACATATGTAAAAACCGCGGGCGCAACGTAGTTAACTAGTTTTGTAATCGTAGTTCCGTACATTATATGCAGATGTCGTTTTAAAGTTTCAACTTTAAAGTACATTTTTACAAGCTGTGTTTTACATTTTTTCCAGGCTTGTTTAAAAATCACGGATTCAAATTGGTGTCTCAAAATCTCTACTACTACAATCAATTCAAATTATTAATCAATCGATTCATGTTATTGTGTTCATTGACACTACATAACATAATCTATTGTTTAATATGAAAAAATATTATATAAAAGTTAAAGTCATAGCTTTAAATATAAATCAATCTTAAGATACATATATAGTTAACACATTATGTTACAAAATTATGATTATACTAGTGGGTGCTCGCGGCTTCGCTCGCATTATGAAGTAAAACTTGCATCCCCTATTTCACGCCTTTAAAAGTTGCATTTCCAAAAATCCTTTCTTAGCGGATGCCTACATCTTAAAATCTACCTTTATTCCAAATTTCAGCCCAATCCGTCCAGTGGTTTGGGCTGTGCGTTGATAGATCACTATATCAGTCAGTCAGTCAATCAGTCAGCCTTTGAGTTTTGTACAGACTACAAGTAGGCAAAAAAACAAGTAAACAATCTGACTGAAGTCCGATGATGATTTTGATATTTTTTGTATCAGGGCTTTACACATTTTCTATTGAAATTAATGTAATGATAATTAAACAGTGTTCATTTATAGTATTTTTAAGTTTATTATAAGGTTTAGTTTTTAATTAGTTACGATTATTTCTCTATGTGTTTTATAAGTTGTTTTGAATAAAAATTTATTAAACAGTTATGATGAATATGTTTATGTCTAACACGAGGACAATCGTATGAATGGAAACGATCATGGGCACTGATTACGATGGGCAAGTCACTGATCGATTAGCTTTTCATATTGTGTCTTTAGCTGCTTTTCGCGGATTTGCTTACATATTACGTTAACGTAATATAATAAATAAAAAAAGAGATGTTTTGGTAAGTAATGATAAATACTCAATGGATAAAATAAAGAATCTTTCACATCGGTTTTTTTGGCGAATGTGAATAAGAACCGCAAATTTCCGATTTCTCAACTATCGCTAGAACTCTTTAGACACAAATATGCTGAAAACCTTAATACATTTTCTAAATTTTATTTATTTTTTTGCAAAAGGTACAGACGTAAAATTATAAATAAATATACAGTCCTACTTTTTCCAAGATTGTCGTGGTATGAAAACGATAAATTTATGCAAATCCTTCACGTTTGTGCTGTTTAACTTGACTGATAGGTAAATGATTAAATATTGATGTAGGTCAATGAGACGGAAGAAATAATAACTTATTCTCATATTTAGATGACTTTGACTGTGGGTATAGTTATTTTTGGTACCTATAGTTATTTCTATTAATTAATCACTGATAGGTACCCAATTTTTAAAGTAAAATACTATTTTTTTACGAGACTGTAGAATTGCAAAATTCTAATTAAAAAAGCCACAAAATAAGTAAACCGACTTCAGGTGCCCATGAAACATCACCGCGCCACGCTTGACATGAAACATCACCGCGCCACGCTTGTGGCTAACTTTTTCTGTCAGGTTGCTTATTTTTTTAGCATATAAGTACTTACAATGTATATAATAGGTATACCCTGTGAAACATCCATATTATAAGTTACGTTACCTAACCAAAATATTAAGAACCTAAATAGCATGCTATCCTTTGAAACTTGTGATTTGTATGAAGATCCTTAAATTTTGGTTGAGAGTCGTATTTCCTCATGACTTCACTCCCCCGCAGAATTGAGGAAGTTTCTTGGGCAGATACATCGTGGTGGGTGCCTAGGTCCTTCCACGGAAGACACATGTCCTCGGATAATGTGTTCCTCAAACGTGTCGGTTTTCCTCACGATGTTTTCCTTCACCGTTAAGCGAGTGCAAATCCACACATAACTTGAAATACAAGTCATTGGTGTAGGGCTGGATTCGAACCAGGGTGCGTCTGGATGAAAAGCAGACACTGGAACCGCTGAGCCACACTCGCTTTTTTTGGTTACATTCTTTAAAAGATATAACTGAAGCCTTATTAATCAGTAATCCCGCAAGGCTAAATATTATACCCAATACTATGGAATAGTGCAAAAATAACGCCTATAAATACAATTAGATGACCAATCCAATAACATAATACGAACTTCAATAAAAACTAATTGGCTGATATAGTCAAAAGTTGATAGTTAATTCTTCTGGTGGTATAACCATTTGCGTCATTCAGTGATCTTTGAGATACTTATTTCTTATAGACCTATGAGCAAAATAGAATTGAATTAGTTAACTATACAAAATATATTCTATAGTCCTTTTAGTATATCTGATAAGGTGGTTAGGTTATATCTGTTATATGTCAGAGTTCTATCATTTATAAGTATAGGTAACTATGATGTTTATGCTAGATCCTTAATAAGATCAATAATATGGTATCAGATTCGATAGATTTCGCGAGAAATGTTTTGAAAGGCTTTGAAAGGCTTAGAACCTATAATTCTAACGACTAAAACATTGCCTGAACAAGACATTAATCAATGAAAGATAGTCAAAAGACATTTGTCATCATTCCTAGAATCGTAGATCGTAGTAGTCTGTAAAGTGTCAATTTTTTGTATTTTTTTTATTTACATAAAAATACTGGTTTTCCTGTGAATCCACCTGGACCTAAATTTTCAAGTAGTTACCTATTATCCTTTATTTCTTTCAAGAGATACTTAATGAAAGTTGAGAGATAAGTAAAGATATTTTTTTACCTTTAAGTAATTATCACAATCGGTATTTCAGTTCGTCGAGTCAATAATAAAATGAAGAAACAATTATAAAGTTTTCCTAAAATAGGTAGCAAGTATTTCCGTTTTAAATTATATTTTTATGACCTATTGTACCTATACTGGTTTCCTCCATTTTTTTGGATGGTCAATTAAACTAGACGATCAGTCATAACAATTTAAAAACCTGTTTGTAATTTGTAAGTTCAGACCTTGACCAGTGGAAAGTTATTTGTTTTTTTATATTGTATGTGGTTGTGTGTGCGTATGTGTTTTTTAGTATCTTATTGACAGGATTGATTTCAACCGCAACTCATTACGTCAAACATTTCATATTTATTAAATTTTACTATTGACCGAGAAAGTATGTATGTAATTAATAATCACCATCTATTTATATTAAAAAAAGAGATTTGTTTATTTTTTTTTCACTTTACATACCTACATAATTATCATAAAATATAACACATACATGTATTTGTTATACTTAACGACAATGATAAAGGGTAGTTATAACATAATATGTTTTTAAATAATATTTAGAGGACTGACAAAAGCTTTAAAAATATAACTTATAGTGTAAGTGGGTAGGTAGGTACATAACCAAAGTATTTTTCAGAATTAAAGCAAAATTTCCTTTAAAAATATCTAATAACTGACTGAAAACAAAATATCTACTTGAAAATGTTGTTTATATAATTATATCATAAACTTATATGCTCATCTTAATTTCTATCGTCACTAAACACATCAAAGGCTATCTATAACAATAATATTCAAACGAGATAATTTACGTAAAATTATGACGATTACATCTAACAATAAGGAAAACATTATATACTTAACCGCAGCACAAAAATATCCCATACGCTTTTTATATGAGCACCTACAGTTTTTATATTATTTGTAACAAGCTAGCCATGTTTAGCGGCTTTATTTGGGTTGTTTGCTTCTTCATAAACGAAATATGCTTTTGTAAAATATGTATATCTTTATTTACAAAAGCGTAACATATTTTAGAATATATTTTGTTCTGTTTATGACGTGGCTGAATAATTTATAAAACACAATATAATAATTGTTTTTAGATATTATGTGTATATGACTACGAACTAATTGATACGTTTATGATCAAAACAGAAAACTCATCATCAGCCCTTAAAGTAAGTATTCAATCAATCAATCAAATATACCTAATTCAATAATAATAAACAATATAAACATATATATTGTTTTTGTGTTACGTAATTATTAATTAGGTAACAAGAAAATAATTCAAATATTACACAAACAGAAAAAATGTGAGCTATGCGTTTACTGTGCATACATCGCTTACACGTTTGAAAATCATATTGCACATACTCAGATAATAAAATATTGCATAATAAGGCATACATGTACATAATTGAAAAAAATAATAATTCATAATTGCAATGAAATTTAGATTTGTTACATATATGCGCTTGGTTGACGCGACGCATGACCAAAATGCTGGCCTTTTTCTGGCTCAACGTATCAGCATTGCCATCCAGCGTGGTAATGCGGCCAGTATGCTGGGCACGCTGCCCTCTGGTAGTGGGCTGGAGCACTTAGATTATCTTTAGGCTTTTCTAAAGATTTTCTAAGTGCCCCTTTTTGTAGTAGTTAGAAGTAGTATGTTTAGTTTTCCTTCACTTGTTTTTATATTTTATTATTGTAAACAAGTTTAAAAAAATATATGTATCTATGTTTTTTTTAATTATAGAATGCACTTACATGTTAAGCAGTGTCCATTATATAAAATACGTAAATAGTAAATATCCTTCATGTCTGAAATATCTTCTTTTTATCGAATGATAGTGGCCAACTCTGTTGTCGAGAGTTTTCAAACCACCCTAAGGGCCTCTGACATGGCTTAACGACTACCGTTCTAGACTTACACCCAAACTACTTGTCTGAAATATTAAAATAAAGTAAATAGACACAAAAAGACATACAAGCTTACATTTGTAGTATTAGATGCTCACCTTGATCTTCGTTGTGTGTTGTCCAGTATATAATAGTACTACAGGAGTAACCTAGCGATAGTCCGACCATTGCAGTTGAGACTGCTGAAACATTATCCACTTGACAAAGAAAATTTTATTAATCAATTATGTCTTTTAATACAATTTTCATCACGGTGCTCGTATTATGCAGTGTGGATAGTGGACTGTTAAAAAAACTGCGTGAGTATGTTATAATATACATAGAAGTTTACGTAAATATATTCTAAACATATGATATGAGTATTGGGTAATAATCGTTTATGATTTTAATTAGTAAGATTATTATTATTATTTTAAGACTGATGTTTTGAACTCATCTAGTGTTTTTACAATTGGATTATATATTATGTTGTCTATGTAAAACATTAGGTAATCATGCTTTAATAATTTGTCAATTTTCGCAATTTTTATATTAGTACCTACTAGGTTCTGCTATAATATTTTTTATAACTTTTTTTTATACTTTTTGTTTTGGAATTTTCTCCATTCAAAATAAGTATTCGTAAATTGTCTAAGGCTGAAAATTTGAAAATGAGACGGTAGGTAAATACAGGTACACGTTTATATAATTTTAGACTAAATTGATGTCCAGTTCCATCTTATCTATACATTTATTTACAATAATAATACAAAAAAATCAGGGAAGAAAAATTAAACATACTACGTACTTATTATCAATATAAATCTATACTAATATTATAAAGCTGAAGAGTTTGTATGTTTGTTTGTTTGAACGCGCTAATGTCAGGAACTACTGGTGCGAATTGAAAAATTATTTTTGAGTAGGCACAGCTACTTGATAATGTATAATATGAATTGATTCATTTCGTTATAACAAAATTTTCTATTGCATGTATTCTGTATGTAAAATGTATTTTCGAAATATTTTCTTTCTTCGAATCAGCGCTGGTATTTTTTAAACGGTTCATAACTATGGTATTATTCTGATTGTATTCCCATCCTTTAGTTATTGTTAATATAATCTTTAGATTCAAGCGAAGTCACGATAATTACAGTTAACAATGCTGTTATTAACTTCACGGTTAATCAGTTAAGTAGGTAAATATAAGAGGTCGGTATTAATTAATTTTTATATTAATAAAATTATTATTTATATCGTATTGCGAGATGATCGTAATAAGATTTTCCCTCGGGTTCCTGACTGCGGCAAGCATCATTAATTATAATTTAGATTGATATTATAATTAACTGGGTCTTATGTGTGATGCCATAAGAATATAATAATCGGGTGTAAATAGTTAGCTTTATTATTAACTAGCGGGTTCCCGCGACTTCGTCCGCGTGGAATAGTTATTACCATAAAAACGGGTCTATTGAGTTAACCTTAAAAGATAAACATATACTGTTGCAGACATTTTGTTAGATCATTTCAAGAGAAATAATTCTTTAATACATATTTTGATATCTTGAACCGTTTTCGCAGCGCACGCCCTCAACGGAAGCCCTCAAAGATGAATAATTTTCCCCGTTTTTTCCACATTTTCCATTGTTTCTTCGCTCTTATTAGTTGCAGCGTGATGTTTTATGGCCTTAAGCCTTCCTAGATAAATGGTCTACTAAACACAAAAATAATTGTTCGATTCGCACCAGTAGTTCCTGAGATTAGCGCGTTCAAACAAACAAACAAACTCTTCAGCTTTATAATATTAGTATAGATTAAATAATACTAAGTTGTGTCAGAAACAAGTAAATTATTAGTTGAATCGGTTTAAATGCATTTTTTTATTATGAACGTTTTGGGAGCACCCTCTAGTCTGACCTTTATATGAAAAGAGGTTTATCACAGCTAAATAGAGTGGCGGATATTCATGATTAATTTTACGGATGTAGCATAAGGTCCATCAAATTCCATATGAGTATGATGGGACTGACGTGCCAATGTTGGCCAAAGCCCCAATATATAAAATATGAATAAAAAAAAAACCATATGCATTTTTTTTCCCAAAACAGCACGAGCGAAGCCACATTCATCCACTAGTTATGAATAAAACTACCTATAACATGATAATCTAAGTATATCCGTGTTTCTAAGACTCAGAAAGTACGTCATAGATCTACTTTGTTTATGCATCAGAGTTGTTCTCAAGTCTAGTGTCTAGCTATTATAAGCACTAATGATAATTACGTAGCTACAATTCAGGTTTCATACTTAGGTACTAACTAGGTAAAGCCTTTGTGATATCTCCTTACGGGGCTAGTGTCAGATGTTTCTTACGAACATTAAAAATTATAATAAATGATACCTTTTTTAATATTTATATTAAAATCTCATTAATACATAAGAGTAGGTAGGTTAGGTATATTATGTTAATAAGAATTCTTTTGCTCTGTATTATGCACATAAATTGTAATTTACAATAAGGAAAACGTTTTATTTGGATATGATGTACCTATTATATGTCTTTTGAATAACTCTTTCATGAATTCTAAAGCATCTTTCGAGCTAAAAAGCTCTGTGTATGCTTAGTGTTTTATTTTTCGATGAAATTAATTTATTTTTAATTTGAATAAAAAAATCATTTAGTTGAATATAATAACTTATTTTTTGAAGTCTGTAAGAAAAATCTATGACAAATTTATTTTGCTATATCCTTCACTGGAAAGTAAAGTCAACATGTCCAAGTGATATCGATCAACGTCCCATTAAAGGCCAGAGTATTTTCATATCAAATATTGCTAATCTGATGTTTTTTAACTAGTTCCACTTAAAAGCGCTTATGTCATCCAGACAATAGTAAATAATACATAGTATTGTCCAAGAGTGGCCAAGAGTAACAATTTGCGGTCGCCGTGGGTAATCAGACGCTTCGGGCGAACATAATGACTACATAATAACGTAACAATATGTATGTAACATGTAACATTGCCATAGCACTGTAAAAGACAGGCCTCCTCAGACAGGTGACATATAATTTTTTTTAAAGATCCCTGATAATTAAGACCATTTACCACAGCACCGTAAAGGATAGGCATCCGTAGCCATGTCTAAAAGTTTTTTTAAGATCCCTGTAACATATTTCTTATTAATAAAATCTTGGAAGTTAAATTTGAAAATATGTTCATTGTGCAATGCGTCTATAAATAATCACTAAAAAAAATAAAGTACTAGGGGTAACACAGTCAACTCAGACTAGCAAATCGGGACTCGGGCACCAAATAAAGCATGTGATAAATGCTCCATTCTTAAAATTGGAGTGAAGATGATGCGCTTAGACCAGCCTATTATTTTTCAATGTCGATCAAATATAGCATTATATGTTGTTTTGAAGGTTTGGGTCATGGGTTTGTGATTTGGCACACACACACACATGCACTTTGCACTAGCATGGTATTTTGTCTATAGAACAAGTACTCGCACTGTAACATTGTATTGTATTGTAATTACGTAAATAAAAAAAAAAATTTCAGTTATATTTCAACTAGCCCTATAATACGCAGATATTTGTATCATGGGTACTAGATAAAGGATATAATACATACATACTTACCTATTATCAAAAACACATAAGAAATACTGAAAAATATGTTGCTTTTTGTGTTAGGTACAAAATGATATTTCCATTTGATAGATATACGTTTTAAATGTATTGATTAATCTATGATTGCAGTTTTTAATGGAGATTCTGAGAAAAATACAGCAGGAAGTCTATCCGTTTTTGCATATTGAAATGCATATTTATTTATTTATAACGGTACACATAACAGAATGAGTTCATATATAAGCCAAATACACATTCAAAACTGGTTTTGAACCAGAACAAATTCCTCAGGTGAGTGTACACAGCTTGAACAATATGAATTTGATTATTATTTTCAAAAACCTGTGTTAAACAGAGAATACAGTACCTAACTGGTACTGTATTCTCTGTCTAACAAACAACAACGATAAACAAGGACAACATAATTACAGACTAAATTTTATCTTACAATTAGTGATCATGCATAGCTTTGCATTAAAATAGCTAGAACATTACGCTTGAATGTGGATAACACACAATTAAATACATCCAGTGACTGATGGTGGTTCGCTAGGATACTATTGTATTGGCGACACATTCTAACTAATGGGTTGTATAGAGATGTATTATTTTTATAAACACTGAGAGAGAATATATTTTGGGGCCTGCGCGAATTAGGGTTTATATTAATGTTGATGTTGATACAAGACAGGAGTGAGGGTGAGTCAATTTGGGCATGAATAATTTTAAATAAATATATGTAATCGGAGTATTTGCGGCGATCTTCAAGAGACATTAATTTAATTCGCTTTAATCTATTGACATAGGACCGGACTTGTCGATTCCAGCCTAGTCTGAAAAAGAGCATATTTAAACATTTAGACTGAACACGTTCAATGCGGTTTATGTGCACCTTGTAATAGGGTGACCAAATGACTGAGTTGTATTCTAGAACGCTTCGAACAAGTGAAAAATATAATGTTAATAAACAGTACGGATTTTTAAAGCTTTTTGATGTTCTGGAGATAAAACCCAAAAGTTTGTTACCTCTATCTATAATGTAATCATAATGTTCACGGAAAGTTAATTTTTCGTCAAAGTATACACCCAAGTCTTTTACAACTGATTTGCGTTCTAATATATGGTTATTGAGTTTATAATCATAGATAATTTTATGATGTTTGGTAGTGAAAGAAATAATACAACATTTTTTGATATTCAGAAACATTTGGTTGTTTCGACACCAATTATCAATCATAGATAAATCAGTTTGAAGGATTTCAGAATCTTGTGTAGATTTAATGGCTGAGTATATTTTTAGGTCATCCGCATATAATAAACAAGGACTCTGGAGGTTACTAATTAGATCATTAATAAAGGAAATAAAGAGCAAAGGCCCCAAGTGCGAGCCTTGGGGCACGCCAGACGTTATATTCGCCGGAGCCGATAAAAAGCCTCTGAGTGCAACCAACTGGTTTCGCCTAGATAAATATAACTCAACCCATCTCAAAAGGTTGCCATGGATGCCGTAATAATTCGATAATTTTATAATTAAGATTTTATGGCTTATTTTGTCAAAAGCCTTAGAAAAATCAGTATATAAACTGTCGACTTGAACACGTTTGGCAAATGCACTGCACAAGTAATTTTTGTATTCGAGTAGATTGGTAGTAGTAGATCTATTGCGAATAAAACCGTGCTGTCTGGTGGATAAAATCGGATATATATGAAAGTATAAAACATCATAGACCAAAGACTCAAATAATTTCGCCAAACAACTAAGTATACTTATAGGGCGGTAATTATCACATCGCGACTTGTCACCTGACTTGAATACAGGGACAATGTGCGCTGTTTTCCACTGTGTCGGGAAGATGCTTAAACGTAAAGATGTATTAAAGATAATTAGAAGAGGTGTACACAGACTTTTCCTACAATTTTTAATAACGAATGGAGGTATTTTGTCTGGCCCAGCTCCCTTGTTGACATCGAGTTTAATAATTTTGCGAAGAATATCAGCGCGTGTTATAGAAGTGTTGCTTATCACGTTATTTATTGAAGTAGAAGCACTGGTGTGGTCAACTGAAAGGTTAGCGACTTGTAGAGTTGATATATTGTCAGAAGTGGAATCTATCGGCACAAACACAGAGCTAAAGTAAGATGAAAAGAGTTCACATATTTCTTTCTGATCAGTTGTAGTTTTGCCACCAAAAGACATGGTAGACGGTACGGAGTTACTACCTTTTTCATATTTCTTATAAAGCTTATTATTTTGCTCAAATGTACCTAATTTTTTATATATTCCAACAACAAAGACATAAAATATTTGAAGATAAACACTTCTCATAATTATTATTCCATGTGAGTAATTTTCTGTCTCTGATAAGTTTCCGCGCTACGTTTGGATGTGAGACGTAGATTTTACTAATAAATAGTCAAGTTCTCTGATTAATAAAATTCAGAAATGAGCTAAATATTTATTACAATAAAAGTAAGTATGAACATTATACATCCAAGGTTAATGCAACGGAGCGAATTTTTTGAAGACAGATATTTCAAATTCCTAATTAAATAAGTCACTCTGCTTCATACAAAATTTGCTCTGGCCGAGACCCAATGCTTTATAAGTGTAATAAAAAAAAAGCTTTTAATTCTATCACATTTATTCACACTACTGATACCTATTTAAAATTAGCGTGATATTAAAATATTGATTCCCTTGTTTTAAAAAAAACAGTACAATATGAGTAGTCGACAGCATAGTACCTTTTTACCTTTGTACAAGTGTACCCTCACCACAGAATACAGAGTACAGCCCTCACTTAGCAGTCTGAGAGTGTATCAGAACCACAGAAAACATAACTCAAAAAGCTTAGTTAAAATGACTAGTAACTATGTATGCTACATATCTCTTTCCAGCGGCCTACATAAGCGTGTGCAAGCGAGACCCTGCCACCATCAACTCTTGCGCACGACACTCCATCGAGAAGCTGCGGCCTACCCTCATCTCCGGAATACCAGAGCTGGACGTGCCCGGGATAGAACCTTTCTATATTAAAGAGGTTAGTTATATGTTCGTGTTCGTAAGGAAGAGGCAAACCTTTGTGTCGAAAATTTACAAACTGACGTGACTTGCATTAACGAGTTTCGTTACTAACCGACTTCCAATAAAGGTGTTATCAAGTCTTCTAAAAGTTTTTTGTGGGTATGTTGCGCTATTACTCCGTTAGTTATGAACCGATTTCAAATATTTTTTTTCTGCTGGTGTGGGATTAAAAATATTTCTTTCGACGAAAGAAGATTCTGTCATACAAAACTAAGTAATAACATTTTACATGTTGTTGATTTTAATGTCCTAAAGATGTCTTTTAAATGATACTTTATGAATGAATGAATAATATATCGTCGTTTTTATTTCATCAGTAAGCCAGTATAAAAATATCAAAATTATTTCATTATAATGTACTTCAATTACAGATCATTCCCGTTTCGAGAGATTCATCCCCCATCCGAGCGGTCGGCAAGGATGTGATGATCACTGGAGCTGGCAACTTCACTATCAAGAGTTTGAAGTAAGTTTGATGATAATATTATTATTTTATGTAGTACCTAATATAATTTCAGTTCATTAGACTGTTTTCTGTAACTGTTTTCATCACATTTATAAATGGTTAAAAAACGATTACTTCGCAAAACAACGTGTTATATATGTTGCAGTGATCTGGTTGAATCTGCTATTCGATTGAATGACTAGCGCGTTCATATAATGACGACATTTAATTGAATGACTAAAGGGCAGCTCGTGAAGTCGTTAAATGTAACGTCCAACGTCTTGCCTGAACGTCATTTAAGTAAAGTCGTTGAATGTGATATAGCCGACTTTGTAATGTTTTATAACCACCAAAACCACAGTAGGTTAGTTTTTTTTATAACCACTTAAAACTACAGTAGGTTAGATTTTTTTATAACCACCAAAACCACAGTAGGTTAGTTTTTTTAATAACCACTTAAAACTACAGTAGGTTAGTTTTTTTAATAACCACCAAAACCACAGTAGGTTAGTTTTTTTATAACCACCAAAACCACAGTAGGTTAGTTTTATTTATAACTACCCAAAACTACAGTAGATTAGATAATTCAATTTGTTATTTAATGTTGTTCACAAACTAAATTAAAAAGCTAAATACAAACAATACAATAAAAACTTAAACTACTTCTAAAACTAAAATACTTAATCCATAATGCCCGTAGTAGAAGGAAAGGTCTTCAAAATGCTGGTGGCATTTCCGCTTGTATAGCAATGCTCACCTTTTGAGCAAAGTAGCAGCCTGCATTCTGGAGACCTGGCTCTTGGCCACCAAACGCTTGGCCAGGTCCCGATACAAGTCCAACGCAGCTGGACCCCACGGACCCAATGTCGCCACCGCAAACTGCACAAACATATAAACGCGATCGAGTTTTGAATATTTATGCCATTTGAGGTTCTCGGCTTGGGCGGCCGCGGCCTTCTTGTAGATTAGTTTTTTTTTACAGTTTTTTATACTAGTTGGAAATTTAGAGACAATTTTTCAATCAACGTTCGGCGTAGTCATTAAATTAGAGTTCGTCATTATATGAACGCGCTAGTCATTGAATCGAATAGCAGATCCAACCAGATGCCTGCGACATATACATATCTTTTTATAAGAAATTTTGTCAAGAATAAGAAAAAATGTATTAAAAATATATTTCGTCACTAACCTTTGTAAGAATTCAATTTACATAAGTCTGAAAGAGTTGATGATGATGACACGGTAATGATCATAACATAAAGAAGGAAGATTAAAAGAGCCTATCTAAATATCTAAATAGCAATCTACATTCGAGTGAATACAAAAGAGCCTGTACAACAACATGTGTATAATTTCCAGCGTGGATCTCGACACGTTTACCATCAAGGCGCGAGTTCGTTTCCCCAAGCTCCACTTCGATGGCCGCTACAAGCTGGACTCACAGCTCATGGTACTGCCCCTCAATGGAGAGGGCAAGCTGTCTGCTGATGCCAGTAAGAATCTTTGTGTATTAAAATTTAATCAAATTATCAATAAAAAAACTGTATGAACTTATTGACTTTGTTTACAAGTGTCGCAAATACTTGTATGTTCTCTAAAATAAAATAGTGTAATACAATAAACGTACTAACTGGCGACTAATTTGTTTTTAAAGTGCTGGAAGACTATGCCGAGTATTAGGTAAAGGCATTTAAAACTTTACATAATTTGTGAAAATAATTTCAACCTGACTTAAATACGAGAGCATTACTACAAATTGTAATATTGCCATTATCACTTTATAAGTAGAAGGATAGAATATTCTTTATTGTAACACACGAAATAAAAAAAAATACAAACGAAGAGATTAAAAATCACTTGAACTTGTGCCACAAGGTGGCGGCCTTATCGCTAAAAGCGATCTCTTCCAGGCAACTATTGGATGTACCTACTTACTAGAACAATTTCATCACAGTACTTGCACCATTATTATGAGAAGATTTACCTGATGCTGATATATTTCATTAAATAGTTTCAAAAAATATTTAAGGAAAGAGGATGTTCCATTAATAACTTTTGTTTCCAGTAAAATGCGACGCTGACATAGTGCTCCACGGGGACATCTCGGAAGCTGGTGGCTCCGAGTTCATTAATTTCTCTAAACTGGATATGGACATCAACATCAAGGATTACAGGATCAGGCTTGATGGATTATTCAATGGAGATAAAACGCTTGGTGAGTATTTAAAACTGCTATTAAAATTCCTGCAAAGCTTTTAAAGAGACACGCTTCATTATTATAATTGATTATTTATTCGATCAAAGAAGATAAACCGAAAAAAACAACTAATAAAAATAAAAAATTATAATGCAGTGCCACAAGTGGCGGCCATATCGTTAGTAACATTGTCTCACATAAACATTGGATCGAGAGCAATAAAAAATATGAACAATAAAAACGGAACAGATAAGTTAATTTATACATTGTTGTACTTTGCTTATTCCAAATAATTTAAAAACATTATAAATCTTAATCTTCTATATTCATCTATACATATATTAGAGCTGAAGAGGGTCGAAAGTCTGAACATTGAAGGTATTAAAAAAAATGTTTGGAGAGACTTCGAATAGATAGTAGAACACGTTCCACCAATTTATCTGTATCTCTTTTTGTCCGTTTATTTAAACGCTCTATAAATGTTTGATACGTAGGTGGTTTTAAGAGTTTCATAGGCTACTTTTTGTCCCGAAATAATGCGAGAGAAGCCACGGGCACCCGCTAGTCATAAATAGAAAACTTGTTACTAAACCCTATCCTAAAAGTTCAATGGTCGAAAAAGGTCTTCAGAACACATCAAATCTTTTCTCATAACAATAATGTAATTGCAGGAGAAGCTGCCAACGCAGCCATCAACCAGAACAGGGAGCAGTTCCTCCGAGGAGCCAAGCCATACATCGAGAAGACAGTATCTTCTCTTCTCATGGATTTAGCCAATAAAATTGTCAAGGATCTCACTCTGGAACAGCTGCTGCCTTTCCCTTAGATTTCGTTATTTCATTTAGGCGCTTCTGTAGGTCAGACGATATGTTAAATTGTAGGTCCCAGCAGCTGTTTGTTCCACCACATCAGTCGATAAAGCATGTCAGAGACCCTGAGGATGGTTTAAAAACTCTCGAAACTGGAGATATCCATATGTATATTATGATAAGAAACTTTAATTTTTCACAAATACTTCAGTTATCTCTTTATTTGCATGATCGAAAAATATTAAATATACTATTATTTGATTCTAATGCAGACATTCAATAATGGAAATAAATATTTTATTTGTACAGACCTTAATTTTATTTAACGCCAATTCGAGACTACATTATAATGACTTTCAATTGTATTGAGAGTACATTTTGTTATCGATATCCAGGAAGAGCATATTATGATAAACCTGGAATTTGGTTACAATTTTGGGATGTGTTTTATAAATATATGTATGTACTTACATAATAAGATTCTATGTCTTGGAATACTCAGCGTGAAATTATTTATTACTACATCAACATATATGTGTCTAATATATTTTGTTTAGTATTTTTTTTAACTAGGCACTCGAGAAGCTAAACTAATTTGAAAATAATTAGCGCCCCAAATAAACCAATGTTTTTTGATTATATATTTGGTTTTATTCATACCTATTATATTAGGTAAACATTTTTTGAACTTTGGTACATGCATCGTATGATTTTAAATAGCGTGTGGTAAGAAGTTCACCACCCAATAACATATAATCAAACTAAACCACAGATAAGAAAATAAAAATATCAGATAAACATTTTTAAAGTCATATGTTTAATGCCACAGAAAAACAACTATAATCTCTAGATGTAATCATTATCATGTATAATAATGTTATTGCGTGGGATCTTATAATATTTATTTATCGTAATTGATCACCTTCCGCCACTAGTGGTACTTCTTTTAGTATTTCTCCAACAATTTTCCAAGCTGATCCACTTTTAGCTGCTTTAAAGACATCTACAGCCGCTTTACCAACAGCTTGAGACATTTGCCACTTCTGTTTGGTTCCGAATTCTGTAAACGCATCCAATTGTTCATCCCAGCACAGTTGTGCCTCAGTTAAGGTCGTATATGTGAAACCAGGACACAGTATCACCACCCTTACACCATACGTTGCAAAATTTTCCGCATGACCCAATGTCCTTGTAAATCCCATAACTGCGAACTTTGATGCTTTGTAAAATGCTACGTATGGGTCCACTGTGTACGAGTATATTGAACCGATATTGAGGATGGTGCCGCCACGACCTCCTTTGTCTTTTCGCATATGTTCCCAAAACTTCATCGTCCACTCCATGACTGCCACTGCATTAATCTCCATGGTTTTCCGAACAGATGTTTCATCAACGATTCCAGCGTTGTTTACAAGCACATCAACATGATTGTATTTATCAAGAATTTTCCTCGACACTTCCTCTAAATCTTTGGTTACATCGCATTTCATAAAATCAACGTTGTCGTATCCAAGTATTGATTGTAAATGTGTTTTTGAATCTTCTCCCTTTGTTTCATTAAAATCTAGAATTATGACAGCTTTCGGCTTCTCTGGGAGAAAATGTTCGACAATCCGAAATCCAATGCCATCTGCACCACCGGTCACTACCACTATCTTGTCTTTTATATTTGTATCCATTTTATTTAAACGTATTTGTTAAATTACGGGTATAGTTAGATATAGTAGATTAGAGTTAAAATTAAGTTTACCCGCACTCTGCACTTCGATGTATACTTGCAGACCGGCGCCGCTTGTTAGTAACTGAGTGATAATAATATGAACGCTACAATGAATACTAGGTCATAACGTTTATCTAAGGGACCTATCATCGACTATAATAAACATTTTTATATTTACTGTTTATCATGAAAGAAAATGATTACGCCCAACTTTTTATTAACAGATAAAAATACATATTAAATTGATTAAAATGGCTTCTTTCAATCTATATTATGTAACATTTGTTTGATACTTGAATTATGATTACAAAAGTAATATGAAATCTAATAATCATACGAATTTATACACTTTTCTGAAAAAAAAAAATACTTTTCTCGAAATTTTTTCTTACAAGGAAATACATACACTTACACACATACACATTTCCTACTGAAGCAAAATATAAATTATCCAGTTCTTATAGAAATCGTATGGTGAACTAAACACTTGAAACACATAATTAATGTAAATACTTGTAAAAAATTGTAAATATGTACTGGTATATTTATTGGTCTACTACGCTCAAAATAATTAAATTAGTACATATACTTCTAAATTATTTTGCAACTATTTTAAAAGTCAAAGATTTGTTGTTTAGTTGCGTGCTTATCGCATCTGGTCCCCGTCAGCAACAAGGGGTACTTCTTTCAATGCCCCTCCAATGATTTTCCAAGCAGACCCACTTTTAGCTACCTTGAATACTTCAACAGCTGCCTTGGCTACGTCTTCGGGTTGCTGTTTTTCTAGCGAAGCATTGCACCTCTCGAATTCGTCTAGCTGTTCTTCCCAAGTTACTGCCTTATCACCCAGGTTAGTGTAAGTCAACCCTGGACATAAAATGACCACTCTCACACCAAATTTCTCAAAATTTTCAAGGTGACCCAATGTCCTCGTAAAACCCATTACAGCAAATTTCGATGTCTTATAGAAAGCTAGGAAAGGATCTACTGTATATGAATAAATTGAGCCAATATTGAGAATAGTGCCGCCGCGACCTCCTTTATCTTTCCGCATATGTTCTCTAAACTTCATCGTCCATTCTACGATGGCTATAGTGTTAACCTCCAACATTTTTCGAATGGATGTTTCATCAACTATACCAGCATTGTTTACAAGCACGTCTATTTCCTTGTATTCATCCAAAATTTCCTTTGATACTTTTTCTAAATCTTTAGCCACATCACACTTTATAAACACGACTCTTCCCTCTCCGTGCTTTGAACTTAGATTTGTTGTTGTTTCTTCTCCTTTTGTTTGGTTTATATCAAGAATAATAACAGTTTTCGCACCCGCATTTAGGAAATGGTCAGTAATATGGTAGCCTATGCCTTCTGCGCCACCGGTGACAATTATCACTTTGTCTTTAATATCATTACCCATAGTTGCTACTTATAAAATCTTGTTCTGATGATGTTAAATTTAAATTCACTGAATGTAATTTACTTTGTTGGTTGTATTGCACCGATAAGACGTGTAGGTGCGCTCAGTTGCAAGGCTGCAATTGGGATATCCAACAATGTTATCGATATCTTGTATTGATACAGTAATGCGCTTTTAATTTATCTTTTGTTCACAAACTTCATTTAAAAAGGAGGTAATCACTTCGATATGCAGGGCTATCACAGCACGAGGACTAATAGGTAGGAAAAAAAATAGACTAATAGACTACTTTTACCTAGGCTGCAGCAATGCTTAACATCAGGCAGGCTGTAGTCAAACGTAAACCTATCCCACGTAAAAAAAGTAAAATAAAACAAATAGTCTTTTTTACCATTTTATCCTATATCATTTATTTATTTAGAAAAGGTAGACACAAATGCAGGCTAATAGATTACAAACAAATAACAACCTACAGTTCAATTAAGTCCGTACTCAACACTCATTGTGGACTCTGAGAGTATAATATGGTGGAATATATTATATGGATCAAAATAGTGGAAAAATCTGTGCTAAAATGCCTAGTTTGGGGTCCACCAGTATTGCACTTTGCGCATGAGAAATTCAATCACTGAAAAGTCACAAACTAAGCTGTTAAATTATTTAACGTTGCACAAGCTTATATTGTCTAAATTGGACAAAATTAAATAATAATAAATAAATATTCCGGGACATTGCACACAGCGCCATCTAGCCCCACACTAAGCAAACGCTTGTGTCGTGGGTACTAGGTAACTGATATAATACTTATATACTTTTCTTTTGTAAATACATACTTATTTACATACAAACGAGTATGATGCAATTTAGGCTTCTAATCAAAACAAATGACCGATCAAACGAAAACGCAAAATCGTCTTAATAATTTTAGTAAGTATTTTTTTATAGTGGCAATCGACCTTTGATCTTTGAATTGTATAACCCCTCACTTTTGCTATCCATCGGCATTACTTAAAAATGGAAAATAATAAAATTTGTTTGACACCTAATTTATATCCTGCGTTTTCAGTCTAAATATTATAGCTATCACAACCAAACTTGCGGTGTTTATGTGTATAAAAGTCATATGTGCTCTGTGCTATTATAATTTAAATAACAACACTAGATACTTTCATGGCAATAATTATCAAGGATTTTCAAGAGATCTTCGTGCATGGAGCCTGAAATAGTCTACCAAGTTACTGGATGTGACTTATTCCAATTTATTAAAATGTTGTCAGGCGCTTTAATTCGTTCAGTGTTGCGCTTGGAATTATATCAAAGCGATACCTCAGAGATTTTTTAAAGAGGAATTGTATGTGGCTTTTCATTAAAAACATAAGGTGCATATTTCGCGCGGGCGTAAACTGCTACACGTCACAAGTGCCTCGATTCCTAGTGTGAGATGGCAGAGGATCCCAATGCACCAACATTACAGGTATGTCATGATTGTATATATAAATTAGTTTATAAGGGTGTAAGTTAAGATTTTGAAAAGAAAGTAATTTTGTATTTTTATTTTTGTATTTTTTTTAAACATAAAATGGATAGTTCCTACTTAAATATGTAATAATTAAGCCTGCATTTTAGTATATGTTAGTAAATTTTAAAGAGGCTTTGTGGTGATTCTAATTCAAATATCGAATACCGATATGGTACGATGCGCACTGGTTTGTATGTAAATATGACAATGTATTGCTTCTTACGATTCTAGACTACAATTCAGAATCTTGATGATAAAATTTAAATTAGATCTCATTGTACATGGAGTAACATATTAGCCACTTTTTATATCAAACTGACGCTTGAGCCACCGCTGGGCATTTTTACTAATATTCATCCTAACGTCAATAATTTAATCAATCCTTGAATCCTAAACATATAATATAATAACACCTAATTCAACAGCATTAAGTAAACATTTTGCTAATAGATTTAGGCAGGCTGGCGCGATGGGGCAAGCGGAGTGGTCAAGGCAAGCCACTACTTGACATATGTACACTATTGCCAAGCTATCAGATGCGATCCTTGCGAAACTTCCACTTAGATGTTATCAGAACAAATCAGAGCCTGTCGTTGGGAATGACTCGGCAAGTTGTCATATTATATCACCTTCTGCTGAGTTAAGTACATAAAATAAAGTAAGATTTATGCATGTGTCTAACTTGAGAGTAGATAAGTTGAATTCTGACACCTGAGCTAGTCACTCTCATGCGATTTTTTTTTAAGTTGAGACTTTTCAAACCTGTCTATGGATTTCATACATATGATATACATCCAAGACCCTCAGGATGCTTTGAAAGCTCTTGTAGTTTGAACTAGTCATTCACTGTCTCTGATATCTGAACCTAAACAATCTTACCTATATACCTAAGCATAAGTCTCGTCAGAGGCTCTTAGGGCTGCTTGATAAAGTCTCGACACCAGAGTAAGCCACTCTCATTCGATAAGAAGAAGACCTATACTTATAAATTAACATATTGTTTCGAGGTTTTAATTGATCTGTGAATCATGAAGTTGTATTCTACATCATTGCCGGATGCAGATTCCCGCACACATCTGCGTACTGAGGATACTTAACAAATTAAATGAATATCCTGTGCTCTGAGATTTAGCATAACAATTCACTACATGATCTCGCTATAATCCTAATGTTTGTTCAACTAAATGTGTTATATATATTAGTGTATGTAATTAAGTCTACTAACTTATAAACTTGCTTCTGCCCACCAGACTAGCTAGTAATAGAGTAAAAATAAAGTATAAGTTAAAAGCTAGTACTACTACCCTTATAATGCAAAATCTGTCACCAAGCTTCTAACGCTAAGAATTCACGGAGCGGTTTTTTCGCGCACCCGCCGTAGTGGCGGGCCCGCAACCTTTGTAGAATACAGATACATAATGTATGTAAAAAACTCGAGCACATTTTCACGACGCGTTTTACGCCTGCTTAATTGGTCGCGGCTCCCACTGCACCCGCGGGCGGGCGCCGCTCGCGGCATCGCAGCGCTCTGCGATCAAAGTCCGGCGAAGGTCCTTCTTGCGATAATCAACCACCAGGTTTGTGGGCGATAATCGCTGCCGCGGCGACTGCGGCGCCTCTCCGGTTTCGTGAGTTTTGAAAATATTACGCGATTCCGCCACCGTGGCGGGCGCGGGAAAAAACCGCTCCGTGAGATCTTAGCGTAACTGTATATTCCGGTAGCTTCGTTGGTCAGCCACTTCCAATTCAGTGTAGGCATAATCTACCTTTGGCCATAGAGAAGGTTGTGCGGGTATAGCTTCAGGTGAAAAAGAGATGAATGCAAAAAATAGAACTAAGTTTCGCTCTTGGACGAGCTAGGCCCTAAATTCTATGATTCTTTCAGATGATGTGTCTTCAGACTTTGCCGTAAAGTAGGTACTCCATGCTAACACTCCTCATTGTATGAATGTAATTCAAACCTTTAATCTAGCTCTGTGATGATATGTAGGCGGATGCACGAGCAATCATTGATTCAATGTGCAATCGACGATTATTACACGGTTTCTACTCGTAAATTAACGTATCGATTGATGTTAGCGCATGCACCTTGGATTAAGTGGATAGATTATAATAAGTAGCTGCAATTCTTAACTTCGAATAATTTGGTGTAATAAAACGGAATAACTGATACCTATTCGAGTAATTCATGTGAAGAATACAACTTTTTCAACATTTTGCATCGCTGTATCTCCAAAATTGTGATTCTTAGAAAAAAAAGTGTGTGAACAGTTTTTATAGATAATTGCATGATGAATAATTTTTTCTTACTTACTTTCAATATAAAACTTACCGTTTAGCTGGAAAACTCAAAAAACCGATTTTTGCAACCTTTGACCTTGAATATTTTTTTTTCACACTTCGGATTGTTGTGGATAATTGATAAATTGAGTATAAAAGGGTTCCCAACATTCATGCCAATTTTTAGCAAGGTGCGAATTAATGTAACCTTACCCCTATTTTTGATGCTAACTTGACCGGACTAATAAGTTAACACATATTTGTAATATTACATTTATCTGATTTAACAGTGACATAAAAGCAAATATAATGAATGAAAGATATTTATTAAAAGTATGTACTATGTGGTTTCAATACAGTATAGACTCGGCGCCGTGTCGTGGTAAACCCCCCAGATCTATAGACCTACACCTGTCTTCTATACATATTACAAAGCTGAAGAGGGTCAAAATATGTACCTAGAAGAAAATAGACAAAAAAATGTTTGGTATTCTTTAAACCGATAACAGACACGTTTCAGCAGTTTTTAGTATTTTTGTCTGTTTATTTAAACGCTCATACGCAGAAACAGCTAAACGGATCATCATGATATTAGAGGTATGTAGATAGATAGTATGAGGTCTTAGGAGTGTCATAGGCTACTTTTTATCCCAAAATAAAGCAAGCAAAGCCACGGACGTCCACTAGTTTTTAATATTTATTATTAGATATAAATAATTTAAAAACTAGTAAAAGTGCGCAAATAATATCAAACTTTAAAACAATTAGTTCAATTAGGTACGAGTATTTAGTAATTTGAGTGCAGTGACCGGCTTCGTTACGTTTTATGATGCATTTAGTGCTGCACTTACATAACTCGTAGTATTTTTTACGAGTATGTAAATGTCATTGCGCAAATGCAAGTATTGTCCATTCATTATATTTTATGACTAGCTGATGCGCGCGACTTCGTCCGCGTGGAATAGTTATTACCATAAAAACGGTTCTAGTGAGTTAACCTTAAAACATAGACATATACTGCTGCGGACATTTTGTTAGATTATTTCAAGAGAAATAATTCTTTCATAAACATTTTTTTGATATCTTGAACCGTTTTCGCAGCGCATGCAACGGAAGCCCTCAAAGATGAATAATTTTCCCCGTTTTTTCCACATTTTCTATTATTTCTTCGCTCCTATTAGTTGCAGCGTGATGTTATATAGCCTAAAGCCTTCCTTGATAACTGATCTATCCAACACAAAAATATTTTTTCAATTCGCACCAGTAGTTCCTGAGATTAGCGCGTTCTAACAAACAAACAAACAAACTCTTCAGCTTTATAATATTAGTATAGAAGTATAGAATGATGATTTATTTAAATTCATTTTTAACAAGTATTCGTGGACTGCTTATCATAATTTTATGAATTATTTATTAATTATTATCTGCTAAAATATGGGCTGGTATCTTTTTAATACATATGGAGGGGCAGTTAGTGAAATAAATAAATAAAAAATATGTTCAAGTTTAAGTCTGTCTCCACGGGATAGCGAATAATTATTTTTTTCATATAATTAAGTCAGTAACATGCCTAATGGTCTACAAACCAATAGTTGTTGGACCATCTTTTTCACTGGATAACTATGAATTTTTCAAGCAAAGCAATCGATACCTAGCCAAGCAATATTTGCAAACCTCTACAAAGTTATCAGATTTGAAGTTCCCTTCTCGGATTAATGCAAAGCTACTATTAATTTCATCCAAAGATCTACAAACATATGTAACCTGGCCGACCAGCCTTTTTAAAAGCTTAGCCATCAATAAAATCTATACATATAATAAAGCTGAAGAGGGTCCAGAGTCGGAACATAGAAGATATTTGAAAAAAAAAAGTTTTAAAAAACAGAACACGTTCCAATAATGTCTACAATTTATGTCTATTTAACCGTTTCGCTGTGTCTCTGTTTGTCTGTTTATTTAAACGCAAAAACGGCTGTACGGATCATCATGATTTTTGGTATGTACATAGGTAGTATGAGGTCTTAAGAGCGTTATAGACTACTTTTTATCCTGAAATAATGCGAGCACAGCCGCGGGCGTCCACTAGTTGTTTCTTAAGGTCTACAAACCTAAGGCCCTGACTCCTTCAATACGTCAGACATCACGTGAACGACACCCCCACGTGCGCTGCTGTATGCTGATGCAAACCAATCATTGATTAGCAAGCGGACGGCTGTTTGCATCCAGGATAGAGGAACCTCTCCGAATTTCCCTGTTGCGGTGAAATCGGCGGAAATGACTTGTTTCAATCGCCTTCACCTACGCTTCATTAGAGTTGAAGTAATAATGCTAGTGCGTTGTGTTGTCACTTAGATTAGAGGTGTTGTAGCTTCCTGAGGAAGGAAGCCTTTGACTTTGACAAAAGACTTACCTCAGCCTTTGCTAATTGATTGTTAAAAAAAATTGGTTGCTTAAAAATCAAATTCGAAGTTTTCTTCTATAGTTAGCGTACGTCTGCGGTTGCCCTTGTGTGGTATATAAGAATAAAGGTAGCCTCTATCACTCTCGGAACCCTTAACTATCATAAATTCCATTCATATCATGTCGCAGCTTGATAGGGAAATAAACGTAAAAATATACGTGAAGTAACTAACCAACACGCTGACTCTTAATTCTGTGTAATGATTTGTATTTTCTAGTTATGTGTGGATTTGCACTCGCTTAGTGTTAAAGGAAAACATCGTGAGGAAACCGACATGTTTGAGGACATAATGTCTTCTGTGGAAGGACCTGGGCGCCCACCACGATGTATCTGCCCATGAAAACTCCCCTAACGAATTGTTTCTGCGCGGGAGTTTCAACCCTCAGTCATGAGGATATACTACTCAATAGAGATAATTGTATTATTATATCAACGTATATTTTCATCAGCATCTAGCCTCTACTTATGATGTTTAAGCTGAGCTGAGCAGATGGTATGATTTAGTAGGTTAATTTATCTTGATGGATCTGTCTATTTAGAAACCCACGCTTAGTATGCAAGTGGAAAAATATGTTTTTCGTTATAAGATTTAAAACAGATAACAATTAAAAGGCAATCGAAACACTTCATCATACATTAATCAATTTCGGAAGCGGGATTTACTAATCGATTGGTTTGTTAACTGATAAATCAATTCATAGCGGTACAATATAACCACAGTTTTAATTTGGTTAATGTTTATTGATGTTTAAGCAATGACCTTGGCAATGTTCCGAATTTTCTAGAAGGTATAATATAAATATTTATCGTTATACCCACTCCATCCATACGCTTAACATACATATTTTTAACAGCCTATCCGAGCAACACCACGAAAGTAATAATAATGTTTATTTGACCTTATTAGAAAGAAACAGGTAATTGTATAGCAATAGTGAACATATAAAAATTTTACTATGAGATAGGGCTTATGACTATACAATAGTTGGTGAACCCTGGACATCAAACTAGGTCATCACCTGTGTGATGATGTCCAGTTATTTATAATAAACAACAACAAAGCTAGTTGTAATATTAAGGAGGAAGGTTATGAGTTAGTGTGGTTTTATATTGAGCAAACTTCGCACAACAATCTTCCCAAACGAAAACTTTTTAAACTAAAGAATGATTGTGTGCTTAAAACTAAGTACCTACCTGTAGTGCCTTGATTTCAATCAAGTAAACACTATAGTTAGACACAGTTGTTATTTGTTCAATCACAAAGCGAATGTAACATTATTTGAATGATGGCTATTGATCCGAACAAAATATTGTTAATTAATGTACATATTTGAAAATAAGCGAAAATAATTAGGACCGGCAGGAATCGAACCCAATTCTTCCAGGTATATGCCCTGTCTAATTGAACCATTACGCCACGGTCGACACTAAGCCGGGCCTGAACATAAACAGATAATAATAATAATAAATCCTTTATTTATGTACTACAGAGTGATTACGTACCACCGTTCAGTTATGCAAATCATTGGCAGATCTTAACGTATGGCTTAATATTATGTTGATTTATGAATATCCGATGGATATGGAAAATTACGTCCTTATGGAAACTATGTGAATAATTAATGGCACCTGATGCTATTCTATCATATTCATTATGCGATTACGCATGCTAAGCAACTGTCTTCACGGCCAGTCCTTGGATGGGTGACCAAAATGTGTCATAACACTTCGCGCTTCCTTGGATTGTATGATGCATGTGATAGGTACATTAAATTATTATAGATCTTGGCTGTATCGAAGTTAAGCAACTATCGGAGCGGTAAATTTTTGGAACGGTCATCAAAAACGGGCACTCCACTTGGCGCTTCACACTTATGAGTACATGAAGATTGTTATCATTTTGAACCTGATATGATCTCAGACATGTATCTAGATTTTAAAGAAAGTCTAAAATAACCGTGATTTTGTGCAAACATATAAATATTGCTGGTATAAGCAGTTATGTATCAAGGGCACCATTTTGCGGTCAAGTTTAGCCACAACAACAAAGTGCTTAAAAATGAAGTTGTCTCCTTTTTATATCTGAACTTCAAACCACAGCCTGTAAAAGACGGTTTATCTTGCAAAAAAAAAATGTATGTGTAAAATAAATGCCTGTAAAATAAACTAGGATATTTTTGTACAATTTTTTGTAATAAATGTTCTAAATTAAGTGATTACAAAGAATAGATACACATTCATTCTATAAGAAAAATCTTAAGCGGTAAACGTATCCGAAAAAAAAACGTACATTTTGTTTAAAATTTGATATAAATATAAGTGTCTCAGATATGTAAAATATATAAGTAATATTTGGTTCTTATTGGGACATACATAATACACATACAGTATTTTTTTCTTATTGAAATCAATATTGATATTAATCTTAAACAAACCCATCAAACACTACTAAAGTGTCAGTTCAAGGTATAATCCTAGGGCTGCTACTGCTGCATACTTACCAAGCAGTTTGGTATAGTTAGGGCCTCCGTGGAGGAGGAGGGCGCGGCTGCAGCCAGTGGCAAGCCACACAGCGACCGGGCTGGCCGACCGTCGCGAACTATACGAGCCATAGACAAAACTATAAAAAAAACTAAATAAGATAGAAAAAAAAACAACAGTTAACAAGAACAATGCTGGTTGGTGCGGTGCTGTTGGTCGCCCTGCGCTGCGCAGTGGCGGAGATACGTGAGTCCCTTTTTTTGAATTTCGAAACGGTTTTGTATTTTAGGGTGGGTTTTTCGGGTTTACAAATTTTATATAATGTACGTGTACAAATGGGGTAGTTATTATTTATGAGGTAAGGTATGTAATTACGTTAATTGTTATTAATTAAAAATATTTAAGGTTTTGTTGACAATTGAAACTTTTGAAATTGGTTAACTTATTTCATTATTATCTGCCTCATATTTAGTCTGCCTACCTCATAATTTTTGGGAACTATAAAATTATGCAAGGTTTTTGGAAGTTTATTTTCACAAAATTATCCTGGTTTTTCTCTGTTTAGAAAATTCAAACTAACAAAGTTCACTTGTTCCTCTCTCACTACATTACCTTATCACATGGCATGTTAACAAATAGCCCCATCTACCGGCAAGTCGTATAATAGAAACACACATATCTCACAGATCTCGTAACTTTAGCAATTGTGGATTGAGAGCGTGAGTGTTGACACACTGCTGTTGCACACCGAGCGTTGCGATAAACGCCAATTATAATATCTACGGCGTTTTCTAAAACTTGCCAGATCATTGGAGGAAAATTTTGAAAATATTTGTAAGCTGCGACGTCGCAATATTAGTAACATCAGGCAAATCGTGGGTCGGATGACACCTTAAATTGTAGGTCCCCGTTGTTTGTCTAGTCTAGTACGGCAGTCGTTAAGCCATGTCAGAGGCCCATAGGGTGGTTTGAAAACTCTCGACACTAGAGTTGGCCACTCTCATTCGACAAGAAGAAGGCAAATTGTAAAATAAATAATCGTATTAAATATATCATCTATGTTTATTATCTAGCAGTGAGTCTACAAGGGCTGAAGATGATTAGTAACGTTGAAGTTAACGACTTATGAGAGCATAAAGAATAGTTTCAAAAGCTACAGGGAAGTTACTACCCTAAGTAGCTAACTAGGAACACAACTGGAGGCGGACATGTAAAATCTGTATTCAAGTGCTGTATTGATTTTTGTGCTTATTTCCTTGCAGCTTCCTACATAAAAGTATGCCAGCGGAATGACCCCGAAGTGGATAAATGCATCATGAATTCAGTGGACCTGCTACGGCCAAAGATGATCAAGGTAAGCTTTTCTAAATAATTACTCAACGGTAATTAGAACTGTATTTTATTTGGGCGGTTTGAAAACTCTCTACGCCAGAGTTGGCCACTCTCATTCTATAAGAAGAAGAAGAACTGTGTTTTTCCGTTTGCCTCTTTTGAGAGCTAATTCCATTGCAACATACATAGATATGAGTTTATCTTGGCCACAGCGTCGCTTGTCGGCTCAAGTGAGGAGGTTTAGCTAGAGAATATAAAAACAAGACCAATTCATTATAGAAAATAAACAATAATTAATATAAATATAAGAAAGTAGAAGTAGAACCCAATCAATTATTTCAATTTTAATAAATTAATTGGGGTGATTACTTGCTAAGTACACAGAGATACATCTTAGCAACCAATTAATTCAATTAGATTTTAATTGTTATTCATCACTCATTGGATTTTACGTGCGTGTCGATAAACGCATTTCCTTTAGGGTAAAATTTGTAATTTATATTAGGATTTCTAAATCAAACAGTAAATAATTTGAATAAATAATTTATTTAATAGTTACGTTAGTGATAGTTAATAAATACGTTAATTTGTACTAGAACTGGGATTCACATTAGAAGGTGTATTGTCAGGAATTTTGGAATCAGATATATTTGCTGATTGATCAATAACTCCTGTTGATTGATTGGTATCTGAAGAGTTAACTGCTTGATTTGTGCTTGATGTATCTGTTGACTGATTTGTATCTGATTGATCAGTGCTTGGTACAGTAGATTGATTAGTCGAGGTAACTGATTGATTTGTGCTTGAAGCATCATGTGGCTGAGCTTGGACAGGTGTGGCGGCCGGGTCACTAGTTGTCTTGTTATCAGTAGCTTGAGAATCTTTGGTAGGAATTTCACTTGTATTAGTTGTAGGGCTGACATTAGTGATTTCTGTACTCGTTGGTGTGCTATTTTGTTTAACAATAGGGTTACCAAAAAGATCTGTGACGTCTTTTTCATCTGAAAGGTAGAAAGAATCGCAATGGATTAAATGCTACTCGCTTCTCGTAAATTTATAAGCAATATCTTTTAAATTGTGGTACCATTGTCATCTTCGTCAGAGTCTTCTTCATCAGAATCATAATCTGTATTGTTTTTTGTTGATTGTCCAGGTTTCCCATTTGTAGTAGATTCTGAAATGTTTTGTGACAAAATCAAGTAACGTTTTTCGGTATGTTGTAGCAAAAATATCTTGATTATATTTTGTTTATCGTACCATTGCTTGTAATACCAGTTACTGAACCTCCGTCTCCAGGTGTCAATGCAGATGTATCGCTAACTACTGGTGCAGCATTGGTGGTATTTGAACTGGTTGTTGTAGTGGTTGTTATGTACTTGGTAGTAACAGTAGGTCCTGTATTTCCTGGAGGTGTCGTAGCAGTAGATTCTGTGTTTCCAGAGTTTGTGGTTGACGACGTTTCTAAAATATTTTTTTTATCAAACAATGGGTCTTAAATGGGTGATTACTATATAAAAAATATTTTAGACTGGTTTGTAATTAATACCTGTGGTTGCGGTATTTACAGCGTTCACAGGTGGATTGCTTGTAACTCCTCCAGTGTGTACTGTGGTTGTAGTTATCGTTGTGACAGTTGTGATTGCTCCTGAAATAAGTGTATCAACGTAGTCAGAAACTCATTCCTCTTTTGTGCCATTTCTTCCATCTGGTACCCGTTATTATTATAATGAAATTTGTTTCATTACCTTCTTTTGTTTGCATGGGTGCATGTTTGTTACAAAAATTATGTTTATTTGGCTTGTTTTTGTATTTATAAATCATTCGAGATGCTATTTTTAATTGTTTTATAGTTGGGTAGCTTTTTGTCGTAGTATTATTTGGATCCAGCAGCAGCTGCTCCGGAAGCTCCTGCAGCCGCAGGTCCATCACCACCAGCCGCAGCGGCCGCGGCGGCAGCTGCTGCTGAGCTGTCGTCGGTAGGTTCAGATGCTGGCTCAGTTGGAGTAGGACCGGCAGAAGCTGCCCCCGGGGTGCTGTCTTCTGGAGTGCTATCGTCAGGTGTAGTGTCAGGGCTTGCTGGAGCAGAGTCTCCTGGTGCAGGTTGCGTTGTGTCAGGTGGGTTAGCTGCTGGTGGGTTATTAGCGGGAGGGTTCGCAGCAGGAGTTGAGTCTGCTGGTGGATTAGCTGGTGCACTTCCATCAGGTGCGGGATTAGTAGGCTTTGTTGTATTGGCGGGTGGATTTCCAGGCGAAACAGGTGCACCATTTTGATTACCTTTAGGGGTTTCAGCCAATTCGGCTTGAGTTTGTGCAGTTGCTTGGTTACCGTTGCCATCATCTTCAACTATAACACTGTTTACTTTTGTGTCTTTTGGCTTACTTCCCGGAGTGTCATCGTTGACAACCACAGATACATCTATATCATCATCACCATCTGAAGCTGTGCTATCAGCTTCAAGTTGCGTACCATTGACATTTTGAGTAGCGGTAGAGTTGGCAGTTGTGGTAACAGTGCCGTTCTTTGTTTTGTTTGATGCTTTGACCGTAACAACCACGTCGACGGATTGTTGACATGTTGGTAAGTAGTTCAATACCATGTCTACTGCGTTTCCATTACCAGAAGGGAAAGATATGCCGATTGGGTTTTGATTCGAATTGAACTGTAGATTCAGTTGGTTGTTTGTGTTGATACAACTTCTTTGGCATACGCCGCTAGATGGTTGACAGCTGCTACATGGGTTGCTGCTAAATCTGGTGAAGTATGGATAAGGAACGTTGTTGCTTTGAGATGGCGGCGGACTGACGGGTCTAGTAGGAATCCGCACTCTGAAGAGGTCTTTAGTCTTAACAGTTTTGGTTGAGCTGTTTTGAGCACATATGAACTGTGCGCACTGAAATATAATAAAATAATTAGATAAAAATTAACGGTTATTATTTAACTTCTTAGCTCACATTCATTTTCATCATTCATTTTCGTAAATCTGATTTAATGGCAGAATTGTGCTCATAGCTTCCAAGTATCTGAATAATCAAATTTAGTTACTGAAATCACGAGACATTTATGCGTTTAAAATAATATTGTATATCGTACAAATAAAAATCCCACGAATATAAATTTGTGTTATAGCTACACAAAACAAAAAAAAATGTTCAGGTAAAGAGTAAAACGAAAAATTTATGGAAATATACAACGTAAAAGTAATTTACCTGCAACAAGCACAGCAGTGCAACTATAAGAACCACTTCACGCCCCATTTTTCACCGTTTGTTCCAATATTTACAAACAAGTCTTTTTATATACATGTATTTATTGGAGCAGATACAATATCTTCACTATTCGTCATAATGGTGACCATTCGTTTTGTTTGGATTCCTCGAAAAGCACGTAGGAAATATTAGAGGCCACCGATAACAGTTTAGTTCAGGTGAATTATTGCACCCTATCTCTCAAATTGGACTGTAAAAAATTTGATGCGAATCACGTGTTAACACAAAGTAAAAAGATGCTTTGTTATAAATTGCACTATATATTTGTTGCATTCGTCAAGTGTTTGATAAATCTGAGCGAGAACGTGACCGTTTGGTCATAAAACTGTATATTGATTTTCGTCTTCTGCCCTTTTACATTACATTTTTACATTCTAGCAATCACATCGCATGTCTCATAGCGATGATTGCTATAAGTTTTTAAAAGGGTCGCAAATTATAAATAAAGAAGTAGACTTTTTACTGTATCTGAGATGCTACGGTGCGTGCGTTCTTCGTTTTATTTAAAAAATGATTTATTTTATGATTTTGTTTTATTTAAAAAGTTATTAAGTATAAAGGTGTAGGTCTCTTCCTTATTGAATGAGAGATGGCTCTAGTGTTGAGAGCTATTCAAGCCACCCTGAAGGCCTTTGACATGGCTTAGATGACTGGTAAGTGTAGGTGTAAAGATTTCTTGTAGGCAAGCGCGTTACTTCTATGAATATTCGTACTGCAGTGCTTAAAGTTAGGCAGGGTGTACTCGAATATATGCTTATTTATGTGTTTATACCGATATTATTATATATGTAGGTCATGTATGCATGTATACATACATACATACATATTAGTATAGTAACGTGTAACTTTAAACTGTAATTCAATACGAGAATAGAGCTAGGACTTATCTTATTTACTATTTAACTTTTTGAAAGGGAAACCTGATGCAACAGCGAAGGGACAACGTTGAGCAAATTTTACAAGGTACATATCCTTGAGCCCTGAATTAGCGCAAACGGAATACCGGTTTAGATATTGGGAAATCTATTTGAGCACGTGAAGTCTAGTCTATCTCTCAGATACACGTGAGCTGATCAGTTTTCCAATGATTTGATGATAATTTTAATTTTTTTAAAAGTTATGAGTTATTAAGTCCTAAACCTGCACTATGGTTAATCAAATTAAACTTTTATTGGAAAATGAGCGGAATCCTGCCGGTCGTGACTATTTTCGCTCATTTTCCAATAAAAGTTTAATTTTTTTAAAAGTATCTATCGACAAATCAAATCAGTATTAATTTTAATACTAAAACATCCTTAAAAAAAGTGTAGTGGTTCATGACATATTTTCTAATTTTATTAGTTTGTTACACTTAAAATGTGATCTTGAAAATAAATCACAGTAGCACTCTGGTATTGATGTGTTGCATTTTATTATTCCACCCATTTAATAGCTATAAAACTCTGCTCAGTAATTAATTTATAATAGGCATAGGTCTTTACAATCTTTAAGGGTTTAACTACTCCATTTAGTTGCCATATAATTAAGGGCAAGGTTTTCCAACTGGGTCGAAGGTATGGTTACAAAACCATGGGTTCGGGCCCAAATAAACCAATCAAACTAATCACCACATACAAAGAAACCTTTTCTAGAATGTGACCTCCACAAATCACATCGAAAATTTAATTGTACTTTAATAACATAAGGAATGAAAGTGTGTCATTGTCAGCATTTCGCAATAAAGTGAACAAGTGTGTCAAGAGGAAATTTAATCTGCAAATTCATAGAGAATGATCTATATCCTACCCTTGAAAAAAGTATATTTTCGCAGCAAAAGTTTGAGCTGCATTTTCTGTAGAAGACTAAATAGGTAATAGGTACCTTGCAACTCGAAAGAAATGAATATTATTTTATTTATTTATAATACAAATGAGAATGGATCTTATGGAAGTGCATTTGTATAAAGAACTTTTACCCAACCATTCTGTAAAGTACATAGCAAGCACTAAAGAAATAAAGTTTAGATAGATAGATAGATAGATAGATTAACTCTTTATTGTTGACACATATTAAAAAAACAGTACATAGAACAAATTGCACCTTAACTAGTGCCACAAGCGGCGGCCTTGGTAGGTATATATGTAGAGTTACAAACACATCAGGCGGCCTAGTCAAACATAAGCCAATTCTGTTAAAATAATTGAAAGCGAATGATAAAATGTTCAAGTACCGAGCTGGATAAAAATAATATCGAAATTACGTAACAAAGTGTAAATTTAAGGTCCCACCTCATCATCATCATCATCCACAGCACTTGGGATCCCACTGCTCGGTATGGGCCTCCCTTTGTATGTGCCATCTGCGTCGATCTTGTGCAGACCACACCACAGTATGCTCGTTATTTTGACATATGACTTTTTGGTGTTGAAACTAGATGTCCTTTAAATTCATCAAATTAATATTATATATAGACATACATAATCGTAATCTTACGTGTGATTATGCCTTCTTGTGTTACGCGTAAAATTTAAATAATATTTTTTATCTTATTTCCCAACAAAAACGTTTATTTGTAGTTTATTGTAAATAGGAATATTCTAATTAATCTTCTTAGAATGTGTACCAGACACAAATCACTAATCATTATTTTAGATTATTACTTCAGCTATTATCACACTACATAATTTACTTAGAGAAAAATCTACTCTGTTATTATATTGAAGGCCTATTACTTACATAGGTACTAATTTTAGTGATTGGTTATTATACCTTTTAAACATGTTTAAGAACTATAATTTTCAGCCTGTAATTAAAAGAGTAAATACATATAAATATATATTACTAGCTGATTCCCGCGACTTCGTCCGTGTGGAATAGTTATTACCATAAAAACGGGTCTATTGAGTTAACATTAAAAGATAGACATATGCTGTTGCAGACTTTTTAGTAGATAATTTCAAGAGATAGTTCTTTAGTACATATTTTTTGATATCTTGAACTGTTTTCGCAGCGCACGCAACGGAAGCCCTCAAAGATGAATTATTTTCCCAGTTTTTTCCACATTTTCCATTGTTTCTTCGCTTCTATTAGTTGCAGCGTGATATTATATAGCCTAAAGCCTTCCTCGATAAATGGTCTACTAAACACAAAAAGAATTTTTCAATTCGCACCTGTAGTTCCTGAGATTAGCGCGTTCATACAAACAAACAAACTCTTCAGCTTTATAATATTAGTATAGATTATTTTAATAGAATAATAATAAAAATAATAAAAATCTTTATTATCAGGCACATAACCCATAGACATGTCTTAAACTATACAATAAAATTATATTAGGTATATAAAATATAAAATAGTGTCACAACTAAAAACTAAGAATTGCAATTCAATAAAATTGCAACTCGAGTCATTTTTTATTTTCGCTCTGGTGAGTATACATCCAAAATTTGTATATGGGACTACATAAATCCTCAGACAGGCACTGCAGTATTCCATTATTTGATCTCCGTATTCTTTCCCAAAAGGAAGCAATGCGGGACCGAATAACTGCGAAGAAATCAACTCAGCAAACATGCCCGACGCGCTGCAGTACCTTGATTTCTTCATAAGGATGCGATATGCGTTATTATATTGCACCCTTATGGCGTGATGAGCACTTCGAGAATACTCTGTCCATAGCTGACATGTGTAAAGGCACATACAGTAATCATGTGGAATATTCCAGATTTCCTAATGTCAGAATGCGAAGGTTATGTCAATGTTTGTTCGAATAAGGATAAACCGCATACACACATTACATCGTGCTAGGACGAATCTTATTAAAAAAACAGACAAAGTCGAGGACATCTTTACACAATACCAACATAACAAACGGCAATACGCTTTGATCTTGTTTGAGTTAGCATATATCGATAAGAATATTTTTTCAGTCAATAAATTGAAATCAAATTAGGTACAAAAAGGATTTATGATTTTGGATATTTTTTGCTGAGGTTACTTTTAACTGTAGCTCACGGCATTTCGGTTACGGCAAAAAAAACTGCATAGAATTGGGACTTGAAATTGTTGTGTCTGGTCCGTTTTCATATTGCAACGAAGTTACAGAACTTTTAAATATTTGTGTTAACCTTCGGACTCTTATATTATCGTATAAGGTGCAGAGGATATGGTCTGCTTTAAGTATTTGCGTTTTGAAAAAAATAAGACTAATTGTTTTAATAAAAAATATTTACACATATTAACACTAATAGAACTAAAAAAAAGAATTTACATCTAAACTAAATTTAAACAATCTACATGTGGTATGGAGCCAAGAACGCTGGCTGCATTCCCACGCTGGATTGCTATAGAAATCCTTTGCGCAAGGAACCAGCCAGCGTTCTTGTCTCTAGTGATGTCAATCAACATTTTTTTTATTTTTTATAAAAGACTTGCTTTTAAACTTTTACTTTTAGACTAATTAAATGAATTAAATATTAATTTGTTTATTGGGACAACAGCAGATTCTCACATTCATTTAGTGCCAATACATAGCAAGCAAAGCTACGTACATCCGCTAGTGGCTTTGTTTTTCTTTTTGACCAACTAATGAATACCTAAGTGATTTATATGACATAAAACTTTATGATATGTTTAAATTTTGACAATTTAATTTGATATCAAGCATGTTTGTTATAAAGTTATAATTTTCATAAGTGTTAGATAGATAGATAGATACTTTATAAAAACACCACAAATGAACCAATACAAAAAATTGGCGGCCTTATCGCTAAGAGCGATCTCTTCCAGGCAACCAATCTGGCAGGGATATATTCTTCAAACGAAAATTATTTATTTTTATTTGACGTGTAAATAGGCTTTACGCAAATAAGATATTTAAGAATATTGACATTGTTTTTGTTCAATTTTATAAGATGAAATTATATGCATGAATTATCGGATTGTACTATGGTAGTACGTACACGGATAATACTTTTAAGTAACCAGTTTAAGGACTACTACTGGTTTACGGAGAGTGTGCAGAGGAGCTACATGAACTGATTCCCTCCTTTCTATAACCGAACAAGCAGAAAGTCCGCAGGTAGTGGTTCCGCACCGTTTCATGGTGGAAGTGCAGAAGTGTCGAACACAGCGCTTTGCCTCTACGTTTATTGTACGGACGACAAAGCTTTGGAATACTTTACCAGTAGCCGTGTTTCCTGCGAACTACAAATCCAGGGGTCTTCAAATCTAGAGTTAATAGGTAAGCGTGTTACATCCTAGGCTGCAGCAATGCTTAACATCAGGCAGGCTGTAGACAAACGTAAACCTATCCCACGTAAAAAAAACTAGTATAAGATATGACCTGTAATATGAGTAAATTGAACTTGAATTGTTTATTCCAGGGTATCCCGGAGCTCAACGTGCCGGGCATCGAGCCCCTGAGCCTGGGCCAGATCGCGCTGGCTCGCGGCCCGCAAGGCGCCAAGCTCACTGCCGTCGTCAACGACATCAAGGTGCGCGGGCCCAGCAACTTCATCATTGAGGAGCTCAAGTATGTATCGATTTTATTATTAAAAATATATATATATTAATAAAAAATATACAAAAAACGGGCGGCTTGCGATACACCGGGGCTTCCGGGTGGCGATTAACAATTTCTCCAGGGTCCGTGTACCTACCCTGGCGTCCAGCCCTCGAAAGAGGCCAAAGACCTGAGGCGAGTCCCTCACAGAGGATGATACCAGTCAGTCAGTCAGAATTTATTTATGTTAGTAAACCCTCATAAGGTACTAACTAGTGGAACTATGTTAGTTATTATACTTAAAGATCTCATTTACCTTACATGGTTAGTGAAAACTACTAACTGTATAAATGAATGAATTTTGAATTTGAATTTATTTAAGAATTCTTTACTTCACAGACTTAGCGTGTTTGTAGATACGAGTAGAAATTGTAATAACAACAGTGTTCTGTACAGCAGTATCTTAGCTTCAACTACTTCGAACGACGCCAAGATTCTGCTAGATATATGTACATAGTAATTTTATATTAAATGTATAAGCCTTATGGGAATGACATAGTTGACATCGACAACTTCTTAAAAAATATAGATAAAAAATAGACTTAGTGTTTTTAAATAGATTTTATTAATTTGCATAAAAATAAATTCTTAGAGCGAGGTAAGTAATCTCTCGAGGTCTTAGCTGGCACGTACTTTTCACAAAGAATATCCCATTAGTTATTTAGAGGGGTAACGAAAGCAGATATTTGTCCGATAGCTGTCCGATGGTGGAAAAGTAGTTTCCACCATCGGACAGCGATTTTCGAAGTCATATTTTTTATCAGTTACTTAAGTTAGATTTTATAATGTAATTTCAGTTTTAATATATTTTAAATTCGATCAATTTCGTTGCCAAGGAGTGCAATGTATGTATTAAAATTAATATTTAAATTTAAATTAGAGTTGAATTACATACTACATATATTTGTCAAAGTCACAGAAACAGTACGTCGCAGGTAAAACTGCGGTTCATAATAATGCTTCAACGCTTTAACATGCTATTTGAAAAAAAAAATGTGTACAAAGTTTACTTCTCGTGACAAAGTAAATTAAATGTAGGAATAAGAGGTTGAGTGCGTCGCATATCAATTAACGTTAATAATGACTTACAAGGGGTTTCATTGTAAACCAGAAAATTGTTCCATCACCTTTTGGCCTCTAATAACTACGAAGACCTTGTTTAATGCCTTATTACTTCTAATTACATACATTGCCATACATTACAATGTTTTTCTGCCGTGATTTGAATATGGACTAAGCTATAATTGATCGTTTCTAGGCAAATTTAATTCAAATGTAAATTACATCTTGAACAATGTATACATATAAATAGATAAATACTTATACGTTTTGAAGGACAACAGACACTTTACATTTAAATGTTTATCTTAAGTATCTGATTGGTCAAAGGTAAGCCTATAAACGTACTTTGTATGGCTGTCACGTAAATTTGAGTGTTTTAATTGAGTAGTTAAATTTATGTGAATAGCTTAATAGTGTTGGCATTGACCCAAATCTAAAAGGGAATTCAAGAATTGTATTTAGTCACCCTCATTTGAGAGCCAGTTCTATTCCAATATAGGAATGCTCCATCTTCATGCTAATTGCCGAACAATGTAGTCTCATCTTTATATTTTCGCATGACACTTTTTCTTTAACAAGGAATGGGTTTGCACTAGACCGTAGGTAATCAACCATTACGGTCTAGGATGGCGCGTGCTTACCCATTAAGAACCGATTCACTCTCGTTTTGAAGATTGCCAGATTAAATTCCGCATAGCCGTTCTCACTATAAAAATGGAAGCAAAACGTTTTCACTTTTAAACTTGTTCAATCTAATATGTCGAGAGTTTTTAACCATTCAGATAGAAAGCCAATGAAGTCTAGAAACAATATATTTTTTTGTTTTAACGTGGCATAGTTAGCGTTTGACTACAGCCTGCTTGATGTTAATCATTGCTGCAGTCTAGGGTGCAACACGCTTTTTAACACATTAATGGCACTAGAGTCTAATAAATCACCTCTGTTCCGCTTCCAGGTCAAACCTGGACTCGAACCGGTTCGACTTCAAGCTGCTGCTGCCGAAGCTGGACTTCGCGGGCAAGTACAAGATGGATATCCAAGTGCTGCTGCTGCGGCTGCAGGGCCGCGGGAACATCACCGGCAACTTCAGTGAGTAGCAACCATACACTATAGACAAGTTACTCGTAACTAAGGAGCTCTTGCAAGGGGGTTTCAAGTGAAATAGTTTCAAGGGAAATAAGGAAAGATGAAATTGTAAAAGCAAAATGTCAGCTGAAATAGTATCATTACTAAATTGCAAACATTACCTTTTTTCAGTTGTGACTCATATTATACGTATAAAGAAATCATTTTATTGCACACAGTTTATAGAGTAATTTGTATTTGTTTCTGACCAATCTAAAACAACTCAACTCTCTGTCTCTGATAAATTAATGCTTATATAAAGAATTTCATAATTTTGCTATCAAAGTAAATAAGATAAAAACCAGTCTAATAAACTCTAATTAAAAAAAAACACTCGAATATCTAGCCTTAATTGCAGAATACTTGTACTGACATGCAAATCGTCATGCTTGCCTTTTTCATATCCACATTTTTTTTCTTGCTGGAACCTAATCTCTCCAATCGCCTCAAAATGGAACCAAAACACGACGTGAGTAATGTTTACACAAGCATGTGTGTCAAGTTCAATAATCCAGTGGTTACCTCACGCGTTGCACAATGACGTTACACCGCCCGGCTGCATTCCGCGGCGCACGCGCAGGGGGCCTACGCAGGACACTATTGCTTTTACAAACTTTATTTTTCATTGTAAAAAAATTAATAATCTAAAACAATTTTAAAATTTTGTGTGGCTATTGCGGCTTTGCCCGCGCTGTGTTGCAATAAAAACATTAAAAATTACTGATGATCCGTCGTTCCATTGCATTAGGTTCACAATACAGAAAAACGATCTAACCAACTGATATACATTTTCGATTGTTGTGTAATGGTATTACAATTTATCAAATTTCTAGTCATGAAAGTTTGCAAGCTGTACCTAAGATAAAAAAAAACATAAGGTAACAATATAATAGGATATATTTCGTCCATTTAAATAAAAAATTAACGCAATGATTTTGTGTCATTCATTGGAGAATTTTCTTCGCTCGATATATCGTGTCTTTATCACATTACATTCAAAAGATAGTTGTAGGTAATAACTTTGTAGCTACCAACACTTCACTCCAACCTTCTCCACCTTCCAGAGAACTACCGCTGCAACGTCACCATGAAAGGGTTCAAAGAGAAACGCGGCGAGGAGGAATACCTTCGTTTTGACCCATTCACTGTCCGCCTCCGCGTTGGCCAATCGTCCATCTATCTCACCAACCTCTTCGATGGAGATCCAGTCCTTGGCCCAGCCACCAACAGAGTTATCAATGAAAACAGCAACGTATTCTTAGAAGAAATCAGACCGGTACTGGAGAAGTCTTTAGCAGACCTTTTCACGGAGATGGCGAACCGAATCACGTCCAAATTTACGTATCAAGAACTGTTTCCGTGATTATGTGTTTGTGGTGTGTTTGGTGTGTGTTGGTTGTTTGTGTGATTGGGTTCAGTTGCTGAGGAGTACATAGACACTGAGGTAATGTGTTTGACAAATATTCAAGTTTTAATAGACAAATGAAAGAAGGCAAAATGTATATTAGTTGAACTAAAATACAAACGTTTTCATTGACTCTTTGTACCATTGCTGTCAAACACATTTTTCAGTGTTCAAACCATAAAACTAAAAATTATAATTGTTCTAAAAAATATATAATAATTATTGTTCTTGTCTTTTACAAGCATCAATATCAAATTGTATTGTATATATTTCCATTAGTTTTTTGTAAATGAAAGAGGGTTTATCCTGTTCTATTTTTTTCTAAGTACATACGTGTATGTACATGTGGTACTTGCATATGAAATTGTCTTTTTAACAGATCAATAACTAAGTAATAATACATGTAAAAAGATATTGGCTAAATACATACATTGATGTATGTGTGTATGTGATTGTGACCAATTTTGAAAAGAGGTTTTGTATATTTTTTAAAGGGTTACGATATGATCAAGGAGTGAATAATCACTGTATCGTCTTTTCATTTATTTTCATTGCATTGATGGTTTTGAAAACTAACGAAAATGATTAGACATGAAGCTTGTTCACTCGTTAATGGAAGTTTTTAATAAAATATGCATGTAGATGGAGTGATGAACGATATAGTTTTGAAATGTTTTATATACAATAATAAATATTTTCAAATTTATAGAAATCTATTCTGGTAATAATTAACATGCTCATTCCTGTAGAAATAAAGAATTAACATTTTCTACTTTTGTATGTGATATATATATATGTATGTGTTTAAAATATTGTATTGATAGAAACCCGTAAGTTTTTTTTTTAACTAGTATTGAGCTTTTGGGTTTTAAAGTGTGGGGTTTCATTGTAGTAATTAAGTAGAATAAGTGAAATTGAAAATGTGATAGTAAGAATTATAAGAGGGATGGATTTATTAGGGGCTAAGACAAGTTGAATAATGAAACGGTATTATTATATATTTGATGTACGCAGGGTTCCTGGTAACTTTTATTTAAGTTTTTTATAAAGGCGTCTAAGTATCATCATCATTACAAATTTAAGGGCGAGGCCCTTGTCTGTGGAGAATGCGCCAACCAAAAAAAAAAAAAATTAAAAAAAATGATGGGCTGTTGTACTCAATGCAGATAAAAAAGTTTGCAAGGTTTTAAGGTTGAAAGGTTTTGCATTGATAAAAGTTACCAGTTGAATGACGATATCCTTATTTTTCCAGAAAACCACATTATTATATGAATATTAATATATGAGTGACCTTTTTTGACGCACGGGATACATCAATGTAACGTAATATCACCTTTCTATTCTATCTGTTGTCAACTTTTGTATGTATGTATATGCATATTGTTGTGTCCTGTGTGTCGAAATAAATGCTTTGAATTTGAATATGAATTTATTTAGTACCTACTTAATTATGAGACTTGCAAAAAATTGAGATTTGAGAGAAAATAATAAAATTATGCTAAAGTATATAACAAACATTTTATTTTTGGATTGATTATAGACAAAGGCAGGCATAGACAAAGAAACAACGTATGTTTTTAAATCTTATTATCTTAAAACCCGTTGCGTTGTTTTAAGAAGAAAATTTAGGTATTTATATTAAGAAATTTAATTCTTAGTTAATGTAGTTATTTATTCATACATATTTAAAGTAATGTTAAAAATATGTCATAATTAAAATAAAAGTATGTATTGTTTAATTAGCTGCGTAACATAAAAATCCGCTATTTTTTATACTTGTAAGAATGTTAATTGAACATGTTTAGTAACTTAACAGTTAAAATAATTACACTTGACCTTAGATAGTGAAGAAACATAATATGTATTTAATTGAATTTTTATACAAACGAAGGAGATGATAATGAAGATTTGTTTATTAGCTTATTTATTTGTGTATATTCTATCACTTACGCAGAGCAGACTCGAGGGTAAATATTTAGTTTTCTTATAAAAAAATAAACAAGACAATGGACGTACATATGCATCAAAGTCTCAGATCACGTGTGCAAAAATCGGGTCCATGTCCCAAAGATATTAAACTAAGTAAGAACTATAATTAAGTAAGCAAATTATCTTTTTTTGGTGCAAACTACATTTCATTTAGAACCCCATCATATTAATTGGTTTTCATTTCGGCCCGATTGCATAACAATTTATTAATATATTTAGCTATATTAGCCAGCTAATTTTGTCGCTAAACGCGTTCAAGAATCATTGCGCAAGTGGAATAATTATAAATAAATAAATAAATATTCCGGGACATTGCACACAGCGCCATCTAGCCCCACACTAAGCTAAGTTTAGTGACTGAAATAGAAATACATTGTTTCAGAGGGTACTTTTAAGAAATGCAATAGAGACTCACCGAAGCTGGGCAAATGTCTTATAAAACGTGTGGAATCTATCAGGGAGAACATCAAGCAAGGGATGCCAGAAATCAACCTTCCTCCTCTAGAATCCTTCACGCTGGCCAGGGTTAATAACCTGGCAAATCTGTTCCCCCTCCTCAAAATAAAAGGATATGCTACAGATGTGGAGTTGAAAGGCCTAGGAGATTTCAAAATAGAAAAATTCAAGTATGCACACTTTTTATGTTAATAACTGACTGCCTCTGTTTACTTACTCTCTCTCTCTTTGAGTCGTATTTCCACATGACTGAGGGTCGTGACCCCCCGCAGAGTTAATTAGTTTGATAAGGTTCCTTGGGCAGATACATCGTGGTGGGCGCCCGGGTTCTCCAAGGACACACGTACTCGGATATTGTGGTCCTCAAACATGTCGGTTTCCTCACGATGTTTTCTTTCACGGCTAAGCGAGTGCAAATCCACACATAACTTGAAAATAAAAGTTATTGGTGTAGGGCCGGATTCGAACTAGTGTTGCGTCTGGATGAAAAGCAGACACTGGAATCGCTGAGCCACACTCGCTTACTTGTACATGTGATCAATTTAATTTATTTTTTAATTATATCGCTTAGCAGTGTTTTATTTATTTCTGTCAGTGACTGTTTGCACATGAAACGACGGAAATAACAAGACAATGTTCAACTCTAAGCATATTTGTATAGCCCCAAATATAATGCTACGTTTTGATCTCCCATCCCAAAAGTTACCGTGTCGATAACTTTTTAACATTCATTATGTCAAAAGCTGTTTATAGTACCGTTGTTTCTAGAATTTACAGTAACGTGAGTGCAGAAGCAACTGTATTAGTTCCCTGGGTAGAAATAAAATGTCACTACTTTACTTCGGAGAGTAACGCTATGGTATTTTTACCCTTGAAAGATCGATCTGGACAATTGACCGGATCATTTAGTGAGTCAATTTTTATTCTTTACTTTTTACGAGAAATTATGGCTTATACGAAGCTATTTTAATTAATACAGGATTGATCCTTATCCAATTTAATACCTTAAATACATTTTTTTTTACATAAGATAGGCTCACGCTTGACTACAACTTGCCTGATGTTAAGCAGAGGTGTAATCTACGATCTAGCGCGCTTGCCTAGAAGAAACCGAAATACATTCCTGATTTAATATAGCTATTGACGGCCCTCTACAGCATATAATTTAGATGAATATTTTCAAAGATATTTCAGATTTGAAAATGCGTTTGCAGCGGTACCGACCGGCTGGGGCGGTCTAAAGGAAGCCCTTTACATGCTTAGATCTCCAAAACTACGCAACGGGTTTTGATGTTTTTTTTTAACAAATATTGTTTTAAGTGGATAGTTTTTATGTATATATCGTGCATATGTGACCGTGCGAAACCGGACAAAGCTGCTAGTAAAGAAATATTTTGAAAAGCTCTTCTCTAAACATAGCGGTAAAATCATTCTTCTACTTTTTTCGTAGTCGGGTCAAATAATAAAGTATTTGGTTTCTGCAGATGATTATAGAATAAATTTGTATTTCCGAGCGAAGATGGACGCTGAGAGTTATGAGGAATTGCATTATGTGAACGTACCTTTCATGAAAGCATGGATTAATTTTGGAGACCAAAGCACTTTCAAACTTTATCCAGACTCTGGGATAGTACGTAAGTAAAATTTCCCATTTATCATCACTATCACTAAATATTATAAAGCAAAGTCGCTTTCCGCCTCTGTCCCTATATCTGTATGTATGCTCAGATCTTTTAAATTACCTACATAAACGATTTTGATGTTTTCTTTTATTTATTTTTTTAATAGATTAAAGCTAAGCTTCCACCTTCCGGCATCACACGCAGCGGACGTATCGCATCAAATGGATCATAATATTCTTTGTATAGAAAGTCACACAAGTGCGTCCGCCAATGCGCATCGTACGGATCGCTCGAATCTGCTCATCGGCAATGCCGACGCCGTTGCTTCGAGAGGCAACTTCTGCGATGCGTGCCGATGACGTCATTTTATTGGTAGTTTTGCGGCCGCAAATGCGATCGCTGCCGATCAGGTGGACGCATTGTGAAAAATTCATCCGTTTGATGCGATACTTATATGCGATGCTTAGCTATAGGATGATTCATGAAGAAGGTTTATATGTATAATATCTGACCGCGTGCGTTTATCAATACCGACCTCTCCTGCTTTCTCTTGGGCTATGTCTATGTTATCCGGATGGTATGATGGAACTATAAAATGTATAAAATAATTTTAAGTACCTACATATGTAAGTGTGTGTTTGCTTGTCACCTCTTAACGCTCAAACGGTTTAAAAGATTTCGCTGAAATTTAGTATGGGAATAATATTCAATTTACAAGTCTTCCTACACTTTGCTACACCTCTTTCTTCTAGAGCATTTACTGATCTCAATAATTTTCTTATAGATAAAGTAGCATCCGGCATATTTAACATAGCACCAAAAGCAACTTTGGGACTAGTAAAGAAGTCTATAAACCAGAATGCTGCACAAATTTTGAAGCCTTATGTGAATAAAATTTTGAGAGAGTTACCATTACAGGATATATTGACGTTTTAAGACTCGGTACTATCGTTTTTATGCATAAAAGATGAAAAAAAAAAGTTTAAAACACTGTATAGCTAAAACGTTGCTTATGTAAATCTTTCAAGACATGAACTATTAATAAACGTTTTCTGGCTATTTTGACTAAAGCAGCCAAAATGTTACCAGCCTAAAAAAAAAGTCGACGTTGAATGAAATCAAACACCCACACACACAGTCAGACAAATAGGCAGCCTTTATCGCTAAAACGGGGTTAATAATATTAAAATATACTGTATGGCAGTTTATTACTAAAACAAGACCGGTTTAAAAATAAAACAACGGTTAAGCATTTAAATACACAAATAAGTAACGGTTTTGGTAATTTTAGCCAAACAAGTATTAGCAACGTTTTATCTTTTTATAGACAAGACCGTAAATCTTTAGAAGGTAAGCAAATTAAATTTGTGCCAGAAGAAATAGTCTGAGAGTGTTAAATTCTGATGTAGACACTTTTAAAAATATGGCAAGGTCTGACATGACGACAACGAGTAAATAAGATATTGAATCAGGCGTTACTTTGTTGTAAATAAAACTCTGGAGAAATAGTAAAAAAAATAGTGTTTTGTCGCAGCAGAAAAATACTATATATTTCTCCAGAGTCACGAGAGTTTCAGTGACAACGAGTTACATAACTTAAACATTAATTAATAATGATAATATTAATATTCAACTAAGTTTACATGCATTTTCATTTTGTAAATTAACATTGAAAGTATTAAGTAATTTATTTAACCTTCTGCAATAAAATCATTTGATAACAGTTGTGAACATTTTTATTTAATTCAGAGGTTCTTGTATTTTCTGTAGATGTTGCTTTAACATTTTCTATAAAACTTCTACATATCAGATAATGTAACTTTAGTATCTGCTTGTATATTTTCCAAGAGTTTATGATATTCGTCTATAAATTAATTAATTAATGGTACACTTAAAAATAATTGATTTTAAATGGTTTTAATGTAACTAGAGTACTTAAAAAATTGACGTTTAAAAATGTCCATTTTCTACCACGTAAAAAGGACTTAAAATTTACAATCCAAGAGTCTTCAAATCCAGAAAAATTAGATAACTTTTATATCAACGTGTTATATCTTATATTAATAAAATAAATCAGTGGAGGGGGCTGGTAATCAAACGTAAGTTTATGAAACTTAAAAAAAATAGAATCAATATATCCCCTCTGGTAGTGGGCTGGAGCACTTAGATTATCTTTAGGCTTTTCTAAAGATTTTCTAAGTGCCCCTTTTTGTAGTAGTTAGAAGTAGTATGTTTAGTTTTCCTTCACTTGTTTTTATTATTGTAAATAAAGTAAATATCTGTAAAAAAAATAGTAAGTACATATATTTAATTTCTACACAAAGTACATTGGTGAGCAAATACTTAATTATCAAAAGTTAATTGCTTACAAGTGTGACGAATTACTATGACGTTCAAATATTGCCTTATCGGTTATTACTCATGACTTATATTTTAGTTCAAATTTTGGAATATATTAGGCTAGTTTTTTATGACTAATAAGTAAATTTAAAAGTTTGTTATTGATGCTTATGTCCATATATTTATTGGTTTTTAAGTCGGAAGTGAATAAATAAATAGGTTTAATCAATAACGTAAATTGTGCGCCGGGGAAGGTTTCACGACTTCAACGGTGTTTTACATTAGACGAGTTGTAGTGAGCCTATTGATCAAAAATAACTTAACGATAATTAATTAATATGAAGTTGCCAGTGTTTATAGCGTTTCTGTTAGTGGTTCGAGCACGGGATTTAGGTAAGATTGTAATTTATTTGTATCTTGTTTATTTAGTACCTAACATTAGGTACATTAACAACAAACCAGAGTGATATACATTTCTGGAAGAGGAAGTAATTAATTAATGTATATTTATTAAAATAATAAGAAACAATATTTACACATATTAACACTAATAGAACTAAAAAAGAGTATTTACATCTAAACTAAATTTAAACAATCTACATGTGGTATGGAGCCAAGAACGCTGGCTGCATTCCCACGCTGGATTGCTATAGAAATCCTTTGCGCAAGGAACCAGCCAGCGTTCTTGTCTCTAGTGATGTCAATCAACATTTTATTTAATTTTTTTATAAAAGACTTCGTGCTTTTACCCCACGGACCAAAAGTTTCGAAGCCAAGCGGTACGAAAATATAATCAGTCGATAATGATGTATATTTTCGCCGCTTGGCTTCTTCTGCTGCGTATTAATTAATTAATTATATTTTTTATATATACATGGCATACACTTCATGCACCTACCAAAACAAAATAGGACTAAATCCACAATAACAAAGAAACATAAAATGTATAATTTTAACAGATACCACCAATATATCTATGTCTTGCAAACTTGCATCCAATAAATAATTCACCCCTTTAAAAGTGGTATTTCCAAAAACCCTTTCTACCTATGTCATAACATCTACCTGCTTGCCAAATTTTAGCCCGATCCGTCCAGTGGACTATGCGTTGATGCTTTTTAGTTTTATATATCTAGAAAACAAAAAACATCTAAATTTCAAACACTAATTTTCACGTCACAGGTGAAATTTTATTTGGCGAAAACGTACCGACATGCATAAGAAGCAGAGACGAGTTACAAACTGAATGTGTCACCAAGTACTTTGAAAACTACATCCGACCTATTCTTGTAAAAGGGGTACCTTTAGAAGGATATCCTGGATTTGTAGATCCTTTAGTGATTGAGAAGATACCTATAACTATTGTAAAGCCTGGCCTGGATATAGCCGGGTATGCCACGAATGGTATAATGAAAGGACTCGGGGAATCAATTATTGAGAAGGTTCGGTAAGAATATATGTATGTGTGCATTATTTTGTTTAAAATCTATGGCCTAAGAGCTAAATGCCTGCGTAGAAAAACAAGCATTCAGCTACTTCTTCTTCTTACGAATGAGAGTGGCCAACTCTGGTGTCGAGAGTTTGTCAAGCCGCCCTTTACAGCCCACCGGAGTTAGCCAATCTCCTACATACCTACTCAACTATTCAATCTGCAAACCAATATATATAATTTTGGAAAGTAGGAAAAAATACACAAAACCTGAATTACAGTAGTACCTATTATATGTAGGTTACACATTTTAACGCGGACATATATATATTTTATTAAAGTAAAATAAAATTGATAGTATAATATTTATGTATAATATCCGTTATCTAGGACCCATAATACAAGTAAGTTAAGTAAGTAAGTTAGTAAGCTTAGTATGAGGCTAGATGGCGCTGTGTGCTATGTCCCGGAATATTTATTTATTTATTATTTATTTAATTGTGTAATGCCTCTTGATTAAAGGTTTATCTGTTATAAGAAATACTGTAACATATGTTGTATTAAGTTAAGGTTTTTTTCAGATATGATTACGAATTAAACAATTTTGAAGTAAAAGTGAAGATCCCCATGTTGACACTCAACTGTAATTATTCAGCAGAAGGATCCAAGGTTCTGTTCTTCAGCTTGGAAACTACGGGGAAATTTCATGGAACTTTTAGTACGATATTTTTGTATTCTTTTTATCTATACTAATAATATAAAGCTGAAGAGTTTGTTTGTTTGTATGAACGCGCTAATCTCAGGAACTACTGGTGCGATTTGAATAATTCTTTTTGTGTTAAATAGACCATTTATCGAGAAAGGCTTTAGGCTGTATAACATCACGCTGCAACTAATAGCAGCGAAGAAACCATGGAAAATGTAAAAAAAATGGGGAAAATTATTCATCTTTGAGGGCTTCCGTTAATAACTATTCCACGCGGACGAAGTCGCGGGAACCAGCTAGTTATTAAATAATCACAACCAGTTGCTAAGTTTTTCAGGTCATTAAAAAATCAGATTAATATTATGTAGGAACCTTTCATATGACACATTATGGTATGGAAGAAGAAGATAGATAGTGCATAACGGCACTGATAATGCACACTTTATTAATAGCATTAGCTTGCTTTGTGGTCTTCATAGTTTTTTAACATGGAATATTTTATATTTTTTATATTCGACTACAACATACCTCATGTAAAGCACCTCTTAGTCTAAGATGTTGCACGTTTGCCTAGGAGAAACCTATTTACTCTGGATTTGACCCTGGGTTATAATTATCTGGAAACAGGGCTCCAGGTAGAGAGTTCCATAATCTTGCCGTCCTTACTACTTAGTTACTTTTTAACCAATTTAGAAAAAAGGACGTTATCAAGTCTTCTGAATGTTTTCATTGTCTAGTTTACTCTTTATAGTGTGATCGTATCTGTCGATGACCAAAGCTGCGCTGCGCCGTGGTTAAGGCTGTTGTAAATCTAGCAATGGCCCTTGGGAGCGCATAGACTAAAAAAAAGTTTCTACAGAAACGGTTTCTTCCGATCTACTGCTGGGTATATAGGCCTCCTCTCCCCCTACATAACGTTATGCAAAAATGACTTATTCTCTATACAGTGAACGTGGAAGCAGATATAAGAGGCAGGTTAGACACCCACGAGTACAATGGCATGGAGTTCGCCCTGGTCAACGACATGAAGGTAGACATGGCTTACGGCAGCGGGACCAGCGTGCGCCTCGACCCTGACGATGATGGGATTTTGGGTAAATAAAATGTTAATAAATCTATACACTTAATAAAGCTTCTTCTTCTTATCGAATGAGAGTGGCCAACTCTGGTGTCGAGAGTTTATTAAGCCGCCCTAAGCCTCTCTCTCTTAAGCGTAATAAGAGCGTTTAGATCATCATCATCAGCCTACATTCGTTTACTCCTGGACATAGGCCTCCCCAAGGCACGCCACTCAGCCCGATTGTGTGCTTCTAAATTCATATACTTATTGTAAACAAATTTATGTCCTGAAGATGCTGCCTTTTACAACACATTCTACACTACAGTAGATATCAGAGCTAACCAAAATTGTAACTCCTGTTTACAAATAAATATTTAATCCTTATAATATGCTAATATTATATTTATATTATTTTGCAGCAAAAGTTGGGGTGTCCTTAATAAACTTTGCCCCATCCAGAGCTGTCCTGTTCATGTTTAGAAGTGAAATAAAGTCGACTGTGTCCAAGGCACTTAAAGATAAGACGAATGAAATTTTGGCGACCTTGCCTCTGAAATTGGTATTTGACTAAATAAACTCACAAGAAATACTTCTTATATATACAAATAATAAAGCTGAAGAGGATAGAAAGTCTGACCATTGAAGATATTAAAAAAAATGCTTGGAGATACTTAGAATTGGTATCAGAACACATTCAAACAATTTGTAAATGATTTGTCAGTTTATCTGTGTCTTTGTTAATCTTTTCCTCTGTTTATTTAAACGCTCATAACGCAAAAACGGCCGAACGGATCATCATGATTTTTGGTATGTAGGTAGTATGAAGTTTTAGGAGTGTCATAGGCTACCTTTTTATCCTGAAATAATGCGAGCGAAACCGCGGGCGTCCACTAGTTATAAATAAAGCAATTAATATACTTCGTATGTTATTTTTATTTAATCACAATTTCATGATATTTTTTTTAAATTTAATCATATAGAAGAAACCATATTTGCATAATATGTACTTTTAATGATTAAAATCGACTTCATAGAGCGTTTACCGAAGGCATAAACGATATTGCTATTTTAAATTATGTTCACGCTTGATTTTCCAAACAAATTAGAACTTGCATGCATATAATGACTAAATAAATAAACAGGTTTTTATTTAAACTTGCATCAAAAAGTTATATTATGTTATAAATATTTTTATGGAAAACCTGTTAGGATAGATATCCAACAAAAAATAGAACATGTTATAGAAGAAATACTAGGTAGGTATAGTATAGTATAGTATACAGACTGTAATTACTGACATTTATTATCAATATGTCTATATTTAGCTTCTTAGTACCTACTTATAAAGGTTGTACAAGAGATACCGTCTCCCATATCCCTATTTCAATTTAGTGATTCTCAGCTAAGAATAATATAGTTGTCATATCATGGCTGTTTTATATAATATACATACTTACCACTACAACTATTTAAATTTAGATAGATAAATACTTTATTAAAACACCACAAATGAAACAATAAAAAAAAACATACAAATTAGAATCAGCGTCTTAATTGGCGGCCTTATCGCTAAGAGCGATCTCTTCCAGGCAACCAATCTGTCAGGGATATATTCTTCAAACGAAACGAGTAGGACGAGGTGTTTCAGATATTAAAATAATGAAAAAATGAAAAATTTCAATTTAGTGCTAACTTATAATATTTTTGAGGTACAATTCAACATATTTGGTGCCCAAAAAGTATTTTAAATATATATTATTTTTTTGTGTTTTTTTTTGTACAGTAATTTATGTAAGTATTTTTTATTAAATTTGTTTTATATGTGTGTGTTAATACAGAAGTATCTATCTATCTATGTATATTTTTATAGAAAAAAATGTCGCATTCGTAAGCAGTTCATTCATATTAGTGGTCGTAATTTATTTATTGTAGAGTTTTATGGAAGCAAATAGCTCTCTAAGGGTTAGGTTATATAAAAAAACCAGGTATGAACATGGTATTAATCTCAAAGTAAATTAGTTTTCACGTGATTATGGAACAAGTAGATTTTTGCTCGCAATGATTGAACTTGCGGTTTATTTCCAGCGATTTTTTTATAGAAATGTTTAAACTTCTTTTATTTAGCATGGTTTTATTAAGGATTACAGTTGAGGTGGTAGAAGGATGGTTACCAGGTGAGGTATATATCTTTAAAATAACTTATTAGTAAATATGTATGGTTAATTAGGTTATTTTTTATATCAATAATATACCTTGTATGTGCCTGTATTCTATTTCTTTAGTTAATAAAATATAAAAGTAATATCTCTTCTTTTTTTTTTTATGTAATACAATAAGGAATATTCGATCTATTTAATTACCGTTAGTTTCGTAAACAAATAACATTACTATTAAGTCACCGAACTTATAATAATTCCACACTAAGTAGTAAACTAAATTCCAACAAAAAGTTCTAATTTGCCATTTATTTTAAGTATCCGAATTTTTTTATAATCATTGTTTTGCTGTTTTCAGACGGAATTTTCCCAATATGTGACATAGACGACAAGCAACTTAAAGATTGTCTCATTGAAAGTATATATTCATTTCGGGAGTACGTTCAAAAAGAAGGATTGATTGGTCTTAGTTTAAATCCTTTTATATTGGAGGCTCCTAATAAAATAAACATTGAGAATACACTGATTCACTTTGAGGGCAATACTAAGATGTTAACTGTATTAGGATTAACAAGTTTTAGGATAGACGATTTTAGGTAAGATTTTTATGTGACTGTGGTCGATAGTGGATCATCCATATACTAGACTAGCTGTGCCAGCGACTTCGTCCGCTTCAAAAAGTTATTACCATAAAAACGGTTCTAGTGAGTTAATCTTAAAAGAAAGACATATACTGTTGCAAACATTTTGTTAGATCATTTCAAGAGGAATAATTCTTTCATATATTTTTTGATATCTTGAACCGTTTTCGCGGCACACGCAACGAAGCCCTCAAAGATGAATAATTTTCCCCGTTTTTCCCACATTTTCCATTTTTTCTTCGCTCCTATTAGTTGCAGCGTGATGTTATATAGCTTAAAGCCTTCCTCGATAAATGGTCTATCCAACACAAAAAGAATTTTTCAATTCAGTAGTTCCTGAGATTAGCGCGTTCAAACAAACAAACTCTTTAGCTTTATAATATTAGTATAGATTGAAAGTGATCATTTAATATTTGTAGTTATTTTAATTAATATTTCCGTGTTCTTTAGACAGTAAGATTTCAAGTTGCATCACATTTTGAGCAATTTTAATATCCCTATTGTGGGTTCACAACAGGCTAATCAACCGATTAGCCAGATTGTTTCCATCAATATTGACTAGGATTAAAATAATTGTGTTTTGTAGTGTGGACACTAACGAACAAAGTGGCAATTTGACTCTGTTTTATCCGAAGATCGACGTGCTTGCCGACTACACTGGGATTCTCACTTTTATTTTTATACCCCTCGAGAGCGCAGGACGATTCTATGCGACTTTAAGTGAGTATATATAAAATAGTACCTACTTAGTTTATCCAAATTATAACTGTAATTAAAAAATAACCTTTTTCTTGAATAAGAATCGCCAAGTCAAAAGCCAACGCAAAAATCTTAAAATATTAAATCTGCCAATCATTCTGCTCTTTTGTTAACCTACTTTTCAGCTGGATTTACTATGAGAATAAGCCTGTCATATTATTTATTAGTACCTACTGATACTTTGAAGGCCAGTTATCTATAATTTGCATGTTTTTAAAATACTCCCCAATTAACTTGACATTAGGATATGTCTTTTGAAAAGATCAATTTGTTTATATTTTTCAGGAGATACAACAGTAAAAATAAAATTTAAGGCTAAGAAAATTTGTAAAGGCGACTCTGACTACATTATTTTAAAGTCGGTGCAAGTGGAACTGGCGGTGGGACCGGAATCCTCTGTTAGCCTGCAGCCTACAAAAAGGAGTACCATGGGTAATCTTACCTACTGGTTTTATATTATATTATATTATATTATATTATATTATATTATATTATATTATATTATATTATATTATATTATATTATATTATATTATATTATATTATATTATATTATATTATATTATATTATATTATATTATATTATATTATATTATATTATATTATATTATATTATATTATATTATATTATATTATATTATATTATATTATATTATATTATATTATATTATATTATATTATACCTATATTTGCTGTCTAGATCCCCCCCCTCCCCTTTTTCTTCTAATCGAATGAGATTGACCAACTCTGGTGTCGAGAGTTTATATCAAGCCGCCCAACATTAAGTCACTGCCACTAATACAATATACCAAACTTTTGCCATTCGCTAAACCTATAAGAGGCGGTCTCTTATCTGTGTAATATGCATCTCTCTCGGACTTCAGCCAAACATGCTGAGTTGGGGCCGGATTGTGACAAGAAACTTGTATTTCACTCCTATTTTGTTGTGTTCTGTCTTTGATGTTTTGTTTCGTGTCTCAATAAATATCTATTATTTTTCTTTATTCTTTAAATCATTTTCTCCCTACGACACGACCCCCTGTTCAAGACTCTAGCGTTTATCGTCGTCGTCGTTTTTTTTTAAATTATTTCAGGAACTGTCACTACAACGCTAATGAATTTGATACCAGTTCAAACATTGATGAAGATTTTAAAACCTGGCTTTGAGGACAACGCAGCGCAATTTATTAAATTTCATATTGGAACCATACTGGAGATTATGCCTTTACAACGAGTGATTGAATACAAAAACGAAGAAATTAAAAAAAGTTGTTATTAATAAAAATATGTAATACTTTATTTAGGCTATTGTTTTCTTATGCTTTATCATAATCATCACAAATTTAAGGGCCGGTCCTTGTCTGTGGAGCATGCGCCATCCTTCCCGATCTTCTGCCAATTCCTTGACCTCCTTATACGACATGACACCCGCCTTTTCTTTTTCTTGGTCCATGTATGTCTTATGCTATATACTGAATAAAAATAAGTATTGAAAGATAAGAAGTATAGACGATCTTACTATCGTATGTTCATTTACATTTTTAATAATAACTAAGTTTAAGCATTTAATATGTAGCCAAAAGTGTATGAAATGTCCCGGAATATTTATAACTTTTAACTAAGAAACACTGAATTTCTTAAATAGCGTTGCAAATGTTATACGTACGGTTGTTTGAAAGTCAGAGGTTTACGTGGACACGTCAGCTTTGAAAGAAACGAAACGTCATTGATAAGGTAGGCACCTTGTAGGCACATAAGTAAATGCTAGAAAATGGTAGCCATAACGCCATCTTCGCCGCTATTGTCAAAGATCTCGATGGTAATGATATTAGATAGTATAAATGTCAGATTATGATAATTCAATCTGTCTATAAGGTAACCAAACCCATCTAGGAAAGCTATATACAGTGCCAAAGTGTTGGGACCTCAGCATGAGTTCCAGTTATGGAGGTTTCTCACTTATCCAGGTCCCACTTAACCAAGTTTCACTGTACATCCACGAAGAGCGTTTTCCAGTAAACCAATGAATCGAAAACATGACAATAAAACATGACATATCCTTAATTTGTCAAACCTTTATATGTGACATGAAGTTTATAAAGGTGTGTCAAATTTTGTTAGTCATAGGGTGGATTTACATCAAACGAGCATTCGCTCGTTCTACCCCCACCACGTCAAATTATTTTAGTTCAAACCGGCGTAGCATTCTATCGTTTTTCTTAGTGCGTTCGCAAAGATTCTAATGCTCTAAGAACAAGAAAAGTTGTTACAACCCTTAAAATGATTAGCATAAACCTTTTATTTTGATGAATTTTTCAAAAAAAACTTACATAACAAATTTTACTAAATAAAAATAAAAACTTAACTAATTAATAACTAACTTATATTATAAACTAAATCTTATAATAAACTTAAAACACCTATAAAAAAGTATATCTGTAGGCAACGTTCCCAGCATGCTGGCGGCATTGCCACGTTGGATGGCAATGCTTATCCTTTGCGCCAAGAATGTGCCAGCATGCTGTAAGTATTTTTTTTTAATTGATACATTATCATGAGATACCGTTACCGTGATATCATTATAGTTTACGGAAATGGAAAACTTACATACATTGTATCAGTTAGGTATATAAGACATCTATAGAAAATACTCGAACATGTTTTGATACGCTAGGTACTTGCATCGGGTGACGAATTTTAAACATGTTGCATTATAAAGTTATTACATTATGACTAATTTTAATAATTATACATACATGATAAATTAATGTTTATTTTAACATTTTCGGCTCTTTTCGTGTGAGTACTGCTATGATCTTGTAGTGCTACATCATCTCAACGGCCTAAGGTAAAAAATATATTAAAAAAGACACAACTTTATGCGAGACGAAAAAAAAAAAAAAATCTTTCATAATTCTATATCCTAACCGATACATTAAGTTCTTTGGGCTAGATGGCGCTGTATATGTCTCAAGATAATAATTCACACATTATTTGTTTCAGGACATTAACCATATTCAAAAATGAAGATTTTTATTTTGATTACAGTTTTTTTAATAGGACTTGTTAGTGGCCGACTCCCAGGTCAGTGTTAAATAATTATGCATAAAGTGTTATTATAACACTACATGCCCAGCTCTGTATGATTTGTACAATTGTTCTACGCAATTTAAAATATACAACATTCTTTATTAATAACACATTCTTGTGAATATGTCATTACAATCGTTAGGTGAAAGTAGTAATTTTATTAAGTATATTTATTTCATATAATTTTTAAATTTCAGCTAGTATCAAATTCAAAAAATGTCCCAGGCATGGTCCTACGTTAGGAAAATGTATAATAAAAGCTTTAGACGAAATCAGACCGATGTTATTGGGAGGTATCGACGAGATAAGATTCCCGTCTTTAGATCCGTTTAAAATGAAGATGTTGGAATTAGATTCCCACAATATAACTGGGATGAAGTTGGCCGGAACAGCCACAGATATTGAAGCTAGAGGTGGAAGGGAATTGGAAATACAATATCTGAAGTAAGTGTTACAATATTATCAGGCGTTATAATTTTTTGTCTATTGAGCTGAGAGTTAAGAAATGAGATTCTGTTTTACAGCCAACTAATACAGCAGTGATATAATACAATTATCAGGCGTTATTAATATTTTTAGGATTATGAGATGTAAGGGTAAGGTATGGTATTTTATAACGACCCTCAGTGCTGAGGGTCGTGACTCCCGCCACTGATCATCTCCCGCACGATCTTGCGCCATCGACTCCGGTTATTTGCCGTGTGAATGGCTTCATGAACTTTCGTATCGAGTGTGGTGCGAATCTGAATCTCTTGTTTCCTATTACTGGAATGTATGTCAGTAATTGTGGTAACTAGGCTAGAAATTGATATTATAGTTTTATATGTGAAAATGAGCCTTAGAAAAGTCTACGTGTGTTTAAAAAAATCATTAGTATTTTTGATGTATTGATCTAACGATATTCAAAATTTTCCTCAGGATCAATGATCGCAAAAATCGCCTCGACACGTTGGTGGTGATCCCTAAACTGACGGTGGCAGCCAACTATGATTCCACTGGATCTTCTATATTCAAGATGCCAGTCGGCAGTTCTGGACGATTCACGGCTGAATTTTGTGAGATACTCGTATAATTTTTAACTTATCTAAACATCTATCATAAGCACAATATACTTGTGATCTATGTCCATGATAGTAAATATGAAAAAAAAAACTGTTTGTAAGTTAAAGCAAAATATGAAAAATCTTGTTTGTATGTAATCAGTTTGAATGAAATTATTCATATTATAGATTTCGTATCTTTGATGTATCAATTAAATTTGTAATGTGATCTGAATAAAAAAAAACAAGTTACATCAAATATGATATCGAAACGGTCATAATTTTAACTTATTGCAGTAAATTATGCCTACAAACATTACATTATCGAATTAGACTTTTTTATACAATTATGTTATTCATTTTTAGATGATATCAAAGCTAAACTAAGAGCGACAGGTTCGATAGAACGATTCGGTGACTTGGAGTATCTACGTATAACGAACGTACAAGCATCTATCTGTTTTGGGAAAACATCTAAAATGCACATAGAGCCGGATCAAACTGACGAAAACAGTAAGTACATTATAATACTAAAAGAGGGTTATACCTACTTGGTAAATCTTGTAGTTTTACACTCTTTTGGTATGTCTCTTCGCTTTATTTTTCCTCTATCCAGTTATATGACGGACGACTAGGCCACTATCACGTGGTTCTCCCCTCGTTTTTTTTTAATCAGGGTTAAAGAAGCCTATTAATTCACCAATCACTCGTGCATCATCTTATTCGTATCATTTTTTTTACCAGATTTCATTCAAATCTCTACCTTTTTTTTTTTTTTTTAACTTGAACGGGTTTGCACTTGACCATAGTTTACCTGATAGCAAGTAAGGCTATGGCCTAAGATGGAGCGTGCTTACCCGATAAGAACCGATTCACTCTCGCTTTGAAGATCGCTGGATTATAGTGCGTGGGGAACAGAGAGCCAGGCAGGGAGTTCCACAACCTAGCGGTACGAATAATAAAGGTGGAAGCGTACCGTTTCGTGCGGGTCTTAGGAACTCCGAAACTTCCGAAGGCATCGAAGGACATCTATGACTTGTCAATGAAACTTGTACGCGAAACGATAATGTCTCTCGCCCCAATACTAGCGGACTTATTCAACTCGTGCTTAAGAGAGGGCGTCGTTCCTTGCGTGCTTAAAACTAGCAAAGTGACACCGCTCTATAAAGGGAAGGGCAAACGAGATAGCGTGGATAATTACAGGCCAGTTTCCATAATTCCCGCTATCGCAAAAATTTTGGAGAATGGCCTCAGTTCTAGACTAGTTAAGTTTTTAACGGAAACAAATGCTATGTCAGATCGACAGTACGCTTACCGGCAGGGGCGCTCTACTACAATGGTGGCACGCGAGGTGGTACGCCGCATTGTTGCCGCCAGGGATAGCAGAACGAAGCAGAATGTCGCTCTTCTTTGCTGCGACCTTTCTAAGGCATACGATGTGGCAGACCACTTGGTGCTGGCAGAAAAGTTGTACCACTATGGCATACGAGGGGTAGCACACTCCTTGATAATCAGTCTCATGCAGGAGAGATCGCAGGTAGTAGTTGGTGGAGGGGGAGAGCACAGATCGGATTCCATGTCGTCAGATATGGGAGTCGCCCAGGGTTCATCTGTTTCCAATATCCTGTTCTCTCTTCTCATGAATGACCTTCCTGGAGCTGTTCCCAGTGCTGAAGTTCTCATGTATGCCGATGATGTTGGAGCAGTTCTGGTAGGAAGATCAGCTGATGAACTGGAGAGGAAGCTCAACTGTGCGGCTTCTGAATTGTCAGCATGGTTCAAAATGAACGGGCTCGCTCTCAACCTGGGGAAGACTCACTTCATCCAGTTCAGCTTGTCAGGTCGGCCACTGAGACCCATGACAGTCCTGGTGGATGGAGAGAGAATAGAAGAACAGCAGTCTACAATGTTCCTTGGGTTTGAGATCGACCGCGGTCTGACGTGGGAAGCCCACATTGAAAATGTTTGTGGTAAGCTAGGGAGCGCCTGTTTCGCACTGGAGAGAGTGGCAAGAGTAGTGCCTGGAGACGTAGCGCGAACGTGCTACTTTGCCACGGTACACTCACAGCTACAATATGGTGCTGAAATATGGGCTAGAGCTGCGGACTGGGAGCGCGTGTTCCGCATGCAGAAGCGCGCGGTGCGGTGCTTGGCGCGCGTCCCCCCAGACACCCACGCTCGCCCTTATTTCAGAGATCTGGGGATCCTAACGTTGCCTGCTTTACTGATTTTTCAGGTAGCAGTTTATGCCAGAGCGAACCTAGACGAATACGCCACACGTGGCTCATGTCACCGGTACCCTACGCGAAACGGAAGCAAGTTTAAAACTGTAAAAAGAACTCTCGTGAAGTCGACTAAGTTAACTCATGTCATGGCTCCGACCGTATACAACAATCTACCGGACAAAGTCACAGCAGCCACTAGTGTTCATGTCTTCAAACATAAATTGAAAGAATGGCTAATAGAACAGGCTTTTTATACATTTGAAGAGTTCTACAAAATAGATAAATAAATGAAACGTACAAAGTACATTGTACTATATATTTATATTAGATTAATTGTATACAAATTGACATTTATAATTATCCAATTTATTAAGATTGTAATTATGGAATTTGACGTGTAAATAATCTTTACGAATAAATGAACATTGAACATTGAACATTGAACTTCCACCATAAACCGGTGTCGTCCTCCCGTACCTCTACTCGTCCGGTGGAAGAAGGGCGCGGGCGGAATTAGTTCGTGCAATTCCGCGGCACACTCTCCGAAATGGAACCTGTGGACCACATAGTCGTTTGATTTCTATTTACAGTTACATATGTTTTCTTTCAGCTCGACTAATAGCAGACTTACTAAACTCACTAGATGCCATAGATATCCTGAAATTCCTGAAAGATTCCATCAATCAATCAGCTCAGAAGATTATAAAATCGTACGTGAACAAGGTCCTGGATCAAATGCCACTACAAGACATACTTCTTGATAACTGAGGAAGAAAAGCAATAAAAGAAAAATTATACATTTTTTGAGCAATATTATAGTTGTATTTACTCACATAATAATTTATTTAAACCATTATTAGGCACTTGACTACTCGGTTAGTGGTTACCCTTAAATGTAATGTAAGTAAGGTATCCTTTTTGACAAACTGATCAATATATAGCGGGGGTCCCTGATTTCTTCGCTGTGATAAGAATTCGCGTAGCCTCGTTTTGGCGGAGAATGCGCCGTTCCAACAACGACATTCTCATGGCTGTGTCTGACGACTTTCGGAGTCCAGTGTATAGACGCTGGATCTCTGTCCACATGGACAAGAACAAGAAATGACCCACATGCACAATGTTGTGCATGCTATTTGTATATCTTTAAGTTATAATATTTTTTTAATTGACAACACCCCTTTTCATAGTTCTATTAGTATTAAGTTCTGGGTTGAATCTGCCTGAAATAAATGACTTTTATTTTTATTTATTTATTTAATCGATTTGGGTCGTCGATTGCCCTTAATATGCACTAAGTAATAACTAATAGGATAGCTAATATAATCTATGCTAAAAATTAAATCCTCTCTGTCCATAATGGTTTACAGACAACCGAGACAAATTATAGACAAGATTTTTTTGTTTATGGTTTATTTGTAGCGTTACAAGATGTAGGCTAAGATTGGCTATCATAAGGACTGACGGACGTGAATGAGGTCTGCACGGGATCGACGCAAACGGCACATACAAAAGGTTGCATATACCCGGTAGCGGGACGCAAAAAGCTGTAGATGATGTTAAGAAGTAATAAAAGTTGTTCTTTTTTCAAAACATTTTAATCAGTATCATTTGAAGACTTCATCAACAGACACCACACTGAGAATTTTATTAACGTGCATAATAATGATTGGTTTAGCAGCTTTCACCATAACTGCATGCATGTCGGATTGCTTCAGAAGAGTGCCTATGTTCTTTTCTATGACTTTCGACGCCAACTTAGCTGGGAACAGACAAAGTACATTTTGTGCAACGTACTCAAATTGAAATGCTTTATATTAATGTTAATTAATTATTTTTTTCAAAATATTCTTACCTGTAGTAGAATTGTCATCAGGCTCCACTTTGACTGAGGGATTAGTTCCAGTATCTATTTTCAAATCTACTATATCATCAATTTTCATGAACTCCCCACCTTTAGTTTTTCTTATGTGGCACTTAGCTGTGCCAGAGGCTTCTATGTTGTCTGAAAAACATTTTCCTTGTAAGAGACGTTTTCAAAATGGAGGTTGTCAACTCGTTGAAACTTTGAGATTCAAAGAAATCAGTCAAATCAAAAAGCTATTTGTGTAAGATGTTAGCCTTGTTGTCTTTTTATACAAGCTGTTGTAAAGTACGAAACAAATTCAAACAAGTCGAGAGTGAATCGGTTTCTTCTAGGCACGCGCGCTAGATCGTAGATTAACATCAGGCAAGTTGTAGTCGAGCGTGAGCTTTTATAGCTAAAAAGAAACTTAAGAAAATTTAGTAAAAATTACGTCTAAAATTGTAGTTAACCTAACAATGAGTTCGACTTCTGCCAACTTTTAATGTGTTGACTTCAGTATCGCTAAAAGAAGAAGAAGAAGGAAGTATCTCTAGGGTAGATTCAATATCAATAGAGTTTCAGGTGACATGATGTTCAAATGCTTGTCTGTTAGTTATGAAAAATAAATATTATAGCGTTAGAGGATATACAATACGCCTTACGGAATTCTCCTTTAAACTGGCCACTTCCATTGACATCTATTGTAGTGATTCTGGAGCCAACAGTGTCGTAATCTGCCGTCACATGTAGAGTGGGAATAAATACTGTCGCAGTGAACTCATTCTTTTTGAAGTCAAGCCTGTTGAGTTGGAAAAAATGGTATAGCACATGATACAATATACAAGTGGGTATATTAACTACAACATTATCAGTGACTATTGAATTTTGTGACAGTTGATTCAAGCAGATTTTAGTGTTTTCACTATGTAAGGCTGAGACAATCACAACCAGTACATATTAACTGGTTTAATTTTATGTTAGTATCTATCTACATTATATTATAGCAGTAGGTACTTTATAATAATGAGTTCTCTGTACTTACTTGATACTTTTGACTACCATATCGCTTGCGCCTTTGGCTACGATATTTGTGGTTTCTCCCTGAAAAGTTATGAAAAATAAACACCTGTAGATGTAAATAACTGATGAATATCAGCAACCCCTGTTTTGAACGAAATTTACTTATTTTAGAGTAATTTGTGCTGTTCTAATTATGAATTTTGGGACGTACTTTCGAGCGGTAAGTTTCTATTTTGTATTGTTTAGTGTAACTGTTTTGCGCATAACATTAAAATATAATAATAAAAACCAACAAACTCATCTTAGGTTTGTGAAATGGTATTTATAATCAAAATTACATATTATAATCCTTCCACCCAGCTTATCAAATGGTTTATCTAATACCACACAAGTACTGCCTATATATACCTATATATGTATAAGTTTACATACTGCCTATATGTTTATCAGACAAATTGTAGTCAAGTGTGAATCTGGTTAGGTTTAAAACAAATACCTTAAGTGTCATAGCCGGAATCTCAGCGTCTAGGTTCATACTCCTAATTTTAAAAGGCTCCATGCGAGGTATGTTTATTTCAGGAATACCTTTCTTCATAAAAGGTCGTAAACTTTCCAAAGCTCTGAGAACGCATTTTTCAGTAGAAGGACTATCTTTAGGACATTTTTTGCCCTTCAGTTTGGCTGGAAAACAAGCACCATTTATTTTATGATTTTTTTATTATGTTTCTATGCTAGGTGATCGATCTCGAAGCATAAGAGAAACTTTTCTGGAACATCATTCATTGCATGTCAGTCATCTTCTTGTCGAATGAGAGTAGAGTCTAGAGTTATCAAACTACGTTTAGGGCATCTGACATTACCTAACGAGTATACCTAAAATAATTATTTTTATTGTTATACAAATATAGATGCTGTATGTGAGGCGAACAACAATCCACTAACCTGGAAGTTTTGCAAACGCCGATGATAGAAACACAGAGAGTATAATGTAGTATGTTTTTGTGTTCATTATTATGCTTTTTGGTAACCCTGAAAACAATAAAATATTTATTTTGTCCAAAAATCAGATGATGTTGCAAAATAGACGCGCGGGGATATAGGAACTACCTTGCCTGCTACGTAACAAATAAAACGATCAGTATTTACATTCTGATTCTTTTTGATTGATGATTGATCTTTTTTATATTCTGATAAAGGGATATATATGTATTAGGAAGAAAATAATATAATAGTGCGATTAACTGGGCAAAAATACTTTCCTCGTGATATGATAAGTATGTTAAAAAGAAATTCTCAAATTTTCAACTTATGTTGTTAAGCTTACCTAATTACACAGATGGCTATACCGTGATAGCGGTTACACGTAAAAGAAAAATTACAGAAATCACTAACAAAGCGTCAATGATGAGAAACCACTGTTTCTTAATTGTATTAGTTCCACACACTTTTAAAACAGTGAAAAATATGTTTTAAATGTTTTACACTAATTGATTAGGTATTGTATTATCTTTTTTGTACAAATTTAATAATTATGGCTAAGCTTAGAATCACCAGCAGCAATTAAAATAAATTTGCCCCCGTCAATGCATATTTTCTAGAAATGCGCTGGCGATTTATTTTAAAAACTTATCGTAGTAGTTAGTATTTTGGATGAAACTGAATAAACTGTTAATAAGCCAACTTAGTATGGATATCTTTCAAGGTGCAAATAACTTTGTTTAATGTAGCTGTTATTATAAAAATAAAATATTAACACGATTAAGTCATTTAATTTGGCGTCTCAGCCCCGTCATGATAGCAAAAAATTATATGCTGCTGTCAATTTAAAATAAAAATAACATACATCATAAAATATCTATCTATACATACATATACATAATAAAGCTGAAGAGGGTCGAAAGTATAAATAAAAAAAAGATTAAAGTTACTTCAAATTGATAGCAGAACACGTTTCAACAGTATCTAGACTTTGATCTGTAGATTTTGTCTGTTTATCTGTGAAATTGTGTCTCTGTTTATATAAACGCGTATCACGCAAAAACGGATCGTCATAAGTATGTATACAAGGTGTAACAGAAGACTCAACACAAGTAATTAAATTTTTTTTAAATGCATAAATACTTGTGTCACTTTCAACTGTTTTGCCGAGTTCTTCAGCTAGATAAATTTCTATGTATTGTACTAGATATATTTAATACTACTGGTCACCCGCAGCTTTGCTCGCATTATTTCAAGATTTAAGTAGGCAATGACACTCTTAGGACCTCGAACTAAAATTATTTTTGTGTTTGATAGACCATTCATCGAGGAAGGCTTTAGGCTATATAACATCACGCTACAACTAAAAGGAGCGAAGAAGTGATGGAAAATGTGGAAAAATCGGGGAAAATTATTCATCTTTGATGGCTTCCGTGGCATGCGCTGAGAAAACTTTCATCTATATCTATACTAATATATAAAGCTGGAGAGTTTGTTTGTTTGTTTGTTTGAACGCGCTAATCTAAGAAACTACTGGTCCGATTTGAAAAAATATTTTTGTGTTTGATAGACCATTCATCGGGGAAGGCTTTAGGCTATACAACATCACGCTACAACTAATAGGAGCGAAGTAATAATGGAAAATGTGGAAAAACAGAAAAAAATATTCATTTTGAGGGCTTCCGTTGCGTGCGCTGCGAAAACAGTTCAAGATATCAAAAAAATCTGTGATAAAGAATTATTTCTCTTGAAATGATCTAACAAAGTGTCTGCAACAGTTTATGTCTATCTTTTAAGGTTAACTCCTATTGAGTTAACCTGTTTTTATGGTAATAACTATTCCACGCGGACGAAGTCGCGGGAACCAGCTAGTAAATAAATATATATTCCGGAACATTTCACACAACGCCATCTATCCCCACACTAAGCAAACGCTTGTGTCATAGGTACTAGGTAACGGATATAATACGTATAGGTATACAAGGTGTAACAGAAGGGTTCGACAATATTAAAGAGTATACATATATATCATGTAAGGAGTCATATACCAAAATATGAAAAATTAAATCGCATATATTTTTTATCATACAAAAATTAGATAATATTTTTCACTTGATTTCGTGGCAGCCCTAGCGAGTTATCACTGACCGAACGAAACCGAAATAAGCACACATTCTTTCATCCGGTTCTAGCATTAGTTTTAACGCAACGTATTCTCTCTCTCTCGCGAACTCAGAGAGACACCGCCGCGCCGTGTCATTTGATAGCGTCAAAAGTCAATGAACGCTCAAAATGATAAGATGTAGGGTTGCAAGTCTTAAAGTTTTAATGAAAGTTCAACTTATGATTACTCGAAATCTATGACACTTAGAATTCTGAAACCTAGTGGGCTGTATTCTATATATACATAGGTATGTATAGTATAAGTATTGTCACACCCTTCTGTTTCACCTTGTATACCTATACGTATTATATCCGTTACCTAGTACCTATGACACAAGCGTTTGCTTAGTGTGGGGATAGATGGCGTTGTGTGAAATGTTCCGGAATATATATTTATTTACTAGCTGGTTCCCGCGACTTCGTCCGCGTGGAATAGTTATTACCATAAAAACAGGTTAACTCAATAGGAGTTAACCTTAAAAGATAGACATAAACTGTTGCAGACACTTTGTTAGATCATTTCAAGAGAAATAATTCTTTATCACAGATTTTTTTGATATCTTGAACTGTTTTCGCAGCGCACGCAACGGAAGCCCTCAAAATGAATATTTTTTTCTGTTTTTCCACATTTTCCATTATTACTTCGCTCCTATTAGTTGTAGCGTGATGTTGTATAGCCTAAAGCCTTCCCCGATGAATGGTCTATCAAACACAAAAATATTTTTTCAAATCGGACCAGTAGTTTCTTAGATTAGCGCGTTCAAACAAACAAACAAACAAACTCTCCAGCTTTATATATTAGTATAGATATAGATGAAAGTTTTCTCAGCGCATGCCACGGAAGCCATCAAAGATGAATAATTTTCCCCGATTTTTCCACATTTTCCATCACTTCTTCGCTCCTTTTAGTTGTAGCGTGATGTTATATAGCCTAAAGCCTTCCTCGATGAATGGTCTATCAAACACAAAAATAATTTTAGTTCGAGGTCCTAAGAGTGTCATTGCCTACTTAAATCTTGAAATAATGCGAGCAAAGCTGCGGGTGACCAGTAGTATTAAATATATCTAGTACAATACATAGAAATTTATCTAGCTGAAGAACTCGGCAAAACAGTTGAAAGTGACACAAGTATTTATGCATTTAAAAAAAATTTAATTACTTGTGTTGAGTCTGGTCGTTTGTATGTATAATAAGTATGTATTTACAAAAAAAAGTATTTAAGTAATATATCCGTTACCTAGTACTCACGACACAAGCGTTTGCTTAGTGTGGGGCTAGATGGCGCTGTGCGCGTGCAATGTCCCGGAATATTTATTTATTTTTTTATTTTAGTTCAAAATTTGACAGTAATTTTTTCAGTTTTTTCGTATCTAAACTCACAGGGCCGATTTAAATAAATTCACCATTATAATAAGAAGTTTATAAATCTGTGACCTAGAACAAAAACTTCTAATTGCAGTGATCCAATAGCAAGGCGGCAAAATAATTAACATACATATTAAATCATCGATCTCAACGCATGAAACCTTTATTCAGATCGCACGCAACTAAATAATTGATTCAGTAACTATACAATAGAAAATAATAAAGTCTGATCTTTAGTTTTCATTCGGTCTTAGTTATTGTAGTGTGTGTTTGAAAATATTACAATGTTTTTATAACTTAGCCAGAGACAAAGAATGACAATAAGTTTAATCTCAACTTAACAAGTGCAGTGATCGTTGATTGTGAATTTTGCTCATACATATTTGATATTTGCTTTTTAGAAACTAAAATGTACCAGTACAAAACTTAACAACATTGTTCTAGTATGCGTGTTCTTATTTATACGTGCATTGTTTTAATAAGTAATATAAACCTGAGAGAGAACCTTACAAACATAAACATAAGTAGAATCCTAGGATTTACAGACGTACATTATCGTATCCATTTGAAATTTTTCGAGTACCTTTTGAGAGTAAATAGTGAATATAAAGCAACTGTTGTTTGTTTTTATAAATACGCACAAAAGTGATGTGGGATTCACCCATTCAAAAGTTTAGCAAGTCGGGGTGACTTGCGAGCGGGAAACCTAAAGGAAACATGCCACATTAACCTACACCATTATCGATTAGGTTCTGTTACGTAGTTTTTGACTAGTTGTCACCCACAGGCATTGTTTGATTTAGAAACAAACATTTTCACAACAAATTCAACAGACAATTCGAGTCTGTATCGAGCCGTTCAGTAAGTTTTATCGTTTGACAGTGCCCCGTGTAATTATTTTATATGTATTGATGACATGTATCTTTTGTTTTTAGTTTGCTAAAAACCCTACAAATGCAAGATACGAGTGAGTGTAACTACATTTGATACACATCGGTGTTAGTGGAATATTCTGTGAGATGAAGCCGTGTGTTTTATTACTTTGTGCTTTACTAGCTTATGGAGAATGTATACGTAAGTTTTATTTTTCCTTATTTTTTTTCTCTGGATACTTGGTCAGTCAAACATTTGACAACCAGATCACCGGAAACGACATTCACAGAAGTGGAAACAAAAAGTAGAAATCGTAATGAATTAGAAGTTATATATTTTATCTTTAATATTCCATATTAATAGTTTATCGTCAATTTACTTCGGCATATTTTCACGAAAATTTCGCTTTAATTTTTCAGCAAGCTATTTTCCGAGTTGCCCGAAAAACGATCCCGAGATAGAAAAATGCATTATAAATGGCATTGGTTCAATCAAGCCGAAGCTTAAATCTGGTATCCCGGAGATCAACCTGCCTCCTCTAGATCCCTTTAAGATGGATATGTTGTACGTCAACACATCAATCTCTGGAGCCAAGATAAAAAGTATGCTCACCGATGTGGTCGCTTACGGCGGATCTGACTTTGAAATCAAATATATGAAGTGAGTAGGTACATATCTTATTTAAGTAAGCTAACTTAACTTTACAACAAACCAAAAATAATAAATTATTAAGGTAAGTGATCATATTAAAAAAAAAACCAGTTAGTTCCTGTTTTTTTTTAAATTATAACCAATTTAAAAATTAGCACCGTAATATTCCATAAATTACGCAAACCAACAAACAAAAAATATCTGACCATTTATTCGTTGAAGCTAATGAGTAAATGGGACATGTGACTTATATTTTAAGGCGTACTTATACTTACCTAAGAATTAAGAATCTCGTGGTTTGTGTTGATCCTATAGAAGCAACAGTGACTACATTTCATATGTCTATTATTGTTTTCCCGTTTCCAGGGTGGATTTGTCCGACAATAAATACAAAATGGACTTAGAGATAGTGTTTCCATTCCTCACGGCGATGGCTGAATACAACACGAGGGGATCTAGGATGCTGTTCTTTACTATCAGTGGAAGAGGGAAGTTTAAAGGAACTTTCAGTAAGTACATAAATACATTATATGGTATATTTTAGAAATGTTTTACCTCGGATAATAAGAGAGGCTAAGGGGAGGATAATATTGACCTGGCTATGTATGTTTATTAGATAATCCTATAAACAAAAGTATATAAATCATTATATATTTATTATCTCAACTTCCGGGCAAACTATGGCATAGTGCAAACCCGTTCTAGTTAAAAAAAACACTAAGTATGATTTCTTATGCTTCTACGTCTTTTTAGAGGAAATAACTAAGGTATAGTTTCTACACCCTGCTCGGAATGATCAGCTACATATGTACAGAAATATATACATAGATAATTGTAATCCTTGCAAAACCCTAATTTCTGCTTTTTAAAATTTTGGTTCAAAATATGACTTAACTTGTCAAAAAATAGTCCGATGTCAAATAACACTTGATTAAGAAAAAAATGACACATTTTTTGTGATTCTACAGAGAACGTATCAGTAATGGCGAAGTGCGCTGCCGTGCCCACGATGATCAGTGACGTGGAGTATCTGCAATTGGAACACATCGTCACTAAAGTCACTATCGAAGATGGAGACTTGGATGTCAACCCTACTGAATGGTCTCTGACAGGTATGCAATCATTGATTACTTGAAAACTCTCAACACTAGAGCCGACTACTCTCATAAGTATTATAAGAGTCGTTAAGCCATTTCAGAGGCACTCAGAGTGGCTTGCTAAACTCTCGACACCAGAGTAGGCCACTCTCATTCGATAAGAATAAGAAGATAAGTATTATAAAGTTACTTACTTTATTTTTACTGACCATTTTTATGTGGATCGGAAAATCCGATAAATTGTAGATCCCGCCTGTTTTTTATAGTACAATAATATAGTTAAGCCATGTCAGAGGTTCTTATGCTGGTTGGAAAACTCTAAGGCTTTTATTTATAAATCATAATTAAAATCAATACCTATCAGCATTACTATCCAGCGTGGTAATGCGGCCAGTATGCTGGGTACGCTGCCTCAGTGGACTGGAGCACGTTTTGTGTTGTAGTTAGAAGTAGTATGTTTAGTTTTATAAAAAAAGTAGAATTTTATGTCTGTTTATGCACTACACATTTTGTAGTTACTCTAAGTAGTAAGTAAAGTACTTCCTACTGAGCGAATAAAGAATAATAAAATCGGATTTCCTAGCGGTGCCTGGTACCTATTTAAATACGTTTTTTTCTCTTGTTGTTAAAGCGAGTTTGGTACCAGGGCCTCTTTTTTGGTCGGACTGTTGTGACATAAAATAACTTTTCTAGGGCATCCCTTAGAAAATCAGTAGGCGGCTTTAAAATAGTGAATGATTATTTATATACAGAAAAGATTTTCATAATTCTATTTCCTAAAAACGCTACTGTTAATAGCAAATATACACATGTTCCTACGAATTTGTTATATGAGAAACTAGTGGACGACTGCAGCTTCGCTCGCATTATTTCAGGATAAAAAGTAGCCTATGATACACCAAAGACTCTTGAGGTCTTAGGAGTGTCATACCATCTTCATACCAAAAATCATAATGATCCTGCCGTCTTTACGTAATGAGCGTTTACATAAACAGACAAACAGCGACACAGATTAACACAGAAACAGACAAAATTACAAGAAATTGCTGGAACGTGTTTTGCTATCAAATCTCCAAACATTTTTTTTAATCATCTGCAATGTTTAGACTTTCGACCCTCTTCAGCTTTACTATATGTATAGAAGATTAAATTGTACTTTACTATTCCTTTTTCCAGGGTCAGCAGCTTCATCGTTCATCAAATCAAGTCCCTCCACAGTGTTAAAAGCCTTCTCTCCCCTCATAGATGAGATCACGGCAGACCTCGTCAAGAAATACGTGAACCAAGCTCTCGCGACTATACCTTTGAAAGACATACTCAAAGAAGAATAGGATTTGTAGCTTCGGAAGATATGACAGTTCCTATTCTGATATTTGCTTAAGCGAACAAATTGTAGCCTAAGCAAAATAGAGTAAATACTATAAAATACAAGTATTGCCTGTTTAAATAAACCAATTCGTGTACAAAATCTCGTTTTTATGCATTTGTTGATTGAGTATTGCGCGAAAAACTAGATAGATGGATAGATAGATAAATACTTTATTAAAACACCACAAATGAAACAATGCAATAAAAAACATAAAAATTAGAATCAGCGTCTTAATTGGCGGCCTTATCGCTAAGAGCGATCTCTTCCAGGCAACCAATCTGGCAGGGATATATTCTTCAAACGAAATGAGTAGGACGAGGTGTTTCAGATATTAAATAAAATAATTATATAAAACTAAACTAGTAAGTTGAAGTAGTAAGCATATAACAAAACTAGTAAGCTGAATTAGTAACCATATTATACTAGTAATAATAGAACTAGTAAGTTGAATTAGTAAGCATATTATAGTAATAATAAAACTAGTAAGTTGAATTAGTAAGCATATTATAGTAATACGTATTGGCATACAAGGGAAGACAAAAAACCAAGAAAATCATACATGTGTAACATTGCTTTCAGCATATTTTGGCAAAACAAAACCAATCGGCCAAGTTGTGTAATTAGTTCAATCGTTACATCATACATGTTGCATTGTTTCTAAAAAAGTCAATAGAACTTAGAATTTGCACGTTACGGTGCTATTTACATAATCTAAATCTCGCTTTTTTGTGATTGGTAGACCAATTTGCAACCAACCAACAATATATTAACTAAATGTTATTTGTATGTAAACATTGTAAGTACTTTACTCTTCAGCCGAATATATACTGTTAGATTTTTTATTCGTGCTCCAATACTTATTTCAATCGAATATCAGGTGTATTGAACTCTTGTGTACTCAACTCTTCATAAAGACCTTGATTTTTTTAGAAACTAGTGGCTTTATTTACCTACCTGTAATTTGAATATGTATCTGCCCAAGAGAACTGCCCTAACGAATTAATTCTGAGGGGGAGTCACGACCCTCAGTCATGAGGAAATACGACTCAAAGAGAGAGAGAATTTGAAGATGGTTTTAGGAACTTTTCATCATCATCATCATCATCATCAGCCTAATGGGACCCACTGCAGGGTATAGGCCTCCTCCCTCTTACGCCAATACTCCCTGTCCTGCGCTGTTGCCCAGAGGTCCTTCTAACTTTCTAATATGATCCAGCCACCGTTGCACAGGTCTTAGGAACTCTTATTACTTATTTTTAAATCAAACTCTCATCGATACTCATTTTCATACCAAAAATTGTATCTAAATCTGCTGATTTAACATTTGGACGGAGCAAACACCATACCCACAGACACTCATAAAGTTTTGTCAATATCATCATCATCAGCCAGTTTTTCACTCTGAGCATAGGCCTCTCTTCTTATACAATATAACACGATGATAACAACCAACACAATCAACAAATAGTATATAGCTACAGGTAGTATCGGTGTCAAGTTGCAGCACTGCGTTTTATATGAAATGAGATAACCGTAGCTGCTGATTTTATGTAACGTAATTATTGCCGATCAGCTTTATGCAATGGCGGAACCACGCTTCCAAGCAACTGTGGTTTTTCCTCAGCTATGGTGGTAAAAAGGAAACACAATGCAAAAAAACTTTAGGTAACATTAGTTTTAAAGTAAGTATGCGAGTAGCCAACTCTGGTGTTAAAAGTTTTCAAGCCACCATAAAGGCGTCTGATATGGCTTAATGACAGCCGTTTCAATTTGCTTAACAACCATTTTTTTTTTTTTTTTTTTTGACCCAGGAAAACCTTTTAAAAGTACCACTCGACCCCGGGGAGGGCGAGTGGTTATGTGGGAGTCTCCGCCAGAAGGCCGGCATACCCACTAAAAACCTGGGGTGTTCCACCTCTGCATCGCGATCAGGGCCCCGAGAGTGCGATGCATGCGTCCGCAGCCCTGGCGATGCTGGCCCGGAATCAGGCCCCGTCTCGGGGAGCTTTTGCTCGACCATCTAATAGACGACGTGTCGGAACACGGGACACGTCGTGCATCCTGTGGGGACACAGTCCTAAGGGCAACAGGTTCCCCGACCTGCCGCCCGGAGTCCCCTTTACGGAGGTCGGCGGTCGTGCGCCAAGCGCCGCCCTCCAACGCGCCTCCTGCGCAGGGAGTTTGGCTCCGCAAACCTCTCCCGCGCGCGCTCCGCCTCCTCCTTCAGTGCGAGAACTTCTTCGCAGAAGTCTCGCACCGCGTCCCCACCAACGTCGCTCTCGGCCATCGCTTTCGCAACGGCCGGGAGCGACAGCCTCCGGTCTATGGCAGCCACAAGCCGCACCCTCTGTTCCTCCCACGCCGAGCACTCCGCGAGGGTGTGCTCCGCCGTGTCCTCCGGGTCCCCGCAATGGTGACAGGCTGGTGTCTCCTCCCTCTGCACAACCCCGAACAGGAATCGGCCAAAACAGCCATGGCCTGTCAGGAGCTGCGTGACACGGAAGGAGAGAGACCCGTGCTGCCTCGTCAACCACTGCACGAGGACAGGGCGGATTGCCTCCACCGTCCGCACACCCGCGGTAGGCTCTTCGAGCCGCCGCTGCCACCTTTCGATGGCATCGTCCCGGGCTTGCTGCCGTAAGCGCCGCACCTCCACGGGCAGGGGGTACTCACCTCGCTGCTTGGCTGCCGCTAGCACCCGGTATATCCGGGCCATCATTTCGGCGTCTATGTCCCATGGGACAGAGCCTGCCAACGCGCAGGCCGCCTCGTAGGAGACGGTCCTGTAGGCTCTTGCCGCCCTGATGGCCATGAGCCGCTGTGGCCGCCGAAGAAGCCGAATATTTTCGTTGTTCAGGGCCTCTGCCCATATGGGTGACCCGTACAGCGCCATCGAGCGTACCACCCCTGTATAGAGGCGGCGGCACGCGACGCTAGGCCCACCCAAGTTCGGCAGGAGGCTGCCGAGGGCAGCAGCTGCCTTTGTCAGCCTCGGGGCCAGGCGGCGGAAATGCTCCCGGAAATTCCATCGGCTGTCGAGGACAAGTCCCAGGTACTTCATCGTACCTCCGACGCCGATGGTAGCACCTCCCACCACCAACTCCGCCCCCGCAGGAGGTCCGTTCCGAGGGCCGTGAAAACACAACGCCTCGGACTTTTCGAGGGCCACCCGCAGGCCAAGGCGCCTGATGCGCGCCACCACATTCCCAACACCCGCCGTTGCTAATTGCGCGGTCCTCCGGTGGTCTCGGCCTCGCGCCAACACTAGGGTGTCGTCGGCGTAACACACCAAGCTGACCCCCCTCAGGCTGCCACTGCTTAACAACCAGGACCAACCATTTAGCCTATAGTAAAACAATATACTTTTTAATTAGTAGGTACGCAAAAACCAAATATTTACATCATGCTTCCTTCTATATAAAAGTAAAATAAAATACATGTCACAAAGCTATTTAAAGATTAAGGAAGTGTTGTAATAAAATAAAAAAAAAACTGGAGCATAAAATTATACTAAAACAGATTGTATCTGTTTCATTGCCATTTTATTATTTTCTTCAGTAGGTACCTAAATTATTCACGTCATATTTTAAGATATCAACATTTAATGTTTGTATTGTTATTGCTTTACGCTTACTTAAACTTCAATTTGATGAACTAAAGAAATTGCATTTTGACTTACGATAAACGTAGGTATGTAATTACAACCCAGGGGTCTTCAAGAAAGTCTTCAGAAGTAAATATGTTTTTTCAGGTATCATTATCTGCTTTAATATTCTAATAAGTATCTACATTTATACTGGATCTGAAAAAAATATAATCATTTGGTTATCTAAATGATTATTTAAATTGATTAACTCAGTAATATAATTAAACAATTTGCTATGGTATAAATCTGACATTGATTCTTTTATAATTCAATTTTAACGCCTACTTACTAAAATCTCAATTAGTGTACTCTAGATCCTATAAATATTTAATTTTGTACAACATTACTAAATTGTGTTCCCAAGCATCAGAACAAAAATAAAATCTTTGAACAATTGTAATTTAAAATTAAGTAAATAGCACCTGCATGTAATAATAAAAATGGTATCTTTATAGAATAGAATAGAATAGAATAGAATAGAATAGAATAGAATAGAATAGAATAGAATAGAATAGAATAGAATAGAATAGAATAGAATAGAATAGAATAGAATAGAATAGAATAGAATAGAATAGAATAGAATAGAATAGAATAGAATAGAATAGAATAGAATAGAATAGAATAGAATAGAATAGAATAGAATAGAATAGAATAGAATAGAATAGAATAGAATAGAATAGAATAGAATAGAATAGAATAGAATAGAATAGAATAGAATAGAATAGAATAGAATAGAATAGAATAGAATAGAATAGAATAGAATAGAATAGAATAGAATAGAATAGAATAGAATAGAATAGAATAGAATAGAATAGAATAGAATAGAATAGAATAGAATAGAATAGAATAGAATAGAATAGAATAGAATAGAATAGAATAGAATAGAATAGAATAGAATAGAATAGAATAGAATAGAATAGAATAGAATAGAATAGAATAGAATAGAATAGAATAGAATAGAATAGAATAGAATAGAATAGAATAGAATAGAATAGAATAGAATAGAATAGAATAGAATAGAATAGAATAGAATAGAATAGAATAGAATAGAATAGAATAGAATAGAATAGAATAGAATAGAATAGAATAGAATAGAATAGAATAGAATAGAATAGAATAGAATAGAATAGAATAGAATAGAATAGAATAGAATAGAATAGAATAGAATAGAATAGAATAGAATAGAATAGAATAGAATAGAATAGAATAGAATAGAATAGAATAGAATAGAATAGAATAGAATAGAATAGAATAGAATAGAATAGAATAGAATAGAATAGAATAGAATAGAATAGAATAGAATAGAATAGAATAGAATAGAATAGAATAGAATAGAATAGAATAGAATAGAATAGAATAGAATAGAATAGAATAGAATAGAATAGAATAGAATAGAATAGAATAGAATAGAATAGAATAGAATAGAATAGAATAGAATAGAATAGAATAGAATAGAATAGAATAGAATAGAATAGAATAGAATAGAATAGAATAGAATAGAATAGAATAGAATAGAATAGAATAGAATAGAATAGAATAGAATAGAATAGAATAGAATAGAATAGAATAGAATAGAATAGAATAGAATAGAATAGAATAGAATAGAATAGAATAGAATAGAATAGAATAGAATAGAATAGAATAGAATAGAATAGAATAGAATAGAATAGAATAGAATAGAATAGAATAGAATAGAATAGAATAGAATAGAATAGAATAGAATAGAATAGAATAGAATAGAATAGAATAGAATAGAATAGAATAGAATATATCTTTAATGAACACCAATGTAAAACATAAATAACAAAACAGGAAATAAGCTTAAATATATTAGAGTGCTGTACATTGGGCGGCATTATCGCCCTAGGCGATTTCTTCCAGGCAACCTTTTGGATGGACATTACTAAGAATTATAAACAGGCGGTGTACTAAAAATATAATAAGATACATACATTAGTTAAAAGAACAAAAAAATACTCAAAATATACATAAATATATCTTTACCGGCTTAGACCGGAGTAACTCTACCTAGATATTATTAAGTCAGCATTTCCTGTTTCTACACCATCAAAAAGTCACAAAAAACCTGCTATCAAGTGCTATCAACTCAACACAATATCCTTGTACTCCGTAAAACCCCCAGTTGCCCAACTTTTACATCGCGGGGACTGTCAGTCTACAAATATCGTAAAATTCGGCGCCCGCGCGCATTCAGCACGAAACAAGCAAACTGCAGAGTGCATGTAGTGCATTCAAAACAAACGTTTTATACCAATTATTCGCTAAAAAGACTTAAAAACTAACACCAAAGATTTGGTTATAAAATTTAGAATATAAACAAGAAGAGTTGATAAAGATTCGTCAGAGAAATAAGCAGTAATTAAGAAGATAATACAAAGTTAAACATTGAAGTGAAAATGAAAGTGTTGATAGTTTTGGCGGTGTATGCAGTGGCTGCGAGTGCAAAAGTTACTCGTAAGTATTGTTGTGTTTTTATACTTTTTTTTCAAATGAGTATTTCAGGACATATCATACTAAGCTTTCGCTTGTATCATGGGTACTAGAAAACGGATATAATACATATATCCTTTTTTTTTTGTAAATACATACTTAATATACATAGAAACGACCTACGACTCAACACAAGTAATTAAAAATTTTTAATATGCATACTTAATTACTTGTGTTATGCGGGAATCTAACCCGCAACCCTGGATTAGAAGGCAGAACCACTATCAACTAAGCTAACAGGGCAGTCAAATTTAGACAATTTATTTATTAATTTACTAAGGGTCATCAATTAGTTAAGAGTGGCCTGTGTTATTGCTAAATGAACTAAATTAAAATAATGTATGGATGTAATTGGTTAAAATTAAGATAAAGATCTTTGTTTGTTTTGAGTCTATCTTTGAGATAGACTCAATCTAACAGAATTAACAATTTTTATCAGAAACAAAAGCTGAAAGCTCTTTTTTGTTTTCTTTTGTAATCTCAACAAGACTACAGACTATATCCGTCCACCGTCGTATCGTATGTAACGTTTTGATGCCCCTATTTTTTCCTACAATAATATACATGTTACTATGTGACATACCTCGCACTTTGAAGCGACAACCCAGTGCAGTGAGAATACCATTTTGGGTCATTTTGTTGTTCAATATCTTTAGAAACAGTGCTCTAGTTAGTATAATTTAATAATAAACTATGCTGATTAATGACCTCGCCTAGCAATTATACCATTATCTGCCATCAGATCTCATATGTGTAAAGTACCCATTAGTCTGTTTATAACTACACAGTATAGGATTACATGCATTGAATTACATCATTATAAAGCTGTACGGCAAATTACGAAACTAGGTAAAACCAGGGTAGTGTTAAAAAACTCTTTGAATTCATAAAAGTTATTTCCCTGAAGGCGTAGAACAATGTTGTTGCTTTTGTACGAAAGCCGCCGTAACCATTTTGCGTGCTTCTGTGGGTCGGATGACACGTAAAATAGTAGATCCCGGCTGTTTGTCTAGTACGGCAGTCGTTAAGCCATGTCAGAGGCCCTTGGGGCGGCTTGATAAACTCTTGACACCAGAGTTGACCACTCTCATTCGATAAAAAGAAGAAGTAAGAGTAGGAGTATTTTTTTATCAAGTAATGATAAACTTACTTCTTTAACTACACATTCACTCAAATATGTTTCTGTTTCTGTAAGATAAAAATAAATAAATAAATATTTCAGGACATATCACACAGCGCCATCTAGCCCCACACTAAGCAAACGCTTGTGTCGTGGGTACTAGATAACGGCTATAATACTTATATACTTTTCTTTTGTAAATACATACTTATTATACATACAAACGACCAGACTCAACACAAGTAATTATAAATTTTAAAGTACGTAAATACTTGTGTCATGCGGGAATCGAACCCGCGACCTCTAGATTAGAAGGCAGAGCCACTACCAACTAAGCTAACAGGCCAGTCAAAGATGAGTTTCCGACCTATTGAAAAAATGTTTCCCTAAAGGAATCAGCTGCTACAACACGAGAGACTACTTTCTCTCAGTCTCTTGTCAGGCGTAGCAGCCTCTCGACATATCTTTTGTTTTCTAAAATGCCCTATTTAAAATTACATTTTAAATTACATTATAACATTATGTTTTTACAATAGGGTGTTTTTACAGAAGTAACCACTGAGTCTGAAAAGCCGGCATTTTCTCCCCTGATGGAAATAAAAAAATCTTTTGTTATTTTGGAAATATTTTAGACATTGCATTTTCTTTTTTACCAATTGCCGTAATATGTTTAATCTAATTAGGCAAAATAACGTTTGATAACTTATAGTGAAGTTTACATCATTAGGGTAAAACATGGAGCGGTTCTTTGTAACATTTTGATTAAATGGAATCAGCACAATGTAAGATCAAATAATTATCCAATTCAAGCCATTAACTCATCCGGCCTAAACGGATTTAGATTAGGCTCTATTAAGAAATAGCCGGCTAGTGTTTTGTAATTTTAGTTTATTCACATAATATGACAGTCAATATTTATGTATAGTATTATTAATTCATGGTTAAATTGGGCAATTCAATGACAAATTTATCAAAAATAACGTAAGTGCGGTTAGTAGTTTTTTACAACAGAATCGACTTATATATGTATTCTTAAGGTTTAACTTTGATAGTCAGGGTTGTTTAAAGAACTAAGCTGTCTATTAAAAAAAGACAAATATGAGTTGCGCAGATATATAAGAAATTAGGTTCCTACACAGGAGAAAAATTTAAACTAGCATTATGTTTTTTCTTATCTATTCTGTGATTTTACTAGAAAGCGTGATTTAGAATGAAACAAATCTATCGTTATCTGATAATTACAGAAGTATTTTAATACGACGATGACGACGCGGTCAGTCCTTGGATGGGTGACCGAAAAATGGCATTCCATTTTGGGCGCTTCCGTGGGTCTGATGACACGTTAAATGGTAGATCCCGGCTGTTTGTCTAGTACAGCAGTCGTTAAGCCATGCTGGAGGCCTTTAGGGCGGCTTATAACTCTCTACACCAGAGTTGGCCACTCTCATTCGATAAGAAGAAGAACTATTTTTTCACCGGTAATTTTTTCCTCATCTACTCTTTTACTATATTTAAGTAAATCATAAGATATTTGCAACTGGTTTACCTTTAACTGGTTTGAATATCTAGCACAAATTAGTCATTCCTTTGACAAAGTAGGTAAACACTATTGACCATTTAATTACTTCTTTAGGCCTTAACCCCTTAAGGTGCAAATAGCTCTAAAGATGTAGGTACTAAAATATGTGTTTTCGTAATTTATTGACTGTAATTTAGAAATATAGTAGGTAAAATTTAAATATTAGACAAAGAAAAGAAGCCAAAGTAGATCTTTGTCAAGATTTGTGCAGTCTTTAATTAAATTGATAATATAAATATCACTTTTATTATGCTTTATTTACAATAATAAAATATAAAAACAAGTGAAGGAAAACTAAACATACTACTTCTAACTACTACAAAAAGGGGCACTTAGAAAATCTTTAGAAAAGCCTAAAGATAATCTAAGTGCTCCAGCCCACTACCAGAGGGCAGCGTTATTTTATTAGTCTCTTATTAAATTGATAATGTCAATATCTATTAAATTAAAGATTGCTGACTGAATTATTCAGGTGAAATTTTTTCACCTGAATATATTACTTGTGTGAAACGTTAGATTACGCCAAACCATATAACTTTCTTATGCGATAAATCTCTTATGTTACAACTCATATTTTCTTAAAGATAGTAAATATAGCACTCTTCGTATACACTTATATACGTATACACTCGTATTTCCACATGAATGCGGATCGTGACTCCCCCGTAGAAATAATTCGTTATCTTGGGCAGATACATAGTGGTGGGCGCCCAGGTCCTTCCACGGAAGACCCATGTCCTCTGTTATATTGTGGTCCTCAAACATAGTAGCGCAGTATAGGAAGGTAGTATTTCCATATTCCGGTACCGGTTCCTACACAAAATGGCAAAGGCACTACCAAAGGAAATAGAAAAGGGCACAAGGCTTTTTCCGTTCACTGCGTCCACAAAATTATAGTTTTGACTAAGTAAACACATAGACAAGGTTAGGTACCGGCCTCTCTTTCTGTTTGTGTATGTATAGTGGGAAAATTTGGTACTAAAAGCTGTTTATTAGCATAATTATATGTCAGGCCTACTTTACTACAACAACAATCTAATTTTCGTCGCAGTCACCAGTCCAGCGTAATTATTTAATTAATGATAGATGTGGTGATATCAAGACGAATTAATGAAGTGATCAATATCTATGACTTTTTTATAAGTACCATCAAGTTAATTACATAGAATCGTTAGTTGTCCTACTAAGAAGCGGTAAATTGATAATATAATATGTACAGTTAAGTACATACCTTGTCATATATTCGATGGATAGGTTACAATCTAAATAGATACGCTTAGTTATGTATCCACTCATATGTAACTCCGGTGTGTCAATTTCAGGAAATAGGCTTGCTTGTACATAATATCTAAGGTGTCTTAGGGCTAGCCAGTTTCTTTCATAACGAATCTAGTTAGCTAATTATCTAGTACTAAGACATCTTATACCAGCAATGTTATACACATCTGTATATATAGAGAAATATGTACAACTTTTTGCTCATTAAATCTTCTTGTATGTATATAAGGTCGTTAATCAGTTATTTTTCTCTTAACTTAATTGTAATTTAAAAATCACGTTCTTTACTATGGTCAAAAACAATATCAAAGGGCTATACCTGAAAATCAGTGAGGTATGACCTTTTTTGACGCACGGGATATACCAATGTAAGGCATATATCACCTTTGTATTCTACCTGTTTTCAACTTTTTTTATGTATATATGTTGTGTCCTGTGTGTCAAAATATATGCCTTGAATTTAAATTTATTGCCAATTTAAAACGTAGCAAGAAGCATGTTTAGTGTTGTTACCTCTCATGACCCATTTTTTCAAGTATTTTATTACCTATGTTCTATATAAATGCATATAACATCACAGAAAACACATTTAGCGACTTACAAACGTATATCAATAATACTCAATGCTTAAGGCCTATAATTTGCAGTCACAGTGTCGACAATGGAGTTTTATGCAACGACCCATTGTTCTGGTGTTATGTGGTGCAAAGCTGTTATGTCAAGTTCATACGCAACGATTGACGAATTGGCAATACAAATTGATGGTTATAGCTGCGGACTAAGACTTGTCTATATAATCAATATATAAACCGGGGTCATACTAATTTTTTACCTTTTACACCAAAATGGTACAACGTACATATTTTTATATATTTGATTATGTTTCACGTATTCAAGCCAATTTGAATGGTTTTTAGTAGTTACAGAAAAATTAAAATATTTTCAATAAACAAAATGGTTTTTAGGCTATTACAAATAATTTATTGATAGCACCACAAATTTACACGCGTTACATGTCAACCATTCTGAAATTCTTATATCTATAATAAATAGATTTGTATAGAATCTACTAAAGTTGATTGATTGATAAATTCTTTATTAAAACACCACATACATAAAAGTTCTGCCTCGTTTTACCTAATGGACAAAAAGGCGCTTTCACAAATCACTGTATTGTTAGGTACTCGTATTGTCTGCCTTTAGCCATTGAATCCCTTACGTGCGCGTGTCGTTTTAGACGTCCCAGACGCTCAAAACAATTCAAATGTTGCTTTATCTTCATCAATCTCTGAAATCAAAACCAAGCATTACCGCCACCAATCATCACATCTCTTACTAACTAAAGTAACATTAAACAATGTAGATTATCGATAATCACTAATAACTTTACTATTATCTCATTCCAGCGGACTACTTCCCGTCATGCAAGCGCAGTGACCCTCAGATCAACAAATGCATTCTCGACGCAGCCGAGGCCCTCAAACCCATGTTAAAAGCTGGCATACCTGAAGTGGGGATACCTCCACTAGACCCCTTCACCGTGCCTACGCTGAAGTTGAATAGAACTGCCCAGAATTTGAGGCTGAAAGCCACGATATCGCATGCGAAAGCGTATGGAGGGAGCAATTTTAAAGTGCAAGCTTTGAAGTAAGTAGCGTTTTTTATTCTTACATACTAAAGAATTCTGTTTTTTTAAATCATTTCAAAGAATGGGTGCTGTTACCACCCATCCAAGTAAATCCAATTTATTTTTGGGAGCAACCATAGGTATGCACTTCAAAACACAACTGAAGTTAGCGATAAACTTCACTCCGGTTTCAGAAACCACGTGGACGCAATCGTACCAACCAAGCAATTTTACACTAATCTCCCCTATCTGTCTGATTTGATATAAACAAAAAATACGTACGCTCATATAGATAAATCATAACGTTACAAATAAATATTGTCCGTTGTGCTTAGGTCATAAAACATTAAGTAAAAAAAAACTAGATTTTACGAACACAAACTTGCCCCTTTAGACAAGATGCATACTTATAGAATAGAACGACCAATGTATGGGATTGACTTACAAATTCCCCAATGTCAATTTCATCTTACATTGGTCTTTCTATTCCATAAGTAAGCGTCAGTACGCTCTCTAAAAAACGCCTCTTGTCTTAGGGGCCTGAATCAAATAATTAATAATTCATCATCTTATCCAAACTATCAATTAACATGTCCTAACTATTTTTTTCCAGAGTGAACGTGGTAAACAAGTACCTGGGCGAAGTGAAGCTGTTCTTCCCCAAACTGAAGGTATCGAGCAACTACGACGTGCGCGGCTCCCGGATCTTGGCGCTGGACATCAACGGGAAGGGCAAGCTTAAGTGTAACTTGAGTAAGTAGTTTAATAGTATTGGTTATCAATAAACCTATACAGGCTGTGCAAGCAGACCTAGTGCAGGACCCAGAGGCCTACGTGAAAACATGTATTGTAAATAATGAACATCTAAATGTGAGTACCTAACGAAGAATTTATGAAATTTACCACTTTTACTTTTACCATCATCATCATCATCATCAATTGGGAAAGACCAATATCCAGGAATGGATACAAAAAGGCTGAAGAAGATATCTTGTCTTTATTGCTTCTGGGCTAGTAAATAATGCCATCTTGACCGAAAGTTTACAGCTACGTAAGCTATTTAGTTAGTACATTATGAGCAAAACCACTAAAAAACAAAAAAAAATGAAAAACAATACACTATCAATGACTCACGTTTTCGAGTAAAACGCAAAAAAGTACATAATCATGATAAACGTATTCAAAATTTTTAAGAATTGAAAGATTAGTATAAGTAACCTTTAAGTGAGACTGCAATATTTATAGAAAAACTTGTTGTCCTATTTGCGTTTTGCAATTCAATAACAAAGAATCTGCCTATTCAATACAGCTCAAAAATAAATCAATTTATAAAACCTACTGATGAAACGCTTTCATAATTTCGTGAGCCAAATGTCGAGGAGTTTGTGACTTGTGACCTTCATGGATCGAGTGGCATTCTGGTTGTTATTGCAAGTCCTGAATTATTGAGTGCATTTCAAAGTGGCGTAACCAACTGTGGACCAGTTGCGTTCGTGTTTTGTTCTGATCGAATAATAAGTGATACGCCGTTTACATTTTCATTTCATTTCATTTCATTTACATTTTGGTAAACACGAAACTAACGTCAATTTTGTCATACAATATCTAAATGAAAACAAATTAAATTAAGATTTTTAACATAAATCATAATTTAGCCGTAAAAATAAATGGTTCGTTATTTATTTAAAAAGCAGTTCGCAAATATTTAACGCCTAGTTAAAATAATAGCAAAGTGCATGTTGTGAGATGTGAATCGAAACAGGACGGCATTTTCTTTGAATTTTCCTTTTCCTCACTCACTGTTCACTGATGCCTCACTATTAATCGATCAATATTTCTTTACCAGACATTAATAATAATAATAATAATTTATTTTGAGTCAAACACTTATGAACTATAACAATATGTTCACTGCACCTTAAATTAGAATTAGAACCTAAAATAAATGTTTAGTTTAGTTTAGAGATCTTTTCCGGGCAATGCAACAGTTACATATATACTGCTTATGTAGGTATAATATAGATAATCTTATTTATTATTGCAGCCTCCATCACAGTAGTAGCCAAGGGCAGTGCCAAGCCCATCACGAAGGACGGCGTGGAGTACTTGCAGCTAGACAAGGTGGTCGCCAAGGTGCGGATAGGACACGGACAGATATCATTCGACGAGACCGAGCGACCGCTTGCTGGTGAGTGAAGGCTTTTCTAAAATACATATATAAATAACAACAACAGATATATAGGCAACAAGATCTGGTATTTTATCCGATTTTTGACAGCAGGGTAAGAAAATGGATCTCTTTTAATAACCGTCTTGAGGTCATTCGAAATTATATAATTGACTAGCTGGTGCGCGCGACTTCGTCCGCGTGGAATAGTTATTACCATAAAAACGGTTCTAGTGAGTTAACCTTAAAAGATAGACATATACTGTTGCGGACATTTTGTTAGATCATTTTAAGAGGAATAATTCTTTCATACACATTTTTTTGATATCTTGAACCGTTTTCTCAGCGCACGCAACGGAAGCCCTCAAAGATGAATAATTTTCCCCGTTTTATGCCACATTTTCTTCGCTCCTATTAGTTGCAGCGTAATGCTATATAGCCTTAAGCCTTCCTCAATAAATGGTCTATCCAACACAAAAAGAATTTTTCAATTCGCACCAGTAGTTCCTGAGATTAGCGCGTTCAAACAAACAAACAAACAAACTCTTCAGCTTTATAATATTAGTAAAGAAAAAAACGGTTCTAGTGAGTTAACCTTAAAAGATAGTATTGTTGTGGACATTTTGTTACATTATTTTAAGAGAAATAATTCTTTCATACACATTTTTGTGATATCTTGAACCGTTTTCGCAGCGCATGCAACGGAAGCCCTCAAAGATGAACAATTTTCCCCGTTTTTTCCACATTTTCCATTATATCTTCGCTCCTATTAGTTGCAGCGTGATGTTATATAGCCTAAAGCCTTCCTTGATAAACGGTCTATTAAAGACAAACAGATTTTTTAATTCGCACCAGTAGTTCATGAGATTAGCGCGTTCAAACAAACAAACAAACAAACTCTTCAGCTTTATAATATTAGTATAGATTGAGAACTTAAAATTGTGAGTATTTTCAACATAAAAATAAAAAATACTCAACGAAATAACGTTTAAAAACTTGCTCCAACACCAGATTCCTGTTTTGTTACACGTTTTTGAAGCAAAGTTTTGACACAAATGTTGCGCCGGAACGAATAACGTAGGCTGTAGTAAGAGGCGCGATAAAACGGCTTTTTAACTAGTGTTGCTGGGAATATGAAAATATACCCTAATAAGCTGTCCAATCCTAACCAAGTGTATCTTAACTATATCCTATGTCACATGTTTAATGGCTCTATAGAAACCATATCACAAAAGGTTCGTAAAGAAATTGTTAATTTATCGATGTTTTATTTATTAATATAAGGTAAAGTTTAACCATTTCCTTTCTCATTTCCAGCGATATCAGCAGCCACTTTCTTCAACGCGAGTCCCAACACTGTATTCGACATTTTGGCTCCACTCATTGACGAGACCACAGCCGCTGTTGCCAAGGCCATCATTAACAAACTGCTCAGTGGGATACCACTGAGTGACGTGCTTTCTGATTAAGTTGGTTTATTGCTGTAGTTTTTATACTTTTTTATTTATACCAGTGTTCTTTAAATATCTAATAAAATTGTCTAAATAGAAGCACAGTGGCGCTCTGTACGTCACAGCACTGTATTTAATATCTCTTCTCCACACGAAGCCACGGCAGCTGTAGCCAAGGTCATCATTAACAAATGACTTGCTTACTGACTGAGATTCTTCTATGGTATTGATAATTTTTTATTTATCTTTTAATATATAAGTCCTTTCTATACATATTAATATTAGATGAAGTGTAAAGCTGTCTTATGTGAATAACTGTATGTTTTCTAATAATTAATCATTTCAAAGGTCGGTGGTTTCATTATACCGGAAAAGATTAGAATAGCTACAAAATTAAATAGATAATAATTGTGTAGCAAATTTAGAGGGTAAAATAAAAATAATTACTGATTGTGGATTAGTCAGTAATGTAGCACATCAGTCTGGAATCAGATATTCGTATTGTGATTGGTGAATTTGATAGACTTAAAGTTGACTCAAGAGATCACCAAAAACAAAATTTGTATGTATGTATACCTTTATACTTACTTCTAAGCTTTTATTTTATTCTAGACTTATGTTTGTTTCATATACTTAATTTATTTTTTAATCACAAACTTATCGCACCATTATCATTAGTACTAGTAAAAGGTTTTGGATAGATTGGAACACAAACGTAAATTTAAAAGTAGGTACCTGTCTTTAATTGAATAAGATTGTAAATATTAGACTAAATTTTCTATATATTTTATGAAATAAGTAAAAAGTACAAAATAAACATGTGTTATAAAAACTTACAAACGACAAGAGCACTTTTATTGATGAGTGACACCTGTCCTAACAGAATCATAGTTTCTCAGGATTAACTTAATTTCTTTGTTTAATTGTAAATTAAGTTGCATTCTTTACAAATATGACAACTATTGATTATCTTCTTAGTATCCTTCACTGCTGAGGATCGTGACTCCTTTTGATTTTGTGTACTAGTTGTCGCCATTTGTTGCGTTCTGTTGCTTGGTGCATTGCAAAATTTATAGGCATCTCCAGCTCTTTTGTTACTTGGCCAGACCACCGTATAGGACTCCGATTATAGTCATATTTTAATTACGTAGATAAAACATCAGTTACTTTAAATGAAATTCTACACATTAGAATTTAAGTGAATGTTAAGCCTATATTTTATAGTTTCTATTTAATTTTAAGAGAAATAAACGCCACAGGTTGGTTCATAAAAATATTCTAGTAGTTTAATATTCTAGTATCTTCTCAAATTTAGTTTAATATTCTAGTATCTTCTCAAATTTAGTTTAATATTCTAGTATCTTCTCAAATCTAGTTTAATATTCTAGTATCTTCTCAAATCTAGTTTAATATTCTAGTATCTTCTCAAATCTAGTTTAATATTCTAGTATCTTCTCAAATCTAGTTTAATATTCTAGTATCTTCTCAAATCTAGTTTAATATTCTAGTATCTTCTCAAATCTAGTTTAATATTCTAGTATCTTCTCAAATCTAGTTTAATATTCTAGTATCTTCTCAAATCTAGTTTAATATTCTAGTATCTTCTCAAATCTAGTTTAATATTCTAGTATCTTCTCAAATCTAGTTTAATATTCTAGTATCTTCTCAAATCTAGTTTAATATTCTAGTATCTTCTCAAATCTAGTTTAATATTCTAGTATCTTCTCAAATCTAGTTTAATATTCTAGTATCTTCTCAAATCTAGTTTAATATTCTAGTATCTTCTCAAATCTAGTTTAATATTCTAGTATCTTCTCAAATCTAGTTTAATATTCTAGTATCTTCTCAAATCTAGTTTAATATTCTAGTATCTTCTCAAATCTAGTTTAATATTCTAGTATCTTCTCAAATCTAGTTTAATATTCTAGTATCTTCTCAAATCTAGTTTAATATTCTAGTATCTTCTCAAATCTAGTTTAATATTCTAGTATCTTCTCAAATTTAGTTTAATATTCTAGTATCTTCTCAAATCTAGTTTAATATTCTAGTATCTTCTCAAATCTAGTTTAATATTCTAGTATCTTCTCAAATCTAGTTTAATATTCTAGTATCTTCTCAAATCTAGTTTAATATTCTAGTATCTTCTCAAATCTAGTTTAATATTCTAGTATCTTCTCAAATCTAGTTTAATATTCTAGTATCTTCTCAAATCTAGTTTAATATTCTAGTATCTTCTCAAATCTAGTTTAATATTCTAGTATCTTCTCAAATCTAGTTTAATATTCTAGTATCTTCTCAAATCTAGTTTAATATTCTAGTATCTTCTCAAATCTAGTTTAATATTCTAGTATCTTCTCAAATCTAGTTTAATATTCTAGTATCTTCTCAAATCTAGTTTAATATTCTAGTATCTTCTCAAATCTAGTTTAATATTCTAGTATCTTCTCAAATCTAGTTTAATATTCTAGTATCTTCTCAAATCTAGTTTAATATTCTAGTATCTTCTCAAATCTAGTTTAATATTCTAGTATCTTCTCAAATCTAGTTTAATATTCTAGTATCTTCTCAAATCTAGTTTAATATTCTAGTATCTTCTCAAATCTAGTTTAATATTCTAGTATCTTCTCAAATCTAGTTTAATATTCTAGTATCTTCTCAAATCTAGTTTAATATTCTAGTATCTTCTCAAATCTAGTTTAATATTCTAGTATCTTCTCAAATCTAGTTTAATATTCTAGTATCTTCTCAAATCTAGTTTAATATTCTAGTATCTTCTCAAATCTAGTTTAATATTCTAGTATCTTCTCAAATCTAGTTTAATATTCTAGTATTTTCTCAAATCTAGTTTAATATTCTAGTATCTTCTCAAATCTAGTTTAATATTCTAGTATCTTCTCAAATCTAGTTTAATATTCTAGTATCTTCTCAAATCGACGTGGTTATTCCCACAACTGACTATCGTTCTGTTGGACCAATTTTAATTAGGAATTACAATCACATAGAATTACCATACAGATATGTTTTTATCCTAAGTGTTTATATTAGCCTCCACTCAACCTAGGGCAAGAAAAAAAACATCATAGTAAACAAAGGGATTTAATTGACCACTATTACAATTCCATACGTATTCTGCATAAGGAAGCTGACGATATAAGGATGTGAATGCAAGACCTTTAATTCCCTGGTGTCATAAAAAGGAAGGTCGGTGTGTTCGAATGTTTATTTTATTATTTTCTATTTATTTATTTGTTTATTCATTCAAAACTTAAGAGCAATTCTGTTGTCTGTGGAGTATGAGCCATTCTCCTCGATTTTCGGCTAATATTTATTTTGCGATTATTGTAATTGAATATTTACCTACTTGAAGGTCTACATATTCCGAATTTATCTGAATACTGTAAGATACAGTTTTACTTCCTGTAGATGTTTAGTGTTCTTTCTAGTTTCATATTTTTAGCAAGATCAAGAGTGGAATCGTCTGTAATGCTGCTAAGAATTACTTAATATTTGTTTGTTATTTTTTACACCTTACAAACTGTTAAAGTAATGCTTCAGGGCAAATGTACAAATTTATTTGTCTAAATACCCTATACAGGTATACTTACTCTATATATAAAAGCTTTATGAAGCACTAACAACCCTGCAATCTCCATAGCAAACAGTTTTCAAATCCGGAAATACGGAAGGAAACATACATCAATAGTCAATATGCATAGGTACACATAACATATATTTAATCTCAATCGTGCATGTTTCTTACCGAGTATTGCAATGCAAGTGATATAGTTTTTCTCTCGCCTAGTGAATAAATACAGGTTGCCCTTAGACCTAACTAGCGAGGTTTTTTGCATCCATTTATGGAGTATCTATGTCGACCAGTTTTCTATCTTTTATAAAGCATAACTTTACATTTCATCTCTTAGATCAAGTTCTAACCGAACGCATAGACCTAGACATAGACCTATTCATATAATTAGGATTAATTTGTTGAATTATTTATTTATTTATTAATATATTTAAAATGCATAAGTTGCTTAGGTTTTTGTTGGTGGGTGTCTACGTGAACAGTGTTTTTGGAAGACGACTCAATCATACCGTTAATTCTTATGAACAGGATGAGATTTGTAAGTAACAAACAACTTTCATAACATTTTTAAGAAACAAGAGCAGCGAAATTCTAACATTGGGTCAACAGAAAACTCAAACTTTTAAAATTATTGGTCTGTACGATGTTTCCCGAATATGGAATGTTACCTATCACTCGAAAACCAAGTGCCCATGATAAAAGCTTTAGCAATTATTATACATAACATGAAAATCACTTCGGGTAAAACATATGTAGTAAAGACATCTCTATATGACGTTTCTTTTCTAAGAGATAAATTTACAAATTTGTGAAACATCCCGGACTGATATTTAGCTTTTTATGAGCCTTACACTTACTTATAGAGTTTTATTGAACTTTTACTATTTTGGTTGTGCTAAGATTTGATGAGATAGTAATTTGTACATATTGCCTTCCAGCAAAAACTTCAGTATGTCACTACAGCGACCCTAACGTGGCTTCGTGCGTGCAACGCGTGGCGGAACAAGCGCGGCATCTGCTGGCCCAAGGAGTTCCATCCATGAATATACAGCCACTGGAACCATTGAAGGTAAGAATGTTTAAAGTTTAAAGAAGTGAGAATAATAATAAGAAGGGGAATAAACACGTATAAGTTATTACAGCAATAACATTTAATGTTTGACACCAAAATAATATGATCCTGCCATAATTTAATCATAAAATAAAAGTAACTGAATAAAATTTGTTTATCTTACATTATACCTATGGCATAACTTTGTATGAAAATCCGAAGGCATCTGCTAGTACGATACTACATACCATACAGTACGATAACAAAAACAGCTTATACTGCTTTCTTTCTCTTATACTACAGTAACTGTAGAATTCATGTAATTTTATTGTCTTTGATACTGGGTTTGTTCAATGAGACAAATTGCACTTTTTAGTCAATAAAGTTTTGGTTTAAGTATTTTAAGAAAAGGAGCTACCAGATAGATAGATTTAATAAACATCGCGAAATTTATCGTCAAAATTACGAGTTAACTTATCTCATGGGCGCGTAATAAGCGAGAAATCTTATTATATTTGTTCCTTAATTTTTCCAGGTCCCCAGCATTAGACTACGACAACACAACATGCCCAAGAACGGTTTCAAATACGACGCCTGGCTGTCGGACGTGACTCTAAAGGGTCTCACTAACTACACCTTCAATAACTTGGAGTAAGTTATCAAATTATGTTCTAAGTAATTAAATTATTTTCTACATTATGTAGGCTCATTATTATTTGACTGTACCTCGCCTGACGGAACCGAACAATCGAGTGGAAAACGTGATGAAATCAAAAAACCTATTTACAGGCGATCAAATTGAACGACTAAAGACCCCTGACGCCTAGACTGAAGTAATTTTCTTGAGCCCCTGTGCGTAGTTTTCATACGTATTATTGGAATATTAAAAGACAAATATTGTAAGCATTAAATGGATTTCAAAACTAAGAAACTTTGAATTTTGAATCCAACGCCAAAATATAGGACCATGACTAACGTACAAAATAGATAGATAGATAAACTCTTTATTGTTGACACATTAAAAATGAACAGTACATAAAACAAATTATTATCTTAATTAGTGCCACAAGCGGCGGCCTTATCGCTGAAAGCAATCTCTTCCAGGCAACCTTTGTCTGGAGAGAAATAAGCATAGCGAACAACAGCAAGTAACAGCAACAAATTCATTTGTCACAGTGTGTTCCCGGAAGAGATGAAGGTGACAGCCAACATCAGTCTGCCGCACCTGGAGATGTTGGGAGACTACGTGATCCTGGGGGAGTTCCAGATGTTGCCCGTCGAGTCCACGGGGAAAATGACTGCCAATTTCAGTGAGTGCCTGAATTATTTACAGACTACCATATTATTTACAGATATTTACGGATCACCTTTTTAATCAGCAATTTCAATGGAAAACATATAAAAAACTGGAAGCCAGAAAGATAGGATCCGATTTTTTGTTTCGTATTTGCCCAGAAATATCACCTCATAATAGCAAAACTAACCTCGGGCCATTGTGTATTGAAATGGAATAGAGCAAAGCTTGTTTGTGCATTATTTGTAGCTTCGGCTGCTTACCTGAAATGTTGTTGACAGCCCTGAAATTTGAGGTCTGATCACATCAGTTTAGTTTATATTTATGTCAAAAATCGTTTATTTCTAATTTCCAGCGAAATGCACAGCAGCGCTGGTGGCGCTCGGGGCCCGCGTCCACAAGAGGATGGTGATCAAAGACGCATCGGTGAAACTGCAGTGCACCGGGCCCGTGCATGCGGACCTCATGGAGGCACATTCTACTACGGGAGAGATGGGTATGCTGTTAAACACGTGTTTAAATAGCTTTTGCTTGAATATAATATAGCAAATAAGTTTATATATTAAAAATGTTATGTAAATAGTTGTGTTAATTTGTAAAATTACCACTTTAACCATTCGGTGGCTGTTTTTGGGTAACAATGTTCATATAGGTACATGTGAGTATTGTGGGCCTAGTATAGTGAAGTTGGGTTCTTTCGGGAATACAACTGTGTTTACGCATTTTCCACCTTATGATGGCGGACAACTGCTTAACATACAAAATGCTTTGGATTAAATTATACAATTCTACTCTCAGAAATTAAAACATTTCAAAATATTATGTTCACGCGAATACTACACATACACTTAAATTATTTTGTATTTGTTATACAAAAATATGTTTTTGTTATCCTATCAACCAGTCCAGGGTCCTATTCTTCACCTTTGAAAATGTTTTTTTTTTTTTTTTATTCTTTATTTTATAAAGGGTTTGGTCAGACATGACCATGTCACCCCTATTGGGCCTTACTTATAATCTACGCTTAATTCCTACTAATACTAATTGATATAGCAATATGGCCGAGTCCGACATGGGATCAGCCAGAATGCTATTACACACACCAAGTAGTTTTACATTAAATCCCGTAACCATTTGAAACTGAACTCTTTCGGCTTCGTTCCGAACACATTCCACAATCATATGATATATGTCTTCTTTAATTGAGCATTCACAACAATTTTCAGTATCAATTTTGCCTATCATGAATAAGAATTTATTCAGTGGAATGTGTCCAGAGCGGAGCCGCAGAGCGATAACTAGGAGCGGTCTGCTTATATGTATAGCTGCGAACCAAGGCGAACGAGGAAGACTGGTCTGCAAAGTACCATACCAGGTACTTTTGACCCATCCCTGCTCGCCAAAGTGCTTCTCCCACATCTCCCTGCATCTTTTTCGCACCAGGTGCAAGCAGTCCGACCACAACGGTAAACATTCAAGTGGAGTTCCTAGAGTTATGGCATCTTTGGCAAGCCGGTCAGCTTCCTTATTACCTGGGATACCTACATGCGACGGGATCCATTGGATCTTTACAATTTTGCTATGATTTAATCTACGGATGGATTCCAATGTGCTGTAGGCTATCGGTGTTCCTCGAAAATTCGAGGACAAACGAGCCAGATGTTGAATAGCACTTTTAGAATCCGTTAAAACAACAAAACTGCCTGAGTGTGAAATTGATTCTATATACGTGATTGCTTTGTCTATGGCAATAAGCTCTGTATACATTGTTGATAGACGCGCTTCGACACTCATTTTGAAAATGTCTTATCTACAAATGGGCTCATTTCAGAAAAAGATACCAACAATCTATATATGTACACTCACAATTTTAAATGCGCAAACTGTGATGGAATATGCAAGTGTAGATATTATATAAATCGCAAAGTTACTCAATTTATGTGTAACGTGTGTATTATTATTTGTTTGTACGCCCAATTTATGATTTTTCTCTGTTTTATATCTACCTAATCTTACCTTTCTAATTGAACATTTATTTATTTATTTATTTATTCCAGAGATGATAACGGACCACATAGTGAGCATGCACTCCTCGGAGCTGGCCAAGGAAGTCCAGCCCGCCGTGGAGACCGCCCTCGCCATGGTGCTGGAGGACATCGCCAACAAGTTCCTCAAGCACATACCTTCTGAGATGGTGTTTCCTAACTGACTTGATGTTATATGAAGTTTTCGTTTTAAAAACCAACAAATCGATAATAGTTCTCTCCGTCTAATCGTAAACTAAAAACGTGTATAACTGCGTTATTGTTAATTAAGGTAATTGAAAAATAATTTCACTATGCTGATTGTCTATTAAAAAGCTTTCATAGAAAAAAAAAGTTGTGCATATTCCCTAATTTCGACAATAACCACGAGATTTTTATCTGATGTTGTGCATCATAAGCCTACAGGATCGAATGTGTTGTTCTACAAATTGTAGTATATTGAGACTTTTTTGAAAGCGGGTATAAATATGAAAGATTTAGTTGGTAAGCACTCAAAATGAGATTTTTACTAGTAGTAAAGAGCATCACTGTATCTTTCTTAATTGTTAAATGCCCTTAGTTAGGTACCTTAATGTTTAATTAAGTTATTTATTGAATTTTTAATTTAGTAAATATAAATTATATCAAGATTTTCTTAACAAAATTTGTTTTAATTTCTACTTGTACTACTCTATATGAATAATAATTTGTACCTTTAATTTAGAATATTATTTTTCTTATTAAATAATACCAGATTGATTGATGCCTACACATACTTTTGTTTGAACTTGGTACTTCGGTTCCACAGACTGATTCAAACTTACAAATTAAAACAATATTTCACATTGTCAGCGCATCATCTCAAGGTAAACAGCAAAGAAGCATACTGCCAGAAAACGCCCATGAAAATGGAAACCATGCCATATCTCGAGCCAAGACAAAACAAACCTTATATTGGATAAACTAAGGTTCAATATGGAGTTATAAAGTATACCTAAAGTAGGCTCGAAGTATGTCAATGTGCCGCAAGAGCGGTCAGCAAACTATGCTTATTACATCAGCATTGTAATAGGGCTTACAACATTTCGTCGCTCGTACCTTTGATTTGTCAAGCTAGAACCGGCTCTATTTTCTAAGCATTAAAGGCTATGTGTTTTAGATGTCGGACTATAAAATTAGGCCGACAACCTTAGGGCGTGACTATTTCGTGAATGCGCATTTTTGCATAGTCATTGCTTTTTATAAGGTGAATGGTAATGCAGTGAAGAACTGGTTTCATCATGTTATTTATAGCTTTGATAGGAAATAGGATACTGAAAGCAAGCATTATCCAACCAAATCCAAACCAAATAGGTTCAGCTATACGAACACTATTGATTGATGAGTAGAACACAATATCCAAGTACTTAAATCAGTGAAAAAAAATTGTCGTATCTTTTATGAATGATTTTTAGTGTAACTTTAAAACATGTTATGATAAGGTTAGAGAACTGTATGAAACACGTTTTGTATTTGATAAGATGTCGTAGATTGACTACACTTAGATAAACAGATAAACAGATAAACATTAACAGTATCATCACGTTTTAACTGATATTTAAATTAAAAACTGGGAGAAAATCTTTTAGTTCTACAATACTACGTATATCATGTCAGAAGCCCCTAGGGTGGATTGAAAGTATAGATATCTCAAAAAAATTACTCTACTTAAATCAAAATGTGGAGATTTTTGCTTTGCATAGTTTTTATCAACGTTGGCGCGGAGAAGCGATTTATCAACTGTAAGTACAGTTTTTACCTATTTGTGTTAAATAACATGTAGTTATGGTAATCATTTTGTTAATTAGATAACTTTTGACCTCTCAAAATCCGCACGTTTTCAGTCGTTGATTTAAGTACGTAGTTTCACACGCTTATCTCTCACGTGTAACACAAAATGCGTATTTTGTAGAAAATATGTCTTATGTGTCTGTAATTTGATTCGTGGACAAACTTAATCATAAAAGTCAGTCTTTATCATCAAAGGTTGTTCGACCAATTCGCATCAATTTCATCCGAAGCTATCGATTGAACGCTATCCGAATTTGTGAAACCATCTCTTGGATTGTGGTTGTAAACTGAATGGTATATACCTATAGGTTATAAAAAACACATCAATAAATTATATTATTTGTTGTTAAATTCTAGTTGGCGGGTTCGTGTGTCCAAGAGAAGAAAGGGCTCTAGGGATATGCCTCCGAGACGCACTAAACGCCTACATTCCACAACTAGCAACAGGTAAATAGGCCTTTGAAAGTATTGGCCTTATGTCTTTAATTACTCAGGTGCTGAAATTTTCACGACATTTCATACACATCAGTTTAGTTTACGTATAAAAAGAACAACTAAACTTGAGAAAAACCTTGCTGGTCTGATTGTCGCATGAGGTTGTAACCACGACTTTTGCCTTCTACTTTTCAGATACTTTACCTATAAACCTCTCTGTATAACATTAGTTAAATAATTAAAAAAAAGAAATGTTACTACTCTGTCGAGGATTTTTAAAATGATGCATCGTTTTAGTGAGATATGAATCGGGCCGCTCCTCACTGAAACATATTTGCATACATTATCAGAGTTACATCTTGTTTGTGTATCTGTGTACTTTACAATTTGCATATAAAATAACTATGACTATGAGTTCTAACCATCGAATTAGGCTGTAACCACGAATTTTTCCTTCTACTTTACTGAACGTCTCTAAAATACATCTTCATTTCTCCAGGAGTCCCCCAGTACGGCGTGCCCCCGTGCGAGCCGCTGCATGTGCCCTCGCTCAGCGTGCAGCAGTCCTCGGGACCCATCTCCTTGACGTCATCTTACACTGACGTCACGGTCAGCGGACCCTCGCACATGAGGGTCAGGAATGTTGAGTACGTTTTAAGCAATTTTTTCTATTCCCTTTTTCATGGCAGGTAGGTTGTATGTATAACGGTTTTTTGCAACAAATACTTGAAGAATAATATTTTCGTCTTTTTTCACACCATTTGCCACTTAGTACTATAAAAGTAGTAGTATTTTTTATTCTAATCACCAGTACCTTGTATGTAACTTCAGATCTTCAAATGCATAAAATAGCTATCCTCCTGAAGTTGGCTAAAAAGTTCTCCTGACGCCCTCTGTGCCTCTTGAACGATAGCCACTAAAAGAAGGTCACCCCAAAACAGTTTTCTGGCTCTATTCAACTACGCCAGCAGATGGCAATTACTGTAATGTAATTCACAATTTCCACGAGATTCTTACCAAAAATAATTGTAAAATACTTGTGATTCTAGAGTAATAGCCAAGCAGCACCAAGTGATAGCCAACCTGTACATCCCGGAGCTACACATGGAGGGGAACTACAAGCTGTCCGGACAACTCCTCATGCTGCCCTTAGAGGGGGAGGGACGGTTCTCTTCAGAATATGGTGAGCTATTATTTTATATGATTAGTTTTAACGAGTTTGAAGTTACTTAGAGCGTTCTTGCGTGTTAATACCAAACACAGAATTGACACGATTGAGCTAAAAACAAATGATCCAACTTCCGTCTACACTGAATTATTTCGTAAGAATTTATATTTTAAATAGATTCCTTTATGTACAGAGTATATCAAAGTAAAATCACGTTACAGAAAATAATTTGGGAAGCTTTAGGTTTAGAAATTCTACCACAAAGCAGTTGTGTGCAAGTATTGAACGTAGTTTGAAAACCTTTGTTACCAATTAAACTACGTATCTATGTACTAGGTATTCACCGTGTCCGGTAATGAATGCAGCGTTATGGTTACTTTAGTTTGAAATCTCTAACTAAGATGGTTATAGTGTAGTGAAATACATTTTTTCTCTTTGTTACCAAACAAGTATTCTAGATTATCGTAATTTGCTCATATTGACAATCGTTACTTTATAAAAGACAACAGCTACAACATCCACAAACTATGAATATTTAACATAAATGCTTTTTACAGGTGACATAGATGCAGTAGTGACCATCAAGCTGGGCCGCCTGCCGCGGGAGAACGACGTGGATGCCCTCACGTGTGAAGACCTGGATGTCAAGTTCCACGTGGAGAGTGCCTCTATACAGCTGGAAAACCTCTTTGGCGGAGAAAGTGACTTGGGTAAGTAACTGGTGAAACTATTTCATTTCCGATTTCTTTTTCTGCTTAGTACAAGTTTTTAATGTTTTTTCAAAACTTGTAATGTCTTGATATCTTGTATCACTGCTACGGGTAGCTACTATAGAAAACAGTAACGGTCAATTGTTTGATGGGTATCCACAATAAACTCAGGTTTTGGTAAATTGTATGTCTCTGCTGGTTACTCGTTCTAGAGAACAGTCAGTACTACATGGTAAACGGCCTTTATGTAGTTTTTAAATAGCAAAACACTGTCATTGTTCAAACTAGTAATGTTAAATTTTCGTAAATGAACTTACATAGTGATTAAATCACTATAAAGGCGATTAAATCTATAAAGTCCTGACTCCAACTATCGTTACTAGTCTCCTCTACTATAATACATTGTAAAATATCTTATCGACTTACCTAGGTTTATTTGCAGGAGACGCAATGAACCAGTTCCTGAACGATAACTGGCAGAAATTGTCCAAGGAACTACAAGCTCCGATGGCGGCCGCCCTCAGAGACTTCTTGAAGCCACTCGCAGACCACGCCTTTGCCACTCTCAATGCGGACGATATTCTGTCTTCTTAATAAAAGGTCACACTATTTTGTATAAAAATAACCCCAAACATGAATAAAAGGAACATTAGGAACTAATTTAAGAAGCTAAGAAGAAACAATTATAATTTATATTAGAGGTTTTTAGTTATGACAAGGAAAAATATTATAACGTAAAATAATGTATATTTAGTAACCCGATAGATTACCATTTCCTACATTGTTTTTCAACTGAACTGTGACTGTGGCAATTCTATATAGTCGTCGATATTTCTCATTTATTTATTGTCCTTGGTTGTCTTGTTTAAGTTATTTATTGCTTCACCTATAGTAGTCGAGAGAGTGGTGAGATGATGAAATAAAGATTAATATTACTAAGAATGCTTTTGATAATTTTACACGCACAATAACCGTGAGATAGGGTGAAAATATACCTAAAACATGTTCTTTCTTACAATTAAGACTATTATTAATATCATTAAACTTAGGACTCTATACTACTTATTGCATATTTTATCCTGATTTGAATAGAAGTTTAGATACAAAACACCACAGATTTAATGTTACAATTTCTTATTTAATCGTTTTCGAAACATGCTAAATAATACATCACAATCAACCTTAATAATACTTATATCTACTTAATATTCATAATTCACTGGTAACTTAAATAAATAAAACTTAATTACCACTTAACAACGCCCTTTGCGATGGCGATAATTACATAAAATTGTTTCAAAGATTCAAAGATTCAAAGATATTTATTGACCTTATAACATTGCGCTACAATAGGTACGTCATATAATTTTGTAATATATAATATATCTTCCCAAATTATTTTTAACTACATTGTCACTGTAGTTATAGTTTTTCGAACTATGAATCTACTATATTACGATATTTATTTTTCGTAACAATCTGATTTTTAAGTGACAGTTAAATACAGTTCTATAAGTTAAACTGTCAGCACTAAAAAACGCAAACTTTTTATCAACAATGAAAGAAGTTTGAAAAGTCAAATAACAATTGAATGATTTCATTCCGAAATATTTGGTCTAATTCATGCCTACCTATACGTTTTAGTGCTATAAAATTTGTACAATTTTTTTTTTAACTAGAATATACTGGTATTTTACTTGACCATGATTTTTATATGCTTAGCGATCACTATGGTCTACGATGCTACTTAAAGATTTAATGTTCATTTTACTTTAAATAATACAAATACTACGGATTCGAACACTTTGTATAAAATGCGACTAAAAAATGAAGATGAATATTTAAGAGGACGCCCTGAGAATTTGGTAGCATGAATACGTATTTTACTCAACATGGACAATAGCAACTAAACTAAAATTTTATGTTCAAGATTCATCATTTCAATGACTATATTTTGCGAATAGCATAACACCAACGGCCAATTTTTGTAACACAAAATAATTAATCAAAAAGATCTCTAAAAAATTGGGTATATCGATTTTGTCGGCGTTGGTTTTGGATTAGAGCATTAAAATTTTCCACACATGTTAATTAACACAATCATTTTGATTTGTGAATAGATTATTTGAAACTAATTCGTAGTTTTGGAAATACACGAACAAAACCATTTTGTCGCTTGCGCCCTTTCGGAATAAGTGGGGTTCTTAGCGAAACTTGCCTCCCGCGCCTGTTCGGCGGTGCAGGGCGCTTGGACCTACAATTTCAGATTTATAGTTCGCCACTGCGTCGTCTTAAGTATTATCAACAAAAATTTAGTCTGTTTTGGTACAATATACCAGACAACGATTAATCAACGTTTCTATTATTAATGTTCTATTTCCAAATATTTTCAGGAGCATCAACATAAAGTATACAAACAGATACTTTCACCACGATATTTACAACGATAAATAGTATTTTATTTATTGAGTAAATTGCGCGCCATACTTGAAATTTGTTATTTTACTGTAATTTGTCGTTGCGCTTTGCCAGTGTATAATCTCTGCGAATAAGATTTGCATATGCTGCATTTGATGCAGAAATATATTGATAGATTCGGCTGATTGTCATAATGCAGCAGCCATTTAGCCATGTCAGAAGCTCCTAGAGCGATTTGAAAACTGTGACACCAGTTTTGGTCACTCGAATGCGAACTTCTTACTTTATCAGAAATAATAATGCACATTGTATTGTATACCACTTACTAACTTAAACTTATCATTCTTTAGATACGTCTTAAGGTTTAAGCCATACATCGATAGGTATTTTCGTGAAGGCAGAGTTGATGAAGGCCTGGAAGTGCTTGGCGATGGCGACGGAAGCAGCTGGCCGCATTTCATCGATGATCTCAGCCGCGTTGTTGTTCAAGAACTGGTTCATAGCTTCGCCTGAAATAAAGCAGTAAGAATCATCATCATCATCATCACAAGTTTAATTTAATACTTTTAATCTCTGGTGGTCTCCATAATATTTTTAGAGCCATGACAGTTTTTTCTTTAGGTTTAAGAACTAAGGGAATTAATAGGGAACTATACTCGTATTAATCAGAATTGTTTACCGCGGTGCATTAGGCAAACGTTCTAGCTTGTAAGGTACCAAAGAAATCTAGCGAGCTTTTTTTTACGTGGGATAGGTTTACGTTTGACTACAGCTTGCCTGATGTTAGGCATTGCTGCAGCCTAGGGTGTAACACGATGGTAACACACCATGGATTTCACTTTTCTCTATGGAAATCTGAATACAAATTCGTACTTATAATCTATACAAATATTAAAGCTGATGTGTGTCGAAAATATGTACATAGACTATGATAGAAAAAAAATTGTGTATACTTCATATAACAGAACACGTTCCAGCAGTTTTTAGATTTTTTGTCTGTTAATTAAACGGATGAATGGATCACCCTAATTTTTAGTATGTATGTAGGTAGCATGTGGTCTTAGAAGTGTATAGGCTACTTTTTATCCTGAAATAATGCGAGCAAAGCCGCGGGCGTCCACTAGTAACAAATAATCTTCTTACCAATGACACTCCCATGGTTGACGGTGTCCTTGACCTTGAACCGAGAGCTCCTGAGTTTGAAGTCGACGAGCAGGCGGTGAGCCTCCATGTACTTGATGCTCTCCCTCTCAATCTCCTTGCCGAAGATCTTCGCGATGGCAGCCACGTCGACTGGAAGGACATTGATAGATTGGGTTAGGAATAACTGAACATTGAGAAATTTAAAATGCTACAAGCTATGCTGAATTGAATGGCAAAACTTGGATTGTAACTAACTGGAATGGACATGACCACAACATGACTTACACATAAAGAGCATATAGGTCAGTAACTCCAGATGCTCTACGCGAGACCACAGGCCATTCGACAATAAGGAGATACATAATCTATACATATAATATATCTGAAACTGGTCGGTGTCTGTACATAGAAGATAATGGAAAAAAAATAGTTGAAGGGTTTATATAGAACGTGAATATACGAACAAACTATACTTAATAGAACACAAAAATCATGTTTCAAAAATAAATTTCTGTTTTCTGTCGATATGTTTGTTCGTTATAGACTCGAAAACGGCTTAACTGATATGTATACGGTTTTTACTAACATGTTGGTGCATTTTTAACTTAACATTTAGTGTTTGTTTCATTTCAATCGGTTCGTAAATAAATAAGTTATGTTTATTTTAAACCTTTTTATCTCAAAATAATGCGAGCGAAGCCGCGGGCGTCCACTAGTACTAGATAAACGTATATTTTTCTGCTGAAGACTCGATTGTCTAAAAACAATAATTATCATAAGCTCAAAGACGTAAATTTTTTTGATACGTAATACTTTTCCATGACCCGACACGCAGCTCCATTTTGCACTTCTTGCCTTCATTTGTTTTCTTTATTTTGGTTTGGTTTATGATTATATAAATAAATATTCCGGGACATTGCACACAGCGCCATCTAGCCCCACACTAAGCTAACGCTTGTGTCGTGGGTACTAGATAACGGGTATAATACTTATATACTTCTTTTTTTGTATATAGATAATTATTATATAAGTACATACAAAAGACCAGACTCAACACCAGTAACCATAATTTTTTAAAAATTCATAAATACTTGTGTCACGTGGGAATCGAACCCGCAACCCCTAGATTAGAAAGCAGAGCCACTACCATCTAAGCTAACATGCTAGTCATGATTAATAATCCTTTATTAATAGGACAAAAATATTTATACTTTTAAACTACGTTAGGCATTGAATAATATTATATTAGAAAACTTACTAAACGCAGCCCAGAAGTCCCCTTGCGACCTCACTGGGAAGAGCAACACCTGTCCTGACACTTCATACCGTCCTGTGATCTCGATTCGAGGCAACACCAGCCCCATGTCTATACGCAGCTTCTTTAGGTCTGACCTGGAAAACATACAAGTATCAATAATAAATAATTAAATATTGCAGAACATATCACACAGCGCCATCCAACCCCGTACTAAGCTTACGCTTGTTTCATGGGTAACGGATAGTATTTAATGTTACACGGTTTCAGTACAATGAAATTATATATTTTGTTGTAGGTATAGGTTTTCAACATTATTTGGTATATTTAGCTAAAAAAAGTTTTAGGGATTTTGTTTTATATGATTACGAAAACAAGCCTAAAGATATAAAGCTACGAAAAAAATATAAAAAAGCAATATTCATCTTTAAATCGCGTAAGTCTCCACATAATCAGTTCAAGTTCGGGCTAACATATCAAACTAAAACCGATATTTTTCTCAAACTGTACTTACTAACTTACACTTCAGGTACCAAGAGTATGATGTCACATAAAAATCTAAAATACTCTTACGACAGCTATGCTATTAGTTCAAAACCACAAAAAAGTTGAGATGATTAGTTTACTAAGTACATTGACCGAGGTCTATCGCATCAAGTGATGCAAGATAATTGTAATCATTCGTACACATAGTACAGTAAAGGACAGGCTTACATTAGTACTATCGGGAAACGAGCACCGAATTCAGCATTAGTGTGATATAGACTTCTCAGTGTAAGCTAGTGTAACTCAGTGGGCAATGTCCTCCTCACAACCACCAACTCACCCCGATTTGAATCCTAGCCGTATAAAGACTTATTTTTAAGTGGTGTATTGATCTTCACTGAAATTATTGTAAGGAAATCAAAAAATCCAAGAAAATTTCTTTCGTAAAAGACTGTAAGCTTACCATGACCCAAATTATTGTTTAAGCAAAAAAACTCCCCAAACAAATTAATTATGTGATAACTACTGAGGAAAAATATATTACACACTCACAGCTTGTCTAAAACTGAAAATGCTTGCAAAGGGTTTGCTTAAGCCTGTCTATTACTGTACTATGTCATCAAGTTGGGAGATCTCATTAGCCAGTTCTGTCACAAAATAACACAATTTGTCAACTGCAAGTCAATTATCACTATACGAGCCTTCTAATGTGAGGAAACTGCTGGCCATTTATTTTCACACACTCGAAAATGCTATTGTAAACCGTGAAAATTATAATTAGGTCACATACCTTATTTTGCCGAAAAACATAAGCCAACTATAAGAAAAAACGTAACAATACATAATTATACTGTAATTTTTCATAACAATTATGTAGAGATAAGTGTGACATTGGAAAAATATATGTCTTTGTATAAATCGAAATTAGGTCTCATGTTGCAGCCATAAGCAATGTTTCTTAATTAATATCTATTACAAAGCCTTATGACAGAGTTTCAATATTTTCTCATGACACATGTAAACTGAATAATAATGAACACACACATAGCTCATAGTCAAGTCAAAATCAGAGCATTTTTAGGGTTCCGTACCTCAAAAGGAAAAAACGGAACCCTTATAGGATCACTTTGTTGTCCGTCTGTCCGTCCGTCCGTCCGTCTGTCAAGACCCTTTTTCTCAGGAACGCGTAGAGGTATGAAGCTGAAATTTATATCAATTACTCAGGTCTACTGTCCCTTGAAGCTGTGAAAAAATCAAACTTCTAAGCCAACGCAATCAAAAGATACAGCCATTTATGCCGCAAATTTTCGACACTTGCAAGGGAATCAAAACCTACAGGGTGCTTCCCGTGAACTCAGAATCTTGAAATTTGGTACGAAGCAACGTCTTATAGCATAGATAAAGGAAACATTACGAAAACCATAAATTTTACGGAACCCTCGGTGCGCGAGTCCGACTCGCACTTGGCCGGTTTTTTTTTAACTAATGGGTTTACCAAAGAATCATGAGAAAATTTGTCATATCTTGCAGCACTCATTCAGCAAATTTATCTGAATTAGTGTCTCGGTAAAAGTAAACGATAAGAATGGTTCATTTGTCAGTTTCTTTACTGAGATTGGGCTATTGGAGTCTCAGTCTTTTTAATTGGATATGTGCAAGATTGATCGAGGTATTCGCTTGTCTCAACTAACGCTAGCTTTATAGTTGGCTGCTTTATAGTAAATGTGGCACAGTTTAATAAACAAGTAATGCTGATTAAAAAATAGTAATAGTTAAATGAAATCGGTTAAAAAAACAATAATTTTACTTGCGTGGGTGAGCAGCACTTACTCAGGAAATATTTTTCCTCTCCGGATAAGGAGATAAATTTAATAAAAAATACCTCTGACAAAATGTACTTGACCAAGAACTTGAACACAATAAATCATTAAGGTTCAATTATCCTAAAAATGTGATATAAATTTTAAAGCAACTTCATTAATTCTGTTTGTTCACCATTATCATCTACATCTAGTACAAGCTGAAGACTTTTTTTTTTAATTGTAAAGACTCCAGCTAGATCTCTTGACGTACAAGTCGCAACATTTACATTTCTCATTAAACTATCTCTACCAGCTAGGCGCAGTCCTAATATTGAGTAATACTTGCTGAACTTGAAGCTTGACATTACACCGAAAAGATGCCTCATTATGAGAAACAAGCCGACACACATAATGGCAAATACAGCCATGAGATAAAACAGTTACGACATTGAATGAAAGAATATTGAATACAACTTGATTGGTCCGTCTGAAATAAACGATTTGTACAAACAAACATTATAAAACGAAGCTACATTAAGCAAGAATGTGTATCGAAATAATGCTAAAGCACGCTGGACAATAAATAATAAACAATTAGTATTTTGTATGGTAGAAACCATTTGGACTCGAAATGAAAACATGAAAAATGAAACGAAAGAAATCTATAGCTCCATCGAACGTATACTGTAAATATATATTTTTTACGTAAGATAACTTTGCGTTTAACTACAGCCCGCCTGATGTTAAGCATTGCTGCAGCCTAGGATGCAACACGTTTACCTAGAAGATACCTAACTCTAGATTTGAAGACCCCTGGATTAAATCTTTATAAACTGTAACACACTGTAAATAATATAGGTACATAGTTAGTTGTATATGGATTATATTGTCTACGTTGTGTTAGTGCTTGACAGAAGATTGCAAAATGCTTGTAATTTTTATTTTTATTGGCAACACCGCGACCAAACCCGGGGACTTGACCCCGATGGAATTGTGAATCATGCTTTCGTGGTAAATTATTGGGTTGCAGTAAATCGTAGCAATTATTTATTACCTAACTAGTGACGTTTATTAAACTACTTGTTAAATGAATTCTGTTAACTTAATTTATTATACTTTGCTATTAGAAAATAGTGAACACGATGATATGGAAATAAACAAATCAAACATGGCCTATTCCTCGCGAATTAGTGATCGTGAAAGCAAGAATGAATCAATAATTCCGGGTAAGCGCGTTATTGTAAATAATGATCGCTACCATCAGAGGAATTTTATGCTCAAGTAAACCCATCTAGCATAAAACTATCTTGTCATTGCAATTTAACAACAAGTCATGATTACGACAATGCAATTTGACATTGTGCGTGACCTACAGGCAATTAAAATTACGAGCAATTAATACGATAAAAACTGGCGTATCTTAGTGATAATATAGTTACTAGGACCAACTACATAATGTACCTAGAACGCTATATTCTTGGATGATATATCTAACTTATTTTATTTGTTTACGATGATCCTTCCAGTAAAACATACTTACTACCAAATTAAATAAACATTTTTAGCATTAAACAAGAGGTAAGTTAGTATGAGAGTGGCGATCTACCGTGTCTTTGAGTTTTCAAACCTAGAGGGGCCATGGTTTTACCACTTCCGTATAACAAACAACCAGGACCTACGGTTTAACGTGTATTATAATATATTAATATGTATACGTGTGGGCATAGAATATAAATAAGAACAACGTACCTTATCTTAGTAATAGTGTAGTTACTAGGCCCCACAACTGTGATGTTCTTGAAGGCAGCAGTGACGCGCACGGGTCCAGCAGAGTTCTCCATCACCAGCTTGTCTATCAGCAATGGCTCCACGGGCGGGACGCCCAGGTCAGGTAGACCCTTGGCCAGGTACGGCCGCAGGTGGTTGAAGGAGTTCTTTATACAATTGTCGAGTTCCGGATCGCTTTGGCTGCATGGTATGATGTATTCCGCTGGAAAATGGAAAAGAGTTTTGTGAGTATTTTTTTTATTAGTTTGGTATTTTGTATTAGATCAATAAGTAATCGGTAATTTGTAGCATATGTGATTATAAATTAGTGGCCCAAGGGCCCAGCGCTCGTACAAAATTAAAATTAGATGACAAAATGATGATACAGGACTTTTACTAGCCACCTATCTACACTTAACCGTTTTTAAATTTTAAAATCTATTATTCTTCTTATCATTATAATGCTGATAGATCACCACAACGCTTCTTTATTCACTGCCTTCTAAAACTACTAACAGCAAATTACGCCTATATTATGGCAAAGCATGTATATGCGGTTAGTTACATAAGCAGCAAAGCGAAGCAGTAGGTAAACGCACCGGCCGCAAGGTGGCGCAGTCGATGACCGAAGTGGCGGCGACAAGTGAAATCTGTTATTAGTCCAAGGACAAGTTGGTAAATCTTACATTCTTTGTCATTGTACCAAGTTGGCTTACTGACGTTTTTCGTGAGTTAGGTAAAAGCGGTTCGTGGAATCTGTTGCTTTTGCTTTTTGATTTACGTGATAATCATTCTTAAATTTACCTCTTGATATGATTTGAGCAATTTCCAAAAACCAAAATCTTCACAATCGTTTTTAATTATCCCATTTTTCGAAAAGCATCACCAACATCTTGCCGCAGAGCTTAAATTTGGGGTAATTCAATAAGGGTATTCTCAAACACCTCTCTAAGCTGGCAAAGAGCTGCAACACCTCTGGAGTTGCAAGTGTCTATAGGCGACGGTGACGGCTTACCGGCAGACCGTCTGCTTTTTTTACACATTTTTATAAAAAATACATTCGTGCAAACTTAAACGTTTAAGGCTAACCTTTACTCTTAATTATGTCAAAGCCTAACTCTCTATTACCTTAATTAAAAAAAAACAATTAAAACATTTGCCACCCAGCGTCAGCTTATAATTTGGTCAAGGTCTGGGTCAAGATTAAGTGAAAGCCGAAACATTTTGAACGACCAGTTATTCTTGTCTTCGTATCGTTCAATTGAAACTGGATATCAGCACGCAAAACTCATATTTGAACATGTCTGAATAGCAAAGCTACGCACTTCCTCGTTGAAATTATCTTAATATTTTCATCACGATTTCAAACGCTCACACTCAATCAAAAAGCAATCAAATATGCAAATGTTATTCAAATAAGTACGCGAATTAGAATGGCGGTGTCCAAACAAACTTACGCACTGACTGGCTTCTTATTTAAATGCTGTGTTGAACTTGAACGAACCGGGCAATTTCACAAGGTCAGAGCTTACATAAGGAGTTATACAACTCGGCCTGCTTCTGATCATCTGTTTGCTCAACGCACAATATAAACAAAGCAATAGAACTTAGAACTATAATCTATGAAAAAAAAACTACACTCGATTCCACTTGTAAGCAAGCAATTGCGAATCATTTAAGACTGTAACGTCGGTCGCGCGTCGTTAACAATCAGAGGAGTCAAGCGTAAATCCGTCTTTAAAATCCGGCTTCTAAAAACATGTCTGGGGAAGTTAGGCTTGAGTCTTGTTGCTAGTGATTAATTTTTCTATCTAAAAAATACGTTTTAGACCTTGAATGTCTAAGTGCAGCCTAAATCAACTTTAACATTAGATTAAGTGCTTGCGGTTATTTGACTAGTTATTATGAAATCTAGCCTGTCATCGGTGTCGAGACTAATTTTATTACTGAAGGAATGTTTTGATTTATCACGGATATGTTTGGTTGGTTCAGAATAACTTATAAGCCAAAAAAGACAATCAAACAGTACAAACTTACGTTGAATAACATGGGAGTGATCTAATAGGGGCACAGAACCTACATTAATTACTGATGTACTTATATTACTGGGTTTCTATACTTAGTGATAACATAGTTTTTATAACATAGCTTTCTATAAGTGTTTATCTATGCTTTTATACATTTCTATAGGTTTTTGATCGTATCATGATTTAAATAATATCATTATCACCCACTGTTGAGCATAAGCCCCGTTTTATAGAACGCCACTCGTCCCGGTCCCGCGCAGATCAAATATAGGAATTCGATCAAATACTAAATTGTTTACTGATAATAATGGTGGTGAAAACATTTTTTATCTAATTATCACTTGTAATCAATTCCTCAATGAGCCTTCATTCCTGAGCCTCTGGTCCGTGCTTGCTTTATCTAATGAACGTCCAGATAAGGCCCCTTTTGACGTTATTACCACACTCTACTAACTAACAAACACTCACGTAATCACAATTACTTGTATTACATCGCGTACCTAAACCTAATTTTGCTTGCAATTAAGCAAGAAACTACGAAATATACGGTAAGTACACCGAAAATCGTGCGCTGTTTTATTTAATTAGTACCCCATTCTGATGCGGGATTAAAAGTAGACTATGTTGGTTCATCATCATAAAGAATGTTGAACAGAGTACAATCAAATGACCAATAGATAAAGATCAATAACTCAGTCCACAGATAACATAAAAACACGTGTCATAAATGAACTATGAAACATGTTCCATCTAAGGCAAGATAGATGAATCCGTCCTCAAAGATTGCTTCTCTTGAATGAAGTAACTAGTATTGCTTGCATGAGTAAGTACTTTACGTTCTCGTTTACGAAACTACGAACAGTTAAAGTTAAGCGAATGACAAAACTAAATCGCACTGCTACTGGCCAATTATTTCAAAACTTTGTTACTATTGTTGTTTGCATGCTACCTTGCCTTCAAAAAACTTTGTGATGCATAATTACAACTTGTTTATCAAAAACAGACAAAACGATACTTTTCAGAGAGCGTTTAGAAGTAATTTCCAAAAAATATTAACAGGAAAAAATATTTTTTTTAGTCATTTTTAGTCATCATTTCCACGTCATTTATTGCATTGTGCAGGTAAATTTTCATGGGTTGTCGGTAGATTTTTTTCTCCTGTTTATTAACTTATTGTTTCCCTCAACTCCCTCGCAACTTTATAGCGTCTTTCTCTTCCAAACAATAAGTTTAAAAATTATTCACGTGCCGACTCGTCTTCCTGATGAAGCACAAAGCGCTTCGAAACATGTCGAGCAAATTTTTGACGTGACTGCTATATATAACCAATATTATAATATGTGTTAGGTATATACCTAGAAGCTAAAATGATTGTATTGTGCAGTGATTGATTAGGAAAGCGATCTATCACAGGCCATGTTCCAGCCATGTCTCAAGCAAAGACTCGCGAGCGGAATACTAAACTGCCTATCGTGTTGTAATGCTAATTAATTGCTTGCAGCAAAGTAACAACAATTCCACTAATTAGCATCAGGTGCGAAATAAAAAGAGTAACTGTAAGTAAGTGACTAATTGAAGAAAAATAAACAGTGATGTTCAAGTCGTGTGTTGATTTTCGTTGGTGTTAAGAAATGTTTGACGGACAAAAACTATGTAACAGATTATACGCGGTTCTAATCATTTTACATTTTAATTAATCGGCCTTGATTTGTTATTTGAACAAGATATCTCTTGATAGAGATTGTTGGCGTAAAAGGAGATGGCTTATGCCCTACCATGGCATAACTAAACTGAAAAGTAGCATAATTTAATATTAATATGTGCTGACAAATATCTAGCATCTATCTAGCTATTGTAAATAATGACTTGCATATTAACAAAATGCCAGGTTAATAATGCTGGACAGCAGACTTCAACTAGCAGTATTTCAAGTCAAATATTAGATCACAATGATCTCACAACCACGTAACTATTTACAGCCTAATCTCCAAGGTCCGCAATAAATAAGGGAGCGATCCGTGAGGTTACTACGAAACAGAGTGTCGCAAACTCACACGCAACGTGCGGTGTCAAGGCTAGAGTCCACTCAGACTGCGTAACTGTGCTGTGGATGGGTGCTCGACACACGGGTGATAGATCGAACTGTAATGATGTCTGATGTATGTCTTGTTCTACAAATGGGAGACTTAAAGTTCAAACAAGAGCTGAACGAAATATGACATAAAATAAATATGTTTTTGTTACCTAATACTTACTAATTATTACTAGAATGTATTTTGGGAGATGTAAAGAATGTGCGTGATATGTATATTTAGTGACACACAGTAGAATGAAATGAAATAGATGAACCCTGAACTTAAGTTTCAGTAAAGCATTATTAAATCTAGGTTTATGAACGGCTAGCACTTGCCGTAAACATGTTGAACTAATTTTTGACATAATTTGACGTAAATGTTAGGCGGTGCTATTATTTTCTATTCATTTATCGTGCATTCGGAGCAATTGCTTTTTAGATATTTTTTTTGTACAATGAAAGACGATAAAACAACTCGCGCATGCATTTAGACAGAGACTGGCATACTTTGTTAAAAAAAATATCATGGATTAATTAAAGATTTATCGTTATAAGCCGACTTTTGTCCAAAAATAGCGTCGCTTATTTTACAGGTTTTGGCAAGACATAAACATAAATCGATGGTGTTATCTCGAAGCCCTTGACTACAAGCCTCGTAATGGTAAGTTGACCAGGTCAGTGTCAGCAGGAAATTCATCGCGAACACTCATCGATGTTATGTAATCAAAGATGAAAATCAACAAATTTCACCGCGTGATAAACAAAAAAAGATTTTTGGCCTTTAACACATAATATTATAAATGGAATAGGTGACATCCAGGGTTCTTGCAGAACCCCATCTAAACTTAAGTATTAATTTAAAATACTCTAAATGGTGTTTGTAAATTATGAAGTAGGAAATAAAAATGTGGGTCAAAGCAACTGAATCATCTGAAATATTTCAAAACAACCTTAAACATTTTAAATGTTCCTGGGGCAAACGCAATGTCAAGTTTAGAGTTATTTTAAATAATAAGTTTCCATTTTGAAGGACTCAGATTTGTATTAAATGTTGGTTTGACAACTTAACAACACATAAAAATAACATTAATATTATTCAAATACCACATTATTTATCAAATATATACATATGTAGTACTTTTTTGTTTATAATCAAACTGTTTTTGAAGTATTTTAAAATATTAGATGTGAAACAGGTAGATACTTCTGAATGCACATAACTGATATACTCAAAGACACTCATCAAAATTATTATTACGATATGGTTCAACGAATAAGTTCCCTTGCCATTTCAAGTGCACCTTCATATTATAATTTTATTTATATCACGTGAGAAAAATACATTACCTACCGAACTATCAAATCAAATCAAATCAAATCAAATATACTTTATTGTACACCAAATAAAAAAGAACATATTTAACATAAAGGTGGAAGGTAACCAGGGACATTGGGCGACCTTATCACTAAAGTGATCTCTTCCAGGTAACCTAGTTTGGACAACACTACAGGAAATCCTTAAAGCTGGCGTACTTAACACAATATTAAATAATTTAAAAATAAAACACAATAACAAATATAACATTCAAAGTAAACAATATACCTACAAACAAACCTACTTACACACAAAACTACATATTATTGATATTTAAAGGAAATAATATATACATTGAAGGAAATCACACAAAAATAAAAGAAAGCAGAACATATTTCACGTAAAAAGACTTACACACACCAACTAACATCACAAAGTAGAAATGTAATGATTAAAAACCAAGCTCTGAAATATGGGCAAGGATTTAGCCTGCTTGATATTAAGAGGCAGGTCATTCCACAAGCGAACAGCTTGCACAGTGAAAGAGGAGTGATAGTAGATATTGGGATGGCTAAACTCAGGAAATTTCAAGTGAAGGAAACGAGAAGAGCGCTGAGAATCGGAATGGGAGGCAGTGACAAAGGAAAACCTTTCTTTTAGGTACAGAGGAGTGTAAGGATTGAAGAGGATTTTGTACAAGAGTGAGAGGATGTGTGCATTACGGCGAAGACGGATTGGTAACCATTTGAGCTTTTTTCGAAACTCAGAAATGTGGTCATATTTACGTAAACCAAATATAAACCTAATGCAGAAATTTTGAAGACGCTCGAGTTTAACGAGCTGCTCATTGGTTACGTCTAGGTAGCAAGCGTCTGCATAGTCGAGTATAGGTAAAAGAAGGGATTGAACAAGGGCTATCTTGGTAGTATTAGGCAGAAAATTACGCAATCTCCTCAGAGAAGCAGATGAAGCAAAAATTTTACGACTGACTTCTGCTAATTGAGGTGCCCACGTAAGTTGACTATCGAACATAACACCGAGATTTTTTACTGAGTCACTAAATTTAATGGGAACACCGTCAAACATAACTGACTGGAGGCATGACCAGTCTATTCTAGAAACTAAGCGTGAACTACCAATTACTATGACTTGTGTCTTAGACGGGTTTATCAGCAGTCCATTAGATCGACTCCAATCTCGAATCCGTTGCAGGTCAGTGTTAATTGTTGCAATTGCTTCATCTAGGCGGTCTAGAGATGCTTGGGCGTATATTTGCAAATCGTCTGCATAGAGGTGATAGGAAGAAGAAAGGTTATGAGATATTGAATTTATAAAAATAGCAAACAGAAGAGGTGATAGCACGCCGCCCTGTGGTACGCCAGCTACAGTACTGCACCAAGACGAGTATTGATCGTCGCGGCGAACACGCTGCCGGCGACCAAACAGGTATGTTCGAAACCACCCTATTGCCGTTGGAGATATGTTAAGAGAGGAGAGAATGCTGAGGAGGATATCAAAATCAACATTTAAAAATGCGTTGCTGAAATCTAGTAGACAAAGAACAGTGAGATGATAATTACCCATGCCATTCCTAATATCGTCCGTGATTTTAATCAAGGCAGTAGAGGTGCTGTGACCGGGTCGGAAACCAGATTGGAGAGGATTAAAAAGATGGTTTTTTGAAAGGAAGAAGGAGAGCTGTTGATGTATCAACTTTTCAAGAGCCTTAGATAGGAAAGAAAGGATTGAAATAGGACGGTACTCAGTGAAGGTTTTAGGATTGGATTTCTTAGGAAGAGGGATAATTTGAGCATCTTTCCATACAGTAGGGAAACTACCCGATGAAACGGATAAATTAAAGATAAACTGAACGACAGGGGTAATCTCATCAATGACTAGTAGCAGCATTTTGCGACTTATGCCGTCACTGCCGACAGCATTTGAAGATATCGATTCAAGAGCCTTCTTAACATCACAAGCGGCAAAGGGTACGAAGTCAAAAGTGTCAATATCAGGGGGAGATAAGTTAGATAAGTGCCGTAACGTAGCTGACTTCATAGACGGATCAAACTGAGGAGAAGAAGAGAAATGTTGATTTAATTGATTAATGTCTAAATTGTCAGGAATAGTTTCAGAACGAGTTTTACCAATACCTAACGTTTTTAAAAATTTCCAAACTTTTGCCGGGTCTTCATTATTTACGGAATCATGGATGTAACGGCGCTGTGCGTCCCTACACGCTCTATTGCAGACGTTGCGATGCCAGATATATTTTTGCTTATTATCGTCATTTGGGCGACGTTTATACTTGGCTTTTGCGACTAGCTTTTTACGCATAAGAGCACGGATTTCAGCTGTGAGCCAGGGTGCTGGTGTATGTTTCATCTTAACCGCTTTGATAGGGGCATGAACGTCGTACAATTTGGTTAAGATGGCATTGAATTCTACCACTGCATCGTCTATGTTTCGAGCGTCAATCACAGATGACCAGTCCATATTTTGAGCATCTTTACGCAATTTTTCAACCTTCAGACCAGCAAAATTGCGCTGAAAAATTATGTTAGGCCTCACTTTAGGCGGACGGACTTTGTACGATAGAAATATCAAGTCATGATGTGAGATAAGGTCCGCCGCACATTGACCATGCTTGGCAACGTGCTGAGGCGAAGAGATGAGCATTAAGTCAAGAAGAGAGGGATCAAAATTAGGTGGATTATGCGTAGCACTTAAAGGAAGAATTGTTAGATTACACGCATTGGCTAAGGATAGCAAGTTTTTAGATCGGTGATCACGCTTAAGAAGGCACGTGTTGAAATCGCCCATGAGTATGGTATGATCATGTGACGCAGAAATATTAAGAAGCAAATTTTCAAGAGAAGAAAAGTAATTAACGTTAAGATTGGGGGGATAGTAAACACCAAGAAGTATTTTCGTGTGATGCAGGGTCAACTCGACAAAAAGATGCTCACCGGCGTCAGAGGGAGGCGGTTGCGACGATACACTAATAACCGAGAAAGGAATGTGAGATCTTAGGTATATTGCAACACCGCCAGCTCTTTGACCGATGCGATCATTTCTAATTAAGTGAAACCCTGGCAATGACACGCAGGAAGAAGAAAGAGCTGGTTTTAGCCAGGATTCCGAAACTAGAATAGCGTGTACATTAGGGTTTGCAAAAGACGCTAGCATTTCAGGATAGTGTGCCATAATGCTTTGGGCATTTGTGTGGAATACATTAAAGTTTTTAGGAACATCGGATACAAAGTTTTCGATAGAATCTGCTAGGGTAGGCAAACTACAGAAACTATCTAGACTCTCACTTGAGGATGGACAGGAAAGATATTCAGAGACTTGGCTGTCAACATCACTATTGCATGACATACAGGTAAGTACAATTTTACAGTTTACTTTAAATATACACTTATATTCAATAGTAAGTCTATGTTGGTATGTTTATGAAGTTATATTATTGTGTTAAAAAAAGCTAACCTAATTAATAAACTAAAAGTTACAACCACTAACTACCTACTAACCAGTGTTCAACACATTTAATAAGACATAAATGAAATTATAAGTAATAAAAACTAACATCAGTAATGAATAAAAATTAAATAAACAGTGAATACTGTTCTAGAAATACCTACTAACTACACATTTTCTGCATTTATATAACTGCACTTCCCACAGTAATAACTTTAAATTTACATTTAGAAAAAAAAAAAAAAAACAAAGCCATAGAAGTATATTATTAAATCATAATATGTGAATGATGGCTAAATGACTTGTAGGTACGTTACCAAATACGACAGCCATCAACCGTCAAATGCACAAATACAATTTATGTCACTGCCAAACAATGACGTGACAGACAGCAAAAGTAAAAATGATTCGCCAAAAAACTAAACAATAGATAGAAATACATACCTATGTACAGTTATTTTATCAATAAAAAAAGATGTTAGGATCATAAAAAAAATTACATATATGTGAAGACAATAGAAGGTAATTAAAATGTGACAGAATAGCATCACTTCTTTGTTCTCTTAGACTTCGATTTCGGGGTGACGGGTTCCTTGGCTACAGACCTCGGCTTAGAAATCTTGGCTGCCGGAGCCTCGGTTGCTTCCACCTCTTGTATGGCAGCAAAATCAGCCTTGCAATTCACCCGATGCCGGGTACCGTCGGCCCCGAGGACGAATATGTTGCCCTCTCTCGTCCAGCATTTCGAGATACCGAAGCGCTGTCGAGCCGCGACAAAGACGTCGTGACGAGCCTTCGTCAGGAATTCAGACATAGTTATGCCTGAACCCTTGAGGCTCGTCTTTCCCGCCCATATCTTGTCACGGAGGGCAACATCTCGGAGCTTGTATAATATAGGCCGTGGCCTATCAGAAGCAGCGCGGCCCATTCTGTGGCATCTACTTATATCAGCAGGTGTAAAACTAGAAATCTTAAGCCGTTCCACCATAACTTTTGCTATCACTTGACCTGTGTTTTCATTTTCAGCTTCCTTGACGCCATGGAGGAGTAAAATCTTGCGTCGAGAGCGCATCTCACCCTGTTCGACTTGATAAGATAACAGGGCAATTTGACTTTGGAGCGCTCTGAAGTTTGCCAACACAAAAACCTTGAATGTAGCCAACTCTTCAGCAACACTTCCAGGGCTACCTGGTTGGGATGAAGCCACCTGGTCCTGGATCACATCGAGGCGCTTCAGGAACACCTCCATCATGTCAGCCATAGACTGTTTCATAGCATCCATTGTTAAACTTTTAGGTTATGTGAAGTGATAACAAAAATAGTGTTCAGTGAAGTACTTCAACTGTTTTATTGAAAGGAGAAACACTGTTAAGTAAGCAGACTACTTTACAACATGTTTGTACACATTTACTTGGTGAGTTGTTCTATTTTTACGATTATTATTGAATAAAAATTGGAGTTAATTAAAAACGCGTGTTTACTTTCTGACTACCGCCAGCCGAAAAAAAGAAAAAAAAACGAAACTATCTGTAAACTATCCTCAAACACTACCAAAAAAAACTCAAAATTCCGATCACGATTAAGCTGACCATATACATTTTGATAGTCTATTGAAATGGTCAGCCAAGGCTCTGATGACCAATTAATGGGCAGAAGGAGCATGGCTTCATTATTCTAGGGAAGGATTTGATAGTCTTTTGTCCACGAATATGTATATTGTTTGTTACTTGGAATAGCCAGAAGGCTTAGAAATAGATTTGCAATTCGATACAAGCGTTTGCTGAATATGGGGCTAGATGGCGCTATTTGAAATGTCCAGGATTGTTTGTTATTACGGTTCAGTAGTTTGATTGATAATGCAATGGGTAATAATATTATTTATTTGTAAGCGGTGAACTCATTTGGGTGTATTTTGACCCGAATTATGATGACTAATTTTTATTTTGCTATAACGAACCTAACTCTTACTTTTAAATGGCGTAACTTCTGTTTATATTATATTTAAATGAAACAAAGAACCCAAAGTATGGGTACGTTCTAATTATATGTATTGAAGAAATTACACGCGAACTAATGTGTTGAAATACATAACGTTCATTAATTTTTAACATATTTGTAGAAGAAAATCGTCAATATAAGAAAAACATTAGTGTAATAAATATATTCAATAATTAAAGAGGTTTATGAAATCCATGCTCAAAACGAACTGCTTACAAAGATTCAGTCCCAAAATAGGTGTCATATCTATACTAATATTATAAAGCTGAAGAGTTTGTTTGTTTTTTTGTTTGAACGCGCTAATCTCAGGAACTACTGGTGCGAATTGAAAAAATCGTTTTGTGTTGAGTAGACCGTTTATCGAGGAAGGCTTTAGGCTATATAACATCACGCTGCAACTACTAGGAGCGAAGAAATATTGGAAAATGTGGAAAAACGGGGAAAATTATTCATCTTTTAGGGCTTCCGTTGCGTGTGCTGCGAAAGCGGTGAAAAATTTGAAAAAAAAAATGTATGTAAGAATTATTCCTGTTGAAATGATCTAACAAAATGTATGTCTATCTTTTAAGATTAACGACGACGACGATGACAACGACGGACGTAGTCGCTTGCACAGCTAGTTGTCAATAATTAGCATAACAACAAAAAAATGGTTCAAACACGCACTTTGACATCTGTCAATGCTTCTTCTATACATATTACTAAATATATAGACGAGTATCTGCTTAGTATTCTTAAGAAGAGACACCATGCTAAGTAAACAGGATCTTTGTTCTGCCGAGGTCAAGTTTATGTCGGTAAATACCGAGGCATGTCGTTTGTTTGAATGTAACTTTAGCTATTTACGTTGACACATGTCTATATAAAATAATTACATGTATGGGATTTATTTCATCATAATGTGTAGTGTTGATATCTGATAAATCGCACCCTTATATTATCATTTAATAGTATTGTTTAAGCGAGTGTGGCTCAGTGGTTCCAGTGTCTGCTTTTCATCCAGACATACCCTGGTTCGAATCCGCCCTACACCAATGACTTGAATTTTTCAAGTTATGTGTAGATTTGCACTCGCTTAGCGGTGAAGGAAAACATCGTGAGGAAACCGACATGTTTGAGGACCACAATACCCGAGGATATGCGTCTTCCGTGGAAGGACCTGGGCGCCCACCACGATGTATCTGCCCAAGAAAACTCCCCTAACGAATTAATTCTGCGGGGGAGTCACGACCCTCAGTCATGAGGAAATACGACTCAAACAGAGATATTATCATTTAATACCTTTTTCAAACCTAAAACTCAATTCATTAGACAGCCAAGTTTATAATTTTATTTATAGTTACGTATAAGCATTGCCATCCAGCGTGGTAATGCGGCCAGTATGCTGGGCACGCTGCCCTCTGGTAGTGGGCTGGAGCACTTACATTATCTTTAGGCTTTTCTAAAGATTTTCTAAGTGCCCCTTTTTTGTAGTAGTTAGAAGTAGTATGTTTAGTTTTTTTCCCTTGTTTTTATATTTTATTATTGTAAATAAAGTGTTAATTCTCTATGAAAAAAAAAGTTTATAAACATTTATTAATATTGATAAATTTGTCATTAAAAATAGTAAACATAGCGCACTATAATTTAAGTCATACCAATGATGAGTTACTCTTTGTAAGTTAACTTTCAATATGGCGTTGTGTGATGTGTACTGAAATATTTATTTATTTAATACATAATTTTGACGTGATTATTTTCGCTCATTTTCCAATAAAAGTTTAAGTTAAACAACCATAGTGCGGGTTTAGCACTTAATAAATTAACTCATAGTAAATATATCTATCTATATATTCTTGGTTTAGTTTTTATTCTACTTTGCAGCCTTGCCAATCTTGCCATGCTGCAAAATACATATGTATTTCCAACAATAACAGTCGTGAGAATTCACATAAAGCCAGTACACAGGTGATGTCCATTGGATTTGTAAACGGAACAAGCTCTAAACACCTTGACACCAATGGTCAGCAAAGATAAGGTTTAAACACTTTATCTAACGTAGCAAAGAGAGGTGTTGTAAGTGAGAACTGTATTTGCACTTTGCATTTATCTTTTTATCATATAAAATAATATTTTTTCAAACGTAAACCTATCCCAGGTAAGAAAAAAACGTGTTTCTTTTAAAAAGATGAATGTAAAAAACAATTATGATACATACCAATTAAAATTGTACTTTGGGCTTTTCTGTAGTTTAGCAAAAGATTATATTTAAGTTACAGATATTTCTAGTGCAGGACCTACCGGTACCTTAACACAATGTAATACAAAAAACTGTTAACAATTAAATAAAAGTCAAGTTTGTAATCCGTTTTATATGTCGTAGGATAATTCGATACTTCGAATCTTCGCGGAAATCCTAGGGGTTTTGCGAAAACGCGGATAATTAGACATAGGCGAAAAATTATCTGTCCTGTTGTAGTGCTAGAGTTGGACTCGAAGTCACTTGTCTGTGACATAAGGTACATTAGGTTCGTTAGGTTGCTTTCTACCACGCACATGCGACGACGAGCGAAGCGAGGAGGAGCCAAGTCCTGTTGTAGTGCAAGTGGTGGGGCAAAAATCCTAACTTTGTCCAGTAAGATTTGATAATTTTTCGCCTATGTCTAATTATCCGCGTTTTCGCAAAACCCCTAGGATTTTTGCGCGAAGATTCGAAGTATCGAATTATCCTACGACATATATATAAATTTGTTTGTGTTATTTAACAATAAAACATTTCCAATAGACTGCCCTATTAGCTTAGTTGGTAGTGGCTCTGCCTTCTAATCTAGGGGTGCGGGTTCGATTCCCGCATGACACAAGTAATTATGCATATTAAAATTTGTAATTACTTGTGTTGAGTCTGGTCGTTTCTATGTATAATAAGTATGTATTTACAAAAGAAAAGTATATATGCATTATATCCGTTATCTAGTACCCATGATACAAGCGTAAGCTTAGTATGGGGCTAGATGGCGCTGTGTGATATGTCCTGAAATATTTATTTATTATATTTATTTATTTAATACTTTAAAGTTGCCACATCTACAATGGTGCTTAGCATCAGTCAGGCTGTAGTCAAACGTAAGCCAATTTCGAGATAAAAAAAAACTTGTAACAATATAAAAAAAACCTTGTAACTCATAGACAGGTCACTTGGCGAGACGTGACGACTGCAGCTGAGATAATTTAATATCAAATGACCGTGTTGATATAGGAATAGACAAAAAATATGTATATTAATAGTCAATATCAAGAAGATATTATAGATTTTGAATTTAACCATCGTCATTAGGTACGTGGAGACACTACGTCATAACGTGATAATCTTGTCAACTCAAAACCAAACTATTGACATAGCTGAACATTATACACGACACAAGCTATAATGTACATATGTACATGTGTACTGCGTACATATGTACATTATTATGTACTTTTATAATGGGGAGAAAACGACAATCTTATTATGAGTACAATTAAATGATGGTTGAAGAATTATTATTTTAATTTCACATACGTCAGGATAATGTTGAGTGAGTGATGTTGCAGATTTTACAACCCTAAGGCTAACATAATCCTAGTCTTGTACGTTTGCACCTGTCTTATCAGATTGTTTTATCATGTAATTACTTTAATTATTTATTTATTTATTTATTTTAATTAAACCTTTCCGGTGTCTTTTTAATGGTATAAATAGTTGTCGTAAAGAAGTGGTTACTTACTGGTAGTTCAGCATACTACCAATAAAAAAAACCTAATTACTAAGCACCAAACAGTGTGTTTCAACAGTCTTTTTTGAAAAACAATTACTATTTCAGTAAAGGAAATAGCTGTGATCTGCCTTCGACTGTTTTCCTCCCTTTTATGAGTCTCTTGAGTCAGCCTGTGAGGATAGTAATCATTTTTTTTTAAAGTTACTGTTTTGAGTAAAAAAGTCGTATCAATAAAAGCGCTTGATTGAAACAAAGATATGTACCTATATTTGGATAAATATCTTTCTTGAATGTAATAAGTTAATAATGATAAGTTAATGAATGTCCGTGGGTTCTAGCTGCGTTGGACTTGTTCGAGACCTGGCCAAGCGTTCAGTGGAAGTGACAGGTCTCCAGAATTCTGGCTGCTACTTTGCTCAAAAGGTGAGCATTGCTATACATACAACACGAAAATGCCGCATTTGGGGACCTTTCCTTCTACTACAGGCCTTTTAGATTAAGTATTTTAGTTTTAGAAGTAGTTTAAGTTTTTTATTCTATTGTTAGTTTTTAAATTATTTTTAGTGAAAAGGTTATGTACCCATGTGTGACTAATATGTTGGTTAACCTTGACAATTAAAACTATAATGGCTGCATCTAGAAGGTATATGCAAAGTAAGAATGCCTTTGTGCACTCAAATAGCAAAGAACCACAAAGGTCACTTTTGGGAAATAATATTGCTCAAGTACAGTTTCAACATAATTTTAAAATGGTAAGTACATAACAACATGCAGGGATTTCGACACACGATTTAAATACAATTGTTAACTTTTAGAATTTAATTGCTGATGTGTATGTCGCATGTTCGTATGTTTTTGAAAAATATATGGCTGAATTCCACAAGGTGGAAGTATTAATTGAAAGAATCCTATTGGTTAAGATTATTTTCACAGTGCGGGTTTAGCACTGAAAATAAGAGTAGAATATGAGACTATACGTAAAAACTAAATAGATAATATTAAAAATAATAAAAAGTTAAAAAAATATTAGTAACGTAAGTAGTAAGATTAGCTAAGTTATAAGTAGTAAGTTTAGCTAAAACTATAGTTTTTTAGAGATTAAATCTCTAAAAAACTGTAATATTTTAGCTACTGGATACTCATTGACTTTTTTCTAAATTTATTTGTGGCTTTGACGCGGAGTGACCACAGAGCTATTGAAAATTTAAAAAACAATACGCCTAATCAAATGACTTGCTGATGATAATGTTTAATATGTCATGTCAGTCTTGTGCAGTAAATATAATCACATTTTTACTATAAGATAATTATTAAATTGTATGCAATTATGCTGTAATGTGTACAATTTTTAGTTGTCGTGCATAAGAAAATTGAGGACGCTAGACACGTCAGTCAGTAACATAATATATTGTACATAATATTATGATTTAAAACACTTTTTGTCAAACTGGCTAAGAAACATGAAGTATTTATTGTCTTATACACGTAGGTACATATTTGATCGAATGTAATTTTTTTCTTGTCCTTCTAATAAATAAGATAATATTTACAAATAGAATATTCTATTTCATTGCATATCAATTAGTAATCGATTAAAGTTGAACCTAAGTACATATAAATTCATGTAAAGTAATAGCTATGTAAATACTCGTAGGCACAGTTTATACCTAGCATCTTGAAAACTGTATTAAAAACAAATTACTCCTAATGCTATCGACTATAAACGTAATATTCAATTGAAAACTTAATTAAAACTATCCGGAAACTTTTTCAATCTAAATTAATAGCCAATAAGAGCCATATATGTTGGTAAACTAATAGAAAAATACATGACAAAGGACTCTAATATATGCATGAGATGAACTCAACCAATGCTATTTAGTACGTGCGAGGAGTACAAATAGATTATTGCGGACCTCCGCAGAGTGCTTTATTATTTAACGCGTAGGCTTCAACTACGGAAATACGAGTAAATATCTATATCTTTTTATTTATTTACAAAAATAACTAACTAATTTTTACACACATACCATAATTATAAACAAAAATGACTTAAAAATACAGAAAACTTATACAAAACAGATATTTACAAAAAGTTCAGCACACCGTCCATGTTGTCGCTGTGCGGCAGGGAACCCAGGATGCTGGCAGTATTTCCTCTTTGAATGCAAAGACTCAAACGTTGAGAAAAATAGCTGCCAGCCCTGAGATCTCCTGTGGCAAGGACCAAACGCTTGCTAACCTGTTTCACAAATAATGTTGTGTCCGGAGAATATAATATAATATCTATATCTATGTATACATATAATAAAGCTGAAGAGGAACAAAAATCTTGTTTCAGCAGTTTAAAATGTTTTGTCTATTGGTTGTATGCGGTATCAAAGAATTGTCATAGACATTTTATCTAATACTAGCTGGTGCGAGCGACTTCGTCCGCGTGGAATAGTTATTACCATATAAACGGTTCTAGTGCGAGTTAATCTTAAAAGATAGACATATGCTGTTGCAGACATTTTGTTAGACCATTTTAAGAGAAAGAATTCTTTCATACATATATTTTTGAAATCTTGAACCGTTATCGCAGCGCACGCAACGGAAGTCCTCAAAGATGAATAATTTTCCCCGTTTTTTCCACATTTTCCATTATTTCTTCGCTTCTATTAGTTGCAGCGTGATGTTATATAGCCTATATCCTTCCTCAATAGTTGGTCTATTAAACACAAAAAGATTTTTTCAATTCGCACCAGTAGTTCCTGAGATTAGCGCGTTCAAACAAACAAACTCTTCAGCTTTATAATATTAGTATAGATAATGCGAGCGAAGCCGCGGGCGTCCACTAGTAAATAATTGTTGAAATTGAGGCTTTGTGATTTTTAAATGCATTGCTTTAAGCGCCCGTCTAAATGATTTTGAAACTTGTATTGGTAGTATAGGAAAAATAAAGTGTATTTCAGTGAACACTTTTTAATTTGCGAAAAATCTGTAGATTCTTACGCATACAAAATATATATTGAAAAGCTAAAATAGATCATTTTTCTTAAATCAATGTATACATATAAAAATATTTTTATTTTTAAATATTTTTTTGTTGATACTGATTGAATTATAAGCTCTTATGTGAGTAGAGTACAAAATTCTCAGTAACGTTAAAGTGCTATTCATAGGTGAATTGATTTTGAAAGTTGTAAATTTGCGGCAGTAATCGTGTCGAAGGACGATATGTATTGCTTTTATTTATACTTTAATCTGCGTCATACGATACGATACTTTGAAAGTGGTTTAATTAATAATATGGTATTTTTGTAAACATAATGTTAAGGTTCAGAATCTTAAAACTATAAAAATAAAACGTCTGCAAGAAACTTGATGACGTTTGATATGCGCGGAGAGAACAATATACTAAACGTACTTAATTTATATTTCAAACTAGCTGTGCCTGCGACTTCGTCCGCGTGGAATAAGTTATTTCGGGCATTAATTCTTTCATACATATTTTTTGATGTCTTGAACCGTTTTCACAGCGCACGCAACGGAAACCCATAAAGATGAATAATGTTCCCCGTTTTTTCACATTTTCCATTGTTTCTTCTCTCCTATTAGTTGCAGCGTGATGTTATATAGCCTAAAGCCTTCCTCGATAAATGGTCTATTCAACCCAATTTTTTTTTTAATTCGCATCAGTAGTTCCTGAGATTAGTGCGTTCCAACAAACAAACAAACTCTTGAGCTTTATAATATTAGTATAGATCTAATTCGATAAAATTTTACTAGATGCAGTAATATTTAAATGCTATGTTCATAAGACACAGCTCAACAAGTCAAAAGTATTGTTCGCAGTAAATTCTAATGGTAAATTTTCGCTTGGATATTAAAAATACGCATAGGTGTAGACATCGGTAAGTTTTTATCTATTGCACAAAAGAGAAATGAAACGAAAACAGTAAGAAATATGCCCAGATATTGCTGTATTTATGGCATTCCAGCAGTTGCTTAAGATAGGCTGCCGCAATATGATGTAGGTAGGTATAGCCGTCGACATGAGATAGTTAATGGACTGGCTTAAGCGCACAATTTTGTAAACGCACGGAATACTCTTAGTTTGAAGTATTTTTCTCTCTTCTTTTTTTACTCTAAACCAATAAGTCTCTTAAATGTTTTATGTTTGCCAACATGGCGCTGTTAAGCCCCATTGTAATCTAAACTGATTTGAAGACATCTAGTGCACCCAGCGTTTAATATCTATGTTGTACCAATGTAACCTATCTCGTAAACCATGTCAAATATTTTTAAGTATACTAGGTATATAGAATTAACATATGTAACTAGTTTTTAAGTGCAAAATAAATACATTATTATTATTATTAAAGCATAACGTTTCGAACCTAAATATCTCCCGGTCTTTAAAAAACGGTGTTATTAATTTTGAGGATAAATATATCGTTTCTTGCCTATTTATCTTCTGATAGTTGTAAACTAACAGTGTGGCTTATTATTTTTGAGGAAAATGTTGACAAGACTTCTCTTTTACAACACTATGTCAATATATATAACATGAAAATGATAGTTATGTCATAGCTGTGCGTATGTATTCTATGACAAGCGAGGTTTCGTCAATTAGTCTGTGCTAATATTTGCTTACACTTGTATTGTCCACACCTATATTGGCTTGTTAGAGCTCTTTGTAGGATTCTTGGTGCTGTGATGTCTTAGTTGTGTTGGAGACTATTTTTAGTTAATAACAAATTTTATTCAATTCTTTTTATTATTTTCTTATCCATCATTCGTTATATTTCTGATTGCAATATTGTACGTAACAGTGAGGACTCTATTTTCATCATGTTTCAGATTTTATTCTCGTTTTTAAGTTAATTGATTGACTATTGATTGAAATGGGTTGTACATAACAAAGGCAGTAAAAACTAGCACATGAAGCTTTGCAAGATGCAAATAATATGTAGAATTAAGTTGTGTATTAGAGATCATTATTTTAAAAAAATATGTAATATCTGGCTTGGCGATTTTCTAAACTTGATTTTACCTATCTTCTGCTTTTTTGTGGAACCAAATTTCTTAAAGAATTATTATAATGAGATAATAAAATTCTACACATTATCTCCCAGGTGATTCACATTTCCTTACGTAGTGAGTTTTCTTGAGTTTAAGTAAGTAAGTAATAAATATGGTTTCTCTAAAAAAATACTTATGCATTAATTGCTGAGAAAAGTGAATAAATGATAACTGATGATATGTTAGCTAAGTCATTGGCCTGCTAATTAATTACGTGATAATGGGAGTGCATACAGCAATATTATGATTGAAAACGTGGATATAATTACTATGATGATAAATCTAATGCGTGTGATGATAAAGTAACATATCTGTTATGTGTTATGTTGCTAAGAGTTTCTAATGTCAGTAAATGAAAATTAGATTTTCTTCAAATGTTTTATGAAAAAATATTTAAATAAACTTACGTGTAGTTAGCGCATTCTCGTTCTCAGCGGCCAGCCCTTTGTCACAGATAACAGAAATACAGAAAATCACAAGGGAAAATATGCAACGATCCGCCATTTTCATTTTGAAAATTTTCTTTTGTTATTTGTATTTGAAAAAAGAACACTTTATAATTATTATTTTATTTAGAAAATGTTCATGGTTTTTATCACAGCTATTCACTGTATTCAAAAAATGTTTTTTTTTTATTGTGTGTTTTATTGGTGTTATTTCGGACGCGTCCGTCGTATGCGGGTTGAGTAGGGCAATAGGAGCTCGGTCCACGGCTGCGGCCGATCTTTTCACGTAGTTTCAACCTTTGGAGTGAAAGCACGGGGCTATGTAGCTATGCCTATTCTCGCGAGATTTTCGTCATCCCTAACGATGCTCCCACCATAAGACTATGGACTAACTGACTTATTAGGGAGGTGCCGCATAGGATAGCAGACACGTCTAATTTTCTGGCTGGTGCTCCAACAAATAGCAGCTGCCCAGTGGCCTGACACCGTTATGCAATTCAAGACCTGGAAAGGACAAAGAGTGACTTATGAAATGACATATTTCCTAGGAAGTGCCCTAAAAGTACGACAATGCGTGACTGTATTGAATAACAACAAAAGCTAGTTTTTTTTTAATTCTGTAGATTTAAAGCTAACCAATGTGTTATAAAATTTAAGTTTTTTATTTACATAAATCTTCGTCACTTATGATTTATGAGATACCTACTTTTTTCTCCGAAAGGTTTTAAAATGTAATCCATAATGCATTTTAGTACTGAACTGGCTTTCAGCAAGGCTCCAAAACTAAGAAAGTAAATGATAAAAATCAAATTTTAGCATTTTTATAACTTAGTAAATGCAACTTTTTACATAAGCAATTTTTAATTTAAAAGATATTAAAAAAAATACAAAATCACAAGAAATTATATAGTCCGGCCTCGGAGTCCGGCTATCTATGTTTTGGGATACCAATTATTTTAATTGCATAGGTTTTTTTTTAAATCAGTCTTTTGTCATCAATTGGCTCAGAGGGACAACATTTTAAAGTTAATTTCTTAATTCGAAAAGAACTACTTCGAAGCAAGCTGTGCAAACTATCGCTTATTTGTGTTCTTATTCGAACAAGGAAACATGATAATTTAAATTTTAATATCATCGCTTCAGCTGGGAAGCACGTAATTTATTTATAAATGATTGATATTCATTTGTAAGTACACTATAAAATAAAATAAGTTTTAAGTTAACATTTACCATAAATAAATCGGTTTAAAATTAAGATATGTACCTATATTCCTTAAATACGGAAAAATCTTTTTATTTTGATTTTATATGTCACAGATATTTTTCCGTTTTGAATGAATTGTTTGTAATGTGTAGTTTTTAATATCATCTCAAATTTCTTCAGTTTTTGTAAATAGATGAATATTTCGTTTTACGCTGTGTGGAATGTCCTGGAATATAATATAATATTTATGTCATAATTTATTGATTCTTTTTCTCTTATATTACTTTAATAAATTATTTATTTACAATAATAAAATATAAAAACAAGTGAAGGAAAACTAAACATACTACTTCTAACTACTACAAAAAAGGGGCACTTAGAAAATCTTTAGAAAAGCCTAAAGATAATCTAAGTGCTCCAGCCCACTACCAGACGGCAGCGTACCCAGCATGCTGGCCGCATTACTTTAATTCATTTTAAGTTTTTTATTTACTAAATTATGGACAACAATATCTTACACTAACATGTTATTATCATGTTGTTGGTAGGTCCATTAATTTAATTTTGCTTATACAATTTAATAAATTTCTGCAAGTCTTTGATTTGTATCAAAAAATAAAATATATCCGTCTCAAGTCTCGACCATTATCAAATGTTTACGTCTCCATAATACACGTTGAATACAATAAAAACTAATTAGAGGAGAATAGGGAAGGTTGGAAAAGTGTTTTTATAATAGTATTTCATAACTTAACATTATCGTTTCTATGTATTTACAAAAAAGAAGTATATTAGTATTATATCCGTTATCAATTTAGTACCTATGACACAATTGCTGTGCAATGCAATGTCCCGTTTTTATTATTTAGCATAGAAAATTGTCGTATAGCATTTACGTTTTCTGCCTACATAGCTATTACCATCGTCATATACATATGTAAAATCTGTCGCTTAGCACCTGGCGGTGTATTCCGATAGTCTCGTTTGAGCGCCACTTTTAATCCAGTACCTACAGGCAAAAAGCATGCTCCACTTTCAGCCACAGTGATAGTTTATTTGGATATCGTTTTCGGTGACCAAATGATTAATTTAATGCCTGATTGTTAAAAAACAGTACGGTGTAAAAAAACAATATTTTAAGGATGAAAAAAGTAAAATACAAATATTACATATTTTTAAAAAATAATATTTTTAAAAATAAATAATATTATGAGCATGCAAGTTAGTTTGTTACTTCTTCACGTTCAAATAGCCGAACCTTCTGTTTAGTTAATTTTTAATTAACATTTTAATTTATCTTTGCTAAAATCACAGGACATCACAGGTTTTTACTTATTCATTAAATAAACATACGAACAACCAAGTCTACTTCTTTAACACAAAGAAATCATGTTATTTTTATAACTCGATAAATTTGTTCAGTTTTACTATTCAAGTAAGCAACTAACCCTACCTTCCTCAATTATCAACAATAGATATTTTCGTCTCATTATTATCATTCTTGTGGTCATTACTTCTCTCTGCTTCTGTTGTAACCTTACTTCAGCAGAAATCTTCTGGAATACACTATACATCGCTCACTACAAAGCATTATGTATCTTATTTCTGCCTACTAAGGCAGCAACGTAGGTTTAAAAAGGAAAAGAGGTTAAAGTTCAACCGTTTAAGATAGTACAATTTATGTACCCGTCTTGATATTGTATTTAATTGTCGTCAGTTCGTTTTGTGATCGGGACCGGAACAAAGCTCCCAAGGGGATGAAATAGTGCAAATTTTAAATAAAATTTCGTTTTAAAATTCGAAATTATGCCGCGAATATTTTAAAATCTGAGATCTAAAAAGTTTGGTTGCGGTTGTGTTTTGTTTTTAATTAGGACGGTTTTTAACAAATTGTTTGTAAAATGGGTTTGAATTTCACCCGACGACAGTGGTCAGTTATCATAGTGATATCTATAGCTGATTTCTGCAACGCAATATGTGTGGCGTTACAGGCGCCTTTTTATCCTCAAGAAGTAAGAATTTGGCCTTTTTTATATTAGACAATTTTAATATTTTAGTTAAATATTAACCTATTTGCACATCTCCTTTGCTTTATCGATAAAAATTGAACACAAATAATATTTTTATACGTGAACGATAAATGTATTATAGGTGGTAGCTCACCAAGCGAGTATTAGAAAATTTGGCTTTCCAAATACGACGACATGTCGAATTACGGTTTACTAATCCGCGTTAATCTATACTAATATTATAAAGCCAAAGAGTTTGTTTGTTTGAACGCGCTTATATCAGGAACTACTAAATAATTTTGTGTTTTATAGACCATTTATCGAGGAAGGTTTTAGGCTATATAACATCACGCTGCAACTAATAGGAAGAAACAGTGGCAAACGTGGAAAAAACGGGGAAAATTATTCATCTTTGAGGGCTTCCGTTGCGTGTGCTGCGAAAACGGTTCAGCGTCGTGGGTAACAGCTATAATTTATAAAGCTGAAGAGGTAGTTTGCCAAAACAAATACGATGCCCAAAATAACTATTCCACACGGATGAAGTCGCGCGCACAGCTAGTGTGGGATAAAAATAACACCATATGAGTTTTTCTAGGATCATATATACCAAAAACCTTTCCAATTGTCGTGTCTAATTGTACGTTACACTTTAGTATTAAATAATCTATATGGATAAGCTTACAAAATACAAAAAAAGTTAAGTACGGTTAAAATATTAAGGACCCCTTTATTTATTATAAATTACTTTATATAAATTTCTCTAAACTCTACATCATATGTAAATAGTCTCTTCTTGTATAAATCATCAATTCCAGTAGTTAATTAAATAAATAAATAAAATAAATAAATAAATATTCCGGGACATTGCACACAGCGCCATCTAGCCCCACACTAAGCAAACGCTTGTGTCGTGGGTACTAGATAACGGATATAATACTTATATACTTTTCTTTTGTAAATACATACTTATTATACATACAAACGACCAGACTCAACACAAGTAATTATATATTTTTTTAAAAGTACATAAATACTTGTGTCACGCGGGAATCGAACCCGCGACCTCTAGATTAGAAGGCAGAGCCACTACCAACTAAGCTAACAGGCCAGTCATTATATGTACATAGAAACATACAAGTCAACTAACTCATTAGCTACGCAAATTAAATCACTTCTTTCATTAATGTTACATTATCACCGATTTGTTATAAAAACAATACTCTTACTGTCAACTGATAATTAATTTTATTTATAATTTCTAAAAACAATTAAATACTTATCGTTTGCGTGGTCTATAGTCACAACAAAATTAACTAATTTGTCAAAAATGCTTAAAATATACGTAATCGTGTTTTGGTGTCATTTCTTGTCTGAGCACTGAATCAAAATTATATAAACTAAAAAAAATTTAGCTCTATCCTATACCTATACTTATATTTTATTTGATTTTTATAAAATGACGATCTCACATATCAACCCGTCTTAACTTCTTAATTATTAAACAGTAAAATAAGACTTGAAGAAAAATATTTCAAAATGAGTAATAAGTAATAGAAAGATATGAACATAAAGTTTTGATGTAGTGTAGAAATATTTTAGCTTGGCTACCATTATCAGCTCTAAATAGTAAATGTGACTCTAAGCACCTAGTATGTTACGGCAGCGTCATTCGAGAGCTAATTCCTGATCAGTTTTTTGCGAATGTTGCTTTAGTCTGCTAAAATGGTCATAAGCCTGACTCTAAAGTCAAAACTAACAAAAATATTTCATATTAGCTATGCTCGCGACTTCGTCCGCGTGGAATACCTACTTATTTTGGGCATCATATTTATTTTTGCAAACAACCTCTTCAGCTTTATAAATTATAGCTGTTACCCACGACTTGAACCGTTTTCGAAGCGCACGCAACGGAAACCCTCAAAGATGAATAATTTTCCCCGTTTTTTCCACATTTTCCATTGTTTCTTCGCTCCTATTAGTTGCAGCGTGATGTAATATAACCTAAAACCTTCCCCGATAAATGGTCTATTCAACACAAAAATAATTTTTCAATTCGCACCAGTAGTTCCTGAGATTAGCGCGTTCAAACAAACAAACAAACAACTCTTCAGCTTTATAATACCTATATTAGTATACATAGATTATTGGACCTCCCTATATATGTAGGCAGATACACATATCTAGATTCATACGTCTGGAAACAAAAGTGATAACCTCTCGCGTATCAAATCACGGATTTTAGCACTACGTGAACTAAAGATACTTAAATTTATTCCGTGACTTCTTCAATTTGTATGATATCTAATTAAACTAACGGACCCTATTGTCAAGAGTTATCAGTGCAAATTACTCTTATCGGATTCAGTTACCTAATGGGACACAGGTAATGAAATAAACAAGTAATACTTGCTTATACTTAATTCAGTTAACGAGCCAAACACTGATTAAGGGGGCTTACCCCCTTAGACAAGAGCCGTATTTTAGTGAGCGTACTGACGCTCGCCTAAGGAATAGAAATACCAATGTATGGGAGTGACGTAGCATGTCAATCGTCGCGATGTCAATCCCATACATTGGTCTTTCTATACTATAAGTGAGCGTACTGACGCTCGCCTAAGGAATAGAAATACCAATGTATGGGAGTGACGTAGCATGTCAATCGTCGCGATGTCAATCCCATACATTGGTCTTCCTATTCTATAAGTGAGCGACAATACGCTCACTAAAATACGCCTCTTGTCTAAGGGGGCTGATCACTTGCTAATCGACGCCGAAGTTTCCGAACGTCGCCGAACTGACGGTTTAACCAATAATCAAACCCGGATCTCCGTCCAGACTGTCATGGACATCACACCCCGGCCAATGTCGCCGTCTGATAAATATTACGAAAAACAAGTATAAATTGCCTGCAACTTGTGTTTTATGATTAAAATGTATATAATCTATGCATATAATAAAGCTGAAGAGGGTCAAAAACCTGAACATAAAAGATATTAGACTAATATATTTTGGGTATGTATACTTAAAAATTTGTGAATTTTTGTCTGTTTATCTGTTTTTCTGTTTGTCTATTTATTTCAACGCTTATAACGCTTAAACGGCTAAATGTATCATCCTGATTTTTGGTATGAAGGTAGTATGAGGTCTTAGGAGTGTCATAGGCTCCTTTTTATTCTGAAATAATGCGAGCGAAGCGGCGGGCGTCCACAAGTATAATAATAAAGAGGAAATCTTTTACTTATCATATATCCACATGACATGACTTTGTATAGTTAACTATACTTTATTTAAGTCTTTGTACTTTCTTACTACGCCTCACTTCCATTACTCACAACACTCACAAATTATCACAATTACAATTATTTAATTGGCCCATTATCACCGTGTATGTTTATTTATTTAGTAACGAACAAACAAGCCGAGATGCATTTGTCTTATCAAAAGCTTATTCTAGAATGGGACCGTAATAAGTGTGCTAGAAGTTCATGACCTGACATCAAAAATTTTAACTCGATATATCAAAGACACTTCTTCGTCTTTTCGATTGAGAGTGGCTAACTCTGGTGTCAAGAGTATATCAAGCCGCTCTAAGGGCCTCTGACATGGCTTAACGACTGCCATACTATACAAACAGCCGGGACCTACATTTCAGCGTGTCATCTTACCCACGGACGCGCCCAAAATGGAATGCCACTTTTCAGCCACCCATCCAAGGACTGACCGCGTCGACCTTTGCTTAACATTGGTAATAGCATGCAATTGCCTCCGCTAGCTAAGCTAATTTCTTAGAAGACACTAGAAAGACTTGTTATCAGCGGTTTACTTGCGTTAAGCCTGGAGAGAATAGTCCTGAAGGTATACACGATAACATTTTTTTCTCTATAAACTTTAGTTACGCACAAACTTTTACCATTATACCAATATATAAATTATTTCATAATTTATGATCCCAATTTTTGGCTGAAACGAACGAGTTATCACCCAGGTTTCATACATCAGCATTACATTGTATATCACAATACCCTATGTTTCTGTGAAACGAATAAAACGATATAGAGAGTCACCTTTTACGCAAAATAATATACGTCTATTATTCTAAATATCTTATCTCAGCAATAGCTTCGCTTCATACACAAGTGATTTCTACATAATAATTATCTAAATCAAATCACAACAACCTTTTATCTGACCATCATGTGACTTTAAATCAATTAATTAATTAATAAATCAATAAATAGTTCATGGCCTATAAGACCTATGTATATATGTCTGCCTTAGACTGTGTACTATCTTTGTAGTGATAGTACATAGTCTTAGGAGACGTAATATTGATAAACTGCATCAATTTTATTAGAAAACGAGGTTTAAATATTAGCCTAGGACTTAGAAAATAAGAAGTCGATTCTTGTTGTTCAAACATCACATACAAACAATCAAAAAGTCAACTTCAAATAGGAACGTTGATTTATCATTGGAAATATTTTTAACAGTTTCATTATTATGACAGAAGAAAACAAATTTCGAACAACAAGAACGTACTGCATATTTTCAAAGTTCTGGACTAATAGTTAAACCGCATTTGTAATAAGAACCTTAAGGCTCTGCTCACTAATGTATGTACTATGTACCTTAACAGAGTTACCTTATTCTTATTTAGGTAACACTTACAAAGAGTTAGAAGCATTTTATTTTGAAAATCAGTATGAGATCACAATTTGAGCTTTTTAATATATTTTCTTAATCAGTTCTGAGTTTGTATGTTACTATTAGCTTATAGATAGATAGATTAACTCCTTATTGTTGACACATATTAAAAAACAGCTTATAAGATAAGATATGTCTTTAATGCACACCAAAGAAATTACAATATAAAAGGAAATTTAAAAACTAATTTAATGCACATTGGGCGGCCTTATCGCCTTAGGCGATTTCTTCCAGGCAACCTTTGGATGGACAGGATTTAGAATCCTAAATAGGCGGTGTACAAGAATACGTAAAATAAATAAATAAGTGAAAGAACACAATACAAACTCAGATTATACACTAATAAATAATAATAAGCAATACAATACATAATACTATATGGATGATAAATAATGATGATACCACAGAAATCTAAATGTACTTGTTTATTTATATTTCTGTGGATGATACACTAGCTTTTGGAAAATGCTTATGGACTTAGCTTGCCTAACAGGCAATGGCAACATGTTCCACAATTGGATGGCTTGGATGGTGAAGGAATGATTGTACATTAAGTTTATACCATATATATAGGTATATATGGTTTTAAGGGTTAGCCCTTAGTTAGTAACTTGCTCGCAAGAGTAATTTAAGGTGGCTTTAGTATATTGATATCAAATTGAATGTTCTACGGCTTTGAATGTGCCATCAAATACGTGTCTTATTTATAAAAGATTTATTTTTTATATAAATGTAAATAGGTAAACATGTTAATTTGAAAACTTAGATATAGATATTTATACCTATTTTTGTTTTTGATCCAAGCGTTTCGTAATGTACAATAATTTTGAAAACTAAAATAAATACAAAAAACATGTTTTTCTAAATCTTCCAGGCCGAGAAGAAAGGCTGCACAGCGACAGAGTACGGTCTCGTGTTCGGAGTGTTTGAGCTGGTGGTGTTCCTGGTCAGCCCGGTGTACGGCGCGCATCTCAACTGGATGGGACCCAAACTACTCTTCAATGGCGGGATACTTACTACTGGGACCTGTGCTATATTGTTTGGGTGAGTTTTCATAAATAATAATTAATCAATAAATATTACAAGATGATAGCTGACTGTTGGGTTTTAACAGTAGTATTTTGATGCAATTGAGGGTAGTTATGAATTGCAAGAGCCGGCTGGAAGTCTGCGCGTCGCGGTCGCAGACCCGGGAGTAGCGAAACTCGCGCCGTGCGCGGTGGTTGTGTCAGTGACAAACCAGCACTCGAGGAGTTGTAAAGATCGCGCCGTGCGCGGTGGATGTGTCCGTGGCACACCAGAACTTCTCCAAGTACCAAGGTCGCGCCGTGCGCGTCGGTGGTGTCCGTGACACCCAATACTTCAGAGTCCGTGACTCTGGAAAACACCAGGAATTCATATAGAAGAGGAGCCAGTAGCACCAATTGCCTGTCGCGCATCACGGAGGCTATCCCCGGAGAAGCAGCGTCGTGGATGAAAGGTTGGTGAATGCTTTTTATGATTGCCCTCTTTGCATCAATTCCGTTTCGTCAAAGTCAACCCCATACAGTCCACTTAGTATCGAACACTGACAGTTTCTATATAGAAAAAAGTCTAAAAGTGAGTGTCTAGATTATCTGCTTTGTTTTGCTATTACAACGATGAATTACAAAGATATTCATAAAAATGCGTTTGTGATCCCATTAAATCACTGTTCAGTTAAGTAATTGAATGGTTAAACTTTCCAAAGCCGCCATTCAAGGGGGGGGTTGGGGGGGGGGGGGGGGAGGGAGGGGGGGAGTGGGTAAGCCCTCCCCTAAAAGGGGGGGGTGCGGAGATCAATAGTTTTCGAGATATGACCATTTTTGTATTTTGAGGTTAAGTACTACGATTTCACTATGGGGTACTTAGTCAATTTTATTTATTTACAAATCAATTAAAACGGCGCGAGCCAATTACATTAATTAATAACTTAACTACCTAACCCAACACTTGCACTACCTACAACAGGACTTGGCTCCTCCTCGCTTCGCTCGTCGTCGCATGTGCGTGGTAGAAAGCAACCTAACGAACCTAATCTACCTTCTGTCACAGACAAGTAACTTCGAGTCCAACACTTGCACTACAACAGGACTTGGCTCCTCCTCGCTTCGCTCGTCGTCGCATGTGCGTGGTAGAAAGCAACCTAACGAACCTAATCTACCTTCTGACACAGACAAGTGACTTCGAGTCCAACACTAGCACTACAACAGGACTTGGCTCCTCCTCGCTTCGCTCGTCGTCGCATGTGCGTGGTAGAAAGCAACCTAACGAACCTAATCTACCTTCTGACACAGACAAGTGACTTCGAGTCCAACACTAGCACTACAACAGGACTTGGCTCCTCCTCGCTTCGCTCGTCGTCGCATGTGCGTGGTAGAAAGCAACCTAACGAACCTAATCTACCTTCTGACACAGACAAGTGACTTCGAGTCCAACACTTGCACTACAACAGGTTAGGTTAGGTTTAGCGTCCCGTAAAGTACACCCCAACCCGCTACGCTCGCTCACTCGACCCCGCCATCCCCTTCTATTCTAACCTAACCTCAAGCATGCATCGAAGAAGAAAGAAAATTACTTGACACTGGCAAATACGCGAAGAGTGTAACGCCAATACTAAAAAAAAACAATGGCGTCACGTTTCGTTCATCAAGTTACAAGTTACACACAAAATATTATAACTACGTAAAAATTTGCGATCAAATAATAAATAAAATTACGTATTATATGTATTTTTCATCAATATATACGTAATTGTGACAAAAACTAAACATTACATACACATTAGCAAATAAATATAATAGTTTGATAAGTCGCACGCTTGTATGTAATAGCAGTCCGTAAAACGAAACGCTAATGGCCGTCATAGTGTCAAGAAACTGTCAAAACGAAGGATTATTTTTCGATTTTAAAAAATTAATATCTCGTAAACTAAGCGTCTCCGCACTTAAATATTTAACGTGTAGCCTTTTCTAAATATTATCTACTTCTTAAAAAATTGTGGACCTCCAACGCGGGTGGCGGCTTTGGAAAGTTGAGCCAATTGAATTCATGTAGATGTTCTGTTTAAATTTGAGAGCCTAAATAACAAAACCTTATCATTGTCACAGAAAACACAAATACAATCATTATCACCTTAATCGTGGCACAGCGAGTTTAGAATTTCAAAACTTAGCGTGCTTCTGTAATACCAAGTGGGTTAAAATGAATCACCGTCCTAATGCTCCAAATAGGCATAATGTACAAAAATAGACCATGAAGTAGAAGGTTGCCAGTCTTTCACAAAATGGCCCGGATCTGATTTCTTCCAAGGCCCATGTGTCGACACCCAGGTACCTCAAGCATAGCGTTATGATTGTTTGACGTGAGCGATAATAATGCTAATTTTGAGGGTTGTGATGTAATTTTCTTAAATCTGAATAGGTTTTCTGGAGATGTCATTTATTACCAAAAATACAAATAACTACGATTGAAATCCTATAAAATGTGTGCAACGATTACAGAGAAAGCTACAAATCGAATGTTAATCTTTGATTCAGGTATAACTATGTCTGTTTTCCCTTCTTAGTAAAAAAGTAAGTAAATTCGTAACAGAGTGGCCAACTCTGGTGTCAAAGGACCGCTCTCTCACTACAATTAAGTCATTACTTACCTATTATGATTTAGACACGAATTTAAAGTAATGCAACACTACATTCATCCAAAATATTAGACTGTACCAACCACATAAATTTTAATATTTAATTAATTAATTATTATTAAGATTTCTGTGGTACCAACAGTTAAATGTCGGTCAGAATAAAACTACATTTTAATGTAAAATCAAATCAATAGTTATTTGTTATGCAAGAGTGCAAAGTTGCTTTTCAACCGCGTGCTCAATTTTGATGACCGAGCAAGCGAAGGATTCTAAAATTGAATCACAAGCGCACCGAGTGATTCATAATTAGAATCCTGAGCGTTAGCGAGGGAATTAAAAGAGCACGAGGTGAAAAATCTTTGCACTCGAGTGCAACACGTAACTTTTCATTCCACCTCAGCGAGGAAATGACTAAATGCAAAACGCGTGATTGTTGAGGGAGAAAGCTCATTTGCGCATTATTAACAGTTTCAGTCAATTCTGTTGGCGTCAAACAAACTTCCTCGTCGCTAGAATCACTCATTTTAGTTTTTTCACTGGTTTTCAAGTTTCTTGTTTTTAATATAAGGTTTAACAATGACGTGAAAATATGCCGCGTAAAGAACCGCGTACAAAGCAAATTGAAAAAAGAACACCAAGAAGGTTCCGAGTCTGAGATTTTAACAAATTTAAAAAAAGTTGTATGATATATTCGGCACCATAGAGGTAGCAGTAAATAGGTTTAATGATTTTTTTAATTCAAAAACTTGTATTACATGATGTTCTAAATTCAATTTACTTTATCCTCTAGAGAATAAAAACGGCTTTTGCACTCAGATATTGAAGAGCAAAAATACTGTTTCCGAGATGGTGGGATGAAAAATTATTTGTTATTACACTTATGGGTAATACATTCTCATGCACGTGAATGAGAATGTATTATTATGTTTGTACCGCCTGTCTGTACCCATAAGTACATAGTTTTTGTAAATAAGATAAAAATGTAATCTATTCCTCAGGTTCCTGGACAAGGTGGAGGGCCACATCCCGTTCATAACGCTGAGCTTCCTGATCCGCATCGTGGAGGCGATGGGGAACGCAGCCTTCCTCACTGCCTCCTTCGCTATCATCGCCAAGGAGTTCCCCAACAATATCGCGACTATGTTTGTAAGTATCTTTTATATTATTTATTTATATATTTCCAAAAGGTACAGGCACAAAATGCAGGGTTAAAGATTAAAAAACAAATAACACTGTATGGTATGGTGGTACTGTGTATGAGACTAAACCTACAAAAAAAGAATGCGTATTATATCCGTTAGATGGCGCTGTGTGAAATGTCCCAGACTATACCTTTTTTTACTCTTTTGGTTTTGCGAGGTCTATGCCAAGTGCGACCTCACTTACTTAAAACTGTAAATATTCTATTTTAATGTTGAGTTATAAAGTTTTTTTTATGAGTGTGTCCAACTCAGGTATTAGAGGTTTTTTTGTTTAATTTCGTTATTAGGTAATCAACTATTACAGCTATTAAGCATAATTCTTACACCTTGACTCTTATGTGTCACAAGGTTACAAAAATCGCAAACAAACAATAGTTTGTGTTGTCTAATAGGTTTAGATTAAGCAATAAGTGAATTATGCATAATAATGTCAGTACAATAGGTCTATTAGAATATTTCTTATTATTAATTTTGTTCCAATTTTTTTTTCTAAGTCGATCTAATGCAACAAAGTTTGTGAGGTTTGTATTCTAAATAACTGTTTCTTAGTTTTTCTCGTTCTAGAATGATAGATAACATGTCAGGGATTTTCATCCCTCTCTCTATATTATTTCCATGTTACATGTACTCGTATAAGAATAAAAAAATATTAAAAGTGTTTAAGAATGGGATTTGTCTTATCGATCAATAAAATGGAAGCAAAAACAATGGAAGCATAAGGAACTCTTAAAACTAGATAAGTGAGATTGGATTAGCTATACTAAATTTAGTTTTAGCATTAATTAAGTATCACATGCATAAGTTAAGTTACTGTAATTTTTATTATGCTACGACGACGCCGCGACGGGGCTACCATAAAAGTACAGTTTAAAGTCCCCAAATTTCAATTGAGCATAAAAATAAGATAGTGTTTTTTGTTTTCAGGCATCTCTGGAAACGTTCTTTGGACTAGGCCTGATCGTAGGCCCCACACTTGGTGGCGCCCTCTACGGCTACGGAGGCTATACTCTTCCATTTGCTGTTCTGGGCTCTGCGCTGTTCCTTGCTGCTCTTATGAGCTGCGTTGCAATGCCTATCAGCCATGATGAGGAGGATGTTAAAACCATTGGACGTAAGTTTAAAAAAATATGGCTTTCTTGGTTTGACAGCTCAAATTATTCTACTACGAAAACGCCTGATAAATACCACCATAGCAATGTAGGGCTTTCCTATGTCGATGGTAAGTCTGACTATAAGTACTATTCAGTATTATTTTATCAAATTACATGCCTGGCTCTGGCTTTGCGTTATTATGTACTCTTATGTCTTGAACCCCTTTCTATTTCGAGCAAAACTAGTTTGGCCTCTATTCTTTAAACAAAAATATTTCATTTGAGCGCCTGTTAAAATTGCCATACTTTATTTACTTTAGAGTCATTTAAATTTGCGTAGTGAAAACAACTGCCACGTGAATATTATCCTCCTAAAACCTCGTTGTATATCCCCAGCGACTATATTCACCCTGCTCCGCATCCCCGGCGTCCTTCTCGCTGCCATTAGCATCATCTCCACAAGTTTGAGCATCGGCTTCCTGCAGGCCACTCTGGAACCACATTTCAGACAGGTAACTACCAACTTGGAATTACATTTTTATCACTATAACACTCCGCTCCCCTGCGCAGATGTAAATAGAGTTATACACGAGTATATGTCAAATTAATTGTATTAATTATAGGTTCCGGCTGTATGTCGTAGAACAGCAATCGTTAAGCTATGTCTGCGGCCCTGACGGTGGTTAAATTAAATCCGCCTTAATAATTGACATTTTCTAATTATGTGGTGGCTTGTGATGATTTGTTTTTGCGTATTACAAATTAGAAGGCTTACTATTGAGCGCATAATTGTGTAGAGAGCAGACAAACCGATATAGGAACAACAAACACTATTTTATACTTGTCAGTTAAAACTTTAACCATTTCATTTCCAGTTCAAATTCTCCCCTATGGTCCTGGGTCTAATGTTTGTCATAAACGGCGGTGTCTACGCTGTGTCGGCCCCCGCGTGGGGCTGGCTGTGCGACCGGCCCGGCATGAAACCTAAATACGTCACTGTCATGGGCTGTGCCTTCATAGCCGGCGCCTTCTTGCTTATCGGACCTGCGCCCTTCTTTGACATCCCCACGTAAGTATCAAAATTGTGCTAACCTTAGATATTACACACAGCTTTTATCTTTAAAATATATGGATACAGGGGAATGAAAGGACCTTGGTAAACAATGTCGGTAGAAAACAAAAATATACATCTTGTACAACAGCGCCATCTATCCACTGACTACGGAATGAGTACTAGTTCCTCATCAATGGCGGACGCCTTCTTGCTCATCGGACCTGGCTCTTTTCGTTGAAATGCCCACGTAAGAAATGTATATAGGTACTTGACTCTGGAGAATCACTCAAAACATCTTCCACTGTGAGTCGTAATTCCGTACTATACTGGGGGTCATGAATTCCTCGAAGTATAAATTCGTTATGGGAGTTCTCTAGGGAAAATACATTCGGGTTAAAGATAATAGATTTCATGGTAGGACTTGGGCCCCAGGACCTAACACGAAATCTTAAAAATATTAAATTTTACGACTGGATTCTTAGAAATGCTTAATTTGTTGTTTTCAGTATTCTGTGGATGTCTATATTGGGCCTGGTTCTCCACGGAATGGGCTTGGGAAGCCAGTTGGTGGCTTCCTTTTCTGATGCTCTTGGGACAGCCATGTAAGTTGTTTCTGTATTTTTATGTATTTACCATCTGCATAACAACCCATGAGTGCAATAAATGATTTTGAATTTGAATTTGAAGTAATAAGTTAATATTATTATTATTCGAAAAAGACTCCGGATTAAAACACAAAGTTGACTGAGATCTTTGTATTTGCAGTACCTAGATTTATCAATTAAACTATGCCTACAGCGTACTTGACTACAAAAACATATCTTGACTCTTCATTTGTCGTAAAAGTAACATGTCTCATATTATTCTTTATTTCTCTTCACAGACTAAAAAAAAAAGAATAATATGAGACATGTCTCATATTATTATTATTATTATTATTATTTACATGATATAGGCTTACGCTTGACTACAACTTGCCTGATGGTAAGCAATGTTATAGTCTACGATGTAGCGCGCTTGCCTAGAAGAAACCGGTTTACTCTCGACTTAAAGACCGACAAATTATAGTTCAAGGGGAATAGAGATTCGGGCAAGGAGTTCCACAGTTTGGCTGTTCGCACGATGAAAGTCGAAGCAAAGCGCTTGGTGCGAGTCTTTGGAACCTCAACTGTATAACGGTGCCTCCTTGCCGAACCCCTACTCGTACGATAGTGAAATGGGGCTGCAGGAATTATATTATGCAATCCCTCCGCACTATACACAAGTATAGCAAAATTTACTACATCACTGTTCTAGAGCATTAACCGCTAAAATCGGATAACCATCGAATCGGCTCCAAACGAATCATTAATTGTATTTATTTATTATAATAACTGTTACTACGTTAAGGTATTCTAATGGTTTGTTAATATATTTCCAGTGCAAGCGGTCTTCCGAACTCAATAGAGACGTACGGCCTAGTGTCCGGTATGTGGACGTCTACCTTCGCCCTCGGAGCGTTCATCGGGCCGACTGTCTCCGGATTGCTGTTCGACTCCATCGGTTTCCGGAACTCCACCGTTTTCGTCTGTGTGCTGCATATTGTTGTGGTGAGAATTTCTTCTTTACCGACTTTTTAAACAGAGGGTATGTGGAGGTCTACCTTCGTGCTTACAGCGTTTATTGGGTTGCCTGTCTCCGGACTGCTTTTTGACTCCATCGGCTTCCGGCCCTCCACCGCCTTCATCTTTGTGCTGCAACTGCTGCATATTGTTGTAGTGAGAGATTCTTGTTATTCTGGCTTCTAAAATGTAGGCACTTCTCAGTTTTACTGTTCGTAAAGGAATTTAAAAATAAAGTAAAACATTTGTATGGCGAATAATAGTAGCTGCGGTGACTCCATGTGTAAAAAAATACAAATATGTATGAAATTTTCATAACAGAATTACGGAATAGCTAGTCAAAAATAGAGCTTCCCTTTTTATGTTTTTAAAACTATTTATTTTACTCAATTTAAAATTACTTTAATTAAACTAATTTAAAACTACGTGTTCGATACACGACGCTTAGATTATGATTGATTAACATATCTTAAAGATCACCGAGCTAAGGTCTCACGCTGCGGTAGGTCGCAGCTGCGGGGGTTCCGCGAATGCGCTCAGTATTGTCTTAGTCATCACTACGTTCGCGGTCCGACAAAGACAAATGAAGCATCGGGACGCATAACTAGCTTATAAACAAAAATAAATAATAAAAAAGCGCAATTACCAAAGTATACTACCTACTCTTCTGTACCAAGTACCATACATAAGACTTCAACGCGCTCTCAAAACAGGCACCCGTTGAACTCTTTTGTATGGATGGAAATAGTATAACTGTTTGGGCGGAAAACTTTACTCAAAGCCGGTGCCAGCGGGTCATAGCCTTTTTCTATTTTAAATCAAATAATGTGTGATATAGATAGATAGATAAATACTTTTTTAAAACACCACATCTAAAAAACATTATAACAAAACATAGAAATTGAAATTAGCGTCTTAATTGGCGGCCTTATCGCTAAGAGCGATCTCTTCCAGGCAACCAATCTGGCAGGGATATAATATTCTAATTTGATGATAATATTCAATTAAATAACATTTATATACAAATACAGTCTCCCTTTAAAGGACCGCGTCAGATTGCCTAGTCATCAAATATCTGACTCATCCTTCAGTGTAAATAGAAGTACATTTAGCTGCAAATATCGCACTGTCCAATTTGCAGGGTATCCTGGTGATGGTGTACCTGTGGCTGGCAGACAGCACGTACAAGATGGATGTGTCGGTGTCGGCGGGAGACTTGCTGCAGATGGACGGCACCCTGGACGAGAGCGTGCTCATTGGAGACAAGTTCCCACCGCCTAAGGCTAGGAGGTAAATATCATCATCATTTGCTCGTTAGTTCTCAATGCAAAACATACATCTGGATGGCGTGTACATCCTTGCACAGATTTTATAATCGTGCATTGTTGCACCTAAACTTATTATTGTTGTTTTTCGAGCGTACCTTGTGGAATGCTTCTAAAAACGCGAGTATTAGGTACAGGCTTGGTAACACCAAACATAGTTGCATTATTATCTTCTTACATGATTTCGAAAAAATCTGTAGATATATGCATTTGTTTCCATGTTCTAATAGATTTGTAAAGTCAATACCTATCAATTCAAATTTGCACTGTTAAATAAAAAATTGAAATGTATAAAGTCTTACACAATAGTACGAACCGATTTTTTGAATTGCTTAATATTTTCTTCACCTCTTCAGTGAACGTTGCGGCATCAGCGTAGAACAGTCCCGTCCGCCCGCCATGAACAGTCTGATTGCTTGCTCGAGCTACAAGAACCGTCGCAGCCCTTGGAGCCAACGCACGCCCAAATACCGACCCAGCTATGGAAGCTTGGACCATCGGTTCAAGGGTGGATACACGTAGATATGTCTTCTATTAAATTACTTGGATAAGAAAATAAAGTCTTGTTGGCTTACAATTCCTTTTGTTTTCTTTTATTTTGTATCAATAACTGGTAAAACAGTAGAAAAACGCTACGCCTACATTAAGACATAAAGCAAATCCGGTAATGTGTTTGCTAAGTATTTTTGCGCAGGCGTTACATCTTTTATGAACAGTCTGCCTGCTCAAGCTACAAGAACCGTCGCAATCCTTGCCTCAACGCACGCCCAAATATTGGTTCAAGGGAGGATACAAGTAAATATTATATAATGTAGATATACGTTGTCTATTAAATATACGGATATGAAAAAAAAATCTGTTGCTATTTATAAAAAATATTTTCTTTACTGTTTTTACTTTATTTGATACTTTTGGGCAAATATTTAACAAAATACAATTTGAAACGCCTACAACAAAACACTGTTACTGGCTTGAACAATCTGCCCAGGCATTAAAACTTCCTTAAAAATTTATAATTGTATTTCGTCTTAGTGCTTGCTTAAAACACCGAGCAAGAGTATTTACAGCAGTTTATTTATTTTAACAGGCGTTAAAATAAATAAAAGAATTATGCTAAGCTTAAAAAACTCAACAAAATTGGATTGATAAGTATGTCTGAGCATATATATTCCTAATATACATATATAAAGTTCAGTCTCTGCTACATCCTATTTTAGATTACGCTGACGCTTGTTATCCTGACCTAACCGAAGAGCAGCTCGATAAGCTCGAGCGTCTCCAAAATTTCTTTATTAGGTTCATATTTGGCTTGCGTAAATATGACCACATTTCTGAATTTCGCAAAAAGCTCAAATGGTTACCTATCCGTCTTCGTCGTAATACTCACCTGCTGTCCCTCCTCTACAAAGTCCTATTTATTCCTTCCACTCCTTTATACTTAAAGGAACGTTTCTCCTTTGTGAGTGAAACTCACTCTTCATCCCTTCGTCTTTCACGTACTCTCATCCTACAATATCCTAAACTCAACCACTCCAATCTGTTCTATCAATCCTCCTTCACAATTAAAGCTCTCTTACTCTGGAACGACCTGCCTTTAAATATCAGGCAGGCTAAATCTCTGTCGATTTTCCAGAGTATGGTATACAGCTATTACATCTCTACGTTGTAAACTATCAATCGCGTTTATTGGTGTTAAATGTGTGTGTTCATAGTTTATTAATTTATTATTATTTGTAACATGTAAATTAGTTTGATTTTCTTTTACTTTCTCTATTTAGTTATAGGTTTAATTTTTTTTTTTTTTAAGTATTGTATTTATTTGTACGCCACCGACCAAACTGATTTCTGTCACCGTTTTCTTGCTAAGGTTGCCTGGAAGAGATCACTCAAGGTGATAAGGCCGCCCACTTGTGCATTCTTTTATAGTTTAAGCTCATTTCATATTGTAATTTATTTTTGGTGTGCATAATAAAGTTATATTGTATTGTATTGTATTGTATAAAGTTGAGTTAAGTAAGAATAATTAATTATATAATTGAAGGGTGTAAACATCAACATAAGTGCCTGTTTTTTCTGCTAAGACCTACCAAAACTACAGTTCTGAGAAAAGTAGTTTTCTACACAATCTAACTACACACAATATATACGTACAAGTGAGAATATCGCACAATATACAAATAACAAACGGTCACAAAATAGGCAGATATTTTTCAATAAAGCCTCAGATAAAATTCCTTTTGCATGCACAATTGCATATTACCAATTTCACGCATAGCTCGCATGCGCTTGCATAACTGCGTTTTCACTGTTCTCTGATGCAACTTTTTGCAGACAAACTTCATTCCAAAACTATCTTCAACTGACTCTCCTTGTACGGCAGAAGAGAGTGAAACTTGATATTAATTTATACAATTTGTGAGGTGGTTGGGATTTTCTTTCCGTATAAAGCTATCTGAAATTGAATATGCTGTTGGAGGTTGAGGTTCCTAAATTCTGGGCTCATTAAGATAATAGGTACTATGACACTAGATACTAGAATTTCTAATGTTATTTCTTTACAGTGGACAGTTTGATGTTCGACTACTAGGTCACTTGAAGCGACACCTACAAAAGCTGTAGCCGAAATTGAAGCTGGCATGTTAATGTATAAACTGAAATGATAATGATAATGCCACTTTCAGTAACTTTCTTAGAAGCTTACTCGTAGTACATATCACTATATTCCAGGCCAGATATCATCTTTTAGTTCAAAATATAATATTAGTAAATAGTCCAATACCAGATTTTAGGAAAAGTGCAGCCCTCTTGTAATATTGATTTTTTTAGCTATTGCCAATCGAATAATCTGAAAACCAATTCGATCTATCTAGACGTGAGCTAGACTGGCCGAATAGAAACTATAACCACTGATCATACTCTGAAAAGTGAAGTTATCGTTAAGTACATTATACATCGACGGCTTTGTTTGACTCATCGAACGGAGTAACAGAACTGACGAGGTAAGCTATAATAAACATTTATTTTTACCAGTATTGGTGTTGGCGCTTTGTTTGTAAGTTTTTCGAAAGCAAGGACGTTGGTAAACTGGATCATTTATAATTGAAGGAATTTCTAGTTATTACAAGCGTTCAACTGAATTTACTTAACTTTTCTAAGAAATAATGATAAGGTTTTAAACCGACGCCGCACAAGAATTCATGTTAGGTACTCAGATAAGAATTGACCTTTTATTGGAAAATGAGGGAAAATAATCACGACCGGCAGGATTCGAACCTGCGTATTTCCGATCACCGTCCGGAACGCCTGGAATCCGGAACCAACTAGGCTACGGTCTACTAACTGCCAGGCGCGAAAATCCACACTCATTTCCATACACTTCAGACTGAGCGGCTGATATCGCCACTTGTGCTGTCAGAATATGTCTAACAAGCACTCATATCGATGTACTATGGACACATGAAATGACGAGAAATTTCCTAAAAAAATGGGCCTTTCGCGTTTTAATTATGAGTTAATTTATTAAGTGCTAAACCTGCACTATGGTTGTTTAAATTAAACTTTTATTGGAAAATGAGCGAAAATGAATTAGATAAGAATGCATAAACAAAGAAATGTTTCCTTGAACTTACGTAAAAGTAACTACACAGTTAAGCCATTATTTTTTTCTGAAAATAACAAATTAAAGGTTGGCCATCGCTATCCAACGTGTGAACGTAACAAGTTCTATGGATATTTTAGCACCGAAATTATCAGGGTTTGGTTGTTTAGTTAAATATTATTAACATTTACTTTCATGATCAAATTGTAAATAGTTAATGACAAAACTTAAACTACGACGTTAAATGTTCCTTAATATGTCATTATACAAATAGTTTTGAAGTAAATGGAATACAATTCAACTTGTACCAACCAAGGTAATTAATAAGTTAATCTAATAAGTAATAAGAACCAGGAAATATTTCCACCGCTAGAGGCAAACCAGTTGTCACCGCATGATTCATAACATTCACTTTAAATTCAATATTACTAACTATTAACATGGCTATATTAATATATCTTTTAAATGAGAATCTCGATTAGTTATGAATTAATTATGAATTTAGATAATCAAATTCATAATTAATTCGTTTAGTATATGGCAAAATGATCAAAGTGACCGCCATACGAGTAATAAAAAGAACCTTTAATTATGAAAAAGTCACCAGCGTAGGTAGGTATGTATAAAAGTAATAAGATAAGTACCAAAAGATTCTTAAGAATGATTAGTTGAAGTTATGGGTTTAACACATTTACACGTATATACATATTATAATATAATTTTATATGTTTTTAATTTTTCAAAAAAAAAATGCTGGCCTTTTTCTGGCTCAACGTATCAGCATTGCCATCCAGCGTGGTAATGCGGCCAGCATGCTGGGCACGCTGCCCTCTGGTAGTGGGCTGGAGCACTTAGATTATCTTTAGGCTTTTCTAAAGATTTTCTAAGTGCCCCTTTTTGTAGTAGTTAGAAGTAGTATGTTTAGTTTTCCTTCACTTGTTTTTATATTTTATTATTGTTAATTTTTCAATCTTTTAGCCAATTACAACATGCTACGTGTACGTATCAAACTCTGATTGGTTGATTAATCGGTACTACATATTACCGTACATTATAATACCTAAAATCTATATATATATATATATATATATATATATATATATACATATATATATATATCTTTCGTCACGTTCGTGACGTCACCTGCCGGTCTCAACGGAAGACCAGCGCTGGATGCTTGCATCCAGCACATGCTGAGTTGGGGCCGGATTGTGCCATGAAACGTGTACCTACTTGTATATATCTTTATCTTGTATTGTTCTGTATCTCTTGTTGTTTCGTGTCCCAATAAATGGATTTTATTCTTATTCTTATTTTTAAAATAAATTCAAAACAAATAAAGTATGAAAGATGATGTTTAACAATGAAATGCGGTTTACTACACCGTTACAACAACCACAAACAAATTTTATAGAACAAAGCTAACATAAAATAAAATTGCGTAGTATATTACTTTAGCAGTAATTAATTGTAAATTCTAATTAATGATACTTATCTAGGAATTCTCAACGTGTTAATTGAATTAGTAATATCTATTCCATTAGTATTGCAATGTGGGCTTCTGCGTTGTTATATAATTAGTTATGATGCCTAGCAAAAATTACATTCTCAAATCGGTAGAGATATCTATCAAAATTCATCAGTAGATATACTTATCAAATTTTAAATGAACTTCACAATGATATCAATGTAGGTATTTACACAAAGTTATGGCTGAAGCGTATTTTCAAAAAACGTTAAGCAGATTACCTGAAAAAAACACTATATTGCTTTCACTGCTATAATATCTAAGCTTTAAATCTATCTGCTCTGTTAGCTTAGTTGGTAGTGACTCTGCCTTCTAATCTAGGGGTTGCGGGTTCGATTCCCGCATGAGACAAGTAATTATGAATACTAAAATTTGTAATTACTTGTGTCGAGTCTGGCCGTTTTTATATATAATAAGTATGTATTTACAAAAAAGAAAAGTATATAAGTATTATATCCGTTATCTAGTACCCACGACACAAGCGTTTGCTTAGTGTGGGGCTAGATGGCGTTGTGTGCAATGTCCCGGAATATTTATTTATTTATTTATTTATCAAATAATATTCCCAATGGACAACCAACTGAAAAAAGTTAAATAAAATTGTATTGATATATAGAAACTAGCGTCTAGTCTTCAATGGCTCTAAAACTGTCAAAAATATGTCACACATGGAGTGCTAATCGTCAATCAATGGTCCCTCAGAATATACCCTAATATAATAATGGTCCCCGAGGGTTGCGCTCCCATAATAAGCATTATGCAGATATACAACGTCCTTGTATACATTGCTCTTCGGAAGTTTGGATTTAATAACAAGATAATTTTGCACTGATTATTTGCACAGTAATATAACCTATTGTTTAGCCTCAACTAATCAGAAACTCATTAATATGAATATGCTCATCCAAATTCAAACGATTTAGTTTAGTGGACCGGTTAGGTACAAGCCAGTCACCTTGACATCGCCCAAATGTCAAAACGAAAATAGGAATCACATAAACGTGTTTTACCTTGGCGAAAATGGTACATTTCAATGAAATTGTATTAGCCTTTTTAGTTCGGCAGTGATAGAGATATTTTAAAGGGTGTCACTGATTTTAATGATAGTGATGTTACATGAGCTTTGCATTTATTAGAGGACGCAATTTTATTTTCGGGACATGTAACAAGTTGGACTTAACTTCAAGTTTGTGGGATCGCCACCCTTGTGCCCCGGCCGCCATCTTGGAAAAGGGGGTGGAAACGCTTTTTCACGATATCTCGGAAACTATGCGTCCCATAAAAAAAAACTGTCAAGACATAATTTGTAGCAAATTGTTTAGCCTACAAATAAGTGTCTATAACTTTATGCCCTAAATTAAAAAATAAAGAATAAATGTGCATGTTTACATTAATTTGGGTTGGGTGGTATTAAATGCAAGGTCAACGTACGACAGTCACTATAAAGTTTGCGGCTTTCATGTCTGAATAAGTATAAATACATAGATTTGGAATTTTTTTTGATTATGTGTCTAATACAAGACGAGAAAGAAATCAGGTCTGTAAAATTCATATTGCATTATTATAGTTGAAGTGTAGAATTCGGCGAGAGTATACATGTTACGGTAAATGTAGATAATCGGGAATTATGCATAATTCCCGGGAATTATACATAATTACCAACGCACTCGGTAAATGTTGAGAATTATCCACATTTACCGGTAATTATATATAATAACCATACCCTTTTGGTTAATGTACAAAATAATGAAATCAAACATCAGAATCAATATGTTTATGAGAATAAATACATGTACAAATAAAATAAATAAATCGCACGAGTAGAGGATCAAGATTTGGTGTTTGGTGGCAAAACATAAAATAAAATAAAATAACATACAATAAATTAAAGTAAAGTAAAGTAGAGTAGAGTAGAGTAGAGTAGAGTAGAGTAGAGTAGAGTAGAGTAGAGTAGAGTAGAGTAGAGTAGAGTAGAGTAGAGTAGAGTAGAGTAGAGTAGAGTAGAGTAGAGTAGAGTAGAGTAGAGTAGAGTAGAGTAGAGTAGAGTAGAGTAGAGTAGAGTAGAGTAGAGTAGAGTAGAGTAGAGTAGAGTAAAGTTTTATTTTATTTTATTTTATTTTTTACTAGAGTTTTTTTACATGAAATAGGCTCACGCTTGACTGCAACTTGCCTGGTGTTAAACAACGTTATAATCTACGATCCAGCGCACTTGCCTAGAAGAAACCAGTTTGCTTTCGCCTTGAAGACCGACAAATTATAATTCAGTGCGGTTTTTGGTTCAGTGCCTTCCCTGTTTTGTTTCTTGCCATGTTTGATTTCATTATTTTCTACATTTACCAAAGGGGTATGGTTATTATGTATAATTACCGGTAAATGTGATTAATTCGAATGTTTTTCTCACTTTTACCAAGAGCACTGGTAATTATGCATAATTCCCGGGAATTATGATACTAATTGATGATTACTAATTCCCGCATTATCCACATTTACCGTAACATACATAATGAACTCATTTATCATCGAAGGTGAAACTGCGTACAATGCACATAATATTGTCATCACGTATTCTGCTAAGCAATGACGCTACATAGAGACCTAACTTAATTAATCTATGTTAAAAAGTCAAGGTTGCCAACCGCAATAACTAAGCTTTTACAGCATAACAGTAGATTAAGTAATATTTTTGTTATAAGAATTATAAGCTTTGGTGTCAAGAAGTCTGAAGTTTTTCAAAGTAGTACTTAAGTTACTAATGGTGGATATTAGTTATACATCGCCATAAGGCGTTTTTGTTTGCATATGATACATAAACTTTACAGAAAAAACGAAACGATACGAAAAATATGTTTTTCGTACCAGTAATCTGTCGTCACATGATTATTGAAGCAAACATGACAAGACCAACATAGTCCATTCCACAAATCTATATCTATACTATACTAATATTATAAAGCTGAAGAGTTTGTTTGTTTGTTTGAACGCGCTAATCTCAGGAACTACTGGGGCGAATAGAAAAATTATTTTTGTTTTTAGTAGATCATTTATCGAGGAAGGCTTTAGGCTATATAACATCACGCTGCAACTAATAAGAGCGTAGAAACAATGAAAAATGTGGAAAAAAAAATGAAAATATATTCATCTTTGAGGGCTTCCATTGCGTGCGCTGTGAAAACGGTTCAAATTATCAAAAAAATATGTTTTAAATAATCATTTCTCTTGAAATGATCTAACAAAATGTCTGCAACAGTATATGTCTATCTTTTAAGGTTAACTCAATAGACCCGTTTTTATGGTAATAACTATTCCACGCGGACGAAGTCGCGGGAACCAGCTAGTCAATACTAATATTATAAAGCTGAATAGTTTGTTTGTTTGTTTGAACGCGCTAATCTCAGGAACTACTGGTGCGAATTGAAAAATTCTTTTTGTGTTGAATAGACCATTTATTGAGGAAGGCTTTAAGCTATATAACATCACTCTGCAACTAATAGGATCGAAGAAACAATTGAAAAAGTGGAAAAAACTGGGAAAATTATTCATCTTTGAGGGCTTCCGTTGCGTGCGCTGCGAAAACGGTTCAAGTCATGAATAACAGCTATACTTTATAAAGCTGAAGAGGTGGTTTCCAAAAAAAAATATGATGCCCAAAATAACTATTCTACGCGGACGAAGTCGCTGGCACAGCTAGTCAATCATATTCATAAACAACTTGTTAAAGTATTAGCACCTCTAAAAATGCTCATTGGAACAGACAATTTCAAATACAAACCATTTGAAGGCTGTTTTCAGAAAAGTAGTATGTATTTGGTAGTAGTCATAAGATAATATGATCAATCTACAATGGATTTCTACAAAGATGGATCGAGGAGTAACTACGTAATCGTATTTTGAATACAAGTATTTTCAGTGACATTGACAGACGTTGTTTGTTTAAGGTTTTTTTTTTACTTTTACTACAATCCAGGGGTCTTCAAATCTAGAGTTAATAAGTATCTTCTAGGTAAGCGTGTCACACCCTAGGCTGCAGCAATGCTTAACATCAGGCAGGCTGTAGAAAGACGAAAACCTATCCCACGTCAAAAAAAAAGGTTTAAACTCAAATCTACAATATATCACGAGTGCAATTGTTAACATGTTGGAGGAGACACGACCCTCATTAATGAGGAAATACGACTTAAGGAGGGGGACACTTTACATACCCACATATTTTTACAATAATAAAATATAAAAACAAGTGAAGGAAAACTAAACATACTACTTCTAACTACTACAAAAAGGGGCATATATTTTTAAATCTCACTAATATATTATTCTCTACATGTAGATTGTAGATATAAAACTAGTTAATCATAAAGCGTCAATAAAACAGAAACCAGTGAGAAACAAGAAAATAATCTGGTATGTCCTTATTTATGTCATGTCAATACAAACGACTCGTTATCTCGACTAGTCTACACTGGCTGGTGGCTACTTGCAGATACGCTAGATAAAATAACAGTGTTAATTATAAAAATAATACATATTAATCTCATATGTTAAGCTTTTATAAAATATGTCTTTATTTGCATGCCTTATTAGTGAGGATGAAGCAACCACTATCTTATCTGGGAATAACTCTCTGACACTTATATTCTGTGAATTATTAATTTATTAATTTATTAGTGTTAATTATTGTGAATCATATGGTTAACTCTGATGTTAAAAGTTTTCAATTCTCCCAAAGCGCTTATGACAATTCGTAGTCCTTATTATTATTACTGCCATTACTTCCTTTTACTTGTCTACAATTACGGAAAAAAGATTTAAATGTCTTGTTTCCTAACTTGTTTTAAGTACCTTTTTTATCGACTTATACGAAACTATGGCGATCGAGTACGAGTATTTCCATTCTGCTGAGTGTGGGCGTTTTGTTGCTGCTCAGTAGAATCAAGCATAAATCGTTAGTAATATAGCATTAAACAAAGTTATACCTTAATACATACAGGCGACAAAGTTATACCTAAATACAGCAACTATAAATACTGCAATGTTTTTACATACGTAAATTCGTATTAAATAAACAACTATTTTAACACAATAAGATATATTTTCCCTAACTTACAAATCCAGGGTCGGATTTCCTTTTCATAATCGCAAAAGTTTAATTAAAGTGTTGATGAACCGAAGCTAATGACCGCGAAGATCAAACGTTGCACTGTGGTGAGTCAATGGAGGCAGTGTTGCTTGAAGAGGCTGCGATCAGGCTTCGTGAGAACATTGAAGGTTTGACCCGATCATTTGTTGGGCTGGTTTTCATTGTTTTTTTACGAGGGTAAGACTTATTTTCTTAGACTTCTCTGTTAGCTTAGTTGCTAGTGGCTCTGCCTTCTAATCTAGGGGTGCGGGTTCGATTCCCATATGACAATTACTTGTAATTACTTGCAATTACTTGTGTTAATTCTGGTCATTTCTATGTATAATAAGTATGTATTTACAAAAAAAAGTATTTATGTATGTATTATATCCGTTATCCAGTACCCATGATACAAGCGTAAGCTTAGTATGGGGCTAGCTGGCGCTGTGTCATATGTCCTGAAATATTTATTTATTTACTTTCGCCTTCTCTCTCTCTCTCTCTTGTATATTTTTGTTTTATCTAATTCTTTAATGCATGATAAGAAGGAAAACTCTGAATATGTATACAACTTCTAACTACTACCAAATAAAAAGCACACTGAAAATGCTTAGAACTGCTTAAAGATAGTTTAAGTGCTCTAGCACTGCCAGAAATTTTAGTTACTTTTGTATGAAAACTTTTATGAAGCTAATAGGAATAAAATAAAAAAACAACGATTTATTTATGAATAACAATCATTTTTATCATTCTAAACAATAAAATCGATTTCGAATCGATCGAAATCAATGTACTTTTGTTAGCTCTGAAATACTTTTCAGAGACATTACAAAACTGTACCGTTTTTACAATGGAAACGCTCAACAACCTTTCCAAGCTTCGAAGTAGGTAAATATGCAACTCTCATCTCACGAAACAACGCCCGAGGCTGTACAGGTATACCTTCATCATCTTCAAATGATAAACTATACATGAATGTTACTTGATTTCATTAGGACTGTACCGTGACTCCGAAATTTTGGTTTTTTTATACACCAGGCTATAAAAGCAGAATTATCAATGTCTCCATATGGCAAGTATTTTTTTTTAAATAAGAGCATAAATTTATTGTTTTACTTTGAGACAGTATTTACATACATACAAAAATTTATTAAACATACAGAAGAGAAAAATGGTAGTAGATAGTAGTAGCTTTTTAATAATATTTTATTTTATTAACTAAAATACATATGTATTTTTTTTACGTGGGATATGTTTACCTTTGACTACAGCCTGCCTAATGTTAAGCATTGCTGCAGCCTAGGGTGTAACACGCTTACCTAGAAGATACCTATTAACTCTAGATTGGAAGACCCCTGGATTGTAGTTCGCAGGAAACACAGCTTCTGGTAAAGTGTTCCAAAGGCTTTGCCGAAGCTAGAAATTTTCACAATGGTTTAAAAATCTTTAGCAAGAAAATTTGCTACGGCACTCTAACAAGACTAGATAACAATTTCACAAACTACTAGATACATATATTTTTTGTATACTTTTGACAAAGTATTAAAGTATGAGAATACTGGTAATTACTATTTGTGGACATATGAGACACCTTATTGGTCATTTTGTGGTTTGTTTCAATTGTACGAATCTTTAAAATCCGGTGAAGTATCAACAAAAAGGTTGGGTATTTCCCTATTTTATTAAAGCGCGTGACACATCGGAAAACACTTAACTTTATTAAAATGTGCATCAGGAAACTCATATGGAAAACATATTTTATAAAGACATATCGTTATTAATGGAGCGGTTAAAGCTACTATTATTAATTATTAATTCTGTTCTAAAATGAAAACTCTACGAATTCACGTCTTACCTAGTGCTAAAATACAACCTGCGTCAATCTTTTGATTGCGTGTTTTGAACCGGATCTCAATAGTAACTTTTACAAATGTGCAGCCAACGTAAATACAAATTAGAATGGTTAGTAGTCTTAGTTATCCAAGCAAAGACCAAACTAGAAAACTAATCAGACAAATACTTATTGTACTTTTTTCCATAGAAACTACAAAACCTTCTGCGTCCAAAACCACTTCAATAAACGAGGAATGTCTCATCATTTATGAAATCTCGGAATCAAAATAAACGTACCCGTCAGGAGTCGAACCTTGAAAATGATCAGCAATGTTTTGGGATCGGTCGGTGACGTCAACATCCAGACGGCCGATGACACTTATCGACATAATACAGTAATAGACAGGCCAAATGTAATCTCTCAAAAACAATACAAAAACACTCTATAATAGTGTGCTCTATAGGCAGCCAGAGCATGACACTTTGGTCTGACCAAATGCGCACCACACTCGATTTTACAGTCTACAATGCGGTACGTTTCACTGACGACCGAAAACAATGGCTAAAGCAAGTAGGTAAGTTCATATGGTCTGCTGTAGTAACTGACTGACTGGATAACTTTCTATAAAACAAAGATTATAGAAGACGGTGGTTACGACCCGCAGGTATGGGAAATACGGCTAAAGGAGAAGGTTAATTAGCACAACTGGAAGACAAACAACAAATGCGATTCGTGGGTATAAAATAATGCACTTGACTAGTCCATTAACGTACTGTGTCGATGATGACACCCAGGCCTCTTAACCCTGAACCAGTTCTGAGAAGCTTGCGAGATGCCTAACTCAACCCTCAGACTTGTTTAAAATGCCTGGGACTTTGTCGTAACTCATTTTAAAGAATGTTATTTGAAGAATCTGTGTCCCATGGATAATAATCATAACGTGATGAAAACGTTTTCAAATGTATGTACTTGTATAAATAGGAAGCTTCTATGTGGTAAGCGGGATTCTGCAACTAGGCAATCTATAGTTATTTTTACTTATAATTAACTGAATTTGTTGTTTTTATTGCCATCTCTTTAACTATATCTTGTACTTAGCGCTGTTGTGTTAGGTATTCTACAGATTCCATTTGTGTCGCTTCTAATATGTGTAGCGAATCATATTCACTGTCCAACTGTTCCAGAATCAGTGAACTACTACTACAAACTACTTTACCTTACCTTTAACTATACTTTAATTGCATATGAATACCTATGTACTTATGTGACGTGTACACTGAATTTTCCAATAAATTGATTGTGATTATGATTATTATAAAAATGTCCATATACAACACAAGTTTTGAATCACGTGTTCTCATCGTATTGTCAGTAATCTTACTTATTCCTATTCTTAATATTCCTATCGTATGGGAGTGTTGAATGCCTGTAATAATGGCTACAAATGAATCTAAGATTATCAGGCATAACTTAGCGATTGCTCTGCTACTACGAAGCATCGAGTTTAACCAATCAAAGAACCACTAATTGATTTGATTTTGAACCATCTTATACACGGAATCACCGAAATAAAATGACCTGTATCGAAAAACCAGCAAATCCACAGCGATACAGTTGTATTTTGTTCGTTCGTGACAAGATCACCTTGAGAATAACAATGAGTCACAAAAGCTTCGAAGATGCTTCAATGGGATTTAGCTATCAGCTGATTAATCTGAGGATCAGACAACGTTCGTTATTATTACATGACGTATATTGTTATTTGGAAAAACTTGATGTCAGCTTGATGACCATTAGATGATTCGAGTTAGTCATACTAGATTTAATAAGAAAATATAAAGTAGCTAAATTTTACTTTGAATACGATACGATACCAAACATAAAATTGGCGTTATGTGTTTAAAATAATGTTCTCTGTGAATCTTATAAAATATTTACGGTAAGTATTTCTTTGTTTCGACAGAGATAATCAGGTAAATAAGTTAGTATTAGTTCATAAAATATCAGAGTATCAAACTCTATCTAACCTAACATATATCATATTATCACATCATCCAATAGAATTACGGGTACCTGAACCAAATGGACAGTTCATAGTTGAAATATGACAGCAAAAAGTCAGCACTTTACCCCGTCTAAATATAGTCTCAAAGTCAAATAGCAAGTTCTTGAAATGCGTGATAACATTCATGACTCAACCACATAAGATAAGGCAAGGTTAACGTGCTACAGTTCTCACAGTGGTTGTAAAAATAAATATTTGTGCCATTTAATATTTGCGCAGACTTGCAGACGTTGACTTGAGATAAACATGGTAGAACTTTGTTGAAGAAAAGTTAACTGTGTTTGAACAAAACACATTTTTTCTATGATAATTTTTCCACCTTTCTTTTAACTTTATTCCAATGTAAATAAAGTTATATTTCTTTTTCTCTGCTATATTATATTAATCAATAAATAATCGTTATTCTAAGTTTGAAGGTTGGTAAAATCGGTCATCAACTAATTCGTTTTATTGCGAATACAATATGATAAATTGAGTATACCAATTGTTATTCTTCAAAACAGTCGAAACACTTCAATAACAATTAAAATCAGTCTTTGTTTCTAAATTATATTACACAAACACGGAAAAACAGTACAAAAGTAGCATATTTGTTTAAAAGCTTTCATGCCTTAAAAGCTACCTACAACCGATTACTAGTAACGCCAAAGCTCGATGACTCATCCAACGGATTCCTTGCCTCGACTGTATCCGTTGTTAGTTACTACTACACTATTCTGTGTACTTGCATGGAATTATGATGCCCCGATCACACGCTTGACAAACAGATAGCCAACAGACTACTCTACCAACAAGAGATTTGACTATAGATATGACTTGTAATTTGTGGTGTTATCAATAAAAAAAAAAAACATTAAAAAGACTGGGTATTATTAAAATGACTCCGAATGTTCACTTTCTTTTTTTTGGAATGGGCTATTTATTAGATACCTATTTACCAAGTGTCTTATAAATAGCCCATGAAGAAAACGGTCATCTTTTTAATATAATAATAAAGTAGGTGAATTTACTCCCTTTCAAATATTTCCCCATTCACACTCCTGCTATTAAAATTGACAACTCGTCCGTTTGCAAAGCGTGTGGACAGGGTACCAAAAAAGCCTGTATGGAAGGTTTTTTTTCCATTGTGCCGGGCGCTTCGCACGGGATAACCGTCGAGCTTTGAGATCATCGCTCGAATGGTGTTTCCCAACGTATTATGACGATGATTTAGTGGTTTTTTCAAAGCCTTGTTTAGGCGTATTTAGCTTACATGTTAAGAATTGATAAACCTGAAAACTAAATAAAAATGCTCACAAAGAAATTTAGTAAAACAAGGAAATACAAAAAAAGTAAAAAATAAATGTAAAGTGATGTGATTTTGTGACAAATTTTTTGTTGTTCAGGAAAATAAAGTCAATAAATAGACTGGTTTAAAGTAGTTAAATATAATTAATAATTATTAATACCGACTAAGTATCAAACATTGAAAATTTCATTTTAGCTAAAGCAACGGAATGCAAAGGAATTCCCACAGAATAAATAATGGAGATAGAGCCTACACAAACATTGTACAAAGATGCACAAATGCCTTTCCTGTGATATCAGTCATCTATTCATTCATGAAGGCAGGTAGACATGGGCGTTGAATGCATACCGTTAAATTCCTTGAAATTCTTGCTGTTTTTAAATCATCATTAGCATTAACTATTAGGTACTTTGAAAGGTGTTTTAGAGAAAAGTGCCCCTTTTTTGCAGTAGTTAGAAGTAGTATGTTTAGTTTTTCTTTCCTTGTTTTTATATTTTATTATTGTTAATTCAGATTATTGCAATACAATACAGCTTTATTGTACACCAGAAATATATATACCTACATACATGAAACTATTTAAAGAAATTTAACTAAATCTAGATACATTGGGAGGCCTTAACGTATAGAGTGATTTCATCCAAGAATATTATAATTGTTTATATAAAACTTGAAATGGTTTTTATTTTTAGTACCAAAAAATTTTTTTTATATATCCTATGAATCAGCTCAATGAACAAGGATGAGTCTGAGGTCTGAGGCTATATTTCTAGTAAACACAGGTCATATTTTATTTAATATTTTATTAATTGGTGACTCATTTGATTACCTCATATGTGGCTAAGTGCGAACTCATATTGAATGCCTCTTAGCTTAGACTCAGCAGTTTTCTTTTTCTTTTTCTCTCGCGTTATTTTCCAAAGTTATCGGCTGACTTTGTTATTAAAACACGCGTCCACGATTTTTACAAAAAGTCTTTTAAATTCGCACAATATTTACACAAAATAAAATGTATATTTGGATTTGCAGGCAACATCAGGAACTACTTTTAACAGCAATATTAAAAAAAACACTATTCAGCAACAAGACAAAAATATTCCTTCCTAATTTTTTAGACGCCTTTTTAACCCATAATGTATAAACCAACAGACGAGCACTGAGGTCTCAATCTTACGGCGCTATCTTGTCTCCGTCGCGCTCCGCTGCCGGCTCGGGAGCCCTACTTGCTACTTCCTGCACTCAAGGGGCTAAGGTTACAGAAGTCACTGATGTTCGTGGGATGTGGGCTACGAGGCCACATGCTGATCAGGTGTTGAACTAGCCTATGAGATGATAGTGTTGTGAGAACCAACAAGGATCAAATTGTCAGTAGCATTTGTATTTGTTGAGGTAAACAACAGGACTACAAGGTTCACACGAAAAATTGATAAGTAATTGGGTTGTCGAGATTCATCAAAGACTTACTACACACAGGATATTTTTTTAAGTTTTAGAAGTTGTTATTTTAACTGTTTTTATAACTGATTGCATGCAGAAGAAAACCATATTCATTCAGAGTATAAAACCGTGTCCTAAAATATCAATATAATTAATAATGTTTTAGTCTTTGTTTAAAGCTTTAATTAAATACAATTTCCAAACAGACAAAAAAACACTAGTAAACACGTAAAAGTACATAAAAATTAACACACAAACGCACATAAACTTTCCACTTCATTGAGACATCTTCGAATCTTAATTTTTATTTCAAAACGTGACCATTACTTTAAAATTCATGCAAAGTATGGAACAAACTGCACACAGAGGCACCAGTAACAGCCGGGCAATTCTTGCTATTTCCTGGCCAGATAACAGCTAACCTGACTGAGCTTTTGCCATCGCTTGCACCAGACGGTAACAACCGACTAAGTTGAGACGTCGTTTTTACGCGCTTTACTCTCTTACTCTAGCAAAAACCGCTGCAAGGAATTACTGGCTCTATCAAAACAGACAATTTATGGGATACTATGTTATGCTACTGGCGCAACTACTGTCTAGAGTAGAGAGAGAGAGTGAGTTAGTCGGCCTCACCATCAACAAAGCCAAGACCAAAATCATGATGGTAGATAGACCTGGCTTGCTAATTCGCTCCAATGAACTCAGAGACCTGGAGTTCGTTGACCAGTTTGTTTATCTTGGCTCACTTCTAACTAATGAGGGTGGCACGGAAAGAGAAATAGCCAGGAGGATCCAAATGTCCAAAGCAGCTATGACTAAACTCACTAGAATATGGAAAGACCGTAACATATCCCGAAAAACCAAGGTGAGGCTGGTGCGTACGTTGGTATTCTCTATCTTCTTTTACGGCGCCGAATCCTGGACGATTAGGAAGAAAGAAAGAGACAAAATAGATGCGTTTGAGATGTGGTGTTGGAGACGGATGTTGCGTATCCCGTGGACTGCACGCCGAACCAACGTATCTATTCTAAAAGAGCTCAAGATAACCACAAGACTGTCTGCTATCTGCTTTCAGCGAATTCTCAAATATTTCGGACACATTGCTCGTAGGGACCCTGACAGTTTAGAAAAACTGATGGTAATTGGCAAAGTCGATGGGAGAAGATCACGCGGCCGCTCACCTACCCGCTGGTCTGACCTAGTTAAGACCCTTACAGGCTTGCCAATAACCCAAGCTGTCAAGACCGCGGAGGACAGGACATCATGGAGAAGCATAGTGCACCAAGTGATCAAGACTTCAAGCTAGACACGACCTTCAGCAATGAAGATAACGACTAAGAAGAAGATGTTATGCTAATAAAGATAAAAAAAATTGACAATAATTACCGTTTATAGACTTTTAATCGTAAAAGTCTTTAAACGGTCTCTCAGTAAAGCTTCGCCTTTATTTTCACTCTTTATTTAAATATCAAGATATAACTTAATAAAAAAGTCTCCTTATTATGCTTAATAAAAAGGCATCTTTATTAAGCGATTTTTTGCTTTACTCAGTGGAAAAAAGCTATTTATTTATCGCTTGATTGCACAGAGGTTTGCTAGATAGTTGTTTATAAATCGAGAAAAAATAGCAATTGATATTGTTTTCCGCGACTAAAATAGATCGATATAATTATAATGTCCTTGTTTCAAAACTGAGTGATTGTGTTTAGAAAGGATAGTTACTTTAATAGCATTGATTGAAGATAGAATTACTTAGATTTATCCCCATTTAGATGAAACATAGACCAATGAAGTCAACACTAATGACATCGTTATATTTCATTGTTTGTCTGTTTAAATCTACGATGAACCTTAATGTATAAGTAGCTATATATTTTATACAATCGTTCAATAACTCAGACTTATAATTTTAAGTGTATGTACTCTAAGCGAAAAATATTAATAGGATTTTATTTCGTATAAGTATATTTTTTGAAACATTTAAGTACATAATCAATCAAACATAAAATACCAAAGTAACTTAAACTTAACAAATTAAGAAGCTAAGTTACCTAAGTTCGCAATCAGTGAACCGCATTAGTCGGCCAAGTTAACGACCTAACTTAATTGTAGTCTCCTTTATAAAGAAAGGAGCGGAAGTGAGTCGAACGACGGGTGCCGCTCACCTGTCTGTATGGCTTTTTGAGGGGGAATTTCTGGTTGAACTTGAACTTGGTACTTGAAGTCATATTTTGTTATTTGGTCAACATGAAAGTAAAATAGCCTTTATTGCTTTAGCGATACTTACTAATACTTTAAAACTCTATTAACTTGTCTAGATCTTTGTCCACATAGGTTCTGTCTAACACAAATACATATTATGGTAAATTTGTCATAACTTAAACTTAAAAAAATACTCGGAATAAGAACGTATTCTAGATAAGATAGTATTTCAAAGCAGAAAAAGAATCTATTGCAATACAATACCAGCAGACGTAATTTAATTACGAAATATTTGTTGGAATTGTAATCGAATGTTGTTGTTATCATTATTGCAATGAAATTTCTATTTTACCTATAATTCTGACAATGATCTATAAATAAATCTTACCTTATATCCTTCTCTACCTTCCCTGATCATAAGTCAGGAACTATGAGAACAAGTTAAAAATGCAATTTGGGGAAACCTCATTTAGCCATTCATTATTCATTAGTTATCTCCAGCAGGTACATAAATAAATAGTACACAGTGATAGATAAATAGATAGATAGATAGATTAACTCTTTATTGTTGACACATATTAAAAAACAGTACATAGAACAAATTGCACCTTAACTAGTGCCACAAGCGGCGGCCTTATCGCTGAAAGCGATCTCTTCCAGGCAACCTTCAGCTGGAGAGAAATAAGCAAAAAGAAAAAAAAAGAAGAATGTGGTGTACAACAAAAAGGAAAAAAGAAATTTTACTAATATATATATATATACATATAAATACGCAATACACATACTTAATATAATAAAATTAGTGGTACCCCATCAAAGAATTCTTTAAATAAAACCAGCTCATAATAACAATAGCAAGTTATGAACAAAGGTATGCTCACTACATGCACCTCCTCAACTCAGCCGGGTTACAGGTGGTGTCGGCGCGTGCGCACGTGACGGGGCGCCACTCGCGCGCGCACCTCGGCCGGCCGCTGCCGTTCGAATTTCGAATCCGGAACGTTAACCGTTTCTTATTATTTAATTTTGAATTCTTGTGTGCCAGTGTCTCTGAACTGATTGAGGATTTTGTGCCAGTGCTATTTTCGGAGCTGTTTTTTGGCAAGTAAGTATTTTTTATTCATTTTCTGTAATAACACAGGCTAATTTGAAAGATGTATGAAATAAAATCGATTTTTAATTTATTACAGCAACATTGCAATAACAAATACTTAGCTACAGATAAAATGTTTCGATTTTAAAAAAGAAGATCTTTTATAATATTAGTATTTTGGACGAGAAGGGGTTAAAATTCAAATGTCTGAAGAAAAGACATCAACGGGTTCCTAGCCTCGAATGAAATACTTCGCCGACTGCCAACGGTCGCTCGGAGACGTTTGATCGAATAATACGTGTTGTAACTGGCATTTAGGATTTTTTATTGCTAAATTGTGCATGTTTATGAATTTATTATCATATTTCGATAAATTTTTGACACGCAATTTTACGTGGGTGTAAAACTGCTGCAGGATTTAATAGTATGTACCTATTTTATATTCAATCTATCCGTGATGTACGTTTCTTACATTAATATACATGGTCTATGTGCGTATTTTATGTACTTTTATGATAAATTTGCATCTTTCCTGCCGTTTATACAAAAAAATAAGTCTTTTGTACTTCGTTGCTTAAGCGATAATCAAATCAATGCATAATTAAAAATCCTAGAAAGCCAGAGTACGTCTGATACTAAAATTTAATATACAAGTAATAAATTATGCGTAAGTTTATAGCCGTAACCTTATAAATTGTAATTTAATGGCGCTACATCTCAAATCGAAGGTTAATGGAAGGATTTTTTGTCTATATTTCTTACACACTTGAATCTATTAGATTTATTCATTTTTGACTAGCTGCTGCTATTTGATTTTCTGACCTTACCTGTTATCATTTTATAAAAGTTGTCAGCAGATGTATGTACTACATACTGAATGTATTATATATGTTTATGAATTTACCACTGTTAAAATAGTTTCATTACTTAAGTCTTTCGTTGCCGTCATAATATGATTATTTATCATATATGATGCTTGACAGTCAGATGAATTTGATCAGTTAAATCATTTTTTTAATACTTCTGTCTGCACACATTTCAATTTCATAACCCTATACCTACATGTCCATATCAAATATTTCAGTAATCCGTTGCACTGTTGTGACGTGAAGGTTAAAGATATATAAATAAATTCACTTTCAATTTAATAAAATACAAGTTTACAAGACAGTCATAGTAATTCGAGACAAACTTAATTTTATTCTATGTTTTCTCACGTTTGGCAGCATTTAGAATAGAATAGAATATAACTTTAATGTACACCATAAGAACACAAAAATAACAAACAGAAATAAACATACATAAATTAAAGTGTTGCACATTAGGCGGCCTTATCGCCTTAGGCGATTTCTTCCAGGCAACCTTTTGGATGGACATAACTTACAATTGTAAATAGGCGGCGTACAATATATATCTTATTTATATTATTAAATTAATTGAAAGATACAATACACATAGATAGATAGATTTATTGTAAGATTCATGGATAACTCGTATGGAGTGTAGAACTTGTACATGGTATGTCTAACCTTTTATCTATACATACATATTTACACAAAATAATGCATTATTACGTATTTATTGACACATATAAAGTCGTTTCTAGTACATTATGACAGCAGCTCTGTGCGTGATCAAACATACATACAAACACATATGTGTTTTTATATTACGTGAGCTATCATCACGTTTATACACATTTATATTAAAGAGATGCAAACTTATTTAATAATATAAGTAACGTAATGTCAGTCACATTAAATTGAAATCATTTTACATAATAAGGCGTGACGACATTCAGGTTTTAATAGCGTTTTGTATTTGCTAAGAGCCAGCGCATTATGCACCTACATATGTATTACATAGTTATTTTAAAATATTTGTGGCGCATTTAATCTAACGGTGATGTTACACATATTAACTTTTAAATGATGGATATGATAATACATAATAGATCATTTTCGATTTGCACCAATATTGGATGAGAACATAGTTGTTTCAATTGAAATATTTAACTAATAATTTAGCAGAAATTAGCTAATAAGTACAAGAAATAGTATACCTAAGTTCAAAGAATAACTCAGGTAGACATACTACATCTAAGCAAGTCCTAAGCACAATAACTACATTCTATCCTTCGTAGAAAATTTGAACAGAATCTATTGTTCTATTGTTCCGAGTAATTAACTAAATGTGGTAAAAATTAAGACTTGCTCTACATGCCCAATGCCAATCATTATTGTTTTCTTAGAAGCCAGTAAAGGCTTTTAAGGTTGCATGGCTACGCTAAATATTATACAGGTTTCTTTTTGTGAACTAAAAGTTATGCTAGCGGATTTCTAGGCTCTATTTTAATGTCAAAATATTATATATGGACCCTCTGGCCGTTTTATTACAATGTCTTTTTTGAAAATGATTTTTTGTTGTCTCCAAGTTTTAGTTTGACTGAAAATATATAGTATACAATTTCATATGAACTGTCTCTCATTCGCATTAAAATTGCATTTTCTTTTCGACAATAATAAATAATAAAAACGTTTATTTGACCTTATTAGAAAGAAACAGGTAAGTATAGCAGTAGTGAACATTTAAAAAATTTACTATGAGATAGGGCTTATGACTATACAATAGTTGGTGAACCCTGGACATCAAACTAGGTCATTACCTGTGTGATAATGCCTAAATAGTTATGCTAATCTGTACTTACTAGGTACATCATTTCCTAGAAAATCTAGATAACATAAACACACGCCAGTTAATTAATGTACATAAGTAGGTATGTAGTAATGATAAATTATGTTGATATTGTACAAATAAATTGCAGAATGAATGCAAATTGAATACGAAAGTCTCCTCTTAATGAGATATATCTGGCATTGCAAACACTGCGCAATGTTGGTCAGGTATTCAAAATCAAAGCAAGCATTTAACATTCTAGAAGCATAAATATTTCTTTAATATTAATATAGCATACAGATTTATACTTACAAAAACTCACAATTAGTTTTTAAAAAATTGAACATCATGGGCCTTATTACAAAATGTAGTTTAACAATTAGTCCGGAACTTTCAAAATACGAAGTCAGTTATTTTTTGTTATGGCTTTTGCGAACGAAGTTTGTTTGTAATGTTGTTCGAAATTTTCAGTAATACACACTATAATCACAATCAAACTATCAAATGTTACCAATGATAATAATTAAAGTTCCAATTTGAAGTTGACATTTCGATTGTTTTATGTGATGTTTGATTTGAACAACAAGAACTAACTTTTTAATTTCTAGACTAATATTTAAACCATGCTTTGTAATAAGATGGCTCTATCATCTAAATTTTTATATTTTCGTATGATTCAAATAGGCAATGTAGATGTAAACAGATGATGGTTTGAAACCAATATAATTTTAAATTGTTATAAGAAAAATACGTATATATTTATTTAATGGAAACAAGCAAATGATGCTAAGGCCTCACACGATTTAGACAAATTAATAAAAACAGCAACTTCTGCAAATCATTTTCATGCTCACAACTAATTTCGCATCAAACTAATAAGTACCTAATAAATAATAATTTATCAGCTTTTTGTATGGATGTATCGAACGTTAAAAAGAAATCGACACATCCTGATATTGTTGAAGGTCAAGAGTGCCTAAACCTCAGTAACCTGTTTGGATCTTCATGGAAATACGAATGACAAACTTATGTGTTTTTTGCTTCTTAAAACATTCGAGTATCCAATATAAGTTTTTTTAAAATACGTTAAATTTACACCAAATGAATCGCATCTAAATTTTGAAACTATATAGGGGATATTTTTACCAAGGTGAATAGAATAAACATACATACATACATAGTTTTAATCAAGAATTGGCACATCCAAACAAAAAATGTCTTATAGGAATTAAATTTATCAATAACATCATAATAAAGAGACATATTGCAGTGATTACAAAATTTATGACCAAAGTTATGATATAAGGATGATTTGTAAAGTATCCCGCAATGAATGTTTGTTAGTGTATTGCGTGTGTTCCTATTTCTACAATAGATTTGAGTAGAGTGCCGCTCAGCTCAAGAGATGTTTTTTTTAATTAGTCTGTAAAGAGTTTCTTCTAGACAAGTAAACATATAAAACTCATATGTGACTGACTGACTTACATAGACTGATCTATCAACGCACAGCCCAAACCACTGGACGGATTGGGCTGAAATTTGGAATGAAGGCATCCCCTAAGATTTTTTGGAATTTCAGGATTTTTGGAAATGCTACTTTTAAAGGGGTGAAATACGGGATGCAAGTTGTATTTCTTAATACGTGCAAATCCGCAAGCACCCTAGCCGTTTTATTAGACTACTGCTGTTTTTAACATAACGTTAGCTGTAGTCAAGCGTAAGCGTGATAAGTTTTAAAAATAACACTTTTGTCACCCACCGGCCACAGTTATATCAAAATATTGCATGCTAATAAAATAACTGTCGAGCTATAAAACGGTCTATTAATTTACAACATTACAACATTGATACTAAAATATTAATTGATTTGAGTAGCTACCTACGTGTTCCTATTAATCAAAGAAATATTTCGAGAAATAAGTATTGAAACAACATGAATTAGCAGTCCTAAGAAAGTAAATTATTGGCTTCCACCTGAATCGGTTAAAGCGTATTGTATATTCCTTTTAAGTCCGATTTCATCCTCTTACTGAATGCTCTTACGTGAAGTCTTCTTATACATATTTTAATTTATTATGTCAGTTAATTGATTATTAGATTGCCTGTCGTCTGCTACTTTCTACGCGTGGATTGAAAAGTGAGATTATGCAAAATTAATGTAGAGAGAGAGGATGCATCTAGATTATCTTATTAGATAATAAAATGCACTTTATATTAATCGCACATCTTTTTGATTAAGTATCGATTTAGATTATCATTAATTGATTTGCGTTATTTTGTTACAGTAAATTATTTTAGTTTTATTTTTTATTTTACAATTGGAATAAGAAATAAATCAATGAAAAACAGTCCAATTTATAGTACATATTATAGGTATAATTTTAAATTTTTATCTTACAATTACTACATTTTCTAACCCTTTAAAATTATGAAGGTGAAATTATTTATTAACAAACATCGTCTGGATTTCGACACAGGTCCCTTAGACAAGGACGTAGCTATGTCAAAGTTGTAAGAGGAAACGAAACGGATGCAGGTTTCGGCGCAAGGAGTGGTGCAGTATGCGTTTTTGTCGGTACATTTCTGCAGTTTTGGCTGTAGGACAAGTTACAAGAGTAACACCAAAAAAGACACATTCACAAAAAAAACCTTCGTATTTTGAACGAATCAAATCAATTGTATTATTTACAAATCTTATCTACTAGTTGTATTCTGTATTCTGTGCTACTAATGAATATCAAGTTGAGTATGTGTTCTTTTATTTTATAGATAAAACGCTAACTAATCACTCCTTGAGTCAGATTTATAAGTAAAAAAGAAAATTAACTAGAAATATAAAAGGCTGTAATAAATTATGTACTTACTTACTTGGTTATATAATGATGAATGTTGCCAAGAATCGAGGAATTTCCGACCTGCAACATTTTCTCACACACAATGATTCAAATGAAGCCAATTGTATTATTCAGTTCTGACGTCACATAACATAAACATAATTACCATTCCCAGTATCAGTTTTCTCGATGAACGTACATATTTCTGAAGTACCTATACTTATTCGAATAAATTAAACCCGGCTTTAATGCACAAAAAGCCATAACTCTCATATTGTTATATTTTATGTATTAGCAAACTGGCTGACTTAAATTAACCAATTCGAAGTTCTTGAAAAAAAATCTTTGAAACTATGGCGATAAAAAAAGAATTTTGTAAAAGAATACACGTATGTAAGTTACAAACATTCTTTCAAACTAACCCGAGAAGCCTGTTGTAACGAGAACAAATGACTGTCATACAAACAAAATACAAATCATCCGGACCAAAACTTATTGTAAATAACACAACATTTTTTGACACCGCTACCCGCTTCCGCCTATCCCTTACCCCAGGCTGTTAGACAAAAGCGTTCTCCGGTCGGCCTTCGACGGACCGGTTACAGCCGCTTACTTTCGCATTGCATCCACTGCAGCGACTGCAGCCCAACCTAACTCATTTCCACTGCTTAATGTTACTGCACTTGTTATTGGGGCCGTTGAGGCATTTATCGGGATTCTTTGGATATTATTATATTGATCGGTCGTTAGTTTAGTCTTAGAATACAAAATGTTTAGTCCAAGTCTTCAAAGCGAGAGTGAATCGGTGCTTATCGGGTAAGCACGCTCCATCTTAGGCCATAGCCTTTGCTTACTGTTAGACAAACTATGGCCAAGTGCATATCCGTTCTAATTAAAAAAAAAGTCCCAGGTTATGCAAATACTAACTTGTCAAAACACGTTTTTTTTTGTTTTAGTTCTTGGTATCAAAAGTAGTTGTTAGAATAAAATTACAAAACAAAACTTTGCAAGAAATTTACAGATAGTAATACGAATGAAGCAGATTGTTAGGCTTTACGTAATCAAACATAGTAGATACAACTAAAAAAGAGGTTTCCCCCTCAAAAGAATATCACAAACACGCAAGTTGTAAATGTGCGTATATTTACCAAACCAAGTTCCTAAATCTAACATAACCAAGTCGGTAACAAAGTAATTCAAATTTAAAATAAACAGTTATTCAGAATCAAACGTATGTTAATTATAGAGTTCGTTTATATCTGGTGCAGTTAACACCCTACCAGATTGGCACATCGTCGCCTACTCTGCTCTTTTGAACAACATTGCCAAAGGGGACTATATTTTGTGCCTACACGTTTTAATCTACTTCCAATCAACTACCTACGAATGTTGACGAAAACTGACGACTCACTTGAAGAGCTGGGCTTAAACCATTACTGGGGTAAGCCAAATATATGTACAAATTTAAAACATCAAAGAAAAATTGAGTACCTATTGATAGATTTCACAATTTATTTCAGATTTAGAAACACTATCATTGATACCTTTCAAGCGAAAAATTTTATAATAACACGAAACTATGAGGATACTGATAAATATAATACTCTTTTCAATTTTTTTGTTTAATGTTTAATTCTATATGCTACGATTTCAGCGACACCGTCGATTATGCGTATATCGCAGACACTTTCGTGTCCACCTATCATGTTTGCAAATGTATTTTAACGTTAGTAAATTTTAAAAACATACAAGTACTTTTACCGGCATATCTTGTAAAGCAACCAGTATGATGATTAAATACTCTCTACTGAACTGCCTTGGCGCAAATGATAACTATCGTACGTGACCTTCGGTATGACAAGCTTAATCAGAGCATTATTTTAAGGCTAAACTGGTTTCATAACCAAACTAGTAATCTACTGCTGGTTAAAGTAACTTTTACAATTTATTTGGACATGTCAAGACGGTATTTTTAACCAACTTCTTTGAAAAGAGGTTGTTATTTTACATTAAAGTAAAAAAGTTAAAAATTAAGTAAAGTGTAAACACATTCCTTGTTAAAAAACATTATTGGCTCCCATAGTATTCAAAACTACAATGATCTGGATACTACCTATCTAATTTTGAATGAAAAATCCTGTTAGCTGTAATAATTTAATAAAGCATATCTATCTCTTGACAATGACCATTACTGTAAAATGCTTATGCTATATGTTAATGAGCAAAGTAATAAATATTAAGAATTAATATAATGATTCATGGTATAAATCAGGATAACTAATAGCTCCACATTTAATGAATTACCATTTATATAATATTATACAGTTACAAAGAGTAGTGTAGGTAGATAAATAATACTCACAACAATTTTGCATTGCATAAAAGTCAGTTAATCGTAGTTTTTTACATAGCTGGCATATTACAACTTAAATTATGAGTTATTTTGTCAAGTGCTACACCCGTACTATGGTTGACCATAGTTGGTTAAGGCATTCTGGACGGTGATCAGAAATACGCAGGTTCGAATCCTGCCGATCGCGATTATTTTCGCTCATTTTCTAACAAAAGTTTGAGTTTAAAATATTTGTTGATTAAAATTTACACATTATCATCAAGTTATTATAAAACACTGCTGAGCACATGCCGCTCATTCTATACGCCCCGATCCAGTACATATCCAGTATAATACGCCGAATGAAAGAGTATTAAACGAAAGAATGGGTTATCCCAATGATATTACAATAAAAAAAAATGTAATTTATTTCAGACTTTGAGTCCATACACACACACACACACACTATAAACTTATAATCATTTCTATTGCATAAATATAACGAGAATTAGATACTATAAACGATACTTCACTATAGTTTCTTGATAACTCATCAAAACAAAAGATAGAGCACGGCTTCGCAAAATCTTCTCAGACAGCGCAAATTTTGCACGTCCGCCGTCCGTTCTTAAGCAGCGTCTGCACTTACGTATTCGTGCATAATTACGTAAACTCGTTTTTCGACCGGCAGGTGGCAGGTGGGTCAAAAAATTGTGACGAGGACGCCGGCTTGACCTGCGTCGGATCAAATTGACATTTACATTCGGACAACGTGACTGTGATGTAACTTAAATATATGCTCAAGCGATGGTGGAATGTGACCTTGAAACTTTGTCATAGAATCACGTTGATTTTTAGACAATAGATTAAAAAAAACACATTCTATCACGTCTTTAGGCGTCTTCCTTACACACATATTATTACCGAATAATTGTATCTTACATGTGTGGTTTGTTGACATAAAACACTAAAGGATAGGCATAGCAAAGAGAGGTACTGGTTACCCACGCATTTGCCTTTGAAGGGTGTGTTTGATATCTAATAATAAAAAAATGTGCCACAATTATTGGAATTTGTTCGCTTATTTATTTTCCTCAAAAGTAATAAATCAAGATAGTTACATTTTCACTTTCGGAAAACATTGTGCAGAATGAACTATAAGTAGTGTTAGGTACACTCTCTGAATAGGAACAAAGAGTGTTCTGTGCGTTTACAAAACATTTCGCTTAGACCAATCCATTGCTATCCTATGTCAATAGCATGGTTAACAACGTAAAAGAGCGTATGCCGTAATTAAAGGAATGTTAGTCTAATTAAAAGCAGGTTTGTTAATAGTTTTCAAGCTTCGCAACGAGTAATTAAGGTGCATCGGTGAGCCATAAATTGGAGTATCGGAGGTATTGCATTTACAGCTTGTGTTAGTATGTGCAGTCGTGCGACACGGGTCGGCCAGTGTGTGCGACCCTCAATAATGGACTCATTTTTTTAAGGCAGTTTATTTAACAATGGGCTGAAAGTATTATTCAGTAAATATTTTTGATGGATAGTGGAGTTCCGTGCATTAATACGGGAAAAGTAGTTTATATGTTTTTGAAAAAGAGATCTCTCTTGATATGAACTATGTATCCTTTAAATCCGTTTAGTAGTACCGTTTCGAGGGTAAGAAGGGAAGGAAAGAACATATCTACCAACACTTTCAAACTATTATTTTTTTAATATCAGTACACCTACAATACTACGTACCAGACTCTACCAGTAGGTACAACGTCAATATATCTTCAATTTTTAAAGAGATGGCAAACATTTTTATGATTGTATATCTATTTGATGATCTATTCAGCATAGAAGAGTAACGAAGTAACAAAGAACAATTTGTGTTTATATAAGTTTGTGACAGAGAACTACACAGATTTTGACTTTAGTAACTTTAGTCATTTGGTTAAAATATCTAGCTATGGTAGCAACACCTACAATTTGTACGTAAATAATGAAACAACAAACATTTGTTGGCTGTCTGTTTTACATAAGAACTTATTGACCTTAATGAATATAGGATTGGAATGCAACGGCAGAGGCTAGTTAGCTTTATGCAAGTTTAATAGGTTCAAGGTGATATTTAGAATGGAATGTTGTCACTTTGCACTTAGTTGAGGTGTCAGAAATAACTTATTAATAACTTAACTTCTAGGGAACAAAGGAATAGTGAATACATAATCAAAAGTCCCGAATAACTGGTCCTTTATCAAGCGAACGATTGTAATAAAGATAAGAAAGCAATTTAAAGTGTTCTATTTTTCAGAGTTAATTAAAGTTTAGTCACAATTATATTATTTGTGACCTTTAAATCCTTACTTGTAGTCTTAACTTTAGGTATAGGTACCTTATTTTATCACCTTTTTCATAAAAGTATCCAAGAAACCAATTTACTAAGCTTTTATGCATAAATCAGCTTCCTTCGTTTTTACTTATTTTTTTACATTTCCTTTCACTGAATCCGTGCTTTTTTGCGCATAGTGTAACTTTTTTACACAAAAACGAGACTTCCTGTTGACACGATGACCACCTTAAACCGGATTACAGTCTGATGTCAACAACTGACACTTTACAATAAAAAAATAAACTTTTAAGACTGGTGACTCCACGGGATGTACATAAAGGAAAAGACATCTGTGGCTTGACAACATGAAAACTGGGAGACACCACCGGGTCAAGAAGTTTAGCAGATTGTTTTAGAGGCAACGGATTTTTATACGATTAAATGGAGATTGTAAGCGGCCATTAATAACTATCATGATATGTTTTAAGCATGTTTTTAAAATGTGTTGCGATGATCAAATTATAACCTAATCACAAGAACAATTGAAACAACGATATTTATTCCTGAAAATAGTTTCTTTTTCAGAGGATTTCTTGAAAAAAATAATAACTATCCGTGACAAGTTGTATATATATATCTATTAATTTCCACTCATGGGTATTTTTTCAGCTATAAATATAAAATAAACACAAATTAAATTAAAACTCTACTTTGTTACAGATGTTGAAACCTACCGCTGACTGTTGAGATGTAACACCGCACAATCGAATCAAGTGAATCGATTCTATTCGATACCGTCCTACTATCGAATCGATACGTAGCGTAATCGACTAAGTGTAGTGTTGTGCCCTGGATAAACGCACGGCGAGTTTCCTTCCTCGGCTGTTTTATCTTGGTAAGTATTTTTATTCGTTTGTAAAAAAGCCTTATAGAGAGACTTTAATTAGTTAAATACCGTAAGGATTATAAACATTTTCGATATTGGAGTTGGTCATTAGACCTTACTTTATTACTAAAATGGTTCATTTTTAATCTTATTTCAGTGTTTTTAAAACTAACTAAGTGATATATAATTTTGAGACAGTTGCGAGAGAGCCTAACTTTTATTCATTTAAAATTTACAATTTGATCAATAAAAGCCTACTTTCAAGTACGCTGTTATCATGCTCTATTTTAAAAGCTAAATTAATTCAAATAAAAGTGTTTAACTTTACTACGTAGTCTTTATCCCTCTATAAAAGCTACTAGCTGATGCTAATGGTCTCACATAGCGAAACTAAAGAAAGGCACTATTTTTTATTCTATTTTATGCTATAGAAGCAAAAAATATATCGTATACAGTATTCTATCTACATAGAAATAGCCCTGCAAGCATGCTATCTGATTTTCTTGTAAGTAGCGTTTTTGTCAACTCAAACAAATAACAAGCCGCCATCATTAATAAATATATAATGTATTAAAAGCGTTTTATATAGCAGTAGCTGACAGTTGAAAGTAACATTTTGAAATTAAGTCAATTTTTAACCGGAAAGCAGGGGTTCTGTATAACACTTGTAAAAATATTTAAAAATTTGTTATGAGAACCTACAATTACAAACGTATCTTTATAATTAATTTACATTTACTTATTAGTGTACATGTATACTCTTATTTCTATAAGTCAGCACTAAGTTAAAATACTGCAGTATACAATATACCTTTACTGTGATAGAGGGTTTCTCAGAAGTAGGCAATCAAGCCGGCAATCACAGGCAGCTGGATAGGTTTATTGCACCGGTCTGAGCATCCCACAGCATTTCAGTATCATCCGTGCTTTGTAGATGTTTGAATAGAATCTAAGGCTTTACGTGTGGTGTTAGAGGAAATTAAAATAACGGTTTATTAAACTAACTTAAATCTTATATTCAACTATGATTAAACATTTGCTAATTAGTTCCTGTTTAAAAGTGAAAACTGTAGTATTATAATGGAAAACTTATATGTAGATGGAAATCAATATTCCAACAGTACATTTTTTTCTACACAGACCAAAATTTAGAGCTCTTTAATAAAAAATAAGCTACTAAAATAGACGCTTGTGTTTTCCAAAAATAAATGCTCAAAAATATATTTTTTAAGTTTAACTTGCACTAAGTTGATGTTACTCTTATTTGATATACTCTCATCCCTTTGTCAATTCAATTTACACATGATAGCAACACCATTAACGAGAGGAAACCAACTGCCACGAGTGACACAGACCTAATTCGATTCATTATAATTCGATAAACAAAATCGTATCGCATCACTATGTTCCCGCGCATCGCAATTATGGTGGGAAAATAGCGTAACAGAACTGTCATCATGATGGCACTGTTCCGGTATTGTAGTATAACTGCCCTTGTCTACAAAGACCAAGGTCGAGGCTATTTTTCACGCAAATAAGCCTTAATAAAAAAGGCATGACGATACATGACATATGTATGTATATATGAGTAAGAATTTAACACGCGTGTCTCAAAAGCTACCAGACGATATGTAGAGAGAATGGAGCTGTCAATGTCATATTGAATACGTATCAGAAGGTACTTTTACTTACTGGAATCTTCCAAGAACTTCTATAGAAGTACCGACATGAAGTATTACTCTTCTTTTAGGCATTTCTAAAGATTTCTATACTAAGCCTTTAGTAGTGTCTTAAGTTTTGTAATAATTATTCCCTAAAGGAACTGCCATTGTAAAACAAAACTATCTCTGTTGCTATCCGATATGTTCGAAACTCAAAAAAAGGTCTTACAAGATAACGATTGTCTTTATTAATAATTCCTTCTAGGAATTCTCTGCCATCGATACAATTGTTATGACTCTAACATTGAATTATGCTTCGTCTGTAAATAAACTATGCTATCTACGAGTTCTCAAATGGCCGTGACGTCATTCAACCTGTGGGGTCCATAACACGGGCAAGACTTGCGTGAGACCACAGACTGCATTAGCAGCTTTTTTATTTTTTTTAAATGAGACACCGAATAATGTTATGTGTTTTGTTAATATCGTGAGGGATCGTTATTATCTGATGATGTAAACATAATATCTGACTATCTAAATCATGCTTTAAACGCAGCATAAGAAGACATTTATTAAAATTCAATACAACACATCCAGCTAAGAAAATTAGATATATTTGTTTTTGTTATTATTATAAGTAGTAAATAATGTTCATAAGGCTGCTTTGTAAGTGTTGATTGCTTTGCGGTCATCTTTGTGCGATAAAAATAAGACAGTCTTAAGAACCTGGACCATATCATAGGTATAGAAGCCTTGCTATTCATCTATAAATTCATAATAATCATTTATTAATATGCCAGTAAAGCATAAATTCTCACGTCCAGTAAAGTTGCCGGGGAAAGTGCGGGGTGCGTCGCCCGCCACTCACGATTCATATGGAATATGCATTATACATGCACATTGGTTGGCTGGAGGTTTATGCGGAGGTACTGGGTTATTGGAAGTGCACTACGTTTATCAACGACTATAAATACTTTGGAAAAAGAATATGCTGAAATCAAATTTAATATCGAAACTCAAAATATTGTCTGGTTAATAGAAAAAACGAAGTTATTTCGTGCCATTTTTATGACGAGTATATTAAAAGACGAGTATTATGTACCCATTACTAGATAGCTACATATGTTTAACAATATGTACGGTACGGGTAGATAAGTGGCCTAGCAGGCCTGATCATGCGATAATTTTATATTTGTCCATTCATCACCCTTGAGTTTTAAAGCTTAACATGTCATTGCACTGCGGTTATCATCCCGAGATTTAGATTACATTATTATCTATAAGTTTTCTGTATTTTTTATCCATGACGATAGATTTATCTTCGCAGTAACCCAGAATTATAAGAACTTGAATCGCATGAGGATATTGAGCTTACTCAATAATATTTTATGTCCGCCATAAAAATGCTTTTTGTTGTGCATTCACTACTTCCATCATAGGTTTATATTATTATGACATCAGCACTTTAAAAAATATAATACTAAAACTGTAACTGTATAGTCAACTCTAAGTACTTATAAGTAACAGAAGGAAACTAGTAGGTACATCATCATCATCAGTTTAATCATTTCCTTATTAGATTAACTTAATGAGACCCACTGCAGGGTATAGGCCTCCTCCCTCTTGCACCAATACTCCCTGTCTTGCTTGTCTAGGTACATATTTTACTAATCTTATAAATATCACAAGTGCATAGTTATTTTAAATGGTTATCCAAAACTTATCTACTGTCAATTTGTAAAACCTGATCAAAATGTATAATGTTTTTTTACGAAATTCTACATTATGAAGGGCAGGAAATAGATCAACAACATATTTATTAAATCCATTTTTCATGCACCAGCTATTATGGTCAAGTTCCTCACGACTTTGCAATCAAATCTGATGAACTTCAAACCAATTGTTCAAATGTAGATCAAATCAGTTCAGGTAGGTATAGTAAAAAATAGATATGCATAATAAGTTTGCCTGTAATATAAAGAAGTTATTGTTAAAAAACAAACATTTAATTGTTTTTGTAGCCTGATAGAGTTATTTATGACTAGACATCCGAGCAAGCAGTATTCTAAATAGAAAAAAAAAAAAAACAAAAAAAAATAACTTAGATATAGGCTTAATAAGCAAAGTTTCAATAAAAACTTTGCTTAATGAACCAAAGTCAATAAATCTCAAAACCTACAAAGTATATATAGGTACTTAACATACATTACAATGTATTTCCCTCCATATAAATAGCGCCTCATAACGCGACGCTTGACCAAAATGCTGGTCTTATAATATTGTCTGTTTATTTAACACTAGTGTATGCTCGCGGCTTCGCTCGCATTAAGAATTAAAACTTGGATCCCCTATTTCACCCCTTTTAAAGCGGTTTTTTTCAAAAATCCTTTCTTAGCGAATGCCTATGTCATAACATCTACCTGCGTGCCAAATTTCAGCCCGATCCGTCCAGTGGTTTGGGCTGTGCGTTGATAGATCACTATATCAGTCAGTCAATCAGTCAGTCAGTCACCTTTGAGTTTTATATATATAGATAACAGAGCCTAATTACAGAAAAATGTTATGCTTATTTTCAGGTATGTACCTACATCTGTCTTCTCGCTTAACACATTAGAATTACTTCAAAACGTGGTAAACAGCAACAATTAATTACAAACGTGGTAAACGTGGTAACGGCCAGCATACTAGTCACGCTGCCCTTTTACAGTAGGCTAGAGCCCTTGGATTTGTACTTTGTCGTATGTTATATATGTATATGTACAAGTATGTTTAGTTGACACTACGCAATACTGCCCATAAAAACCCTACCAACTACCTCAGGACACATTCGTCGCGTCTGCGCAGGGTCCTACCCACACCCGCTGGAAAGCTGCGACCCAGATCGCGACCTGTTCCGGAGCTTTACATAATACCCACTCGAGCACTTGCAGTTTATCGATACTCGGTAGGTAGGTATTACTTTGAACGAGTGAGTGAAGTGGGTGACACAACTCTGCTAAAGTTTAAGGACAACTTTGGAAAGATATTCGGTTGTTTGATGTTTTTGGTGGTCGTTTTTAAGAAGAGAGCCGAGAAAAATTGCGTTTATTTAAAACATACTTGACCTATACAGTTTCGCCCTTCCATTCATACATTGGTACAAGCTATCTAGATTCTAGTGTAACTAATAAACAGACAGACTATTCTTTACTAATTATTTTGAAGAGGTTTACATTTTGTGTATTTTGTTACTACTACTACGAGGCACCTTTCGGCCTTCTAACTGTATCTATAATTTAGCAATTGACTTCAGTGTCGCCAAAAACAAAATACATCTATAAACCATCTTTAGAGCTAATAGTTTTTGTTTAAGAGGTCTACTGTTCCAAACATATTTGTCGCTAAGCCGAAACGCACCCAGCCTCATAATGCGAGATAATCGGAATGTGTAAACGCAATTATAGAGACTGTTACGCGCGATCTTTAATGGTTCAAGTGAAAATGAAAGGTAATTTGAGATGTTGATTTTGACTTCATAACGAGCTTCGGAATGTTTATAGTCTGTTAATGTATGCCTTCTGTTAAAATACTAATATAAAGAAGAAAGTTTGCAAGTAAGACTATGTTTGCTGTTTATTTTTGTTTAAAAGCGAAGTTGATTCAGCGTCTACTTTAGCACGGGTTACAACAAAATAACTTTTTGGTCAAAGTCAAACACAAGGAAAAGATTGATAGACATATTCTGACAGGTAAATAAATTTACTAAAAGTTATAAGATGTGTGCTTATATCTCTTTTTCTTTTCGACAACTTAGGTAATATGCGTCCACTTGCCATCATGTATTGATGCAAATACCAAATATTTTACATACTAATTACTTCCAAGGAAGACATACAAATAATGTACTATGTAATGGATACTTAAACAGTTACCCAAAAAGGAAGACTGCAATTATTGAAGCATTCATAATTCACCATAAATACCATAATCATAGCATTACTAATCCAACAAAAACATAGTTCAGAACACAATCCAGCAAAAACTGCTGGCATCGACCTCGGGCATTAATTCTGATGATTGTGTAAAATTGCTGCTGCATTATTGATAATTTTTTTACCTTATAGACAAAAATTTACAGATATAAAAAATTGCATATGTTTCAATCGATTATTGAAATGCGAACTAATCATAACAAGATACGGATATATTATAATTAATAATGATTTTTAGAAGCTGTATTGTCCCATTGTTGGGCAAAGGCCTCCCTATCCTCTTGCCATTTATTTCTGTCCAGTACTTTTGTATTCCAGTCTGATAGGTGTTTATCCAGGTCGTCCGTCCATCGCTTTCTGGGTCTGCCGCGAGGCTATAAGTCTAAATATTTAGTAACTTATCACAACACCTACTGATGATCAATTAATCATACAAAAAAACCAACCAACAATTAACAGCCCCCACTAACTATTTATATGAGGAAGAACCTCAACTCGTACGTGACTTATGACAGCTTGGTTCCTTATAGCATGCGGGACACTCGTAAAATTGTTGGAGTAAACAGAACTCTATCAAAGTCAAACAAGCTCACACATGTCATGGGCCCGACGGTATATAATAAACTGCCGGACTCTATCATTGATGCTCCTAGCTTCAGTAGCTTCAGATCGAGACTGCAGCGCTGGCTAATCGAGCACTCGTTTTATACGATTGATGAATTTACGAAACTTAAATTGAAACCAGTACATTAGTACTTACATCTTTGTACTAGGATAAATATTATTTATTATGACATCTAATATTAAATTGTTAATATTTTATAATTTTTGTATTGACGTGTAAATAATTTACGAAATAAAATGATTATGATTATGATTATGATTAACAATAAGCCCCCGTAGCTCTTAAGTGAACTATTGAACGTCTATTTGCCAAGCATGACGAAATCAAGTAATATCAACATCAAATATTTCTTCCTGACACCAATCAGGTAAAACTGGTCGTCAGCAAGCGCAAGTAACAAGACACCAGGACGTCAGAAAGTCAGAGTTATCCGAATATGGCTGAACGGCTTTCCACGAGACGAACTGACGGCCAACGGCACTCTAGGCAAAAAGTTTCCAAGTTATTGGCCTCTCACTTATCTGCAGTTTGTTAAACTAAAGCAGACAAAAAGTTGAAGCGATTTAGCTTGGTTTTAGTGAGTTAGTGCTCAATCCAAGTTTAGATTTCTACGTCGTCCGTCGTTGGGATTTTGTTTTTAACATTCACTTGTGTCTGCGATTAGGTATTTTAGACGGCTACGTCATTGAGGTTTTTTTGAGCATTTATCAGTGGCTCCAATTAGAGTTTTTTAAGAGTTAAGTGTTTAAAAATACCTTTGTAATTTTAATATTGAAAATTTCATATTCCTGGTTCGTAGATACCAAATCTATTTCCAGGCATTGCAAGAAATGAAATGTATTGGAATATTTTATCCAATAATTAATTCTAAATGTAGAAATCCTTGACCATAAAAAGCAAGTAAAAGCTAATAACAACCTTCACAATTTCCAATTCTCACGTGTTTCTGTGACGCCTTCGCTAAAATCGTAAATCACGAACTGTACGTCAAGAATCGTGAGTGCATTTTTAGCAAACCTCGTAACTTGAAAACCTATCAAAGCTTATTGCAAAACTATATTTTCTCAGTGAAAACGCAAACAGAGGTTTCGAGTCAAATCGTGATGGTCTCATACAATATTTCATCATGGTCTATGTAATAGATAAAATACCTACATCGCAAATGCTAAGTGATATTACGTGTACTATGTAAACATTGCGATGGGTGCGCTATTAAATTCACATTATGTAGTTTCCAACTGAACCGTGGTAAAAAAACACTCTGTATATAAATGCCTATACAAGTACAAGTGAGTTTAATAACTAAGGATTTGGTATTTAAAGTGATGATTTATTTTAGTCATTTCAAATTATTTCTCTCTCTTTCTCTTCTCTTTGAGTCGTATTTCTTCATGACTGAGGGTCGTGACTCCCCCGCAGAATTAATTCGCTAGGGAAATTCTCTTGGGCAGATACATCGTGGTGGCCGCCCAGGTCCTTCCACGGAAGACACATGTCCTCGGATATTGTGGTCCTCCAACATGTCGGTTTCCTTACGATGTTTTCCTTCACCGTTAAGCGAGTATAAATCCACACAATATAACTTGAAAATACAAGTCATTGGTGTAGGGCTGGATTCGAACCAGGGTGCGTCTGGGTGACAAGCAGACACTGGAACCGCTGAGCTACATTCGCTTAATTTTTTTATATATATATTATAGTTCAGTCATATATATGAAACTTCGTGGCATATGCCTAAAACTGTTTAATTAATTACCACCTGGAAATAGCGTTTTATGTATAATTAGACCCTCCTTTAAACTACGTTATTACAAACCAAAGCTAATGTCGTAGTTTCCCACAATATCATAACATACTTTTACAAAGATTTCTTAACCTGACAGAATCATTAACGACACAAATCTTCTGAAGCTTATATCCCTTGTAATAAGCTTACATGTATTATATCAGAACTTGCCGTGATTTGTTTGGTATTTTACATTAAAAGCTCATAAAAACATATATATAAAACATAATACAACCGGTTCTATGCTTAGTACCATTAGCTGACATTACTTATTGTATGGTATTATAAAGTTCATGGCTTTACTTCGTAAATATAAAACGAATTAGTGATAATCCTTTCATGTTTGAGTGTAATATAAGTATTTTTCTTCCAAGTATCAATTATAGTATGAACAATGCCCGAAAAGCATATTAGCACAATAAAATATTCTATTCTAAAAACTTTATATTTTTTACGAATAATAACTTACTGAAAGTACAATAATCATGATTTTTGAAATTAAAGTAATCCGATAATCTAAATAGAAAGAAACTAAGAACACAATTTGACTGGCCTGTTAGCTTAGTTGGTAGTGGCTCTGCCTTCTAATCTAGAGGTCGCGGGTTCGATTCCCGCATGACACTAGTAATTATGTACTTTAAAATTTTATAATAACTTGTGTTGAGTCTGGTCGTTTGTATGTATAATAAGTATGTATTTACAAAAGAAAAGTATATAAGTATTATATCCGTTATCTAGTACCCATGACACAAGCGTTTGCTTAGTGTGGGGCTAGATGGCGCTGTGTGCAATGTCCCAGAATATTTATTTATAATTAAAACTAAGCTAGAAATAATGTTAGGCTACATAATGTTAACTTAATTTAACATTAAGTTCTAAATTACAAATATTTTAGGCACATTAACCACGCCTGACCTAGGCTACAAGCTGTTTAGATATATATATATGTATATTGTTCTGGGTAAACGCTAACAGGAAACAAAAAATACACAATTAACATTGCTCTAAGTAGGTGGGTTATTCTTTTCAGTTTCACAAACAAACAGTGAGATTTCTCTCATTAATGACAAACATCTGAATCGAATCGGCCTTCCGAGCATTTTCACCCATACAAATGTATGTTATATGTATGAGTTAGCAAATGTATGTATGACTTTTCCTTTCATACAAAATCGCTCCTTATCTCGTATTGACTGAGTCAACATTCTCTGTGGCTGATAAACACGTTTGCTCATTGTGTACGTAAGCGAAAGTGAATTTCGAAGCTCATTAGTACGAACATGCTCACTTTATCACTTCTGTCTTAGATTTAGGGGCTACTATAGTCAAGACATATGAAATATATGAGTAATATATTATATTAATATAATATATTCAGTCATGAGGAAATACGACTCAAAGAGATAGTCAAGACAAGACCAAACCCAGGGTAAAAAAACCTTGTAAACTGGTGGTGCTCAACACCAGACGAGCTTTTAGTCAAATGTAACCCAAGACACAATCAGAAATTTAATTATAACATCACAAGATCATTGTTGTCCGTATTAGTTTATATTTGCTACATTTACCAATTTGTGATATGGATATTGTTGAAAAAGCCATATCACAGAAAAAAACTGACTTTCAGGCTTCAGGCTAGAATAAAAAGTAGCAACGAAACTTTATCATAGCCAAAGACATATCCAAGTTATTGTTATCATATGTTTCTTTTTTTGTTTAATTAACAGTTACCTGTATTAGTTAGGTAACTGTTATTTGGTTAGACAAGCTTATAGTACCTCCCTTCCTTCCGTATATGGCCAGCAGATATTGGTCGTCAAACAATACTGGTTCCTAGACAATACTCGTTCTAACGTGCAATTATACGATACAATACTCTCGTGACAATGCTTGCAAGAACTGACATTACAATCATTCTTGGCCAATGCATGAAGACACTTTGTGGCCTGTGACTAATTGATTTGAGTGTCAAAAGCTATGAGACTTGTTGTAAAACCTATCATCATCATCTTTGGCCTTATCTACTATATAAAAATAAGTCGGGTTTTCCTTCCTGACGCTATAACTCCAGAACGCACGAACCGATTTCCACGGTTTTGCATTCGTTGGAAAGGTCTCGGGCTCCGTGAGGTTTATAGCAAAGAAATATCAGGAAAAATTTCAACCGAAAAAAGGAAAACGAAATGTTACAAAAACGAAGCCATCTGGTGGCGAAACGGAGTTCGCCGGGTTTGCTAGTTTCATCTAAAAAGATGATGTAGTAGCAGAACCTATAAGAATTAGTTAAGTATTAAATGTACAAAGAATATAGATATATTTCTCCGAAGCTGTAAGTATAAACATACATTTAGTCATTACAATGTAAAGGTAGATTTTTATCAATCTTATCCTTAGCTTAATGAAAGACAGAAAAGTATGCTAGAACATATTTAAAATAATTAAGGTATAATCTAAAAGGGTAAGAAATATTCAACTGCATTAGCTTATCACAGTAATCCTGAATAACAACGCTGTTAATGCGCAGATTAAAAAAGCATTTGTAGCAGTATCTAGTCCCTAGTTCTTTTAAACCATTGATTAAGTCTGAAAAATCTTGGCAAAGAGCAAAGTAATGTCACAAGAAGACAGAATGTCTCTTGCAAATAAGTAAATTTCTCAAAGCTTGCCCTTCAATCGAACGCAAGTCACATATCAATGCAAGTCACTTAGATTTCTAACCATAGAGCAGTTTGTAGAAACTTTGTTGGAGAATCTGCTTACCCTTGGCATAGAATGTTTGAGAGGTTTAGTCAGCGATTATGTAAATTGTAAGATTGCAGCTCAACACCTACTTAGGAATTGGGTAGCTTCGTAAGTTTTAAATATTATTTAGCTTAGAACAAATTAATAAAAAAATATGGACAAAAATGAAAACTATATTTGAATATATTTAATTAATATTTTAGTAACATTCTGAGCATACATTGGCTGATTTATTTCCATAAACTGGATAAACTTACGTTACACGGTTTTTACATATACTACACCTTCCATTTTGTTAAATGGCTATGTGAGGAAATAGTTTAAATTACGAATAGTGTCAAAAAAATTCTGCATAAATATAGTGAACCAGTTTAACTATAACCTAAGCCCTAGCATACTTAATCGATCAACATCAAACTATTAGTCAAGATTAGCCCATCAACCAAATAAATAAACAAAAATGTTAGTGTAAATTTTCACAATTATACATAACGCCTAAAACTTAATTATAATCCTATGGGCGTCCAACCACATGATTAAAACAAACCACATTACATGCCTCCCATTAGCTGAAGCGGATAACTCGTTAGAGATAAATAAAAGAATCAGATCCATTCACTGATACAGAACTTTCTAGACTGTCTGATCAATTAGTATTATGTAATGGTATCGAGATATAAACTGTTATTGCATATTTTTGGCTAACTGTAACAAGGTGGTTGTTTGTTTCGTGCTTTCTTTTAAGAGCGCTTCATTGTGGTCACCATAGTCACAGAATACACAGCCATGGTTATGACGCCATGAGATAAAAAGAGCAAAATAGTTCAACTTTGGATTGTCCCATAAAATAATCTAAAAACTCAGTTGAATTACTCCAAAACTTTAATTAGCCTGACGGTACTAAAGTTGTCGTCAGATATCTCTCTTTCTCTCTCTTGATTCGCATTTCCTCATGACTGAGGGTCGTATCTCAGAATTAATTCGTTTGGGGAGTTCTCTTGGGCAGATACATCGTGGTGGGCGCATATCCTTGTATATTGTGTTGTGTTATAGTATCGTCAGATATATGTATTTTATATTTAAATACCTATATAATCTAAGTTACAATGTGGCTGACTCCAAGAGGTGTCTTTGCATAGTTTTCAGTAAAATAATTCAGCAAGTAACAAAAAATAAGATTTATTTATAACAGGATTTCCTCAGCCTTTGTCTGCTGACAAAAAAATCTAATTTTCTAGACAGCGATTCAGTAAATCAACAAGGAAACAGGATGAGCATCCTATTGTTTACTAACCAACCAATTAGCGCTGTTTTATATATGTACCGTAACTTATTTGATAAGTTAATCGACTTTACTTTGTTTGCGTCCCTTGTAGTTATTCGTTACTTTTTTCTAGCTCGGTAAAGCTCTAATGTAGATGAATAATTTTGTGTACTTTCTAATACAACCATATTTTTCATAATACAAACTATGTTATTATGTATGTGTAGTAGCAAAATTATTATAAAAAGAATGTTTGTACTCAATAAGCTAAGACAATATTGGTTTCTGTATTTGCTCCACAGATCACTTACAAAACAAAACTACATGTTCTATATACTGAGCACGCTGCCCTCTGGCAGAGGGCTGGAGCACTTACACTATCTTTAGGCTGAAAAATAAATCTTCTTCTTTTTCATGATAAATTTTTTAGTTGTTAGAAATAGTATATTGAGCTTTTTTCCTTGTGTTTCTTTTATTATTTATTATTTAATTACATTATTTGCCAAACAAGTAGGTACAATTACGGTCAAGTGACCGCAATTAGCACTAACATCGATTATATAACATTATCCCGTATGTTTGCTTGCTCTCACAGTAGTTATATAACTAACTTTCTACATGTTTGTGAAGATGCTCTATGCACTAATGGGGACAGACAGACCGATTGAAAGAATGTGCTTTATGTAACGAGCTAGTTTCGTGTCAACTTGTGAAATGATAGTCGTACCAAATCCTACTTTCATTGGTTATTTTCTATTTTTTTGAGTAGAAATCTCAAGGCTACAATTCTAACTGTAGTCTAGACAAGAGTCACGCATTTAACTACCAGTTCACCACAAGCGACGCCCGCTTAAGCGACAATCCTGAGGTTAAAAATGAAGCTTGACTGTTTGAATTGAATGGCTCTCAAATGTGGATGCCAGAGCGCACCAGTCACTAATCAATATCGATATTGAAGTGCCCGTAGCTCACTGGGGGAGGCAATCGCATGCGATTTTAACAATGTTAAGCAAAGGTTAACGCGGTCAGGCCTTGGATGAGTGACCGAAAAGTTGCATTCCATTTTAGGCGCTTCCGTGGGTCGGATAACACTTGAAATTGTAGGTTCGTCACAGTACGTCAGTCGTTAAGCCATGTCAGAGGCCCTTAAGGCGGCTTGATTTACTCTCGACACCAGAGTTGGCCACTCTCATTCGATAAGGAGTAGAGCAGTATTTATTGTAACATGCAACGACATTAATAATACTTACTATTAATGTCGTTGATTACGTGTAGGTACTGTGTATAGATAGCATAGTTAAGCAGTGCAATAGGTATCACCACAGGTATCACGAAAATTATGTATTACAGGCGATACCATTTTAAAAAATATGTTTCTAGCCAACTTCATGTGGCTAGTTAGATTGACATTCTATTATTAGACAGGTCTTAATATATATAAATGTTGGATAATGTGTTTAGTTTATTATTGTCCAAGAAATTCGTATGATTAGAGTATAGGTTCCATTCCATAATTTTGTTTTGCTTGCCAATTAACATAATATGTGTTAACTTCTTCTGAATTAGATTAAATAGAAACGCCTTTAGTGGATTTTTAAATAATCATGCAACTCTAGTGACAACAGTTTTCAAAGTAATAATAATATCGAGTCATTGATATAAAAGCCTTAAAATTATCAAAATTTTAACCCATGCTAAGCTTTTCTCGTACATAAGTAATTAATTAATTTATTGTTTCATTAATATTGTATGGCAAATCCAACATATAAATATATAAACCAGTGATTTGTCCACTTGATTAATTTGATGCAATTAAGAACTCATGGTCAATACTCTCAAGTTCAAGACCGAAATAGGTTCTAAGTGGTTCACAATGAGTTCAAATTGCTTTAGCCTTGGTTGTTGAATTAAGTTTAAATCCAATGCCACTTTAATGACTGAATATCCTGCATTTAAGATCAGTGAAGTATCAGAAATGTTTGATAGTAGACAATTATATTGGCATAAAACAAACTTATTATTACCAGAACAGAACAAACAAATCTCAGTAAAACATAACAAGCGACCCATTGGTCAATCAAATCAATCAATCAATCAATCAGTTCTTTATTGACAAAAATATACACAAGACACAAAATGTTTCAAGTCTCTGGCTTCCGAACTAGAAAATTATCTGTGTCTCGGAAACCAGCTCTGGTGGAGCATTCCTGTTCTGGAATGGCACTGGGTCTCAAACAAACCTGCCAGAACACACCGTTAGTTTTATATTTACTAATTTGCGAACCCATTCGATAAACCACGTCAGAAGTGTCTGGGGTGGTTTGCAATCTCTCAACACCAAAGTTTACCACTCTCTCAATAGTGTTGGATCATTATTTTGTGTTTTTGTGTGCATTGTGTAATTTGTCTTAATGATTAATTGATGAAAATGTATATAATGTTTGACGTGTTGGTATTATGAATAAATTATTACTATGTAAACCATGCTCTTGAATATTTATGTAATAAGAAAGGTAATAAGTAACACCTCTATCAAAAAACGAGTAAGTATGCTAAGGCCCACTTGCAAAAAGTTTTAAACACATTTAGTCAAATTTTACTACGTTATCTTGTTGATTATGAATATTAGTGCAAGTATTATTGAGTGTGATTGTTAAACTGTGTAAAAATTGTAACTTTTTCAAACGGCCATTCGAAAATGAAGTCTCCGCAAATATCGGCAAGTGGTATTAAGTGTAACGGTCACTGACCCGCGATCTATCTCAGCTCTGCACAGTTACCGACAGACAAAGGCTCTATTGCTGTAGGTATATGTAGGTAGGTAGGTGTCTGCTTACAGCTTGCGGCTTCTTGTTGGGTTAAAACTTGGTTAGAGTTAAATTTGCTAGTAATAGATAGCAGCACTACTACTACTTCTTACAGAAGGTAAAGTTATATTGTCCACCTTAATAATTATAAATATCATAGACCATATAAATTAAGACAATGAACAACTTAAAACAATAGCCTAATTTAATACGTTGTCTCAAATAGTTATTTTTATATTTTTACATCCACTTTCTGTAATTTTTGTACTTAATTTTAGGTTTTGTATTGTAAGTCCTCTCAGTGTTGGCTACAGCCCTCCTGATGCCTTAAAATACCTTAAAAATAAGACTGGAAAGATGAATATCATAAACATACTAAAGTGCTGCATGTACATTGAAAGAGGGATACAAAACCGCTGCCAACTACTACTTTATTGTTTTATATTTGTACTGGCATTTGGACTAATTAAAAAGCCTTAATAAGGCATATGTTAGCCACAACTTGTTAGTTCTGATTCTATCCACGAGCAGATTCATTTTGTTTAGTCTGTAGAGGCGGTTTTACTTTTATTTCCGAGAATAGCCTGGGAATAGGCATAAAGTGAAGTGTAAAGTGAATTTGAATAGGTAAAAAGCTATTACATTTTGAAAATTTAATGTTATTAGCTTTTGTGCTTGTAGATTATAAAAATATGAAAGTTTTACAACCAAACTTTTGACGGTCCATACCTTGTCATAGTAATATACTTAAGTACTTAATATACTTTTTCTACAATCATATTAAGAATAGTTTTATGTTAATAAATAAATAAAACTGCGTTTTGATATATTTACAATTATATTACATCTGTAAATCTGTACAGTTAAATCCAACAGCACAGCAGTTATGTGCCAGGGGCAAAATCATAGCAATACAGATGGATTGGATATTGATTGCGAATACAATTGAAAATGTTTTTTTTTTCTTGAAGATACAAGCTAGGAAGATCAGCAAAACGTCTATAGAATAATGATAAAGATAAAAACAATATTTTCCAAATCCGCTTTCGTCCCAAACATTTTATAAACACTAACCTAACTTAGTGTGAAACTATTGTCAGTTTCGCCAAATTATCACCTAAGTGCCTAATTTTATTGTACTTACTCTCACCTGACATACATTTTTGTGCTCGTGTGATTATTTTTGTGATAGGATGGGCGTGAAATGACGTTATTTCTTGTGAACTAAATTGTATGACCCGGTTTTTTATCATAGTACTGGAATAAAGTTGATTCAAAAACTTTTGATAAAAGAATTGAACCACTCTCATTCGTACTCGTATTAACTACTTACTATCAAGCTGTATTACATCGCTTTAAGAGGACGCCCTGAGAATTTGGTAGCATAAATACGTATTTTACTCAACATGGACAAAAGCAACTAAACTAAAATTTTATGTTCAAGATTCATCATTTCAATGACTATATTTTGCGAATAGTATAACACCAACGGCCAATTTTTGTAACACAAAATAATTAATCAAAAAGATCTCTAAAAAATTGGGTATATCGATTTTGTCGGCGTTGGTTTTGGATCAGAGCATTAAAATTTTCCACACATGTTAATTAACACAATCACTTTGATTTGTGAATAGATTATTTGAAATTAATTCGTAGTTTTGGAAATACACGACCAAAACCATTTTGTCGCTTGCGCCCTTTCGGAATAAGTGGGGTTCTTAGCGAAACTTGCCTCCCGCGCCTGTTCGGCGGTGCCGGGCGCTTGGATCTACAATTTCAGATTAAAGGTCACAGCTCACTTAAACGACTCTGCTCCCACCCGGCAAAAAGAATATTATTCAAATATAGTCTTTAAATATTGCTCTTTAGATATATTTTACATTGGCATCATGAATTAGCAGACAGCCCGCTGTCAGCGAGCTTACCGCCGTCAGACTGCTCGGTAGTTGATGCCTCGCTGGCCGCACGATTAAGCGAGCGGTCGGCGCGGTGTCCGCGGGGAGTCAGCGCGGCGTCAGCGCGGTGTCCGCGCGCGATGCGCCCGACGCGGTGCAAGCTGTCGCCGCGTGGACTGCGAGCAGTTACGGCAGTGTTGGGTGGGAGCGGTGTTGGAGCAGAGTCGTTTAAGTGTGCTATGACCTTTATAGTTCGCCACTGCGTCGTCTTAACATCTACAATCAAACTTGTTTATACTAATCCCTTTGTTTTTTCTTTTGTTTCAGGTAATTTTTATGCTATTGATCTCTGGACAAAAATATTTCAGCAAAGTATATTTATCACCACACAGGTATTTTATTATTTTAAAACCGACTCATCGCTGTTGAAATCATATTTACTGGAAAATATATTAACTAAATTTCCAATCAGCAATAATTATCTACACATTGTTAATCCACAGTGCGTATTTCTGACCTTAGCAATTCCAATCTTTTCAAACTACATTAATCAGCTCAAAAAACCCCAGTCTATCTAACTCAGCTTGAAAAAACCGAGCGATTAAAAACAAGTCAGCATTACCAAATCACAAGTTCCTAATAAGTAAAGGTTGCTCCTAACATTAGAAGTGACAGATCTTGATGTGAGCAAGGTCGCACATTCACATCTCTTAAACGTAGGAAATAAAACTGAGAGACACCTTATTAACTATAATTATTTGTAGAAATTGTTCCGTCTGTCATGGAATCTGCGCGGACCAATCAGCAAGCAGTTCTATCACACGTTCATGACGTAGAACCTAAAACAGTATTGACCTGTTGTTGGCGGTGCGGGAATGAAACTGATTCTCAATGACGGTCTGTATTCAACTGTGACCTTTAGTGTTTAACAGTAAAGTTAACTTATTGATCGAAAGACGCATCTATCACGGTAAACCCGTGATAGATGCGTCCTGTAGCTCTTTGCACGTAGTTTTGCTTGTAATGTATCGTGATAAATATAAAAATCCCGCAGATGGGGCTCTTCTTTGAGGCGCGTATGAGGAACAAACAGACAAACAAATCATTTTTGCATTTGTACTTTCTTATATTTCTTAATAGCTTCATCAACATGAAGCTATTACAACTTTACCTTTTTTAGCTTTAATGAGGAGTCTTTTGCTTGTGATGTCGTTTTAAACTAAGTGATAATAAACAAGTAACAAGTAGGTTAAACGCACTTGTCAAACGCTGACCTCCATACCCAGACTGAATAGAATAACATAAATTATTACAGATTACACTACAACGACATACATATATTATGCAAATGCACCAAATCTGCATGCCGTGGAGCTGTTGTGATACGAAAATAAAGAGAAACGAACTGAAATCAGTTCAATGAACTAGACAAATAAGAAAAGATGGTGTGATTTCTTGTTTTTGTCATGGTTTAAGAAGCATTAAATTATTTATTAGATATTTAAGTTGAAATTTCGAGCTATATACACATAACTTTTAAAACATAAGTAGTGTGAAAGACTAGTGCATTTAAAAGCAAAATTTCTTTTGCAGTACCTTATGGTCAAGCATGGGCATACATATCTGCTATTTCAAAGGTCTCAAAAAACTACTTGTAACTTAAACTTAAATAACTTATAATATACTACATTGACAAACAGATAAACCTATTACAAAATACGAATTATAACAGAACATAAGCTTTCGCAACAAATGTCACCCAAGTCAGACTTCAAAATGACACCTAATTACGATGTAAGCTACTGACCTCTACTGCTCACGCCTGAAACATAATTTATGCAAATACAAACATACCGCAACATAATTACTGATTTACATAATGATCAAATAAACGCTAGTTTTTGTGCACTGAAATATTGCCTCATATCAAATCAACATGCCTAATAGACTTCTCTGTACAGCTAATACAGATACTCATATTACCAATGTCATGATTCAGAAAGATATATCACGCGATGTGTCTGCTTGTTGATTGGTCCATAGAATTGAATGAGTGAATTTACTAAATACTGATTGCTCAGATAAATACAGAAATAAAGTATTATATACCAACCTTACAGACATATAGAACTTAACAGTCGAGTTTTGGTAACATTTGAGTGTCATATTGCATCAGATTTCATTGGAAATTGGTAACCAACAATTTACCACTTGTATAGTAGTCCTTTCACACGAGTCATTTCATTTTCAATATTTTTATTTCAAATAATTACTTGGTTTTTGATTTTCTATTCAGCCGTTTTTCGTTATGAGCGATTAAATAAACAGACAAACAGACAAAAATTCTAAAAACTGCTGAAACGTGTTTTGTTATGAATTTAATGTAGGTATACACAAATATTTCTTTTTCTAATATCTTCTATGTTTCGACCCTCTTCAACTTTATTGTATGTATAGATAGATTAGTATATATCAGTAGATTTAAGACTTTAATATAATATAATCTCTAAGTAATATAGTCTACGTAGCAAACGTTCTTTGTGGCGCGACGCACTAAAAGGCAAGGAATGCTTACGCCACGCGGCACGAAACCTATTAATTGCTTACACTTGGCAACCTGCAATTTCTGACCATATTTGAAAAAAAATGCTGGAATCGATTGCTTGATTGCTGCATTGATTTGTTGACTGTAAAAGGCAAATTATGAGAAACATGAATATGACAAATCTTTTGTCTCTCATATTGTTCGAATGAAGAAATAAATACCATGAGATTCTTTTGTGAATAATAAATTCGATAACCCGTTCCAAACCCAATTTGGTCAATTGTATTTTAAGCTTATTTACAAAAACATCTTAGAAATATCAACTAAATATAGGTATATGTACTATAAATAGACATGACTAGTCGTACAGGCTTCAGTGCCAACGAACTAATGATTTCATGTCACAGATTCGCCTAACTGTAAAATTACATTGTTAAGCTAATTCTAGGCTAATAATAAAATATTGAAATAGACATAAAATATTTAACATGTTCACAATTATAACTATATTTGAAAGTACTTTTTTTTTGCATATTCTATCAGTTATAAAATGTTGCAAAAACGATATCAACATGTTCACATTTATGACAATATTTGAAAGTATTATCTATATAATCTACTGGCGGACCCGACAGACTTCGTCCTGTCTGTTGACTCTTTAGTTAGTTAGAAAACGTTTGTATGGGAAAAAGTAAAGGGCGGTTTTTAGGGATTTTCCGGCATATTTCGAATTTTTCTCGACGTAAAAACCATCCTTGAACTTCAACGAATATTAAAAAAAAGAATTGGCCAAATCGGTCCAGGCGTTGTTGAGTTATGCGCTTACCAACACATTTTGCGATTCATTTTTATATGCATATTATTGTATATAAGAAAGATTTAAATTCTATCATTTATAAAATGTTACAAAAATGATTACTAGAAAAATAGAAGTGGCGAAGAAATCAAAACAGAATCTATTTTTCCATTATCCAAAAAAATATTTTACTGAAATATTCTCCCACCATATATTTTGTATGCTAAAGAGCGAGCAATTGCCTATGTAGGCACCTTCAACTTGCTTGCTATCATTTTTATAATTAAAGTTTAACTTTTCAATGGTTTTACGCCGGTTATTGCCCATTTAATTCAACATGCTTTAGAGGTCCGTATTTTAAAGTCAATGTGAGAACCATATTTTTATTATTTATGTTATAATTTGAAACATAATTCATTGTGGAAGATCTATAGACACAGTCCAGTATTTAGCTATCCAATTGGTCAGCAACTAAATCAGCCAAATTAATCAAATTGAAATTAATACAGTGTTCCAATTTGAACGATATATGTGATACTAGCGAATGCTTGCATTGTACTGAGTTAAAACAAACTGTGCGTCCAATGAAAACTACAACTTGAAATCTAGATTTATTCGATAATTTCTAGCTCTAGACTGTGATGATGTTTAACCTCATTGGACTGCAATCAAGAAGTTGTACGATTGTCTGCGCGCTGGTCTGGATAGAGCTCAATGGCGAAACATTATGCATTCAACTTTGATCCAAGGAGGAGGTCACGACCCTTTGTAAAGAGGAATACTAAGCAAGGAGGAAGAGGAAAGCTATCAAACGGAAATTTGAACTTAAAACAAAAAAAAATGTTTTACGTGGCATAGATTTGCGTTTGACTACAGCCTGCCTGATGTTAAGCATTGCTGCAGCCTAGGGTGTAACACGCTTACCTAGAAGATACTTACTAACTTTTTTAGTATCTAGGTATATTTTAATATAATATACTTATTCTTTTTTTTGTAACCCTAGATTATATCTACGGAACCACGAACACATATACAAGCTTTCCGTCGCTCAGTCACGTCAGCTGTCAGCTCGCATGCGGCCGCGGGCGGTGTCTCAGGGCCGTCTGCCCACACTCTCGGTTTCAACCTGAGGTTTCAACACGCAGCGCTGACTAACCTGTGCACTGATTAATAGTAATTCTTTATTATCCGACTGAGAGTTTTGTACGTCGTGCTTTTTGTGAATGACGCATGGTGACTCCTGACTCCCTGTTCCCCACGCACTATAATAAGCCAGCGATCTTCAAAGCGAGAGTGAATCGGTTCTTATCGGGTAAGCACGCTCCATCTTAGGCCGTAGCCTTTGCTTACCATCAGACAAACTATGGCCAAGTGAAAACCCGTTCTAGTTTAAAAAAATGGTGGTAGGGTATATGGCTACCTCCCTCTAATGAAACATCACAAACATTAAGCCACAGTATTTGCTTGTGCGAGTATCGCTTCAGGTGATCTAGTGACCAAATGAGTGTATCGAAATCTTACGTCGAGAGTTTTCTAACTGCCCGTAATGCTTCTGTTTTCTCTCCTCTGTGTTTAAATGACATGTTATGTCTAGTACTAATAAAGTTTGGGTATGGAACAGTACAGTTCTATATCGATAAGTTTCAAGCAATTCAACTTGATAAAGCAGTCATTAAACTAATTTAGAAAGATCTCAAAATCAGACATTAGTACTATGACAGGCGTAAATTTAGCATTTAAATTCGGTTTAAAAAATGAAAACCAAAGCTCGTTACAAATTGTAAGAATATACATATTAATTTGAGAAAGTATGTGTAGTAAGAGATTTTCTAAGTCATTAGCTCTTCATTTTACAATACATTTTAGTTGATTCACTACTCAATACTAGTACATTTTCAAAACGCATGCTACCATAATTTCCAACTCTTACTTGACTTTAGTGAGAGTGTCGGAAAAGTTGTGTGCTTTTGTGAAAGCTCAACCAATCATCGGCAGCTTTACCAATACTCATTATCATTAATCAACAAACCATTTGGTAGTTACTAAATGCACTTTTGAAGAAAGGATTAAAATTCTATCTACTTACAAAACTTTCTTTTCGGTTAAAATATTTAAGATTTTATATATATTAGTTTGGGATTGTGCCGTCTGAAAATAATGCCGTAATCGCTTCTTATTTACGAGCAATTTGGGGACATAAAAGCTGCTTAAATTTTATGGGACACCATTACATGTACACGTATGTTGTATATGTTTTTTTCTTTTGTATAAATCGAAAAAAGGTTATAGACATGGTTGGCTTCCCATCTAAGTGTAGATTAGATAATATGACAAGAAAAATCACATGTTGATGTATTTACATACTTCTCCTTTTTTTATTAAATTTGGAAATAAAATAGCTGATATCAGCTGTAGGTAAAATAACTTACTGATATATTACCAGCCCAGTATATATGATATCTTGTGTCAAGATTGTATATTTTTGCCAATGATGGAATGAATGTGTAACGATCAATTGAAAGCCAGGCGTGTCTTTTCACCGCTAAAGAGAGGCCATTCGAGCTGGCCCCCACTTTCCGAAATTCGACTGTGCCGATAACTGACCACCTTAATCTTCTTGGTATTACATTGTCCCCTACTCTTAATGTTGGCTCTCACATTGAGTCTAAAGCCGAAGTTGCAGCCAAAAAGTTGGGTATCCTCTCGAAGGTGCGAAAGTACTTCAAGCCGGAACAGCTGCTTACCTTGTATCAAGCACAAGTTCGGTCGTGCATGGAGTACTGTTCGCATCTTTGGGATGGATCAGCCAAGTACCAACTTGAGGCACTAGAGGCCATTGAGAGTCGAGCCAAGAAGATCATTGGTAATAATAAACTGTGCCGAGCGAAACTTCAAAGTCTTGAACACCGTCGCAAAGTCGCCAGTTTGTCGGTTTTCTATCGATTGCATTTCGGAGAGTGTGCCGCGGAATTGCACGGACTAATTCCGCCCGCGCCCTTCTTTCACCGGACGGGTAGAGGTACGGCAGGACGACACCGGTTTATGGTGGAAGTTCCTAAGACCCGCACGAAACGGTACGCTTCCACCTTTATTGTTCGTACCGCTAGGTTGTGGAACTCCCTGCCTGGCTCTCTGTTCCCCACGCACTATAATCCAGCGATCTTCAAAGCGAGAGTGAATCGGTTCTTATAGGGTAAGCACGCTCCATCTTAGGCCATAGCCTTACTTGCTATCAGGTATACTATGGTCAAGTGAAAACCCGTTCAAGTTAAAAAAAAAAAAAAAAAGCTCCGTGAAATGAAAGTAATAAATTGATAAGTTTCGAAAATAAACTGACTCGAGTACTAATTACAGAGTTGCGTAAAGATGCAAAATACCGACTGTGTCCTCAATTGGAACTGAAATGACATTCACTAGGAGAGAGGGATGAAAATCCTTGTTCTCTTCAGTAGCAATAACACGTGACAGTTTATATGTATTTAAAAAAATATTATTTATCGTGAAATAGCTATAAATTCCAGTGTAACAAATCTTTGGCAGTTTAAAACGAGACTGCCAAATAGTAAGTTTCCGCCATCAGTTTTTTAGCGCTTATGTTTAATTACACTGTCGAATTTTAAACAAGACTATCTATGATGCTCGCTTGCCTAGAAGAAACCTTTCAGAAGGGCCAGTTTGTAATTCTCAGTAAGAGTCGAGTTCGATAGTTTATAGCCATTAGCGGTTATTGTCATACTTACTTATGTACATACGTGCAAAAAAATACTGCCAGCATCCTGAGATCCCGCCGCACAACGACGATATGGACGGTGTGCTAAATTTTTTGTAAAAATCTGTTTTTGTAAGTTTTCTGTATGTTTAAGTAATTTTGTACATATGTACGTACATACAAAATAAAAATCCGTAGATCCGGTGGCTGACTAATCGTTTAAGAACGTATGTACTGCAAGTCTACAAAATGACTTTTCAACTTTTACTTGACATTGAACCAGCGCCGGCTGGCCTCGGAGTCGACGAAGGAGTTAAATTGGTTAAACTATTTACACATCTCATTTTAATGCATTCATATTCAACTATTTGATTTTAGGAACCCGCTACGAATATTTTTACACGTATATAATATCTATTAGTGGTCTTAATAATAAACGATTTTTAACAACTGTTCGTTAAAAAGTGTTTTGTCTCTCATTCACATTAATATTTTTTAAAACGAGTGAGATACTTTTTCAATTCACCAGAAATATACAATAAATACAATAACAAAGAACTTATATAACTAACTCTATATCAATACGTGAGTGTCAGGAGGTTGCATCTAAGCGCGCACGCGACACACCGTTACATCCTGCGCGCGCGGCCGGATGCAACCGCAAGTGTGATGCGCATAATATAGCTCTTTGTATCGACATGACATGCTAGCTTTACACTTTAGTTTAGACTACAGCGATGCTGGACATAAGCCAGGCTGTAGTCAAACTTAAGCCTAAACAACACAAACACAATAAAGTACAAAGTAAAGTACATGAAAAAAATATAAAGTATAGTATCTAAATGTATTAAAAATGCATTTACTTCAAAATAAAATATAAGATATAGTTAGATAAGGATGACTAGACTATCAAAGATCAGCGTCCGAATTAACCATGAGCGTGACTTATAGTTTTTTTTTTTTTAAAGCGCGTGAAGTTTCATCAATGTTGTGCTTATGCCAGTCTGTAACTATTCTATGTCGACGGATTTTGGTAACCAAACACCGGTTGCTTTTATTTTTAATATTTTGTCGCGTAATACCGGTGCCTTACTTTAGACGCAGGTGTTTCCTTTTTAAAAGCTACTAAACTCTTAATGAGCTTACAATTGGTAGACATGTCTGGAGTGTATATTGTCCATGAATCAAACTAAGTTTAAATTATTATTTAAATTTGATTATCGTGTCCAAATGGTCTAAGATGGATCGTACTTACCCAGTAAGAATAGATTTACTCGCACTTTATAAATCGCTAGATTGTAGTTCTAAGAACAGAGAGTAGAATAACTAAACAATTTATAAATTGCTTTCTTATACATATTTATTACTAGGTGTAGCTCTCTGAAAAAGCTCTTTTTCAATGGTAAAGTAAGTTTGTAAATAAATAATAAATAAATATTCCGGGACTATGCACACAGCGCCATCTAGCCCCACACTAAGCAAACGCTTGTGTCGTGGGTACTAGGTAACGGATATAATACAATAAGTATAAGCCAACTTTGGTGCCAGCGTTTTCAAATCGCCCTAAGGGCCTCTGACATTAATGACTGCCGTACTATGACAATCAGCCGGAACCTACAATTTCTCAATAATCTCTTCATATTCTTTGAGTCAGTGTGTTGGTATGTAGCAAGGCCCGCCCTCGAACCTGTCACCTCAATTACCATCACATTGCTTGAGAACAATCACCGGCGGGTAATAATATAATCAGCATAATGTTATGCAGTCGGCATAATGTACTTAGTATTTGGAATGCTTTTAGGGCCGTTCGGCAACGAGTTGATCTCGTCCGGGTATTGTTTGATGTTTTTGCGAATCGTTTCATGGTTACATGTTTTTTCCTCTTATTTATATATTTGTATGTAATTTATTGTTAGCTATATATTTATAAAATTGATGAGCTTCTTTTGTTTATCTTATACATCAAGTATATACTAAAATAATTAACTAAAAAATACAACATCTACACACTAACACATGCAAACGCTTGCTGGTATACAAATTATATCAGGCGGTTACGTTCCATGGCACATGTCGATTTATTTCCAAAAGACGACCAAATCAGGCGTATATTGATTTATACAGTGCAATTGGCTAGATTCATAGTTCAAGAGGTGTAATTTCAGTTTGACAGGTAAAAGAAGTTGCAAAGCGCAAAAAAAAAATAGCCAGAGTGAGATTGCGAGATTTTTTAAAGTTTTCAAACGCCTCATTGAGCTATGGGGTCACAAACCAAGCCCAAATTCCAGTGTGGTGACAGACATCTCGTCTGAATGACAAAGGGCTGATCTGTATCAGTAGAGTTGAATGGATGAAGAAATATGGGAACGTTTCAGTCTTATAGCTTGAGCTCTTGCACGACAAATTATGGCGATTGTCACATATAACAATTTAAAAAAATTAAGAAAACCATATTTTGACGAGGTTTTCTTTTAACTTTAGTCCGTCCGAGATGTTCATTATATCGTCAATTGAAAAAAAGTGAAGTGAGAAAATCTGCTGTAAAGATACTAACAAAAAAACCGGCCAAGTGCGAGTCGGACTCGCGCACCGAGGGTTCCGTACAAACCTGCAAGGTTAAATATTTTGTGATGTAACTAAAAATTTATGGTTTTCGTAATTTTTCCTTTATCTATGCTATAAGACGTTGCTTCGTACCAAATTTCAAGATTCTGAGTTCACGGGAAGCACCCTGTAGGTTTTGATTCCCTTGCAAGTGTCGAAAATTTGCGGCATAAATGGATGTATCTTTTGATTGCGTTGGCTTAGAAGTTTGATTTTTTCACAGCTTCAAGGGACAGTAGACTTGAGTAATTGATATAAATTTCAGCTTCATACCTCTACGCGTTCCTGAGAAAAAGGGTCTTGACAGACGGACGGACGGACGGACAGACGGACAACAAAGTGATCCTATAAGGGTTCCGTTTTTCCTTTTGAGGTACGGAACCCTAAAAATGCCTTTACAGGTATAAAAATAGTCGATCTTATTTATAATCGATAGATGTTATCCACAAATAGTCAAGGTACCTAAATAAGGCAGATAACACGCCGTGTGGTAACACATAAGTAGGTACATAAGTAGGAAATGACCTGTAATAATTTTACATTACCAATAAATGAGTATTTGAGTATTTGTGTTTTATGTACTTATACATTAGTTTTTTTAAGTGCTGGTGATATTGTGGCAAGTTGTAGTCAAGCGTAAGCCTATACAATCTAAAAAAAATAATTATACAATACTGCCTTTATAACACCTAAGTGTGTCAGCACTGAAGAACGTGGTCCTTTCGGCCTTGTTATATAGAATGTTGAGCTTTCCGGTCGCCTTTTCAAATGCATTCGTTTCCTATTATGTAAGCTGTTGTGCACAATATGTACCAGTTAGTAAATGTAATATAATTGTATGTATTTATGATTTTATTATATTACTTGAAAAGGAAATGTAGCATAGGTACTTCAATGCATCGAATACATCGATAGGAAAATATTTGAATGACAACATCTAAAAAACCTTCTTTACATAAATATCCTGTTGTCTCGCATTGAAATAAAAGTAACGTAACAAATTGGCAAAAAATATGAATACAAAATATTCCTTGCAAAATTTGGTTCAACTATTTTTAAATTGTTTTTAATATATCAAATTTCACATCAACAAGTTTCGTGACAAACTCTGTGCACGATCAAAGACTTCCTGAATTACAAATCAGTCATTGTCTGTTGCTTATTATAATAGCATAACTTTGCCTTAAATGCTATTGATAAATATGACATTTTATTTCCATTTAAGATAAGTTGATTTTGTTCTTGTAATAACAGGCTAAACAAAGAAAAGGAGACTATAAGATACAGGACAAAGAAAATAGTAGGCACGATGAAAAAAGTCGTAAAAATATGAACAGTGGAAATATGACATCGTAACTCTTAGTACATAGGTCTTATTATATATATATATATATATTAGTTCTTTCTGTTACATATCTTAGCTTTAGAAATGTGGTCTATGTGTAATGATGAAAACCTTACGATCTATGGTTTTTTTTTTTTAGTTAGCGACATAGTAGTATAGTACCTTCTATTTTATCATGAGATATTAAAATACGATAGGTACCTATGTCGCAAACTTGCCCTGCTATAACAAAAGAGAATCGCTTACATTTTATGTCTCAGAATTTAATATCCATATAAGGTGTTTGGACAATAAAAATTTGCTCCCACGCTTGCAGGTATTATTATAATTATGGTTGGTGCTTGCAATGTGTCAATTGGCATTTAAATTTACCTTTTGTTGTCTAGAGCTCTCAATAACAGAATAAACTCTGCAGATGATGATGATTGATGTATTTTGTAAAGTAAAGTTTCAGTAGCTTTTACATATTTTGTGATGGGTGACCTATTTTGGGGCTTCACCGGAAAATAATAATAAAGCAAAATGGCCACAAAGGTTTGGAAGTAATTATGTTCTATTTTTTTAATCCTTGATAATTATTCAATTTTTTTTTGTGGGTGTACTTATAAGTTTTTTTGAAACTGCTGTTTACTATACAGCTTACAAACATTTTATTTGCTCATTGCAAAAAAATCTACAAATCATTATGCAATAGCTCAAGCAAATCTACGTTCCTGCCACCATATACGCAGTCAATGGCCAGTGACCAAGGCATTTACAGTTAGCACCAAAACACCTCGCCATTTCCGCACACCCACTTAATGCAATAAAGATGATCAATCATCATTTAGGTGGAAAAACAGTATTATTGTGGCACAATGATGATTTCATGCGCAAATTGAATTCTAGTTTTTGCTAGATTTCACTTAGTAGTCTTGCATTTGACATTTGCAGTTTCGAATACAATTTGTGTGTTTATTTTTTAAGTGAGTATGCTTGTCACGATTTTTTGGGTGCTTATTTTTTTTGTAGCAATGATGATTTGTTCACAATTAATAATACGTCTTTACTATAACATTTTGGCTAAAACTTAAACCTATTCTAAACGAGCTATGGTTTTATGGATAAAGTCTACAGAACGCTAGTTAATTAATACGTTTAATGGACAAGTCGTGTTACATAATATAATAAATTTGTCTATTTACTACTCAGCTTTAGAAATCTGTAGAAAAATAACACGTAAGTAGTTAAATTAGCTTTAAACAAACTGGTGTGAACTTATTGCTGTTTCCAACATTACATAAACTTGGAAAATTACTGTGATCATCGAACTAATATTGACTTGCCAAAGCGACGGCCTTTGCTTGGTCTAGTAATTAGCAAGCTTGTACAGCCTTACCACAACTTTGCGAATATAATCCTTATTGCAGAGTAACAACGTTCAAGTTAGCTACATCGAAGTATTCTTCACTATACAGATGGTAGTACAAGCCTAGATAAATTTAGTATAATCTATATGCTATATACCTCAACTCCATTCAAACTGTTACTTCATCTATGGTTTAAGCTTCTTGCATAATATAACCTACTTAGATCTAAGCTGACTTAAGGAAGTATGCATTCAGGTTCAGAACTTAGTTTATCCTACGTAAAGCTAAGGTTCCTGCGAAATGGTTGTAAGGAAGCAATTAATACATTAACTAACTGGGAATTGCAGATCGTTTTAATTACATACCAATTGCATTAATAAGAGTTATTGCTGCGTTTCCTCGATCCCTAGAGATGTCTTCTTGACGTTAATTCGTACTGTCTGACCTTAAATTAACTCTGACATAAGCAGTAACAATCCTACAGGAAAAGTTATCAGTAAATCTTATGCAACTACAAGGTATTTCAAGATCTTTTGTTAAAAGTGCCTACAAAATTTAAAAAAAAAAAGAAAAAATTGTAATTTCCAATATCCTGTTATTCCTAGCCCATTGAGCGATTATATCTTAATTTAGTCTTGGCTTATAATTGTATTATATCCTAGAAAAATCTTTTTCTCATCACAGACCTGATTCAAGCAGAATACCATTTCAATACCTAGTTATAATTACTTTCGCGTTTTCCGCAACTCGAACGTAGAAATCAGTTCAAGTGAATTATTATCCTTTTGTAGTTAGTTATATAAATAAAAATAAAATAAAATAAAAATAGCCTTTATTTCCCTATATAAAAATTTTACATTACAATTTTTTATGTCATTTTGTTCATTAAATTATTATTATTTAAATTTTTATAATATTTCTTTACAAATCATAATGTCAAAAATTTCAATGCCAAATAAAATTTACGGTGTCAGAATAGATGTCAAATTTTAAATAAAGTTTCTTCTTTTATCTCGGGATCGTCCAGCTTTGGACGTAGGCCTCCTCCAACTCTTGCCATGTGCTCCTCGTCAATGCAGTCCTAGTCCATAATTTTCCCGCCACCAGCTCTATGTCATCTCTCCATCGTCTGACAGGGCGCCCGCGTTCTCTTTGTCCATTTCGTGGTTCCCAGTGGAGTATTTTTTCCGACCATCTATTGTCTTTTTGCCTCGCCGTGTGTCCCGCCCATTTCCATTTTAACTTTGCAATGACTTGTAGTGCATCGATGATTTTAGTTTTTCGTCGTATGGCTGTGCTATTGACACGATCGCGGAGTTTAAGACCTAACATACTTCTCTCTGTAGCTCTTTGGAATGTTCTGATTTTACTAAGGACATCTTTGTTGGGCGCCCATGTCTGGCATCCATATGTCAGTGTTGGTAGTACATTTGATTCGAAGATTTTCTTTTTCAAGTGCATGGGGAAATCTCCTTTAAATACTTCTTTGTTTTGCCAATATCTTTTCCAGCTTAGTGTTATACGCCTGTTTACTTCTTTTTCTGTCCGGTTTGTAAGTTCTATGTTCTGTCCAAGATAGATGTAGTTTTCTACGTAGTCAATATTGTAGTCTTCGATTATTATGGGTTTTTTATCCTTATTCGTCATAGCTTTTGTTTTCTCCTTGTTCATATGAAGGCCATAACGTCTACTTTCTTTGTCTAACTCTGTTATCATTTCTTGCAGCTCTTCATGACTTTCTGATAGAAGAATTATATCATCGGCGAACCGAAGATGGTTCAAGTGGTCTCCGTTTATGTTCAGTCCTAGTGTGGTCCAGTTAAGGTTTCGAAATATTTTTTCCAGTAGCGCTATGAATAGCTGTGGGGATATACAGTCACCTTGTCTTACGCCTTTCTCTATGGAGAATGTTTCACCCACTGCTTCTAATTTTATTTTGGCATTGCATTTATGGTATATATTTTTTATTAAGGATATGTATTTGCTTTCTATTCCTAGTTCTTGTAAGATTTTCCAGAGCTCACAGTGCTTTATGGAGTCAAAAGCTTTGCTATAATCTATAAATGCCAAATAAAACGATTTTTTAGTTAGTTATATAGTTTGTGACAATTGACTCGGCACGCGTTGACTCGAGGCCACCTTGTCACGACACGGGGTTGAGAAATGCCTACAGGGATGGATCTAGGTACTATATGAAGGTGGGAGCTAGGCCAAGTGTAACTGTAGAATAGAATACATATAAGAATTATTTTATGTTTTATGTGAAAGAGTAGATATTGATACCAAAGCTAGTTAATCTCATACAAACTTAGAATCTATTAGTTATAAAAAAAAACGTTATGGAAAATAACAAAACTAACGTGCTGTTCAGAGGTTTATGTCATCTGACTGAAGAGGTCAATTCATCCTTTTTTCTGATTCAACTAGCAGTAGGTATAAGATGTATGCCCAACACTGGGACAAAACAAAACTGACTGCGAGTTATTGAACATTTTATAGAGATTATTGTTTTGCCTAACAGCTCTGTAGGCATTACCTCTGGTTCCCCTAAATCCGATCCTGCCTGCGGACTTGCCAGCCTGCGGCACATTCCGCTTAAGCTGACAGTTTTACAAATTGATACAGATTCAGAGAACTTTGAAAAAGCCGGCGCAGATTGCGTTTGTCTCTAATGGACAGGGACACTTATACAAAATCCTTTACACGTATACATTTGGAAAGATAAATTTGCAGATAATGGGTAACGGAGCGCCTTTTTACATTTTGTGACTAATGACTCAAGCCATTGATGATTTTCGTGGAAGGATCGTGATTGTTAACTTTTGTAGGTCAAATACGTATTCTAGCTGCCTCTTTTCCATGTGATTAATAATGTCATATAGGTATTTATATCCTGCCTTCTGCAACACAGTTAACACTAAAGTAGAAGGCAGAGCAACACTATATTGTATCCCATTTATCTGTTTACAAATAAAAATCTTTTATCTTGTTTATCCCAGTTTACAAAACAATAACAAAACTAGTTGTTAATAAATCTTCTAAAATACATAAACAGCCATATAGATTACATTTATTGTTCCATTTACAGCTCAAGTAAACATGAATGATTCTTAATATTGCTAAAAGAACTCTCCTAATTAAATCCTTGCTTGCCTGAGTTTCATAACTCGTACACAGCTAAGGACCTGACAAGGGCAAGTGTAGGCTTGCTTCCCACAGTCAATCAAACTTACACAAACTATGTAACTGAGAGACACGTAATAGGTACCTACCTTCCTTGTTTACTAGGGAGAAAACCTAGGGCTGCAATGCATAACATCAGGCAGGCTGCAGCCAAACGCAAACCTATCTCACGTCAAGAAAACTATTCTGCATACTTCTTAAGGACCAACATTTATCCCGTGCGAATAAACCAGCAAAAAGATGTATCGCGTGGGGTTCGTAACTGTTTCTTTTACAAATAGCGTAAATGTATGTGTCATGTGTACAGGATTCGTATGTTTTCAGGTATTTTATTAAAAAAGCGGTCTCATGAAACGATTCTAACACAAGAATCCACTCTATTTTCAATATGAGCTGAGCATGAAAGATAACAAGATCAGAACCTATTCTTAGATATTAGAGAGACTCTTAACATATGATTTGTTGGATGATTATTATGCATCTATTTTAAGTTATGTCGACGACTTAACACAAAGGCTCTCACGCGATGCGTACTGGGAAAATATGAAAACACGTCAATGTGTTTATTGGACCTAATAATGATATAATTGGCTTTTAAAATAAATGCATGATTTTGATACTAAACTTAATAATGTGATTACGTATACTGGATGCTAGTACAAGTACCTATATTTTAAATCTCTGTTACTCCATTTATCTTAGAATTTGAAATAATATGACTTTTTTGAACAGTTTGTATATTTTGGGGACATTTCAGTGCCATCTATCCTGATACCAAGCAAATGCTTGAATAACCTTTTTCATTATTTTATTTAATATCTTAAACACCTCGTCCTACTCACTTAATTTGAAGATTATATCCCTGCCAGATTGGTTGCCTGGAAGAGATGGTTCTTAGCGATAAGGCCAATTAAGACGCTAATTTTAATTTCTATGTTTTTTTTGTATTGTTTTTTATATGTAGTTTTTTAATAAATTATTTATCTATCTATCTAACTGTGAATACTCGTATATGTGTGTATTTTTATGTTTAATGTTTGAGCTAACACTTTTGAAATCTTGTTGTTATGTTACGAAAAATTTGCTAACTAATAATTTCAAGGATAGCAACAGTTCGTGCGTATTAAATTTTTAATCTTAGAAAGCCTAGTGCAGCTAGATTTTTAATCAATACCATTAACTAATCATAAAATTTTAGCCATTGCAAAAAATATCGAATCTATTTTATCGGAATATATTACATTCAGGAAAAGTTGGTTTCGTGTATTCAATTTGTTGTCTACATTTTATGTATTTCTGAGTACCTATATGTAATTTTTATGTGACTTTCCTTCCCTAAACACTTAAATACTTTAAATATATAAGCCAAGGTTTCCTCAACTATAATGCAAACCACGAATGCACTCAAAATTCCGATCGTTGAAGTATTTCTCAACCTTTGGCATGCTCGGAATTACCTTACCGGCGCAGGCGACGTGAATCTGTGATCGATTCGCTTTTATAGCTACTACGAATAATGATGTAGAAACGTAACTGAGCCAACCAAAGAATTCCACGAAGGATAGCCGCCGCCGTTGTGGTTGAGTTGATGGGGCGCAATATTTATTCAATAACCCTGTAACCAATTATAGGAATTGCATTTTGTTATCCGACAATATTCGGCTATCGTAACCAATCATGAGTTAGCGTTGGGTGCAAGTGTATGAGGGAGAAAGTGCAACTCCTTGCAGATTTTGTCATCATCATCATCCTCCACAGCTCTTTTGTCATGCTAAAAGTCTCGGTCCTGTGCCAATCTCGTCGTACAGATTTTGTAAGGAGTTACAATTCTATAGTTTAAGTGGTTCGTAGGTTAACCATTTGTATGTTGAAGAACCAGCATGGTAATGTACCTTCCGGCCTTGAATCCGCTTGCAGGGAATTCACAAAATGTGGACAAGAATTCTGATAATGTACTTGACATTTCACCTTCACCCGTATGTAGGTACATATGCAGCTTAAATTTAAAACACACAAGATCAATATGCTAGTAAATATTTCGGTACTTAACACACAGCGCCGCACTGACCAGCCCTATACAACAGAGTACAAACTAAGCAAACGCTTTCGCTTGAATATCGTATAGGATTTGTCTTGTAAGAGACCCTAAGTGTAGTTTTGGATTTAAGCTTTAGATTTTAAAGCTAGATACTAATGGATATATTATATATTCCAATACATAATAAAATAAAATAATATATATAATAAAATGACTGCTTAATATTAAACTACTACATTGCTCGTTCGTACAACAAATAATTGTGAGTACTGGCGATCAAAGATAACGAGTTAAACGAAATCAAACTGAAAGAGAAACTTTGACATAAAAAGTCAAATTACAAAAGCGAATTTTCGGAAGAAGATACTTGAATGAAAAATTTGAAAGTAGTGATAAGGATTTTGATTTCATTAGCAGTCCACTCCCTAAAATATTCAAAGGATGTTTTTTGTCTGAGGTGAAGCTCATTTGTGTTTTCCATCGCTTTGGAGATTTCTTTGCACATGCATGAGCACAATTCAAATATGAGCTTAATTAATGCAAAATCTACAGAATTATAGCAACATTATTTAAGACCATAACAACAATAACACATTCTATGCATTTAAAACCAAGGAATTAGATGCAATATTTGAAGTCATTCCTATATTAAGCGCACTGTGCACTCAAGCGCTGACCATAATAAAATACCTACGTATATAAGTACAATTATATACGAAGTATTCAATACTTGCACCAGCAAACAGTCACTTTATATGCAACACTAGCGACGTACTATGAATAAATTGAATAACAGGTACAGCAGTCACAAGATCAGGAAAAATAAATTGAAACGATTTCTCAGCGCCTTCCGCTTTACGTCTATAACTTTTCCAATTAGTCAGTCGGGTTTTCCGGCGTTCTTGAGTGACAGACTGATAGAGAATTAATAAAGTTGTCAAATAGATCTTGAGATGGCAACAGGGGTTTCTATCTTCCTTGAAAACATAAATAAATATTCCGGGGCATTGCACACAGCGCCATCTAGCCCCACACTAAGCAAACGTATGGTGGGTACTACATGTATGTACTGTACACATTATCATACTGAAACGAAAGGGTTTTCTGTGAGTAAGGCTACAATTAATTTGCCTGGTCGAAAGACGTTAAGATGAAATATCGCCTAACATGGATCAAGCTAGTTTATGTTGGTTAGCAGCGTAGCCTTTCTATTTGTGGGATATTTACTCAAAAAATTATAGGGTAGGGTAAGGTGGGGAAATGGCGGTCACTTAAATGAAAAACGACATAATTCTTTAATTAATGAGCTTTGCGCAAAAGTAATTAAACTGTCATATAGCTAATTTAGTACACTTTATGATTGCTATGTTATAAATAACCCAGCTATAAGTAGTTTAATTATTTTTATACATTTTTAAATCCTTACATTGACTGGTATTACCCGCACTTTGCGGGCAATGGCAATCACCATGCGGGGTAATAACAGTCGCTCAAAATCAGTAGAGCTTTGCATTTTTTTTTAAATGATAATGACTTAAAATCAGTAAAATAATATTTTAAATGTACCTAACAATGTTTTTATTACAAAAATGAACCAAAGATTATCCAAATAAAAAAATTGACAAATAAAAAATCTTATTTAAAAAGCTACAAATCAAGGCGTTTTGTAACTTTATTCATACGCACACAAGAATCGCATTCGTATTTCTCAGGAGAATCAGCTCCGGAGCATTCTTTGTGTGCCCACTTTCCACAACCTCGACATCTGAACCAAATTTCATTTTTCCCAAATTCATTACAAATGCAACATATTTCTTGATCACTGTCATCTATACTTTCAAGGTTTTCTTCATCTGACGAGTCTGGGATTGACCTGATAGATTTCAGATTTTTCTTTTTCTTCTTAAAAGCCAGAACTTCTTCATCCGAAGAACAATATTCTGAATCGATCCTTGATTTCTTACTGGTCTTAAGTTGTCTTCGTTTGGTGGTGGTGTTCGTCTTTTTCTTGTCAGTTTTCTTGTTAATTTTCTTTTCAGTTGTCTTGTCAATCTTCTTGCTGTCTTTTGACAACTTCTCTGTTAATAGGAAGATTCTTCTTGATTCTTTCTTGTAAAGTACTGAAGGGTATCATGAATATCTTGGAAGCTTTCCGTATAGAAACTCCATCACGCACAGCTCGTACAGCTTTTTCCAAGTCCTCTTTATTCCATTTTACTTTAGTTGTTGTTCTAGGTCTGTTCCGCGGCATCTACGTAACAAAAATAACCAATCATTGGCCACTATTTTCAAATAAATGGTTAATAAAATCGTTCTAAACTTGTGGTAAATTAGCCTTATATTTTCATATGAGGTAATGCCGGTCGGTGACTGCCATTACCCACTTCGAGTAACTGGCATTACCCCAAAACAAAAGAAATGTTTTCTTTGACATTCACAAAAAATCTAAATAAGCTATCAAAAATCAAACCGGCCCATCAAAAGTGATAACAAATTGTTGTAATTGGTGATAAAAGCTAATCAAGCTGTAAATAATATACTTAAGCTTACCTTTGATTGAAAATTCCAATTTTTAACAACAAAACACTCCGAAACATTAACGACGCACTGCCATACTGACGTGCAGTGCAAGATGGCCGCGGCCATGTAAATTAGTTGTCCTCAGTGAAGACTAGATGGCAGCATATGTATCATTTTTTAAATAATTCAGGAACTTAGTATTCCACAGTGACCGGCATTTCCCGCTGACCGGCATTCCCCCACCTTACCCTATTTGTTGTTTGCAGGTATTATTACAGATCAAATTCGATATAACATGGCTTAACGACTGCAGTACTAGACAAACAGGTGAGACCTACAATTTAACGTGTCATCCGACCCACGGAAGCGCCTGAAATGGAATGACACTTTTCACTCACCCATCCAAGGAATGACCGCGTTGACCTTTGCTTTTAACAATGGTAATCGCATTCGATTGCCTTCGCAAGCTGAGCGTTATATTATTAAATAAGCTTCAATATAAAGTTGTCATGAAATATTGAGAAGGTTAAAAGGTTCTATATTTCTGTGAAAGCATCAACAGTAGGTATTCTACAGACATGTTAATAAAGCAAGGTTAGGTCGCAATATTAACCTTTCGATGCAAGGCTAGTTCGTGGGCACAATAATTCTAATGTGAAGCCTGATCGTTAATTTAGTCAAGGAAAATTTATATTTATCGAGAGTTGCGGTGATAAGGAAGATGGAAAAGGTCTTAGGTACGATTCTAAAGGTCGCGTCATGTGCATGAAAATTTCCAGAAGGGAAAATAACACTTTTACACCAAGAGCGGATAAACTGCAACTTATTTTGAAATCGAAGTTTTGGTTTTAGGAGAAAACTTGTAACTTAACAGTTCGGTGTGGTTTTCAAAGTATTTTTCTTGTTGAAGTTATCTCTGTATATATGTAAATAAATGTATTTTCACGTGCCTCATGTTAGGTACAATCTTTTAGTATAACTATTTTTATGATTACTAACTAATATATTACAAATTGGTAAAATTGAGGCCGTAAGGAACCGTAATTGATTTAATAAAATTATTAATAATACGGGTCAGTTATTAGGGAGTCAAATTCAAAAGAGAAACATCAAAATCACCTTATTTAGCATCAACGGAATTCAGACAAGTTTACGTCTTCAGAAACGAAACAAGAGGTATAATTACAGTTTAATGGGTCTATTCATCGTCACAATTAAGTTATGTTACATTAATATGATTCATATGCAGCTTTGTATACTTGATTTCCTACTTAGGTATAAATAAAGTGGTATAATATAGCTTTTGTTCTACTGGTGTCAAGTCTAAAGAATCATTTGAACCCGGATGCTCGGTTCACGCTTCTGCTTTTTACAGATCCGCAAATATTTATTGATACCTAACTACTTTTAGCGGCTTTGGGTTTGTGTGGTCTTGACAGTAAAGTGGAAAATAACAATGTTTTTTGTGAATATTCTGGAAAAATGTACATTGATTTAATTCTCTCAAAATTTCTGATCAATTAGAATCAAACATTCCTAATTATATTTCTGTTGTCATAGTAAATAATATCTGGTTTAGATTGTATCCCATATAACAATAATCATGATAACAAACAGAGTTTTCGAAAGGTCCTGACTGATCGATCCCGCTAAATAAACAATACAAAAAGTGTAATTTTAAACAATATATAATAATATATTTGGTAAGACCTAAAGAATAGTCGATCAAGTTTTTACACAAAAATTAACAAGTCTCTCTTAGCAGATACTCCATTCAGTATCTAAACAACGCAGAATCCATAATACGATTTTACATGTATATATAACACATATACCTACCTATAATTTTGGTACCTATATGAGTGCAGACCACTGAAACATACATGCATATTAATATAACGTTCAGCAAAAAATATACCTACTTAAATAATCTGCAGCTATATGAGTACAAACCACCATAACATTATGTTTAACTATATGGACCTATATGAGTACATACCACTAATGCATATACATATATACCTAGCTATATATTTCCAGCGCAGAGTAAACAAGAGTACATCTTCAGAAGTGGCGTGACCTCAGCCATCCTCTGCCTTTCACTGCAACGGAACAATTGCAGCCGATACGATGGTACACCTATTTGTACAGGGTTACTTGGTTGTTTGTCATAGTACGGCAGTCGTTAAGCCATGTCAGAGGCCCTTAGGGCGGCTTGTTAAACGCTTGACACCAGAGTTGGCCACTCTCATTCGATAAGAAGAAGAAGAAGACTTGGAATTATTTATATCTTACTTAAAATCCTCGGGTTAAAATCATAGAACATTTTCGGAGTCAAACTGACTGAGTTAACATATTGTACGCGTTGAAGGATCAACTGCTGACTGTAAATAATTGTGAAGTTTCCGAGGAGTTAAGAAAAGCCCAAACTTATTCCAAATCAAATAGCTCAATAGTATTCAAACCTTTATTTTGTGTGCCATCGTAATACATAACTATGGAAATAAAATGGAGGGTTATGTCAATAATGCAGTAATAAGTGCAGGAACAGCGAAGACATACATAGAGAATACGCATCAAATTCTTCGTGTTTTGTAAGCATGAAAATATAATAAACTTTAACATGATTGAATATTTCCATAGATAAATAATAATAAATAAATAAATATTCCGGGACATTGCACGCTTGTGTCGTGGAAACTAGATAACGGATATAATACTTATATACTTTTATTTTGTAAATACATACTTATTATACATACAAACTCCCAGACTCAACACAAGTAATTACAAATTTTAAAGTTCATAAATACTTGTGTCATGCGGGAATCGAACCCACAACCCCTAGATTAGAAAGCAGAGCCATTACCAACTAAGCTAACAGGCCAGTCTAATATATAAAATCAATTATAATAAAACACTTATAACCTTTTCTAAGTAAGCCGGTACAAGTTGGAGGTGCAGGTTGTGTGCACGGTTCAATAATCCCGCACAATGTGTTTCATACTATCCGGCCGCGACCGCTGCAATACTGATGTTGTGGTACACGTGAAAATGGAGGCGTTTTACTTTCGTTGCATTTGTGGGTAGATTGAAAAATATCAAAATTTGTAGTTAGAATCGGAATCAGGCTCGGCTAGTTTTTGATATGGAAAATAAGAACAAAAATTTGAAACAGCACGTAGAAACATTTATTTTACACCAAGGATCAGTGGTCAAAAAAATGTGTGTACCTCGTATAGCACTATTAATATTGATAAATTACTATACAAGTTAGCTTTTTGTATTTCCAAAACTGTAATACTCTGGTTATTTTCTTTTAGTACGACTTCTATACTTGGGTAGACATTAGCTATCGCGGCTTTGGTCATTTGCGGTAAAATGCCATTAAATGGTTTGTAACTTTAACGCGCCTATGATATTTAAACATCTCATCAAAGTATGCTTTGCGGTCGAATAATATGAATAACATTGTTGTTAAACGAGCTCTTAATTCAAAAATACTGTAAAACTGCATCAATTTAGCTTCCTAAATACATGTATTCATGTATAGTTATGTATTGTAACGTCAATCATAACCGCAGTTTGATGTACCGAAATAATTTTGATTATGCTATTGACCTTTTTACTATGCAGAGAACCTTAACAGTTGAAATATGCGCTCATAGCTTACATAACATTAATATGCTTTGGAGAATTAAGATGCTTAGCGCCATTATTAGAATGCTATCTTAAGCGTATGTAAAGAAAAGAGGCGGGCCCAATAAGCTGCCTTGTGCAACGACAGATTATATCTTGAGTCTTGACGATTAAAGAAGACGTGTTTGATTGTAAATTGGTTTGATAGGATAAGAATTATACTTATTATAGTGGGTCCCAAAAGTTGACGAGTTTGGACTACACATTTTTCAATAGAACAATTTGTTTTTCAAATAAAATAAGCGAACTTTCTTGTTTTGCGAACAAAAACTAAAAAAAAATCGTTTAAGAGAAACACTGTCTGCTGTAACTGCGATACAATTGTGAAAGATAAATAAAACAATACCTACATTTATATATATCTTGCTAATCTGGATATCACCCGCTTGTCTGATACCAATTTACTTCATCATCATCATCATCAGCCTAATGGGACCCTCTGCAGGGTATAGGCCTCCGCCCTCTTATGCCAATACTCCCTGTATTGCGCTGTTCTTGCCCAGATGTACAATACCAATGTACGTATACCAATTTACTTATAAGTAAGGTAATTATAGCATTTCCGATAACAGCATATTTTCCAGGATCAAAGTTATTATCTACATTGCCGAATCTACAACAGTTACGTGCTTCATTCGATAGATCATTAATCAAACTAATCTTGTTTATTATCATGTTATTTATATTAGGCTCTATGTTGATAGTAATAAGAGTTATCAAAATATTTGGTTCATGTCAAAATATAAATTTAATAGCGAAACCCGGCAGCCTTGGATACTGATTCGTTGAGGTGTTTTGTTGCAATTCTGCGGCTTTGTGAAATACTAGACCAGTTCTATACTATTTAGTTAGTGCTTGTAACGGTGACTAACTGAATAATAGCAGATTGTTTACTGTCTATTTACTCACAAGTTTCTAATTTCGGTGAAAAAGTGATCTAAATGTACATTGGAACACACGAAAAAATGTGTCTGCAGTTCTATGATTGTGTATACCTGAACATATTAATATTAACAGAATCAACATTTGCGTGCTAATATGATACTGTAACTTTTAGCATGCCTTCAAGTAGCTCGGTAGCAATTAGATTTCCACTTCTGATCTTAATGGAACGCCAGATATTTGCCTATAGATGTCACTAAATTACGTCAGGGCACCATAATATGGCTGCCATGCTAACTTTTACGTTAAATAACTGCGACTTGCGGCAGCACTTCTTCTTCTGATCTGATTTGACCTTCAAGATCATATTGCACGAAGGACACCTGAAAAAGTTTGGTATCTTTACAATACTTAAGCGAAAATTGTTTACCCTGCGAACTAAAATCCAGGGTCTTTAAATCCAGAGTTAATAGGTACTAAATAAACGTGTTACACCCTAGGCTGCACGTAAAAAAGATAGCCTTAATGTTATAAGATAAGGCTACGCAATGTACCAGTAATAACTTGTTTTTTTTTTTATCTAGCGAACAAAATTATTTATTTAAGCAAAAAAACTAGGGTAACCTGTGATGTGGAGTGCAGGTTCTTCCTTAGCTAAAATGTAGTTAGAACATTTTAGTTCAGAGTTTCACCGTGGTATTTTGCTTGAAGTCTAATCGCAATGCAGTCTATCCAGCTCACTTCGGCCTAGCCTCTCACAATTAGGTGACTGACATTCCACAACTACAAATAAAGCTATAGCTTGAACGAGTCTTGAAGTATTTGAAACATTTGTCATAAGAACAGTAGCTAAATAGGGTCCATAGATTTTTATTACGATAATAGGCTAGTTAGAATTAATTTGTCGTGAGATAATAGTTTAGTTGTATCACAGACAATTAGCACTCTACTTTTTTGATTAACAATAAGGAAGTATTATATCAATTTATATCTCAAACATTGCTAAATTCGGTGCTGTAAAAAAATCTAAACTATATAGGTAAGTACTTAAATATGACGTTAATATAAGATGTCAACATCACAAAATATGATAAAATAAAAAAACAACAGAAAACCGAACGTTACGTATGTATTTCATTTAAAACATCGTCAATACACAAAATACAAAAGTAATCTGACTCGTGAATAAGCCAATTTTGATTGAAATCCGATGCATGTGACCTGCACTATAGAAAACAAGCATTGTGAAGTAAATTATTTACCAGCAGAGTTTCGCTGAAAGAGCATAATGACTGAGGACGCTATTCTTTTAGCATGAAGTCATTCATACAAATATCTCGATATACAGCGTGTTTTATTTATTCATCTATTAAACTTTACTGGTTATTGTTTTTTCCATTTCAACTGTTTGCGAGGGAGTCAAAACCCTCGGTAAAGAGACATACAAATGTGTACCTACGCCTAAAAGAAAAATGTAATTACCTAATTGTTAACATACCTTAGAAATTTATCAAAGTTTATTATGTACTGCTATCAATTATTATAATTAATATCTGCTATTTAGTATGTATATAATATTTTCTTTATTGTTACTAATAATGTCTGGAACGAGAAAGCAATCACACCGCGACACAGGTTCGCCTAGTGCGGTGTTTATAGTGCATTTATATTATAGTTATGTTTTTGGAGCAATAAACGAAATTTATTAGTATTATTACAACTCGAAGAAAGAGATTGTCGTTATAAACGGCCATTCAATATATAGAAGAATAAAAACAAAAATCAAATTTAATAGACATGATTATTAAATTGAAATACAAATTCTTTTGTACTCTTAAAACCTTTCCATTTTTGTATCCTTTTGGATATCCAGCATAATCTAAACAAGATTTTCTTAGTAGACACACGTAATGGTATCGTTTTCGTAGCGAACATGAACTTAACCGTTCACTATCATCAGTATAATGTAAAGTTCAAGGCAACGCTGACCGAATGCAAAGTACCTACTCATTATGTCTCATCTCAATTTACACAGCTTTGTTTTACTCATAGGTCTTGTCAACACTTAAATATAGATACTTACGAAAGGATAAAATTGTATGTTTAAAGTTCTGACTGGGATGTAATAGTCAATATGGACCACAACTGCGGCTAGGGGCTAATTTATATTTAGAAGTGGGTCGCGAAATACGGAACCTTGAGAACCGTTTGCCGCTTCAAAAAGAGCCCAGAATCATGGCCCCAAATTCATTCGCTCCGCGTTACACGAATTCCAAACGAACAACGGCACACAAAGGAGCATCCCGTGCGTTGAAGACAACAACATTATTGTTTACATGATTGTTTGATTCGTCACATGAATGTGGAATAAGCATCGTCGCGCGTCAGTACAGTACCCCGTGCCGGCCTACTCACCGGCGAAAACTGCGAGAAATCGCCTCTTTTCTGAGAAAATCTAAAAAGGTCAAATTGGGTCCCTACCGTGTTAAAAATAACAATTGAAAAACGTTTGAATCCAAAATCAAATTTAGTGTCAAATTTAAAATTGCAATTCCAAAATGTCGGGAAGTCGAGTTCGATAATCAAATGTGTCGATGTCGCGTGTAGAATGTGAGTCGATGGCGGGCAGCGTGGTGCGGTATGAGCGGTACCGCAAGGGCCCGCGCACGCCGCGCTCCGCGCATGCGAGGTACTACTACACCCGCTCGCTGGTAGACCCGCCGGTCAAAAGGAGGCCGTATGCGGTCAACAGGACGAGGTGAGAACTTTAGACATCACATGGAAACTCTTTGCTGTAGAACTGTTTGTATGGATGTGCTGGAAAACTCCTTACTGGTTCCTTATGGATTACTTGGATTGCGTTAGCGTTCTTTAATCTGTGGTTGGATCTCAAAATCGATTGTTTTGCTCGTCCTGACTTGGGCCAGTAATCTAAGCTATGTATTGATATCGAAATCCAATTTCTTTTTTATCGTATGAGCGAAGGCGTAGGCTAGAGTTTATTTTTTGACCAATATTTTAAGCGACTCAGGATGACTGTATAATAATAATATAATTTATAGCAGAAATACCAAAGAAGATACATTATTTATTAAAAACTAGAACTTAACATTTTCGTTCCTTACGGCTTGGAAAATATTCAAGATATAAAGTACAATGGCTGCAAAGGGCATCTACATAGTTTAAGATGAACATTCACATTTCAACATTCACGAGGATTCCTAACTAAAGGTTATTTTGTACTAAGCGCCCGGTAAACGAAGATGCGATGCCTTATTTGATAGGTCTTTTAAATTGTTATAGAAAATATCGATTTGTTATATCACGATATTTACTCGTGGCTGGACAAAAAATGCTGATTATGTTTGAGATAAATTTTGCTGTATACATTCCGGTGATGTATTGTTTGTTTTAACATGTTGAATCAAAAGGGAGGGATAAAAAGATGGGGAAAAGTAATGCAGAAATAATGTTTTGTTTACTGCACAATTGGTGAAGATTTGGAAACAAAGGCAGGTTTTATCTATAGCAAAGGACTGCATCCGGGCGCCGGGTGTCAAGGGGGCACTGAGACCTTTCGAGAAAAAACGTCTACCCATTCTAATTCCTCTAAATAACCTAAGTGCTAACAGGGCTAAAAGTGCCACTGACGCATTATCTTTAGAACGCTTTTTATTTTTTCCACAACTATGTAAAGTAATTGGATAAATAACATATTGATGGTGTAATGTTTTGTATTTATAAATAACTACGAAACCTAGCCACAAGAGTAGAGTCAACCCGTGTCAGGAATGCTCAGCACGTTTATTGGCTCAAAGCTCGCCGTCTGACCCTGTCGGAGATAGATCACGCATTTAGCGATAAAGTCATAGACGAAATAACCCAAAGATAACATAACCTTTTACATGTGTAAACTCTGTATAGACCGGTCTAATTATGTTATGTCGGGAACAATCAACGACCATGCGTATCATGCGATCAAATAAAAAAAATATTACGTAATTCTCTAGAGACCCTGCCAATTATCCTTTGCGACGTGAGATAGGAACGAGGCGATCAACAATAATATATTTTTTATAAAGAATTTCGACGTTTTAGACGGTCATTATGATGAATTTGCCAATGAGAACTCTTCTAATTAATCAATTCTGCTGGGAAAATATTTACTAATGAAGCATTAAACTCAAATATACCTAAACCTAGCCACTCGTATATATATCTTCTTCTTCTTATGGTGCCTCTCCAACTAGTGAAGGTTTGCAGTCAGCTCTGCATACTTTATTTTAGTCATTGACAAGCGAAACAATTTTGCGCCATTTCTGCAGGGTGTTTCACATATTCGGAACGTTTCAGCTCGGAAACGAAACACCACCGAAACTTCTATGATTGGTGGATACTGTCAATGGTTAAAATAACTCAGTTTTGGCGTCTTTGATTGGCGTTTCGTTTCCGAGCGGAAACGTTCCAAAATTTATGAAACACCCCGCTGATCCCGGTCCATTCTGGAATGTTCGTATGTGTGAGTATGAGTATATGTGTGCAGGATCTTTCTCTATAATGCCGTGTCTATACTATAAAGTCATTGAAGGAGTTAGTAAAAGGTGGCTCGCCTCCACGACGCCACTCATTGAGACTAAGGACAGCTGCTACACGCACTGACTAGTCGATTCAATCAATATGTTGTCAATGTATTTGTTTCTCAAAAGTTGTATCTTTCTTTGATTCGTATTTCCTCTTGAGTGAGGATCGTGACTCCCCTGCATAATTGTTTTTAGGTGGGTTCTCCTATTCTCTTCCACGGAAGACACAGATGTTCTCGAATTTTGTGGGCTGAGAATCTTGTTCTCAGATAGGTATAAAAGATCTCAAAAATATACCAAATTAGCAAACCCGGCGAACTCCGTTTTGCCACCAGATGGGTTCCTTTTTTATATAAACCTCTCGGAGCCCGAGACCTTTCCAACGAATGCAAAACCTTGGAAATCGGTTCGTGTGTTCTGGAGTTATAGCGTCAGGAAGCAAAACCCGACTTATTTTTATGTAGTAGAAGAAGATTAGATAGATCTAGATTAGATTTTAAGTTTTGGTCTCCACTTAACGATAAACGACTAAACACATAACTGTGACAAATGTATGTGCTTCATGACATCTTTGCCTTGTTATATTAGACGATATCGGAAATTTAGTATTAAAATTAGAGCAAAACGTATTGACGAAACGCGGAAACGTAACCTTACATTTAAATAATACAATTTATGAGAGTAGTAAAATAGTTACAATTTAAGGCATATGTACATGTGTAATGTGTGTGTAAAAACTAGTGTATCATCATTATTTATCATCCATATAGTATTATGTATTGTATTGTTTATTATTATTTATTAGTGTATTATCTGAGTTTGTATTGTGTTCTTTCACTTATTTATTTATTTTACGTATTCTTGTACACCGCCTATTTAAGATTCGAAATCCTGTCCATCCAAAGGTTACCTGGAAGAAATCGCCTAAGGCGATAAGGCCGCCCAATGTGCATTAAATTAGTTTTTAAATTTCTTTTTATATAGTAATTTCTTTGGTGTGCATTAAAGACATATCTTATCTTATCTTATGTACTTAAGTACACAGTTTAGTTTGTTTACCGATATATCTAAACATAATACCCTATCAACATGTTTATTGATCACTAGTTTCTATCCGCTATCAATATAGTAACTAACGAGCGTTCAGTTAGATCTGTTTATTATTTGGAATTTCAACCTGTCTGTATATCAAAACAATTTGATCTTGAATGCTTGTACGAGCGTAAATATAATCAATTTACCAATACACAGCCTGGCTCTACGATTTATTGAGTCTACAGAATTATAACTCTTTACAAACATCTCTTTGAAAAATGCTTCCACATTTCAACTCGGTTCTGTCTGTATGTATTTGTTGTTTTTGATATATATTGCTTAAATGTTTGCCTGACTTGTTTGTTTTAACTTTTTTTTTCTTATTTTACTCACCACTCACACACGAATCTTGGACGAAATTATTTTCGATGGCGAAATTAGCCGAATGCTGCTGTTGGTCACAGTTGGTCGACAAAGAGTCAGGTAAATCGCGGCGGCTTCACTTGTCCATCTGGTGACAATTATTTTTTAGACTTAGTTTCGTTTCTATACCATCTTTATTCGTAGCAATGTACCAATACATTGCCTGTCTCTTCAATAATTATCTTGAAAATATGTAGAACATGATATTGTGAATATGAACAAAAACAAGCTTTAGCATATTATGAAATTGTTTAGCAAATTTTTGAAGCCTAAGTGACTGAAACTAATCAGTTTTAGACTGGCTAGAATTAGTGTTTTTGATGATAAACTATGTTCATGACATTTGAATAAATATAATGTTATTGAAACTTCACTAATACTGTTCACGCAAATCTTATTGTGACAAAACGAGTCAAAATTTCAAGGAAAAAGCAATAATTATTTTTAGTTAGAGATTCTACTTGGATATGGTTAGCTGAAATATATATTATATAAAAAAATAACTTATTTAGGCAATTACACCGCCTTTTTATAATTCTTAGTAATGTCCATCCAAAAGGTTGCCTGGAAGAAATCGCCTAAGGCGATAAGGCCGCCCAATGTACAACACTATTATATATAAGCTTATTTCCTGTTTTGTTATTTCTATGTTTTATGGTGTACATTAAAGATATCACTATATCAGTCAGTCAGTCAGTCACCTTTGAGTTTTATATATAAAGAATAAACTGTTTTTATTTTTCTTCAAGAAGTCAGCACAAGACATTCTAGCCAGTAAGTATTTTCAATTACTAAAGAGAACTTAGTAGAAACTGATTTTGTTACAATAGTTTCTACAAAGTTTGCTTTCAGTATGTTTCGGTCATTGTAACCAACCAGCTGCCTAGATTCTGACGAAACGTTGTCAAGCATGACTGCATATTTCGTGCTACGCTTGTAGCTAGTTATTATTTTTATTTAAATGGTAACACTGAACACAATTCATTAGCCAATGGAATCCGTGAAAAAAGAAATTTAATGTTTTGATATAAGTGACAGCTATAATGTTTAAATAAAAAATATATTCCGGGTCATTGCGCACAGCGCCATCTAGCCCTACACTATGCAAAAGTTTGTATCGTTTATTGTTTAATTCACATGAAAAACTGAACTGTTTTAATCAACTTTATACTACTTCTTTTCACTTAAGAAATTTGCTCTCGTCTATGCCTCTGCCACCATTCCAAATTCACATCACAAGATTAAAAAATGTCACTAATTCACTAAAATGTCACAGCACAAGATTAAGGATAACCTTAATCTTGTGCTGTGACATTTATTACATCTTCATTATTATATATACTTAGTCATTTAAACTTTGGGTTATGAAAATAACAAATGTAAACTAAAACGTGTGTCCATGCAAAGTTGTCTTACAAATTTAGTCTCTAGCTGACCCATATGAATTGCATAGAACAGTGCCGTCAGTGACCGTAAACTTATGTCTTATTGTCGTTAAGCCATTAACCTACTGACCTTCATGTCTACCGCCTCCTTAAAGTATTTAACAAAAAACATTAGAGAATGCATAACTAAGTGAACGAAACACATGCCCTAAATACCTTTGACAAATTTTGACTCAAAAACATGATGCCTTATTGGGGGGGTGCGGCAGTGAGTCGGCGAACCAGTCTGGACGAGGCGGCCAACCGGGACGCGCGTGCTGACTCGTCCTCCTGATGATGGAAACCTCAGATTTCCGAAACTTGTCGAGCTAATTTTTCGACGTAATTTTTGACGTAAATGCTAGCCGGTTAATACAACTAAATGATGCCTTATGTTTAGTTCCTAATTTGTGACCTTGTTACATATGTCAGAACTAGTTTTATTTAATTTAGTAATTTATACTAACTAAAAAAACGTACACATAGAAAAAATTGACAGAATACGGATCTCGTGATTTAAATTATGAAATATCATCATATTTGAGAGCGCTATACAATTTACAAATAAGTTCATCCCGTTGCTGTTTACAATAAGAATGCAACTTAGTAAAATAAATTTTGAAATTCCTTGCTGTTTTAGCCCTATAAAACCAAACTTTAAGACCAGCAAATACAATTTAAAAACAATCTAACCTTCCCTACCTTGTCCACAGATGTCAGTCCGCTCCAAAAGTAATGGATAGCCACAGTAGATCGGCGTCCCCGAGGGAGCCCACGCGGCCGCAGCACCGCCCGCCCTCCCCGCCCGCCTCCCCGGGAGCCTTCGACAACAGGGCCTATCAACATGACGATGCAGACCCGAACCACAACGACTCCTTCACCTCAAACGCACCCAATCAAAACGGACACAGCAAAGAACCAAACGGAGACACGAAACTACCCGAAGCGGTAAACCTTGAACTGATCAACTTGACGCCAAAGAATGGGACTAAGAAGAAGGATGTGGAAGTCGATATGAACGCAAGCAACCCCTATGACGAGTACTTCGTGCCTGTTAATGAACATAGGAAGTTTATGAGGTGAGTGGAGTTGATTAGTTATGATTTTACATGCGAATTAATAAGCAATCTATTTGCGAAAGTTAAGGTCTTAAGCTGTCAATGTCCGGTGTATATACCTATATAATACGATACCCACTTTTGATATCAGTTCTACCGGTATTTAAATATCTATATCTATAGGTACTATTGGCGCTCGTTTAGTAGTGAATAAAACTCTTCATGAAGAATGTAAAGAAACTGAAATAAAAATAAATACATAGAAGAAAACCAGCTTATGTCACAAGAGGTAACTTTATTGGTACCAGTAGTGACAGTTATTATTCAAAATTCAAATTCAAAATTATTTATTTTCGTAAAAATGCACACATACAAAATATCTCTAATGCACCGTACTAGACGCCGGTGCGTCTGTGTCACGGTGATTAGCACCTTCCGGGGTCTTATTTTTGGAAAGTATACATTTTAAATATTTACTTTTACAAAATAGAATTTAAATTACATTACATTAAATGAAATATAGTAAAATTACAAACATCAGAAAAGGTCAAATTGATAAGTATTTAGTCAAAATAATTAATGAAAAAATTATGTGGTTAGATAACAGACAAAAAAAGTACTCAGAATTCTAACTAAACCCAGTTCTAAATAAACCACAATTAAGTCACAGTCATTACTACAACGTCGACCATAACATGACCATAACCTTCACCAAATAACGGTAGCAAATATCAATCAAAACAAACGGAACTAAACCGCAATCTTATTACGATTATTGCGGATACTTTTATTACATCCAGCTATAATAGGACGACTACAATAATAATGTAGTTACCTATAAATGATTTTTGATCAAAGTAAATGAGAAAATGTAATGGGGAAGATATAGATCACGTACGTAAAACATAATGGTATAAGCCGTAACTTACTCTAAACTTAAATTAAATCTCATAATTACGAACACGTCATTATAAGATTTAATTTAAATGCAACAATAGATTTTTCTTAATTAGTACCCATAACACAGGCGTAAGCTTAGTATGGGGCTAGATTGCGTTGTGTGCTATGTCCTGAAATAATAATTTGTTTATTATTGTTGTAAATGTGAAATGGTACTTGAACCAATATGTCAGTAAATATGTAACTTGAAAAGTATAGTCTTACAAATCAAGTTAAAAATAACAGTAAACTAACAAAAAAAGTTTGCAAATAATTTAAAACCTCATATCAAAAATGTAGAAAGTCTAAATCCAAATTACCTATTGCGATTTGTTTATCTTATTACTCATTAACACTACACGCGTCCTAATTACATTATCTTTCATTTATTATCGCCTAATTAATAGTTAATCGAAGTAGCGAGGATAGCGGTACACTTACTATAGATATAAATCTCAAATACCGTTTAATATCGGCTCTAAAGTACATTACACTATGTGGGTAGGTGGTGACCCCCAAGGCTTACCACATACCTTAACAAGTTAGGTCGTGGATGTAAATCTTGTAAATTTTGCATTGTAAATCTTGCATCCCCTATTTCACCCATTTAAAAATGGCATTTCCAAAAATCCATTCTTAGCGGATGCCTACGCCATAGCATCTACCTTCATTCCAAATTTCTGCCCAATCCGTCTAGTGGTTTGGGCTGTACGTTGATAGATCACTATATCTGTCAGTCAGTCAATCAGTCAGTCAGTCACCTTTGAGTTTTATATATATAGATCACGTGTAAAAAATGAATAATAGCTCTGCTGAAGTACCTATTTATTAAAATTCTACTAAATAAAATTAAACAACTAAACCGTAGAACAAAAGACTTCAACGCGCATCCCTCATCTTTGCATAACTTTCATAAGCTTATACCCATTTCTTAGATCTCTTAAGAAACTTATCTGCTTTATAATGTAAAAGATCTTTAGTGAAGTGACACTTACTTCATAATAACTTCGTAATAAGATGAAAACAATACGCAACTTTGTAGCAAACTAGCCAGCTTGAAATCGCAAGTTCATTCTTAGCCAATAATTTTAGACAATCGATGATGAATCAGTCAAAATAAGTTCCCCGAAGCGTATCAGTGGAATTAGTCACAGCCCGTATTTCCGTCCACCTTCGAAGCCTCAAGGACAAGCTGAAACCATTGATTATAAACCTGTTGATAAAGCATAAAATAGTTCTTAGAGCTGTGATGTCGACCAAGGTTACTTTGACGAAAGTACGAATGACTAAATAGACAAGAAAAATTGTTAGGATTAGTTATATTGCTAAATTATTGCTGATTTATATTATTATGACACAATAATATGCTAAAAGTATGCATTACAAATTAATAATGCTGTAGGTATCATAAAAAGTAACTAAAAAGGAGATTTTTTTTATAATTTTATTGTAATGTATTCATAACTTTATTAACTTGGTGATTGTTACAGCAATTTATGAAATTGAGAAAATACATACATATATATTTTTTACATTAAATAGGCTTACGTTTTACTATAGCCTGCCTGATGTTAAGCACCACTAAAGTCTAAGATGTAGCACGCTTGCCTAGAAGAAACCTATTTACTCTAGATTAAAATAAAATAATTATTAATATTTTAAAAAGGTGCAAGATGCAAACGAAATTATAAATCAAAAACTATGATCAATCAATAGAAAACATAATCTGTGTCAGTACTTTACTGTGAAATTGAAATTGCCAATTTTCTGCTCTTTATTGAGTACCGTGAAATAAGTACCTAGAACAATGAGGATGAAGTTAACTGACAACATTGTTTTAGGGCAAAGACCTAGTATAGGTACTTGTCCAAACTTGACATATATGTACTTTGTCATTCCTCTTTTTAAAGAAATGAGTAACGAGTAGAACCATCTATAAATATATATATAAAAATCAAAGGTGACTGACTAACATAGTGAACTATCAAGGCACAGCCCAAACTAGTAGGTGGAAACTACTGTGCATCCACTAGTTACTTAATAAAAGTATAAATATATTTTCTAGATATCAAAGAAATGGTCGGTTTCTTCTAGACAAGCTTACAACCTCCATCAGATTATTATTTACAACTTCACTATCGGTAGCCATTTGGTAAAGTGGACTGCAACGCAAGTCTTACTAAAATAAAAATTATACCGTTATGCGCAATATAATTAAACGCTTGATTAAATATCATTCATTTGTAGGTACTTTGATTAGATCAGCCAGACTGTTGAGTATCACCTTTTCTTCTTGTTCACTTCTCGTAAAATAAATACAATAAGAGAAAGCCGAGACTGGCTGATAACTCGCTACGGATGATGATGATCCCAAATATCGATGACAAAAATTGAGCGTTTTGGCCCAGAATTATCTACATAAAAACATATATATAGCATATTATATACTTTACTTTTTATTGCAAAATTAAGAAGAAAAAACTCAAGCGACGAGTTTAGAGTAACCTTACTTAACTCAGTTATTTTTTTTTTCTTTTTTACGTGGGATAGGTTTACGTTTGAGTACAGCCTGCCTGATGTTAAGCATTGCTGCAGCCTAAGGTGTAACACGCTTACCTAGAAGATACCTATTACTCTAGATTTGAAAACTCCTAGATTGATTTGATTGATTTGATTACACATGTCTCTATAACCTCAACCTATTAAACCCATAGTCCACAAAACCCAGTGAACCACGAGCTTTATCAACAAACAGCTGCGTTATGCAAGTGCCCAGTGAGGCGTGACGTCATTTAATCTATTTCATTTGGCCCATTGCAGTTGATTTGTCACGCGATCTGCATATATGTGACAATGTTGACTGTGCGTTTTTGGTGTATAGACAGTTTTATAGACATCCCTCCTTGCCCGTATCTCTATTCCCCTTGAACTATGATTTGTCGGTCTTCAAGTCGAGAGTAAACCGGTTTCTTCTAGGCAAGCGCGCTAGATCGTAGATTACAACGTTGCTTAACATCAGGCAAATTGTAGTCAAGCGTGAGCCTATCTCAAGTAAAAAAAAAACATACGTTAAGATCATAATGGATTTGTAATTAAAGAAATTTTAAGAGCGTCAGTGAAAAGTAAATTTACCCTGTATATTTAGTATGTTACCTAGTGATTTATTTGTTGATAGTTCTTAATGTGTAGTCAAAACACAAATGACACTTAATAAAAAACTTTTTCAGTTTCAGTTGGCTATTATCTATACTAATATTATAAAGCTGAAGAGTTTGTTTGTTGTTGGGAGAAGTCGCAGGCACAGCTAGTCATAAATAAATTACTATTTTTTAGTTTAGTTAGTTTCTGCTCTCACAACACACATCAACGTAAATATGAAGCTTATAAGTTAGTGTAGAAGTTACGAGTATATTACGTTTATAATCAACGCCTAACAAACTAACCCACGCGCGTTGACAAATTTATATTGTCCCGTATAATAGAGCGGTACCTAGCGACCTTGGGCCACTAAAATACCAAATTAAATATGACTAGTCAACGACGTAAGTTCTTTCGTGAATTATTTATTAATAGGACAGAAACGTGTGGAGAATTAATCAGTTTTGAACGGTTTGATAGTAAATTTAGATGTTTTTGATAGGGATAATTTTAAATGCATATGATATACTTATTATTATGAGAATTGCCATCAATCATCCTTGCCACTCCGGCAAAAGAATCAATTTCAGAATTGGCAATGAAATTAATGTGATACTTGTAAAAAAAACCCTACTGAAAAAGCACAACAGTACATCGAAAGTGACTTAGTACTCGAAATATACATATCTCTATTCCACTTGAACTATAAATTGTCGGTCTTCAAGTCAAGAGTAAACCGGTTTCTTCTAGGCAAGCGCGCTAGATCGTAGATTATAACGTTGCTTAACATCAGGCAAGTTGTAGTCAAGCGTAAGCCTATATCAAGTAAAAAAAAATCTACACCATAAAATTGTTGCACCCTTTGGTGCCAAAATACGTTACGTACTATAGTAGTCTGTAATGACAAACTTTTTAAAAGTGGAATCTTGTTTAAAAAATTGAATTTAATCAGTGCCATAAAAAGCTTTCATTGATGTAAAGATTTTGCCTGTTAAATGTGCTGGATCTGTAACAAGAGTTATACAAACTTTTAATTAAAATCTTTTTTTTTATATTCCACACAAAACATGTAAATCGTTAATCGTTAGCAGGTCGATAATTAGATAATTTCACAGTTCGTTACATCGTCCGGTGGAAGGGTGTGTAATTATTTAAGAATTTGTAATTACATACGTCTTACGATCCTACATTACTACACCAATAATGCACGCAAACTAGATTACACGCCAAATGAGTTATTACTTACCTAATACTTTACATATTGTGTACTTTACATACATGTAAAGGTATTGAGCACATTTGCCAATATAGTTAAGGAACTAATTTACTTCAATATTCAATCTTAATATATAAAACTCAAAGGTGATTGTCTGACTGACTGATATAGTGATCTATAAACGCACAGCCCAAACCACTGGACGGATTGGGCTGAAATTCGGAATTAAGATAGATGTTATGACGTAGGCATCCGCTAAGAAAGAATTTTTGGAGTTGTCACTTTTAAAGGGGTGAAATAGGGGATGCAAGTTTTACTTCTATCCAAAAAATTCTAATCATACTATCATTATTTGATCGGCTTTTAGCCTTTTTTATATTGCGTGCAGTTTCAAAAAAAAACTAGGTGTAATTGCAAATATCTATCTTTTAATATACCTATATATAAGTATCTAAAAAGTTAACTGTTAAAATAGCGGCCTCGGCAACTGTCGAAACTATGCATACTGACTAAAATACATAGGCATATCAATAAATCACAAACTATCAACAATAATGTTAAAACTTCTAAATATAATAAAAATTTGCAAAAAATTCTTATCTAGCAACCAAACCATCCAAATCAATGATCCACCAAATTATCACATTACCACATTTTTCAGAACAGGGTCAATTTTATGCTCATCATTATACTTTTGGCGAAACTTTCTCTCGCGAAAGAATGCCGAATGGCAACTGTTTATCCCACGTTTGTTTCAAAACCGGAAAGTAAAGATGCACACACACATTGGGTAATTCCGGATGTTTAAACACAATATCAAACGATAAGTTTGTGTGTACTAGTTTAGTTAGTAGGGGCTGTCACCCCTAAGATAGGTTAAACACTTTTCAAATAAGAAGTATATAAGCATACATATTGTTTTTTTTTCTATAGTAGGTAAGTGCTCTCTACAAAATATGAACTCTAATATGATGTTACGTAGCAGTTTTTGTAAGTAAACAATAAAATCAAAATAAGCATTTATGTAAAACACAAATACCAAGGAATTTCATCCCTAGAACTAGAGTATACGAGTATATGTATATAGACATACATTCTAGTTAGTGGTTTTATGTACCACTAGACCAAATAATATTAAAGTTCATCGTAGTATCTGATAAATTAGTGTAATTAATATATTTCCCAGAATTAACTATTACCTAATTAAAATCAAAACGGCGCTTATGCAATGCATTATGCTCGTCATTATGCATTATTACATTACAATGCACTGCTGCCGACAGTTCAAACCCTCCGCTAATGGTCACGAATTTGATTGGAAACGTTAAAAAAATCAAAGTTAAGGTTAAAACCAATAAAGAAATACTTAATGGTCTATCTAATTCAATTGACATTGTCTTTACTAGGCTGCCTATCATTAAATAAATCGTAGAAATAAATAAATATTTCGAGTACATTTCTCACAGCGCCATCTAGCCCCATCTGATCAAACCCGAGATGTGAATTATAGTCATGTTATCAAGTCAAAACCAATTGATTAGTTCAGGAATTACGATATTGTAAACAGACATACATACAATATCTACTAATAACACTTTTTTGTGTCAGTGAATAAAAAATGGAGACCCATTTAGTATGAAAGCGTTAAAGCATAATAAGTTTTTAAGTTTAACAATAAGTACGTCTTAAACTTAGTCATAGCCTAAGTCCTAAGTAGGTTAACAGCTCCACGTTTCGTATCCGGCAATTTTCTCCGACAAAATATAATAACTTTAAATTGTGTAAACATCGAACATGAAATATTCAAACCAACTTCGATTATTTCTGGTCACCGAGCTTTGTTCGTACAAATTACGTGTTTAAACGACAGTTCCAGGTTTCTCAACTTACCTATTGTTTCAAGCGTGCAGGTCCGGCAGAAAGTTTACATGATTTTTTACATCTACAGATATGTTAGCGTGTCAGACACGTACTGTAACAGACAATAAACTGTGCATTACAGTACCAGCAGTCCCATCGACGTTATACATGTGAGGCCCATTTACATATCGTCTTAAACACATTTACCATTTTATCGCGTTTTTATTAGGTCGTCTTGTTACTTAGTAATTTTGACGCTAAATGCATTTAAAATTTGCTATGCAAGTGGTTATAAAATTATGGGCAAAGTATTCGTTATGCCAGGATCTAATTTATCTCCATGCCATACTTCATCCCAATCGGTTCAGCCATTTAAGCGTGGATGTAACAAAAACGCACACTTTACGTATTGTGTAAGACTGGATTTGATACGTATTGTGTAAAGATAATAAAATCTAATATATAGGTATTTTGCAAATCGTACCAGCGCAGACAAAATATTCTTTTCGCGCACACTGGCCGGGCACGTTCTCTGTCACTATATCTGTGATTGTAAACAGACTTTAAGAGTTCAACCACAAAAACAAAAAACACTTTGCCACATATTGTGAGAAAGCCGTTGCATATTCAGGCTGGATTGGATGAAAGAGGCCGGCGACAAAAGTATCCCACAATGGGACAAGTTGGTTGGTCGCGGTATACCGTGAAAACACATTGGCATTGCTTTTCAATGCTTTTCTCTGAGTAAATGTATAGTGTGTATGTGTTACCGTTACCACTGGAATCACTGTTTACATACAGATTACTGTAATTGACTGGCCTGTTAGCTTAGTTGGTAGTGGCTCTGCCTTCTAATCTAGGGGTTGCGGGTTCGATTCCCGCGTGACACAAAGTAAGTATTTATGCATTTTTTGAGTCTGGTCGTTTGTATGTATAATAAGTATAAGTATGTATTTACAAAAGAAAAGTATATATGTAAGTATTATATCCGTTATCTAGTACCCACGACACAAGCGTTTGCTTAGTGTGGGGCTAGATGGCGCTGTGTGCAATGTCTCGGGATTTATTTGTAATTTTGTAGCTAAATGTTACTAAGGAGAGAACTAGCGGATTACATAGTTTTAGTTTTATTTACTTGTATTTGTTAACCATCCAAACCACTTGGAAGAACCTGTCTTTTGCAACACAGTTCCCACTAAAGCAAAAGGCAGAATCATGTAATTTATACAATAAGGTTATAAAAATAAAATACTTTACTTTACTTACATCTTAAAAGCTAATTAGAAGTATAGGTAGATGTACATAAAACTAAATTACTACAGTGACGTAATCTAACGCACTTATTAAACTTTAATTACCTATCGCTATCTTTTGTTTTGTTTATACTTGTCCATCCCACCAAACCTTTCAGATTAAATGATGTTAAATTTAAGTGTTTTTTGAGATTTAAGTATTTACTCGTATGAGTCGTTTCCAAAGAAATCTACAAAAAAACAGTATGACGTAGACCCCACAGGTAGCCCAGTAACTCTAAACACTACTATTTATATGCGTTTAGAATACACAACCTGTTTTAAACCCCAAAATTGTTTTCGGAACATACGAAATGGATCGAGTTTCCTAAGGTTGTTATTCAAATTTTATTCCTTCCTCGTAAGGTTTTATTTTGGGACTTTCAAGTTTATTTCAATGTGACTTACGGAAATTACGAAATATGTACTTACTTTATAATCCGTTTAGTGTTGTACCAACGTCCAATTTTACTTCATGTATTTACCGCCGTCAAATATTACACTTTATTTCTCAGGAACCTCCATGTGTATATTAAACTGGATTTTTGTTTCTGAAAAGAAAGTATTTTGTAATTAATATAACGTAATAAGGGCATGTATTCGTAGTGACAAACGTTTAGGTACACATATTACTCTATGGTCTATATACCTATGTACATGAATTGTCCAGAAAAGAAACTCATATATTCAATTGCTAAGCAGTCTTTTTCTTAGGTCTAAGTATAAAAGTTGTTTCCAGTAGAATTGCTCAACATGTCGATTGTGATTATAACAGAATAAGTCAAAGCCTTGCATTTGCCTTCTACATCTCTAATTCGGGCAGTTAGCTGTAACAGGAATGGGCAAAATTGACTTCCCATCTAGCACATCATATCATCCTCTAAAAAAACAGGTTTGAGTACATACTACAATGATTGCACAAGTGAAATGGCACGGTGATATTTGGTCCATTGATGCTCTGAATAGCTTACTCAATGGCCCGTCAACCATTGATCACGGGTATCTGGGGCAGGCAATGAAACACTCTTTAGCTTGCCTAATGATTATTACTAACTTGAGAATTTTGTTAGGACTCAGGCGGGAAAAATATGTCTGAAAAATAAGTGCCGATATGCAATTTATATGATACAGATTATATGTATACAGAGATAAAAATATAGTATACCAAACCAATTCGTCGTTTGTTTTTAACCCTGATTCTCTGTCTTGAAATAGAAGCCTTATCCTTTTTAGGATTTTTTTTTTAACATGAAATAGGCTTACGCTTAACTACAACTTGCCTGATGTTAAGCAACGTTATAGTCTACGATGTAGCGCGCTTGCCTAGAAGAAACCGGTTTACTCTCGACTTGAAGACCTACAAATTATAGTTCAAGGGGAATAGAGATTCGGGCAATGAGTTCCACAGTTAAACCTTATAGACCTTAAATTCAAATTATTGGAAAAAGTCATTATGAAATTGTGTTCATAGACTTTGAAATGAAGTATTGTTTTCTTTAACACATAAAATTGATTTCAAATAATTATAAAACAATCCTATCCAGTATCTCATAAAAGTAAAATAAATTTAAAAAATAACTAGGCCATATAGTTACTTTAAAAAAATTAGGATATACCCAAATCTCTACTAAATAGGTATACATATGTACATGCAATCCTATTTCCCGCACACCTAATACAATTCATCTTGGCTTGCCCAACACTAGCTATCATTGATCATGGGGTTATCTAGGCCATACTGGTAGATAAAACAAAGGAGCAAGGTTGGTCTAATAGCCGGTATTCAAAGTAATTTAAACTGGTTCGATGACGGTGATGAACCTATTGTATTTATAGTAAATAGGCTTAATGATTGAGACTGATTGGCAATTTGTTTTTATACCAGTCGTGTCCTATATGCATAAGATATCTGTTTGGTGTTATCTGGTCTGTGGTGAAATCTATCTTCTATGTACATACGTTTGTTAAATCTAAATGATTTGTTCAATTCTTTAAGAAGTTATCCCGCCGCCAAAAAGTGTTTTATAGGAACAAATTATACACGTACTGATATGCTCTGCTATCAAATAAAAATTCCAAAAGAGTTCTTCATATTAACTTACAATATACTTGTACTGGAAATAGAAACATCGGGAATGCCACTGCTTTGCAAATAATGCAAAGCAGTGGCAGTCGCGATATTTTTTTGTTTAAAGTAACACATATTTGGCTTCCAAAGACAAGATAACTTTTAGCAAGTACTTGATAAGTTGCAACCACGTTAGTAACCATTCACTGCATTGAGGTGCTAATCCATTGTACACGTCATGGTTTTTTTACATGATATAGGCCCACGCTTGACTACAACTTGCCTGATGTTAAGCAACGGTATAATCTATGTCTAGAAGAAACCGGTTTACTCAAGACTTGAAGACCGACAAACAACATTTTACACAATTATGCATATCTACTTGGTCTACCAGCAGTATCCTTACCTAGTTATTAATATTTCATACCTTTTTAAATATTAGCTCCGACGTATGGTCATTATTGCATTAAATCGCCACCTGTAACATTATTTTCATCTATAATAATGTATCGTATTATAGTACAATATATACCTTATATTTAGTCTAATTTTAAACAACTTAGTCAAGAAGAACTAACTAGAACCAATTCCATTCAATTTACTTCTAAATAATCCCAACTCAAAACAATTGAAAGAAAAACAGTAATGTAATAAACAGAGCAAAGAGGTATTACAGAAACAGGCTGAATATGTGGCCTGCATCAAAGGGCCAAGGAGCACGGCTCAGGTATTGTTCAATAGAGGAGAGGGGAGGGGGAGGTCGTTGACCCTGCGCACACGCCGCGCGCCGTCGCGTCCTGCGAGAGGTCAGACTAGACCACCTGGGAATATCTTGTGGATTCAAATTTGGAATTTCATACTTGTACTGGCAGGAATGCGTGAAGCTAAAATATTGAATAAATAGAAATAACAAAATAAGTAGTGCCACATTTGGCAGCCGTCGCAAAAAATACGTTTTTTGCGAATTGAACGAAAAATTTATGTAACATAGTTAGGCTTGCACTTGACCATTATTTCAAAAACCCCATAAATTAGGAACATAACTAGAAAGAACAACAAACTATTGATTTTAAAAATTGTTATTAACTTGAGGATGGAAAGCTTTTAATGCCCCTTTAAATAAGTATGTAGGTACGGGCGTTTCAATTTAGTTTCTGACTAAAAATTCTTTGCTTATACAACAATCCAGAAAACGTACCCGTAAATTCATGCAAGTGGAACCAATGCGCCGGCGCACGTTCCCCTCATTCAAACAATAACGTTATGAAGAATGCGCCTGTAACCTTGGCATAACTTGGACTTTGTTTACATAGGTGCTACAGGCAAGTTATGGGCTTTACTTAGCTGCATTCTGAGGGTTGTGGTCCTTGATTACTAGTCGGATTGGACTTTCCTACCATAATAGTTCAACAATAGTTGACACCAGTCGTTTACTTTATCAGTTTCCTTCTCTTTCCTCTTCCTCGCGTAAATTTTCTCATTACTGAGGGTTGTGACTCCCCGCAGATTTTACACACTAGGAAAGTTTTCTTAGTGGGCGCCCCGAACCTTTATCAGTTTCCTCACCTATATATTCCTCTCCTGGAACTCTTACATGAAACTGACATTAGCACTGAAGACCTGAAATTATGAAAAGATTGTTGAAATAGGAACACGTGCTCACCAAGTAACTCAGAAGTGTGCTTGTTAATTAAAATATCAATAAATTAAGTACCTTGTAGGAATAAAAGTGCTTTCATGACATGCTTCTACTTCAATAAATAGCATAGTTTGTGGTTTTCTCGATGACAGCTATTTTATTGTTTTACAACTATTAGATATATATGAAACAGCCACATTATTTAAGCGTCCGCACAAAATGAATTTGCCTGTCACAAACGGCAACACTACTGAGACCCTATTCGCTTAATTCGCCCATTACGGTCAAGATATTTTAAATCCCTGTTTATCCGCATGCCTAGTTATCTTGCCTACTTGTGTCTTGCGTTTATTTCAAACATAGCACTTGACAACTTAGCATAAAATCGCATGACTTGAAATTTGAGGGTAGTCAGCAATATTCGGAACGTCAGCATATTATTGCGATCTAATATCAGTCGCTAGCCAGCACCGCACAAATATGGAGGCTCCAGCAGAAAAACAAATTAATATAATAAGTAGTGAATACAAGACGGATTATGAAAAGTACGTAGTGGCCATTTTCATTATTTTTGTGATAAAAGTTTGTGGCGTGATATATCTAGTTCAAATCTATATAATACCTACCAATTTCTAATAAGTTATTATATGTATCACGTTTCTAGATATTTTTACAGAAGTATGTAGGTACATACGTATTGTCTTTATAAACCTTCTCCGAACTTGTATAATGTAAAATATTTTAAAGTCTAGTGCATTGTAGTTCCCATTCCCATATTTCTGTTTCGTTAGTTTCCATTTTTCTGATTGCATATTTTGAATTACAATACGATTACGAAATATGATTTAGAAAATGTATTTTTGCTGCAGTTTTACCTAAATAGCTAAATTAGTGCTTTATTCCGCAACTTAGCGAATGCATTGGTCAATGACCTGTTCCCAATCGGAGTTACTTTTTGCTAGCCTTTGATATGAAAAATATTTCACTTATAGTATTCACATGTTTTTCATTTATTGCGTTTATAATTTCTGATGTAATCGTAGCGTAGACTACGTTTCTTAGCTCTTGACGTAGGTATTAAAGCTGTTTTTAGGTTATGCATTAGTTACTAAGTACGCATAAACGATAATTTGGTATACAAAGGTATCTTTTATTTGTAAAAATAATAGTAAATGATTTTTTTGGATCATTTCAATATCAAATCAATTATAAAAATTACCATTCAAGTTCTGTTATCCAAATAAATCATTATTTACATATTATTCGTAAGTTCCCTATAACTTCATTAATGGTATGATATTAAAAAAAAATGTCTTTCCTTCCAGAGGCGAGAAGCTATACGTGACAGCGGACAAGCGCGGTGAGAAGAGTGGCTGCAAGCGCCCTCTGTGCTGGACCCTACTGGTGCTGGTGGTGGCCGCCATTGTGGCTCTCATCGTGCTCGCTGCCAGTAAGTAACCACTTAAACACTACAGAAGGGCAAGCACGGCACGAGGACTAATAGTCTCTCCACCATTTTTATCCACTTGATGTATGGTGACAGGTGGATAAAATGGTGGAAAGACTTTGTCCTCGTGCCGTGCTTGCCCTGCAGAGGAAGTTGGCGTAAAAGTGATTGTTGACATATATGTATATTTTAAGGATACAGGTGACATACCTGTACCACGTCTATTGTATGCCACATCCTTTGTAATCTCTTACGAGTATTTATTCCTTTCCATCCAATAGTTGCCAGGAAGAGATTGCTTTTAGCAATAAAGCCGCCACTTGTGGCACTAGTATAAGTTTTTTGTCTTTTTTCTTTGTAATTTATATCGTGGGTTGCAATAACGAATTTTCTATTTATCTATGAATATTTTTGTAAGACGAGACAAAATTGCCAACTGTTAACGTTTTGTTCATAAGTTGAGTATTTCTATCGATGAATAAATGATTATCTTATCTTACCTACTGGAATGCAAATGAAGCTCTCAAATGCCACTGATGGCGCATAACGTTTTGGCTTGATGACTTATTTGAAATTGAAGTACCAAATACCGTGATTTTAACAATATATTTCTATCCTTCCAGCGGGTGTCCTCTTCTCAAGCTCCCCGACTACTCTTGAACAATACAACACATCGATCAGCTCAGCGCGCGCTCTCGGCGGCATTGGCGGCCATTCTCACGACCATGATCACCATGACCACGACCACGACCATGGGCAGTATGACCATGATCATAGTCAGCATGACCATGATCACAGTCACCATGACATGGAGGTGCCGACCACAGAAGCTGCGCATACGGAACATGGAACTGACACGCAAAACGACGAGCCTCTTTCAAACGTATCTGATGATAATGATATGTCTATGTATGGTAAGCTATTTTTTTATAATACTTGGAGTATCTTGTGAAATTAGATGGATTTTTCGCCAGTAAAAAAGGAAACATAGCTAAGGGGCAACGTAAATACCTATTACCAAGTTATAGCTACTCTGAAAAAGATAAGAATAGCTTATGATAATAAAAACAGCATCATAGAAACCTGCTCTAGGCTATCATTCTTAAATATGTTAGCGTATATTGCTCTAGTCATCTACCAATAATAATAGGTAGGTAGTTAATTGAAATGCGAATGTTTTGTATATTTCTTTACCAATCTGTTTCAAAATTAACGATAATAAGAATAAAATCGTCTCTATGTCAATTAGGATTCTTTGGTAACGCTCACTCACGTAGATTTAGAATTAATAGTGCAATATTTGTGCTGATTAATTTGTCGCTATGTGATATCCATTATAATCATAACATAACAATTAATACTTACTTATTATCTAATCTATAGGATTTTATGACTTTATTTGATTAGGTAACACCTAATATTATTAGTTTAGGTAATTTAGATTATCTGTTGACAAATATTTTTGAAAATATTTATGTACTGGTTTTACCTATTACTGAGCAGGTGCAAGGTGAGTTCTTGATTATCATACGTAGTTTATTAAATTTAGTTATCTAGAAACATTTAGTCAGTCTTATTTAATTTTCTTCAAAGACTAAAGTGTTTAGTTGCGTGACTATTAGGTATATCTATCTAGATAAAATACTTTACTATCTAGTAAAGTATTTCAGACATTACTTAATTGAAATCTAAATCATAATTACAACTGAGATATTTTTAAAGATAAACAGAACATGTATTCACTTATTGCACGTAAACTTATTTAATTGATTCATTACAAACTGCCTGCTCTGTTAGCTTAGTTGGTAGTGGCTCTGCCTTCTAATCTAGGGGTGCGGGTTCGATTCCCGCATGACACAAATAATTATGAATATTTAAAATTTGTAATTATTTGTGTTGAGTCTGGTCGTTCCTATGTATAATAAGTATGTATTTACAAAAGAAAAGTATATATGTATTATATCCGTTACCTAGTACCCATGATACAAGCGTAAGCTTAGTATGGGGCTAGATGGCGCTGTGTGATAAGTCCTGAAATATTTATTATTATTTTATTTTTATTACAGTGTATCAGTAAATTTAGTTATGATTACCTAAATAAGAATATATAGGTTAACTTTAGTACGGGACACGAATTCTATATACGCGACGATTTGAAGTTGAACTGCCTTAATAAGTTAGCTGCCTTACGCCTCCTTTAAATTTTAAAACACACCAATAAAACTATAGATAATGAAATAATACCTTTATACCCTCATCCATAAGAAGATTATTGGAGATATTGAGATCGAATGCGAAGGAGGGAAATATCGGAGATAGGTACCAACTGGTATATTATATTACTCTATGGATACCAATCTTATAATCTGTTTCCAAAAGTGGACGATCAAGTGATTAGAAAGCCGCAATAAATATCATCTATATTTTTCTTCCAGTGCCAAGAACAGTGGAAGGAGAACTGACCATCGACAACGAGGACTTCACGCCAGCGCTGGAAGACCCTGAAAGCAACGAGTACCGCGAGTTTGTCAACACCTTCACTGACGGCCTGAAGAGGGCGCTCTTCGACAGAAACACGCTCGAAAACGGAGACCACGACATTAATGTCGAAGTTGTAAAACTACGGTAAGCAGTCTTGTTTAGTTATGCGCTGAAAAAGAAAGCTCGTTACCAACAACGACATTAATAATGTTACCATCAACGTAATCCACTACATTCCTTATCACACCGCTGGGTACATTTTACGCCAAAACTAGGCAATTTAAAAGCTCCGTGAAAAAAAAAACTGTGGAAAATTAAACATGCACGATTTTTTATCAGTTTATAATGTTCTTTCCAACTGCAACTTGATAATTAAATAGTTATTTATTTTCTATTACAGAAAAGGCTCAGTCGTCGTCACCTACAGGATTCACTGGACCCCCAGATCGGACCAAGAATCCACTCCAGACCTCCTGAACGCAGAGTCTTTGAAAACGAAACTCGACGAATATCTCGAAAACAGCAGCAGGATGATCAACGTTTACCACGTCTATGAAGGAAACATGTCTACTAAACCTGTCCTGGATATCTGCCAAATCGATAAAAACCATTGCGAATACGGATGCGAGTTCGATGAAACCACCCTGGAATTCACTTGCACTTGTCCGCACGGACAAATCTTAGACATGTCAAATCAAAAGAAATGTATGTCTATCCTAGAAAACACATACCCGTTAGAGCCACATAACAGCACTGAACATGAGGCCAAAGTATTCGATACAGAGGAAAACCCAATCACACACAGAACGATGCCAGATGATGAAAAACCGATTACAGAGTCCGTACATGTGAGTGAAAGCGACCAAACATTCGACTGGAAAGAATCGAAAAAAGACCTTCCAGAAACGACCACACACCCAGATGCAGACTTAAACTTTTCGCATATATTCGGCCATGGCAATGAGCACGATAGCGAAACACCAGCAGCTGAGCCCACAGCTGAACCTGAACCAACAGCAGAGCCAAAACCCGAACCTGAGCCTACTGCTGAACCTGAAGCAGCTCATGAATCTAAACCTGAGCGAGCAGCTGAACCTGAACCGAAATCGGAACCTGAACATACTGCTGAGCCAAAACCAGAACCAACCGCCGAGCCAAACGCAGAACCTGAGCCAACAGCTGAACCAAAACCAGAATCTGAACCCGCTGCGGAACCAAACGCGGAACCTGAACCAGCTGCTGAGCCAAAACCGGAACCTACTGCTGAGCCAAGTGCAGAACCCGAACCGTCGTTAAATCATATGATTGAACATGCAGTAGAACCAGAACCAACTGCAGAGCCTAAAGCCGAACCTGAGCCTACTGCAGAACCAAAAGCTGAACCTGAACCTACCGCTGAGCCAAAGGCTGAACCTGAACCTACCGCTGAGCTAAAACCTGAACCTGAGCCTACAGCAGAACCTGAACCTACAGTAGTACCTGAACCTGCAGCAGAGCCTAAAGCAGAACCAGAGCCTACCGCGGAGCCTAAAGCGGAACCAGAGCCTACAATAGATCCAAAAGTAGAACCAGAGCCAGCAACAGAACTCGCTTCCCAACCAGAACCAACAGTAGAGTTAAAATCGGAGTCTAATGTAAAGGGCGAAGAAGAATCAAAATCTGAATCATCTTCAGATGTAGCTCATACGTCGCATGCCACTGAAAACGTACATATGCATGAAAGTGAAACAGCTACTGAATCAAAACCCGAAATATTGGTACCTTCTACAGAGCGAGACCCTGATTTTGTTAGTTTAGAAGTAATTCACATTCCACCAAAAGTAGCGCCTGAATCAACAGCTACCACAACAGAGTCCAAATTACCTGAAACGACGCATGAGTCTGTTGAATTTCATCAAATCATAGATCAGTCGCCCACCAATATAAAGCATGAGAATAGTCAAGAACAGACGCCAGTAACTGAGCAAAATGATCGAAAAATTAAGCAACCGAGTGAAATGGAAAGTACAACCTTACGGGTATCCATTTCGGAACCTCATATAATTAACGAACCTTCATATGAACCAAAACCCGAAATAATATCAATTCTTAGTGAAAAGAAAGAAACCATGCCTAAATTTCTAACCGAAGAAAACAACGAACAAACTACTGATCATAATGAATGGCTTCAAGATAATAAAGAAAAAGAAACTATGGGAATAAATGAGGCTCAAAATAGTCACCAAGACTCTGAAGCCAGATCTTTTAAAGCGATAGATATTTTCGCAGAGGACTCAACAACAGAAATGTCAGAAAAAATCACAGAATCTGAAAACAAAGAAGGTAGAGAAACCACTTTAGCGCCGATGGGTCAAAACGAGAACTCTAAAAAACAAAATAGAGATAGTGAAATCGTTTCCGATTTCGAAAAAGAGAATAATAGCACGTCTGCTAAAACATCAATGAACAACAGTGAATCGTTCAGTAATGAAGATTTAAAGCATAATAATGAGAATCCCCTCGTTTCTGTCATAACACATGAAGGTAGGTCATTGGGTTCGTTTGAGAGTACTACAAGCGCCGAAATGATGGATTCAGATAAAGAATTATACCCCATAGGAAATTTTTCAAGTACTGCAGGAATAGAAAAAAATCTAATGGATGCTTTGGAAAATAAAAACGAAACCGAAATTGAGCCAACTACTAAGAAAATGACAGTGGATGATAGTATGGACGTAACTTTTGATGCCATAAACATGTTATATAATAGATCAACTCATGCCATCGAAACTACCAATGAAAGTAGCCCAACAACAACAGAAGAAAATAATGAATCCACTACAGCTTCAGACTGGCTATCAGAGCCTGTTACAGAAATAAAATTTGATGAAGCTATGAATAAAATGGAAAAACAAGTTACAACAGAAACCATTCCTAAGAAGATAGAAGAAATCATAAATACAGGGGTAACTAAAGATGACTTCGAGCCCGATTATTTAAATAACATGAGCACTAACAATAAAATGAAAGACGATTTACCGATGTATGGTATAAGTCCTGATTATGACAACGAAGACGCTCGAGTAAAGAGAGTTAACGAAGAAAAAGGTATGAGCACAAAAAGTATGTCAAACGAGCCAACAATAACCGAAAAGATCATAATTTCTGATCGTTTAAAGGAAAGTAATCAACCTTCTATGGGTCTTGAAACAACAACTGTAATTGATTATATTTACAAAACCGCAGAAAAGTCGATGAACTCACATGAAGTTTCTTCTTCACCTAATTCAGACACCAGCTCGTATGCCACAACAACATCTACTGAAAAAACCGAACCAGCGCCGGTATGGGAAGAGTCTGAATCCGATAAGGATTTATCTGTCAAAGAACTGGAAAAACCAATCAACGGGGTAAAGGAAAATCCTACAACGATTGTAGTTGAAACTGAACACATTAACACAACTCCGTTGTCTGCTGTTTCTGATTCGAGTATACTATCGTCTGTCTCAGACAGCACTCCAGATATGAAGACGCACAATAGTATGCAGGAAGTATCAAGCGACGAAAATAATATGGAATCAAAAACTAAAGTGAATAATCTAAATGTTACGATTTATGAAATACCTAGCCATAGCAGAAACAACGCTATCACAAACCAACATTCCAACGAATTTGAAGATCACGAAACAGAAATGAACCCGTTCTTACCCGAAATTGAAAACAACAAGAGCCTCGTAAAGAAACTACAAGAAGGTCACGACTTAGAACCGACAAACTTTAATGAAACACAAAATGAAAGTGTAGATGACCATTCTAATATCACTTCAGAAAACAAGCATGTTATGGAGAGTGATAATTTGGAAGCCAAGGCTGTTGAAAGTGAATCAACTATGCGTTCTGCTCCAATGACTACCGATGGGCCTTCATCAGACAATGTCACGCCAATGAGCAAAGAAGTTATGGAACCAAAAGCGCCTATTTCAACATTCTTGCTGGACACAGATGACCTAGACAGCCATACGACTGAGCGCAAAACTACAATGGGTGAGAACACATTAGAAGCCGGGTCGATCACTCCATCGCCTATGTCTACACTAGATCTGAACGACGAAGGTGATTATTTAAGCGTTGTGCCAATTGAAGAAGAGAGATTAGAAGAAAACGAATCCCTTAAAAAGGATTACGGGAGTGATATCAATGATATAAGTGATTCGCCAAAAAAGAGTGACCGAAGGACATTAGATGAAACCAAATTCGATTCAGTGAACGATAATGAGGCGTAGCTATATCTACTTGTAGTGTAAGGCTTAACTCGTGTATATGTACTACTACAAGTCCTGTGATGCTGTTGGTTCTAACGAACAAAGTAATATAACGCAACAGACTACTTACCGTGAACTCAATGTTTTATTGCACTGACATTTCAAGGTGAATCTCCGAAGAGCACAATATTGTACTTAAAATGTTATTTCATTGCATCGAGCACATGATTCCCATTAGACTAGTCAAACTAGAAAAGAGTCATCTGATGAATTACATAGATTTATTTATTGTTTTGTATCTGTTTGCGGGTAATGCTAGGAAACGTTAAAATAAACATAAGTTTATATTAATTTCTCACTTTACCCCTGACATATGTACGAATAGAAATTGCGCTGTACGATCGCGCTAAACATAAATCAAAGAATGAATGCGCTATTCGATCCCTTATAGATACATGATATTCCTATACATAGCGTCTTACATTTTACGTTGATACTTATAAAGCGCTGCAATACCGCACTACTTACTATGTCATACACTTCACGAAAAGTTTCTTGTACTTAAATATAAAGGATTTTATTTTATTGATTTGTTACCATAGCTAAATGTATATTTTAATTTACAATATCGAAATTATTATTGATAATCTCGGTAACGACAATCTCGAATAAGTTAATTGCTATTTTTTTGGATTCGTTAATGAAAGGTTTTGTCTGCCATGCCGCAATGTGATATGTATCTACATTCCATAAATACTTAGGTGTAAGCAGAGTGAGGTCTGATGTATGATAAATAATTAATTAGTATATTGTTAACTAAATATTTTGTATAAATGGTTGAATATTGTAAAAATATGTTGTAAATAAATCTTAAGTTAATAATTACTTGTGAGTTATTATTTTCTCAGTAAAACCCCATTTGAGTAATACTCGTAAAACTTTATTTCAATATGTCATACATCTTGGATAAGTACATACATTTACATATAAGTACATTACGTAGGTACAGAAATACAACTGTCAGTCTTAGGTACAGGCGTGATATCATCTATTTCTTGAGCCATGGCTTGTTGTTCGTCGCGCATCATTCTAGCGCACAGACAACTTTCTTCAGCAATACATTTGCCTATTATTTCGTTGCAAGCGAACGGAACAAAATCCTCAGATTTCACTTTTACTTCACTCTTAGGCTTTACAATTTTAACCTTGTCTTCTACTTTATTAGGCACAATATCTATATCAAAAGTATCCTTAATTTTAACTACACCATCTATTCTATATTCTACAATAGGCACATTATTACTTTTAGCTACATTTTGATTGATATAACATCTTGATGGTTCTTTTACGTTACATGTGCTTGCACATTCGGAACGTTCACAATTATTGTTTAAATTACTTTCACGTTTCTTTGGTACAGGTTTATTTGAGTTGGTTTTAAGTACATCATTTCCATTACTGTCTAAGAAGTTAACAACTATTTCAGAATACTTTTCCATGAAATCTATATTGTTTTTACTGTCTATTGTTTCTATAAGATTCTTTTTAACCACTTTGAAATCTTCATTGGCTATTTCATATGGGCTTTTGCTTTTCGAAACGTAACTATTATCAACATATAAGTTATTTGTACTACCTATAGGTGTGAAATCGTAATTTTCTTCACTAGTTTTAGGTATTTGAGCACAAACGCAGCTGTGGTCTCCCATGATACATCCTCCAACAGCAGAATTACATCCATCGACATCTTTTGCGTTTTCATTACCGTATAAAGTGTTTTCTTCCTCTTTGATTAGAGTCATATTAAAATGTTGATTGTTATGAAGTGGTAATACATGATCGCCACAAGTTTTGGAATGTTCCTCCAATACTGCATGGGGTATATATTCACCGCAGCTCGCGCATAAGATGAGTTCTGTAACAGAAATAGAAAAATCATTTTGTATAGTTTTAAGAAAGATGCAGTGATGGAGAGGGTATATACAGCCAGGTTCACAATTATTGTCAGATAACTGAGTGGTGCATTACTTTTTCTATGAAAGCATATGTTGCCCATCTTTGATCGATGTTAAAATAAGTAGTAAGTTATATAACTCTAGTTTAAATTGAATCAAAATCAGACGTCTAAGGTTAGGTTGACAACTAGACATAGAATAACCGACAATCTTTTAAGGTGCATAGCCCAAGTTGGTGTCAGAGTTAGTGTATGGTGTATGAATAAATAGGAATACATTTTAGTTATATTATGATTAGTTTAGTATGATAAATGAAAGAGTAAAACTATTAGATAAGAATCACCAAATTAGCCCTTTCTGTACAATAAAGTATTCTATTCTAGTTACTAGTATAACATTATGTTTTAGTGATTTTAGTCACGTATACACTCTGTAGTACATGTATAAAGGATATAAGAATATTTATTATTAATTGATCTTTTCAATGTTGTACATACATAAACTGTTTATACTAAGACTCAATAACTAACATCAATTACATTTACTCAATCAGACCTTCTTTTAGTATAACTGTATAATAGATTTATCACAATCAATACGCACCTCTGTATTCTTCAATGAGTGGAGTAGTAGCGTCACATGAGTTAGAATCCGAAGATATACCACTGTCTGGTTTAACACCTGTAAAAGGCAATTAATGTTATAATTAGTTATATATGTACATGTAAATATTCCGACAAATTATAAATGTGTAAGAATAAAAATAAACAGAGACCATGTATGTAAGTTTCAGCTTATACATTTCTTTAAAAAAAACGCATTACATTACTCGGATAGCTAGCTTATTGCATCAGTAACACATTATTGGTATATCACATACTCAATAACATACAAATAATAGCAACTTGACCAATTTTAAAAGGCTCTTTACTGCTACAGGGCTTTACAAATCCAATTATTATTCATAAGCACAATTTGGGTTGGTTAAAATGTTCTTAAAATATTTATTTCAGTATGGGCTCCATATTGTAGCCTCACGGCAGGCAAATGTATTGTTATAACTTACTATGTATCTTTTTTTATGCTCTAATACATTATAATCTTTTTTTTGTTACAATTTTAAAACAATACAAAATTGCCCCAAATGTGAAGATAAATTAAATCATAACAATTTTATAAATGAACTTACGGTGAGTTGCTTTGTGCCTTTTCCTTGCGTATTCTGTGCTGAACTTTTTATCACACCCCGGTATGTCGCATTTTATAGATTCTGACTCGTTGTGATTCTTCATGTGCTCTTTCAGATGATGGTACTGGATGAAGCCTAGAAAATCAGAACAAAATTGGAAGTAAGAACATATTTTAAATATTCAGTATATTTAAAATATGTTCTTACTTCCAATTTATATTGATTAGCAAATTTCATTTTTTTTTCAAATTCTTCATCATTTTCAGCCTAATGAGACCCACTGCAGGGTATAGGCCTCCTCCTTCTTACGCCAATACTCCCTAGCTTGCGCTGTTCTTGCCCAGATGTTTCCTTCTAACTTTCTAATATCATCCAGCCACCAAATTACACAGTGAATTTATTTAACATAATATGTATGTGAATTTGTGATAATTGTATACAAGAGGGTTGCAACAATAATTACACCCTGCTTTACTCACATCAATCCGGGATAAATAGTAGTCTATATGTAAATCCAGGGTTTAGCATATTTCCACTCCAAATTTTATTCAGATTTGTCAGTTACCACATACACAAAAACTTTCATTTTTATAATACTAGAATGATGTTAGTAGGATAAAATATACCTGATCTTGCGTGACTCAAATAAAAGTTTTATGACTATTAGAATATGCCTAAACTTTTTGTTAAGAGTTAAGTTTTTTTTTGTCGATCTTCAAAACGAGATTAAACGGGTTTTTTCTAGGCAAGCACGCTAGATCGTAGATTATAATATAATGTTGCTCAACATCAGGCTAGTTGAAGTCAAACGTGAGCCTATCTCATGTAAAAAAAAATAGGTTTTAGTAAGTCTAATATATTGTATATAAAAATAGTATTATTCACCTTTCCCACAAATAGCGCAGTAATGCTGCTTAGCGTTAGTATGTGTCAGCTCATGGTGTTTGAGATGATGAGAGAAGTTGAAGGACTTGCTGCAATCTTGGAAGGTGCACTTGTATCTGCGTTCAGAGACAGGCTTGTGGCACTTCATGTGTGTCTGCAGAGCCTGCTCGCTGTGGAAGATGCTGCTGCATTCTGGACATGGTAATGTCACTGGAAACGACAATAATGTTTAGAATTAATTTCGGCAGGCGTTAAGCCATATCAGAGGCCCTTAGGGCGGCTTGATAAACTCTCGTCACCAGAGTTTGCAACTCTCATTTGATAAGAAGAAGAATAATTAATGTTCTCTCCCTTTGAGTCATATTTCTTCATGACTGAGATTTGTCACTCCTACACAGAACTAATTTTTTAGGGGAGTTTTCTTGGGCAGATACATTGTGGTCAGGTCCTTCCATGGAATTAATGAAAAACCACAAGAATTAATGTTAAAAGCCTTAAAAGCCACCCTATGGTTGGTATGGTTTCATTGGAAAAATGGGTGAAAAAAAATATGACCAGCAGGATTCAAACCTGTGTTGTGATTAGTTACGCTCATATTTCCAATAAAAAGTTATAACTATGAAACTGTTCTGTGGCGATACTTGCTATGGTAACTTTCGTTTCACACAAAGTCTATAGTTAAAATACTCACAGGAATATTAAAAATAAAGCTTTATAATGTAGAATGTGGATATTATAATTTTAATTGAGTAATGTGGAGAGGTTTTTTAATAAATCTATTTTATGATGTTAAAAAAATATAATATGAAGATTTTTAACACAGAATGGGCTTGTTTGACTACAGCCCTCCTTATGTCAAACACTGCTGTAGACTAAGATGTAGTTTAATATTTCTAGCTTTTCCTGTTAATTTCTATGAATAAAAGAAGTAAGTAGCATTTAACTATTTCCCTGAACCTTTACAGTATCTATAGATAGATATAATTTATTAACATACAGAATTACAACTAACTTATTACAATAATAACAAGAGTTGATATCAATCATGTCTCATCAAAAAAAAACTTATTAAATTACATTAAAATAAAATAAAATTAAAGTTATAATTATTTTAGCTGTATAGGGGCTAGATTAGATAGAATATATGAACCAGGAAAACTATCATTCATAGTAACATTCTCAATAACACCCACCTTTGTGTGAATAGTTTACATGTCTCTTCAGAAGTTCTTTGTCTCTGAATTCTTTGTTGCATTTCTCACATTTCACACTTTCCTTCCTCTTGTGTTGCTTCTCATGTCTTCTCAAAGCTGAACTGTAAATCAAATATTTTGTTTATTATGTACCCATCAAAGTAACCTTATTACATTAAATAAATATCAAAACAGAGTATTTTTTTTTATATTTGTAAAGTTATATGTAGAAATATAAAAGAGCTCAATCCCTACTAGAACTCCATCAATATTTTTTTATACATTATTAGTTTTGATAATTGCTTTGAAAGCTCTAAATATTGAGCTTTTAGAAGTTTACCAATACTATCAATTAATATCTAATCAAAGAAAAATATATTATTGTAACAGGTTTACAGTCAAGCAATATAATTAAACGTATGAATGTCATGTGTTGTGTAGTCATAAGCAATCATAGAATAGCTACATAAACAAAACAACTTACATAAAACTAAACTTCTTACTGCAGGTCTCACATTGAAAGCTAGCAAAGTGACTCATTTCATGTCGGATTCTCTCACTCCTGTACCTGAAGGTCTTGGAACAATGACCACACTCCTGCATTTTATTATTCGATTCTTCATCTGCAGACTCCAGCGACATTTTTGATGAACGAACTTTTTATGTGAAGATTCATGTACTATCTCTGCACTTATCTCACGTACACTGATAACGCTCGATAAATCCGAATACTGCATAAGTAGGTAAATAGCTAACCCGTCGTGTTATCTTCAGTTTAGTGATAGGTTACATGGTGTACTTTATATTATGATCGCAGGATTCGCTAGATTCGTGTTCCAAGTTGTATGGTCATACCCAGGAGAGATTAAATTTGTTTTGTGCGTTTTGAATCCTGATTTTAACAATACTGCACTTTAATTGATTTAATTTTAAAACCAATTTTAAAGCTACAATAAATTTCCGCGATTTCAGCAAAACAAATGAAAACAGCTGATTGTCAATGTCATGATACGTGAAACGTCACAGTAGAATAGTGCTTGTGATATTTCCTCCGAGGCTGCGACCGTTGTTAACCACAACAATAGTGATTGTGAAATGAGTAGTCGATTAAAATCGGTAACATGCACGACACATATGTAAGCTTCAAAAATACCATATATTATTTAACTTGAGAACTGGCACAATACAAAGTAAACGCCAAAAAAGAAGAAAAAAAAAGATACCGAATTTTCTATGCTGTCAATGTCTAGTCTACTGTCTAGTCAAAACAATTTGTTTGTTTACGAAATACGATCGTTCGAGTTTTCGAGTAAAGAAATTATTAAATTAACGTGCCAGCAGATTATGTAAACGAGTAAAACGACATATAGTTAATGTTAAAGAGTTATAGAACCCATGATACTCCAAAGAAATCAGTTATTGGCAGTTGGTTTTTGAGGTTACCTCTGCTACGAAATATTCAAGGTTTCATAAGTCGTTTGCAGACTGATTACGTCAAGAATGGCGATTACGCTGCACCGGAGAGGTGGGCCGGCGCACGCCGCTCGTCAGTCGGCAGCGAGCGCTGCGCGTGATATTCCGTCGACCGCTGAGACAATTTCCAAGGACAGTGTTTCATAACTCGTGAAATATGGAAGACTGGATCAAAGTCACGTTATTATTATGTACATACGGCATGGTGCGAGAGATACGGCCGTCAGAACCGTTCGTCAGCGAATTCTTAACGGGAAAGTGGCGAGATATTACTGAAGAACAACTTACAAGAGAAGTGTACCCAGTAGGAACTTATTCATACTTGGCTCAGCTTGTTCTTATATTCCTTATTACCGATTTCCTGAGGTTCAAACCTGTAATCATTCTATCAGGTATGTCTCTAGCTCAATGATTTATTAATTACTCTGATAAGCTAATATGAAAACTAAATATAAATAAGAATTTCAATTATTGATTATGATTCGCATTTTATATTATTTACAAAAAAACATAAAAAATAATTGCTAAGATGATGTAAGTTTTATAGTTAGTCATGAATAAATTAATGCATGATTTAATAAATTATTTCTACTACCTAAGTACTTATTAAAACTTATAAAACAAATGATGTTATATAAATGATATTAGCTTCAATTTCCAGGTCTCAGTGGTATAGCAGTGTATGCCATCCTCCTTTGGACCACAAGTTTAGAATGGCTTCAAGCCTCACAGTTCTTCTACGGCACTTACCTGGCCACTGAAGTGGCATATTTAACTTATATTTATGCTAAGGTGAGATTTTTTTGTAATAACACCAGTATAATTAAGTTAAGCAACCTTGAATGCTTATGAAAGGTAATAAAGAATATTAGAATGATGAAAAAAAACAGATAAGTATATATTATTATTGGTGTTCCAAATATTTCTTTTAAATCTCATTTATGGAAAAAATGCTATCTAGTTTTGCTTAAATGTAAATGTCTGCTCAACAGAAGCAGATTCATACATGTACCAGATAGAAAATTTGTGTAAACTGGATACAATGTAAAAATATATTAGCAAACATACATAGATAGAGTTTTTTTTTACTTTTAACAGTCATTTAAGCACAAGGTCACCTGAGGGTCCTCACACTCACTCACAAAGTAACTTATGGTAACATTAGCATAAAATTATTAAGCATTTAAATCTTAACTAAATCATAAAACAACATAAAATCAAGTGAATTGATTTTTCCTAAGAGTAAAACATGTTTAAGAATAAATAAATAATCCCACCTAAAGCATTCTGCATAAAACTAAACCCAAGTCTTGATGGAGCTGTTTGTTTATTTTTCTCTGGTACTCTAAAAAGTAATGAAATCTAAACACTGTCACATCAAGTCTAAGGTTCCTTGCTGTGATTTAAATAATACATTCAGTAAAATAGTAATCTCCTGTTCCAGGTAGATCCAGCCCACTACCCGCTAGTATCATCATGTACCCGTATAGCTGCTCTCACCGGCAGATTCATCTCAGGTGTGAGCTCTCAGCTCCTCGTGCATTTCGGAGTCATGGACTACAGACAGCTCAACTATATCACATTTACAGGTCATTATACATATTTATTTTTATACTAGTGGATACCCGCGGCTTTGCTCTCATTGTTTCATCAGGATTCAAAGTAGCCTATGTCGTTCTGACCCATAACTAGAGCTGTACCAAAAATTAGGAAGTTTCATCACTCCGTTGTGATGTGAATGTGGAAAAAACACTAAAAAATACATTGTAGAAGTGTGTCTATTAATGAACTTTAAATTAAATAATGAAAATGAACTATACATATATTGAATGTGGCTAAAAAATATATAAGCTTTTCCTGCAACTCAGTGTTGTTACCATGTGTCATATTGCATCACCATTCATCATTTTCAAATTGTTTAACTAGTTGTTTTTTGCATCTTATCAATTCAAAAATTAATTAAAACCATATCCAGCTAGTTCATAAATCATTCCTCATGTCGGAGTATTTTAAAAGCTATTCTTGTCTCTGTAGCATCTACAAAACGAATGTGACACTACAGACCGACAACCTGCTGAGATGTCATTGAACTCTTCTAAAATTAGTGTTCGCCATTTTTTGCTTTTATTAAATAACTGGTTAAGTTTTGCATTATACAATTATGTAACATTATATTCTAGTAATGCTACATGATGATAATAATGAAAGTTATAACTACGTATAGATTTTAATTAACACAGGTTTCTTTTTAATCTAGCTTAACGCATGTAATATTGTGAGGCGCAGATAAATAAATCGTTTAGGTACATGAAATGTGTACATAATATGTATGCATATTATTTTCCTGTCGAAACATCTATGATTTGTTAACAGCATGGCATAAATTTTTTATGCATACTGAACGAAATATGGTATGGGTGTTTATTTTAATTCACTGTAAAAATTAATAAGTAAATACTAGGAACATTTGTGTCCTACTTTTTGCATATCTAACTCTTAGATATTACGCTGAAAGAGCAACCTTTCCATTAAGTACATGATTATTTTTGCTGCTACACTTTCATATAGTAAGTAGTTCGCATATTTTTAAAAACTGAGTTTCTTTAACTTTTCTATTTTATTGCTTCAATAAAAAATGTAACTGATATTGTTATGATTACTAAGTATATAACCTAACCTTATATATATATATATATATATATATATATATGTATATAGTATACACATTATTGGCATACATGCCACATCAGTAAAGGCTCATGTAGATTTCATTAGAGTAGGTACATATATTATATATGTACCATAGTTATGATGACGTTATTTCAGCGAAGACAGATTTCTATTAGTCTTCATTTGTATCAATTCTTTTCAATTACTTAAACGAATCTTCACAAGTTCCCTATCATATGTAGATGATACATAAAACAAATATAGTTATAAAATACAATGACTGGAGAAGAGTTTCCTTATTTTTTCAACAATAGAGTTATGATTTTAAAATTATGGTCGTCAACAGTCTTTTTATCAGAATCAAACGTAATGAGTGAAAACTGTTTTTCATTTATATCTATTACCAATTTTGTATATTTTTTGCAAATTCGCTGAACATTAAAAACACATACGATTGCAATTTGATAACTTCCTAGCTTTTTGAAGTCGTTTTACAAACTATTTGGTAGAAAATCTATGATAAAGATAAGACAAAGATATTTATTAATGTTATAAAATTAATATATAAAAATACTTAATTTTTTTTATATATATAAAACTCAAAGGCGACTGACTGACTGATATAGTGATCTATCAACGCACAGCCCAAACCACTGGACGGATCGGGCTGAAATTTGGAATGCAGTTAGATGTTATGACGTAGGCATCCGCAAAGAAAGGATTTTCGGGAATGCCACTTTTAAAGGGTTGAAAAAGGGGATGCAAGTTTTACTTCTTAATGCGAGAGAATCCGCGAGCATCTACTAGTCGTATTATAAAATCTCATACAAATATCTTATGAATGAAACACTGGAGAAATATGTAGGTAGTGTTTGTTGTTGGTAAGATCTTGAGAGCCACGGAGGCCACGTTGGTTAGGAGGTGAGGTGTGGCGGTGGTATATGGAGGAACATAACTAAAAACCATCAGTTTGTTGTTTGAAGATTTCCGCAAAGTAACGCCTGATTAAATATCTTAAATATGTTATGGTTACGTTATGTGGTGTGTTCCAGCCCAGATCGTGGCGACGTTCTGGGCCCTGTGGCTGCCCCCGGTGCGCTACGGCATCTACTTCCACCGCCGCAGCAACGCCATCAGCACGCCGTTCGATAAACCCGCTGTTGAAGAGAAGGTACGTTTCTAATGTTAACTAATTTGAGTTTAAACAACAATGATTAAATAATAATAAATAAATAAATACATATTCAGGACTGGGATGAGAGGCGTACAAAAAGAGAGGCCTATGCTCAACATTGGGCGATACCGGGCTGATGATAATGATGATGAAATAAATATTCCGGGACATTGCACACAGCGCCATCTAACCCCACACTAAGCAAACGCTTGTGTAGTGGGTACTAGGTAACGGATAATACTTATATAACTACGTTACTTTTGTAAATTCATAGTTACATGTGTCATGCGAGAATCAAACCCGCAACCCTAGAATAGAAGGCAGTGCCACTACCAACTAAGCTAACAGGCCAATCAATTGACACCCATCGATCTTAAAGAAAGTTTCAGTGCTGACATTTCACAGTCAGCACATGCTGAGTTAAGACCGCGTTCTGACAAGTAATGTATTAAAAATAAAATTTGATTAAACCTAAGAGGACTTCTACTTGTAATAGTGAAGCTCTCAGCTTACGGAATAACTGGAAAACCTCTCCGACTTATAAAATCATTCCTTGAAGATAGAGAGCAAATTGTCGAAGTGAAAATAGACAAACAACGTCATAAATCATCGCCAGGGAAAGTAGATATAGGAATTCCGCAGGGATCGTCATTGGGAAATACCTTGTTTCTGGTATTTCTCAATGATTTATGCCTTAGTGGAATTAAAGGAGAAGTCATCCAGTATGCAGATGATACGACAGTAATTATAACCGCTGACTCACATGAAGAACTTCAGAAATGTATAAATAAAACTCTAAGAGAGTTAGAAAACTGGTTTACGGTGAATGGTCTGAAACTGAATACTGATAAAACGAATATAATGTCCTTCAATGCTGTATCACCAAACTTTAAAGAAGCTCCATTAATATTAGAGAATGGAACTGAATGTATATACGCAAAGCATGTTAAGCTATTAGGATTCGATTTAGATCCCTCCTTAACATGGAAAGAACATATTAATAATACTTGTAAAAAAATGGCAAAAGGGGTTTATGCATTAAAACAGTTGAAACCAATAACAAGCCCAGAGCACCTAAAGGAAACTTATTATTCATACATACACTCTATACTTTCATACGGCATAAGTATATGGGGCAATGCGACAGACTTTGAAAGAGTGTTAATAATGCAGAAACGAGCAATAAGAGTACTTGTGGGAGGTAGATATAGAGAGTCTTGTAGAAACCATTTCAAAGAGTTGAAGATTTTGACGTCAATGTCACAATATATATTAGAGATTATAAAGTTTGTAAAAAGAAATCCACATTTGTTTAAACTTAAGACTTATAACTCAAATAGAACCAAGATAAACAGAGTATTGTTGAAACCAACTGTGCCTAGGCTGTGTATGACTAAGAAACTACCCACTATAATGGGAGAGAAACTGTTCAATAAACTCCCCGCACACATTCAGTCTTTGAATAATGATCAGCAATTTTGCAATAGCGTCAAACAATTATTGTTAGATCAGACACTATACAGTTTTAAAGAATACTTTGAAAATGACTACAGTCAACTACCAATTGATTCTAAACTTGCTTAGAAATTATGTAATTAACTACTGAGTAAGGAGTGTGATGCCAAATTGTCATTTTAGCCCCTATACAGCTAAAGTGACAGTACCAAGATTTATTTAAGTTGACATATTGTATGATTACATACCTATTATTATGTTTGACATGATTTTAATAACAAAAATTTTCATTGTGTTATTAATAAAACTAGACATATGTAACTTCTAAAATTTTATAAAAGCCTAATGTTATAAATTCAATTTGACGAGATATTGTAATTTGTGTAGCATATTCTGTGATATTAGTACTTATACCTATGTATGTTACAATTTTACATTATCAATAAAGATTCTTTATCTTTATCTTTTACTTATCGTACGAATAGCAAACTAGTGTCGAGATTTCCAAACCATTCTAAAGCCTCTGGCATAGTTTAATGATAGTCACACTAATATGACTAAGGGTGGAATTACATCAAACGAGTATTCGCTCGTTCTACCCCCACCACGTTGCTGACTCTGAGAATGCTCGCTCGATGTAAGCGGAGCGCGAGTAGTTACTAGTTACTTAGAGCGTTCTTACGTGTTCGGACGAGCTCGCGCCTTTAAACGGTATCTTCAAAATGTTCTTGTGTTCTAGCGAATGTAAATACATACATATGTCTAATTATTCTGTACATTACGAAAGAATGCTCTTGTTCTAGCTCTATGTTCGTATGATGGTAACTCCACCCTAAGAAAAACAGCCGGGATCTATTATTGTCACGTGTTAGACTTTAAACAATAGGGAACATTCACAACTTTTTAATAGACAAACAGCACAGTGAAATTATTTTTGAATTAGCTTTAATAAAAACGCAGTTAGACACGTTTTTAGTTTACGATTAGACAGAGAGAACCGACATGTCATGTGACGTCACATGACACTAACGCCATACAAAATACATAGAAAATTCTGAAAAATGGAATGAAATCTTCAATTGGTCATAGCTTCTTTATTTTTCAGTGGATATAAATGCGGTTTGCACAGCTCGTTTAGTATATTTTTATAGTTTATTTACAAAAATCAAATTTCATTTCTATGCATGTTCCCTATTCCTATTGACTGTAAAGCATTTTGATTGTCTTATGCCTAAGGCTTGTAATTGAAACTAGATAAGCAAAAAAATATTTGCGTATTTAATGTGTCACATGTATGGAAATAAAACGTCTTATCTGCTTTACTGCCATAATTAGTCAGTCAATCTTTTGATAATGCTCTATATCCTATTATAACAAGATATTTATAGCATAGATTAGCATTGAAGTTGCCTTTCTCTAGTGCAAGGAAAAAGATTAAACCTGAAATAATAATAAAGAGTACAGAAAAGAAAGCTATAAATAAATTCTGCGTCTAATCAAGCTCCATATCAAATGTCATTTAGGCATAAAAAAGCAATCAGTTGTACTCAACCGATCTTTATAATATTGTAAACCGTTGTAACATTGTATATAATACATATATTATTTTTGTGTCTAATCTAACTCCATATCAAAATCGTTATCCAAATCAGTTCAGCCAATTAAGCATGAAAAGGAAACAACACACTCACCAATCTTTATAATAGATATGAAATACCTGATATATATATTATATTTTATTATATTTATATTTTTATTACATAACTAGAACATGCCCGTGGCTTCGCTCGCATTATTTCAGGATAAAAAACCGGCCAAGTGCGAGTCGGACTCGCGCACCGAGGGTTCCGTACAAACCTGCAAGGTTTACAAAATATATATTTTGCAATGTAACTAAAAATTTAAGGTTTTCGGAATTTTTCCTTTATGTGTGGTATAAAACGTTGCTTCATGCCAAATTTCAAGATTCAAGGTCGACTGGAAGTACCCTTTAGGTTTTGATTCCCTTGCAAGTACTTGCGAGTTTCAAAATATGCAGCTTAAATTGCTGTTTCTTTTGATTGCGTTGACATAGAAGTTTGATTTTGCTACAGCTTAAAGGTGTTATAGACCTGAGTATTTGGTATGAATTTCAATTTAATACCTCTACGCGTTTATGAGGAAATGGGTAGTAAGTTTAAGATTATTAAAAAAAAAATATTTTGTGATGTAACTAAAAATTTATGGTTTTCGTAATTTTTCCTTTATCTATGCTATAAGACGTTGCTTCGTACCAAATTTCAAGATTCTGAGTTCACGGGAAGCACCTTGTAGGTTTTGATTCCCTTGCAAGTGTCGAAAATTTACGGCATAAATGGCTGTATCTTTTGATTGCGTTGGCTTAGAAGTTTGATTTTTTCACAGCTTCAAGGGACAGTAGACCTGAGTAATTGATATAAATTTCAGCTTCATACCTCTACGCGTTCCTGAGAAAAAGGGTCTTGACAGACGGACGGACGGACGGACAGACGGACAACAAAGTGATCCTATAAGAGTTCCGTTTTTTCCTTTTGAGGTACGGAACCCTAAAAATAGCTTAAGACACTCCTAAGACCTCATACTATCTACATACCAAACCATGATGATCCGTTCAGGCGTTTGAGCGTGATGAGCGTTAAATAAACAGATAAACAATGAAACAGATGAAAAATATAACAACTGCTGAAACGTGTTTTATTGTCGATTTAAGGTATACACAAACATATTTTTTTCTAATATCTTATATGTTCAGATTTTTTCAGCTACAGCTTTATTATATGTATAGAAAATCATTATCAATTTCAGCGCACATTCCGCCACCACCTAGTGGAAGCGTCGACGCTTATCTCCCGTCACGCTCGGTCAGCGTACTCCCGCTCGCGCGTGGTCGCGTGGTCAGCGCTGTACGCTTGCGCGCTGGCGCTGTTCGTGCAGGCGCAGACCTATATGCAGCTGCTGTGGATAGACATGCAGGGGCAGGATGATGATTCGGTCAGTAGTTTTGTATTAACCACTATGTAGCAAAAAAATAGGCTACTGCTACATTTCAACAAATTTTGTGTAATATGGAGCAAAAATTTAAAATACTACAGGGAAAAAAATACTACTGCTACTGCTACATTTCGTAAAGTTATTTATGTATTCTCAACTCACTTGCACAACTCTAATATCAATACACCCAAAAGATTATTTACAAGCATATAAAAGTCACGCTTATCTGCCTGCTCGCTCGGTCAGCGTACTCGCGCGTGGTAAGCGCTGTACGCTTGCGCGCTGGCGCTGTTATATATATCTCTCTAAATATATAAAACTCAAAGGTGACTGACTGACTGATTGACTGACATAGTGATCTATCAACACACAGCCCAAACCACTGGACGGATTGAGATGAAATTTGGAATGAAGATAGATGTTATGACGTAGGCATCCGATGAGAAAGGATTTTTAGAAATGCCACTTTTTAAGTGGTGTAATAGGGGATGCAAGTTTTACTTCTTAATGCGAGCGAAGCCGCGAGCTCCTGCCTACTTCTCACGTATTAAGCAATGTTGTCATCTTTAACGTCGTAGCGTACATACGTAGCAAAAAGTAGTTTATTTTTGTTTATAATAATTGATAGGCTTACACTTGACTATACTCGTAACTTGCCTGATGTTAAGCAACGTAATCTATGATGTAGCGAGCTTGCCTGGAAAAAAACTTTAATATAATATGTATGTAGCACAAAAGCAAAAAAAAACAGAAATAATCCTCTTTTATATTTTTTTACATATACAAAAGAGATGATAAATAAATAAAAGAAAAACCTTAAATTTAATATGTATGTAGCACAAAAGCAAAAAAAACAGAAATAATCCTCTTATATATTTTTTTACATATACAAAAGAGATGATAAATAAATAAAAGAAAAACCTTAAATTTAATATGTATGTAGCACAAAAGCAAAAAAAACAGAAATAATCCTCTTATATATTTTTTTACATACACAAAAGAGATGATAAATAAATAAAAGAAAAACCTTAAATTTAATATGTATGTAGCACAAAAGCAAAAAAAAACAGAAATAAACCTCTTATATATTTTTTAACATATACAAAAGAGATGATAAATAAATAAAAGAAAAACCTTAAATTTAATATGTATGTAGCACAAAAGCAAAAAAAAACAGAAATAATCCTCTTATATATTTTTTTACATATACAAAAGAGATGATAAATAAATAAAAGAAAAACCTTAAATTTAATATGTATGTAGCACAAAAGCAAAAAAAAACAGAAATAATCCTCTTATATATTTTTTTACATACACAAAAGAGATGATAAATAAATAAAAGAAAAACCTTAAATTTAATATGTATGTAGCACAAAAGCAAAAAAAAACAGAAATAATCCTCTTATATATTTTTTTACATATACAAAAGAGATGATAAATAAATAAAAGAAAAACCTTAAATTTAATATGTATGTAGCACAAAAGCAAAAAAAAACAGAAATAATCCTCTTATATATTTTTTTACATATACAAAAGAGATGATAAATAAATAAAAGAAAAACCTTAAATTTAATATGTATGTAGCACAAAAGCAAAAAAAAACAGAAATAATCCTCTTATATATTTTTTTACATACACAAAAGAGATGATAAATAAATAAAAGAAAAACCTTAAATTTAATATGTATGTAGCACAAAAGCAAAAAAAAACAGAAATAATCCTCTTATATATTTTTTTACATATACAAAAGAGATGATAAATAAATAAAAGAAAAACCTTTAATTTAATATGTATGTAGCACAAAAGCAAAAAAAAAAACAGAAATAATCCTCTTATATAATTTTTTACATATACAAAAGAGATGATAAATAAATAAAAGAAAAACCTTTAATTTAATATGTATGTAGCACACAAGCAAAAAAAAACAGAAATAATCCTCTTATATTTTTTTATATAGGTACAAAAGAGATGATAAATATAAAGTACAAAAGTCAACGTTTCTCTTCCTACATGCAAGCAATAAAGATTATCTGTATTAATTTGAGATAAAAAGTAGCTTATGACACTTTTAATACCTACCTCATACTACCTACATACCGAAAATCGTAATGATACGTTTAGCCGTTTTTTATTTATTTATTTATTTATTAATAGTCTACAAAACAGGCGCTAAGCTAAAACACACATAATATAATACTTAATGAATAGAAGAAAATTACTATTATTATTACTATTTATGGGCGTTTAAATAAACAGACAAACAGACGAAAATTCTAAAAACTGCTGAAACGTGTTGTGTTATGTATATAATGTATACGCAAACAATTTTTTTCTAATATCTTCTACATTCAGATTTTTGACCCTCTTGTGTTTGTCTCAATAATATAGGTACAAGATTTGCTCGGTATAATAAAGTATATCGTACCATTATTATCTTAATCTGTCTGTACATGAGTTTTGTGCAGATATGCTTATCTTTGTATTTGTCTTACGATATCTTGGATAATATGTTTTTGATGAAGTGCCGTGCAGCCATACTAATTTCTGTTTGTTAGAATTATTTTTTATTAAGAACTATACTCAAGTACATAGGTAATACTTGTTGTTTTTATTTCATAGTCTTCTATGAATCAATGGAAAGAGCCTAGATTTCACGACACAAGTTTCGACTTAGTGTGCAATGTAGTGCACCCAGTGCTTAATGTCTATGTAGTATTATTATCTTGTCAAATATTATATCCTACTTTAAGCAGGTACCTACATTTACAAGTACATAGCATTGAGATCTGTAACTACACTACTACATACATATGTACATAGTTTTGGGTCAAGGTCCCTCCACGAATGACTTTGTATGTTCTAATATGACATTCCTCAAGTTGTTTTCCTTCACCTCTAAAGTAGTTCAAAACTGGTCACAACTTTTAATCCAAGCTATTAGACTTACACAACGATTCTTAAACGCATATAGAAAAACCGGCCAAGTGCGAGTCGGACTCGCGCACCGAGGGTTCCGTACAAACCTGCAAGGTTTACAAAATATATATTTTGTAATGTAACTAAAAATTTAAGGTTTTCGGAATTTTTCCTTTATGTGTGGTATAAAACGTTGCTTCATGCCAAATTTCAAGATTCAAGGTCGACTGGAAGTACCCTTTAGGTTTTGATTCCCTTGCAAGTACTTGCGAGTTTCAAAATATGCAGCTTAAATTGCTGTTTCTTTTGATTGCGTTGACATAGAAGTTTGATTTTGCTACAGCTTAAAGGTATTATAGACCTGAGTATTTGGTATGAATTTCAATTTAATACCTCTACGCGTTTATGAGGAAATGGGTAGTAAGTTTAAGATTATTAAAAAAAAAATATTTTGTGATGTAACTAAAAATTTATGGTTTTCGTAATTTTTCCTTTATCTATGCTATAAGACGTTGCTTCGTACCAAATTTCAAGATTCTGAGTTCACGGGAAGCACCCTGTAGGTTTTGATTCCCTTGCAAGTGTCGAAAATTTGCGGCATAAATGGCTGTATCTTTTGATTGCGTTGGCTTAGAAGTTTGATTTTTTCACAGCTTCAAGGGACAGTAGACCTGAGTAATTGATATAAATTTCAGCTTCATACCTCTACGCGTTCCTGAGAAAAAGGGTCTTGACAGACGGACGGACGGACGGACAGACGGACAACAAAGTGATCCTATAAGGGTTCCGTTTTTTCCTTTTGAGGTACGGAACCCTAAAAATTACAATACAATATAACTTTATTATGCACACCAAAAATAAATTACAATATGAAATGAGCTTAAACTATAAAAGAATGCACAAGTGGGCGGCGTTATCACCTTGAGTGATCTCTTCCAGGCAACCTTAGCAAGAAAACGGTGACAGAAATCAGTTTGGTCGGTGGCGTACAAATAAATACAATACTTAAAAAAAAATTAAACCTATAACTAAACAGAGAAAATAAAAGAAAATCAAACTAATTTACATGTTACAAATAATAATAAATTAATAAACTATGAACACACACATTTAACACCAATAAACGCGATTGATAGTTTACAACGTAGAGATGTAATAGCTGTATACCATACTCTGGAAAATCGACAGAGATTTAGCCTGCCTGATATTTAAAGACAGGTCGTTCCAGAGTAAGAGAGCTTTAATTGTGAAGGAGGATTGATAGAACAGATTGGAGTGGTTGAATTTAGGATATTGTAGGATTACGTATTAATAAAATCACTATCACTACATGGCATAAAGTGATTTAAAGCAATGTCGCTTCCCGTGTCCGTCACTGTGTATGTAGGTATACTAAAATATTTAAAACTACACAACGCATGTTCCGAGAGGAAGGCTTATTAATATAATATGCGTGCGAAGCCGCGGGGCAAATGCTTTTGTTAAATATGTGTAAGATATGTTGAGCAAGTGGACCTTAAACCGGTTTCTTCTAGATAAGCGCGCAAGATTGAAGATTACAACGATGTTTAAGACGGGGTGCTATGTGAAATCGACATTTTATAAAAATCAAATAAAATAGAAGTATATAAGATGGAGCTAATTTTTTTTCAGTTTATATAATTTTGATTCAGTGTTCAGACAACAAAAGTCGCCAAAACACGATTACGTATATACTTCGCTCGATAGTTTTAATTATTTGAAAAATATTTGTTTATTATATATTTTTCACCTTTTTTTCCAAGAGTAGTACAGAAATTTAAACCAATTCAATTCAATCTAAAAGGTAATGCTATTATTTAGAGGAGTAGAAAACCATAATGAGAATATTCTAAGACTCGTCGGCCGGAGCTATGCGTGCGATGCTCGCCCTTGCTCTCTGTCTCTTGCTCTGTTAATACGGTGTGGAATTGCATGCGAAAAAGCAACTGTAGGCATTTTTCCAAGCGCAAAGCGTTTTCGGGTGAAATTTCGTGGCCTTAACAACAGACAAGTTATACAAACAAATAAAATGCTTTATTGTACACCAATAACAAAAATACACAACCTCAAAGAAATTTAGATATGTATTGGGACAGAGGGCGGCCTTATCACTTAAAGTGATCTCTTCCAGGCAACCTAGTTTGAAAAACAACGATAGGAATACAGCAAAGTTATAGTCAATCGTAAGCCTATCTCATGCAAAAAAAAAAACATTTTTACCATACTGTCATCATATTACGATTAGAAGTTAGACTAAGCACTCATAGTAGGTAATTCATTGTCCATAATATATAATAATTCAAAATTAGAATGTAGCATTAAAATAAATATATTTTGAAGCTTTGCATGCACTGATCTTAGACATAAGCTACAAACTTTTTAATAGATTTAGGTTCAATAAAGATTCGATAGATTAAAAAAAAAACATTTCTAAATTTCAGGTAGCATACAACGGAGCAGTGGAAGCGACCCAGACCCTGTTCGGCGCCGGCGCAGCGTTCGTAGCTTCTCTACTCACTACATCATTCCTGCCAGCGCCCTTGGCGGTCATACAAGGGCTGGCAATGTTCTGCGGGACCTTCGTACGGAATGTGTTTGTGTCCTATGCGGGATATATCGCTATGGGGATGCTGTTTCATTACACCATCACTTTGGCTAGGTAAGTTGTTATTCTGATTAGTTAACTTAAGCTAAGTGAGTTAAGTTGGTAAAATGCTGATTTAAGATAACTTTTAAGTCTTGACTATTTGTTTTGTCATAGCAGTGCAGTCATTAAACTATGTTAGCGCTTTGGGCGGTATAGAACCACAATACAGTGCTGGCCACTTCATATCGATTTACTTAGTATAGGTTTGGTGTGTAATAAAGAATTATTGTTTAATTGTTTACTTAAAATCCCCTTCATAAAAGTCTGGTAATTACATACAAAATTACTAGTCGGAGGAATAAATTTTTCGTCGCAAATGTTTTCGTCTGTGCATTTGATACTCATTTTGTAAAATATGATTTGAACTAAAATATTTATATCAATTCTCTGAAATAATAATTATCAATTGACTGAAATAATAATTGAAACGATTTCATTATTAATATGATATACTTTTTCTCGTTTCCAGTGCAAAAATCGCCAGCCAACTGCACGACGACAGCTGCTTCGGTCTCATATTCGGCATCAACACATTGATCGGGACAGGCTTACAAAGCATACTCACTTTAATACTCATACAAACTCTGGAACTGTCTATAAGCAGCCAGTACTATGTCATAAGTGGACTGTTCCTAGTATTGGCAGTCGGGTGGGGCACGGGGTGGTTGGTCAATATGTGCAGGATGAAGAGGTATGCTGGGAAAAGTACTACTTAAAGCTATTTATACAAGTGTTGTCTTAAGTAAGTCCAATCTACATTAAACTGAAAATTCAAGGCAAAATTTAGTGGTACTTATAGTGGACTGTGGAATTCCACTAAATTTTGCCTATCTGTTCCGGAAACCCAGTTTCAGATAGGTATATATTTTAAGAATTAAATTTAAAGTAAACCGCTATTACATTGGTTAACATTAGGCAGAATTTAATAAATAAACCGGCCAAGTGCGAGTCGGACTCGCGCACGAAGGATTCCGTACTATCATCTATTTTATATATTAGTTTAGGTATTTATTTTTATAGTTAATATATTTACTTGCAATTAAACAATTTAATATTTACTTAATTGTTATTTAATTATTTATTTTGAAAGGTAATACACAAGGTAACTTTCTGTGAAAATTTGAAGCTTCTACCTGTTACCGTTTTTAATATTGAGCAAAAAAACACGTTTATTGTATGGGGACCCCCTTAATATATTCCTTTTTTTAATTTTTAGTATTTGTTGTTATAGCGGCAACGTAAATACATCATTAATTGTGATAATTTCAGCTTTCTAGCTATCATGGTTTATGAGATACAGCCTGGAGACAGACAGACAGACATCGGAGGCTTAGTAATAGGGTCACGTTATACCCATTTGGGTATGGAACCCTAAAAAAATAATTTAATTAGTCGAATGAAAGCCTGTTTTATGTTGAAAAAATCATTACACAGCAGAGGTTAAAACAATTGGCTTATTGGGCTTACCTAAATTTTTTTTAATGGTAATCTATATAGTAATAATTTGTCTGACTGTCATGTGTACTGTTAGAGTGTCAAATCGATCTGTGATAAACACCATGTGCTCGTCCACTACATGCATTCATAGTCAAATTATTTGCAGGAAACAGTACCTATATCTGTGCAAGATAGCCTAGTGAGATAATTTTCTTAGATGAATTACCGTAGAAATTATTCTTCAACGACTTCGCTTCCTATGACACATATGATGATAAGATTGTAAGCAATCATTACGGTCTAGGATTGAGCGTTTTGAAGATAGCAAGATTATATTCCGCAGGGAACAGGGAGTCAGGCAGGGAGTTTCACAATTTAGTAATGTGGTTTTTTTACATAGATTGGGTTTTCGTTTGACTACAGCCTGCTTGATGTTAATCGTCACTGTATTCTAGGATATAACACGCTTACCTAGAAGGAACCTATTCTACTTAAATATTAGATAAGAATCACTTCAACAGCATACTTTTATATGTACATACCTTAATCTAGATTAATATTATGCCGCTAAGTTACAAGTAATTTTATACTGAGGTGCAATAATTTTGACATAATTATATATTTATTTTTAGTGAAATGCATTGAAAAACAGTATTTAAATTTTAAATATTGATTTACTTAGAAATAGAATAATATATTGTACTTGACTTAAAAAGTATACTTAGTAATTAGTACTTACTTTTGTTAGCGTATTGGCTGCCCATAACGCGTCTGTGCGTTTTTTGTGGTATTGGAGAGATGCCTGCAACGCATATACGCGATTCCATTCATTTTGCAATAACTAACTCTGTGTGCCCAACGACGCGCCAGCGCGTTCATTGTTCAAAAACTTAAACAAAAGACGCTCGGCAATAAACCTACCTAGCATTCCCTTTGCGGTATTTTTTATCTATAAGTTTTCGTAAAATAGCAGAAATAGACTGGTGGGTACTAATCCTAGCATTGGAAATCTTTTGTCCATATATGTTAACCCAATTTTATTGCACTTATTGTTATCGAGTCAGCGTTATCTGCCGCCATATTAACTATTTACTAAACTGTGTAATATGGTTGGACGCCGATATGCGTCAAGGGGCATCTGAGTAAAGGCAATGAACGCGTATTTGCGTTGTGGGCACACGGCTTAGGTAAATTTATTAGGCAAATACAAGGGACATGCATTAATATACTCGTCAAGAGGTGGGCAGCCAATGCGTATCAGAAAATATTCTATGGATATTGAGTTTATTTAGTTATATTAAGATTTAACAAAGTTGTAATAGTTTAGACAATTTAGGCTGTGATACCAGAACCTGGTCTCAAGATATTTTAGTAAATAAAAATGTATGAATGCAATTTTCAGTGATTTTCATATTTTTTATTTATATTATTTAAGTATTTTTACATTATGTGATGGTTTAGCGCAAAATCAATTTTTCAGAAAGTAAAGTGGAAGAGTGTCCAATGATGGTATAAGATTTTTTAGAAATAAACACAAGTATGAAAATTACAATGAAAACTTACAAAGCCTGATATTTTTGGAGGGTAAAATGTGAATGTGAAATAAAATATCAACATGATTAACACTTAGTTTTTTATTCAATGAGTTGAAATAGCTAACCACATTGATAAATATTTTGTATACAATTGTGTTATCAATTATATATTTACAAATTTAACATTTTATATAAATATGATATGTAAATATGGAATGTTATAGCAGCAACAAATTACATAATTTGTGTTATAACATCAATTATTATTTGCGATTCACAATATTCAAGTTTAATTTATTGCAGATCAGTCTTACCCCACTTGTCAAATCAAATTTCTTGCAAATAGATCCAAACTTAGAACTTAAAGTGTGAATTAACAGTATTTCTTTTTTATCTTGAACGGGTTTGCACTTGGCCATAGATTACCTGATAGCAAGCAAAGGCTATGGCCTAAGATAATATAGTTATGAAACAGGGATTAAGTAAATTTAACCATCAATAAGCCTACTAATATTTATATTTTTTCAATATCACCCCTTTTTATTCAATATTATTTTTTACATTTACTAAGTAATGATAGAGATGTAAGGTGTAAAATATTTCTGTGGACATCAATTCTACATAGCAAATATCTAAGGTCTGGGAACCCTTACAAAAAAGTGTCTGTATTATTTTGCAATTTAAATTAATAAAATGTCATATGGAAGTTAACAACTATCAATCTTACATTATCATGGCATATAACCCAACACCCCAAATATATCTAAGTTAATTAAAAAACAAAAATGATATTCTGAAGATGACAAAATAGAAACTATTTTAATTTGAGCAGCATATTTCCAATTTAACTTTTACAAAAATAACTGTCATAAAATATATTTATTCTTGAAACAATCAGCTTGCAAAGTGTTAACATGCATATATTATTTGATAAAACTAGGAACACACAATGATATTCTTATATCTACCTACATGCTTCAGAATAGTTGTCAGTTTAATCAAGAATTTCAAATGATGGTTGAAATGCCTTACTTTACTTACATTGAGCTGCATTAAGTACCAAATGTATGTTTAATTCCCTGAATAATCCGTCAGAACTTCGTTATGCATACTGCATCGACGTCGGTCTTGTTTTCACGTAAACATAAACACATATGAGTAGAAATATAACAGCGCACGTAGGGAGAACTATTGTATGTATTTGTTGCCGCATTTGAGCAAATTCTTGTTTCCTTTCACGCTTTTGCCGGGCGGTTTCTTTTACTGTTCCTTTCAACTTCCTCATAGTGGTTTTCTGGAACAAATCAGAAACTTGTAGTCTTTGCCACGTAAGATAGCAAGCGTAGTCAGGTTTTGAATACAGTCTAATTTCTTAAACCAACTTATGAGAGAAATAACAATAAGAAGTTTACCTAACTTCATGAAGTTTACATACCTTTTATTATATCGATAAAATATGGTAAAAAGTATTGTTTTATTTATTTTAAACTAAAATTAAAATCGCCGAAATATAACTTGTAATCACTAATGTGACAACACAACAAATATGTTGCCAGAATCTCAAAAGTTTTAAGATCTACTTTTATTAAAGAACGGGCTATATGAGACATTTTTTTTTTTTTTGGTGTCATGTAAATTCTGTTTTGCTCAATGGTGATGAAAAGTTTATTTTAGGTCATGATTGTTAGACGCATATTATTTCATGAGAAGGACTTGTTTTGTATTATGTTTGAAAAATAAACATGCAGGATAAATCTCTCGTCTCCCTGTATTATCTTATGAATGGCAACCCTCGTTATTGCAGTGTTTAGTTGTCAGTGTCGTATTCAGCATAATCTTTTTAATTTCTTACACTTTTGAATTGCTTTGTATATTGCCATCCACACGATAAATAAAAATCTTTCTTTATAATAATATTAATACTACATACCTATTATGTAAGTATTCTATCCACTCACATAAAACACTCAAATATCAACCTCAAATAAAGAACAATAGTATTATTTGACCCCTATCATAAACACAAATAATAGGCATGTTCAGTATAATAGTAATTTATTTAAAAATGTTTTATACATACATAATTGGATTTGTTATTTACATTAAATTACAATAGACTTTTCGAGGTCACAATTTTTAATTCTGAATTAGCAATATCCAATGTTTTTGATAACAAAAAAATAGTCTATTTTTAAAACTTACCACATGAAACATAAACAAATAGACATATAAGAACTTTTCGATAATAATTGAATAGTAATCATGTTAATATACAATTAAACACTTAACACAATACATAAACTATCACACAAAAAATTAAAACATAGCTTTTAAATTGTACAATTTTAGCTTCACTAAACATGATATTCTCCACCATCTAACTTTTCATCTGAGAGTGACGACAGAATGCTAGCTGAGGAGCCTTGAGATAGCCAAATAAGGTTCATGAAGAGGCCTTGAATGATTCCTATCACTGCACCTGCTGCTACATCCAAAATGTAATGCCGTTCAACCAGCACCCTTGAGATGGAAACTGTATATGCCCAGGCCAAAATAGGTGGATATAAGAATATAGATACGGGATCAACATAAAGCAAAATAAAGGCAATCATGACAGCTCTGCTTGCATGGCCAGAGGGGAAAGAGAACTTGTCCGGGCCAATTTCTAAAAGCTTGTTCATCGGTATTGGTCTTCTTCTCCGCACAATTGCTTTCAAAACTGCTATGACTATGATATCCAAGATGAGGGCTGGAAAGAAAAATATTTCTCAAATTTTTTGTATGAGGAAAACAAATACAGACACATTAGTCATATCTACTCAAATTAACGAGAATTGTTAATGTGATATGGTTTTATTGTTGTGCAAATAAGATTTCTTAAACAATGTATTGTTATGATAAGAAGCATATCTTTAAGAGGGGAATGACAGGCAAATGTAAAGTTGACAAGTTAAAATATTCTTTAGTTATATTCACATTTCCAACCATACTTTGCAATACTTAGAATTATGTTTTTACAAGAAAACTTTCCAGAATAATAAAAGTATATAAGTATTATATCAGTTATCTAGTAGCCACGACACAAGCGTTTGCTTAGTATGGGGCTTGATGGCGCTGTGTGCAATGTGTCTATGTGCAGAATATTTATTTATTTATTTTATATGTCATATTAAATTAACTAGGTTTTGTACTGGTATGTGTCAGGGAAAATGTAATTACACTCAAATAAGTAATCTCATTTACTCTTGTATGAAATTACTTGAACAGACAGCTCCATATGTTCCAGAACTTTACATCAATATGTTTCTTAAGAAAGAATCTTAATATGTAACTAGTTGCCAGAAACTGAGTGGGCTTACCTATTAGCATATTAACTTGTAATTGATAAAGCTCCTTGTTGTTAAACAGCCAAATAAAGCTGAGCCATCCGGCCAGCCACACTATGCCATGACAGGACACCTGAAACATATGAATAAACAACATTAATTAATCATTGTTTCACTATTTAACATATTATTTTCACTAACAATGATCATTATAGCATATTGTTTTAATATGGTGATCCATTTATAGGTTGAATGGATCATCATCACAAAATGGCTTTTCTGTGATGTCAGTCTTTTAGTGTGGTGAGCATTTAAATAAACAGAGACACGGTGAAACAGACAAAATTTTCTAGAAATTGTTGGATCTCGTTCAGCTATCAATTTAAGGTATCTCCATTTTTTTTTTAAATATCTTCAATGTTTAGACTTTGGACCCTATTCAGCTTTATTATCTCTAATTTACAACAACTACCTATGACTTTTCTATACATTTTTGTTGTGCCTCTTCGTCACTGCAAGCAATTTTGTAGTAGTTAGAAAAAGTACAATTACATATTCATGAATTGTTTAAGGTCTTTGCACTGTAACTCCATGCTAAGGCTTCTTTTGGGTAATCAAATTATATCACTTATACCCAATTATATTTTAACAACTTATATTGTACCTCAAGGAATGATGCATGATTGCGTAAAGACCGTAATGGTGTAATTTTAAGAGATATATCAACCACTTTTTTTGTAAGTTGAATGTCATACTGAAGAATTGTTTTCAGCATTGGTGATACTTGTCGTTTACTCTCCGCTTCACCGAACTGAAATGAAAACAAAGAATTTTACAGTTATGTTTGTTTCTATAACTACTTTTTTGATGACTCAAAACATGAGATCATGTCTTTACAGCTTAGTATGAGAATTTTGAAAAGTATTAGAATATCATGCTTAAAACAAGATTAAATACTAGTGATTTTATATACAAATTGAATTCTTACCGCGTCCATGCTGAAGCTTAAGCGGTATTTTTAGTAAATACACACGTAAAATGAATAAAGTTATGTAAAACAAAGAATACAACTGAGTACACAAACACCTATTTTATTAGAAGAGTTATGGGGTGCTAGATATTTTAACTATTATCTAAATGAGTGTATGAATATTAAAAAGCTAAACAGATCCTTTTTTATCAATTTACATTTGAATTTTACGAATTTTCTATTTTTATCCAATACAGAATGAATATCCAATACGACCCAGCAATAAACATGAATTTTTTTTTTTTTTTTTTAAATTGGCCATAACTTTGTATTGTGCCAGTTCTCAAGTAAAAACGGGGAAACTTCATAACCCCCAAAAAAGCACGCGAAATTAACTATAAGTAGTATTAAGTGATCAGAAAGCTTTACATATATACAACCTAACAAATTAACTTAACACGTAACTACTATATTTACATTAAAAGGAAGAAATTACAAATTTACAATTTGAGGTCGTTATCTATGATTAACTTTGACAGTGCGCCATATACTGCTTTTGTTTTGTATGTTAAAAGGGAGGATACATTTATTGGAAACGGAATCTCCAGTTCTATTAAGCTTTCGTAAAAATTGGTTACATCAGTTAGAGGGCATTCGAGTAGTAGATGATTGACATCAGCAACCGGTTCACCACACGAGCATGAAGGATTGTCTACGATTCTAAATTTATGAAGGTGTGCAGGACTACAAACATGTCCAACACGTAATCTTATTAAGGACGAAGTGGCCCTTTTTCCTAATAATATTTTAGAAAACCATGGTTTAATTTGCAAGTGACTTTGTATAGAATAATAATGTTTTCCAGTTAATATTGCAGACTTCTCCCATATATCTCTCCAGGCATTCTGGAGATATAATTTAGGTAAAGTTGCTATATCATGGCAATAATTGATGTATGGATACATATCTCCACACCCTGTAGCGTCATTAGCAATTTGATCAGCTCTCTCATTTCCTTTTATACCACTGTGGCTCGGTACCCACAGGAACGTAACAGAATAACTCTTTTGATGACATTTGTACAAAATATCTCTGATATTCACAATTACAGGCATAGTTGCTTTTGATTTGAAAGGAAATCTTTCTAATGATTGCAAGGCGCTTTTGGAGTCTGAAATAATCAATGTTTTTGGTAATTTTGCCAGCAAAATATATTCTAATGCTTTATATATAGCGAAGCATTCACCAGTAAAAACAGACGTTTCTTGTGGTAGTTTGATTTTTTGGATAATGTTGAATTCCCGGTGAAACACTCCAACTCCTACCGTGTTATTAGCACCATGTTTCGATGCGTCACAATAAATATGATGCCAACCATCCCAGTTATCATGTATAATAGAATTAAAATTATTATTAGAGTTAATGTCACCTTTTTCTATATCTAGATCTACATGTATTTCCGGGCTTAAAATCAATGCTTCGTAGGGGACATTGTCAAACAGTGGGAGTTTCGTAGAGCGATAAGTAGGAGCTGATAATGATGTAAACCTATTAGCACTATTGACAAGACATGGCACTGTTTTATGTACCCAATAAGGTGAAGTAGAACAAAGATAAATCAACTGGGATAATTTATGAATTAGTGGATGATTGCAAAATTGAAAGGCTCGGCAAAAGAATCTATCCGCCAAGAATTGGCGTCGGATATTCAAAGGGGGTTCTGCGCACTCAACTTGAAGAGCATTAATAGGGCTTGATTTCATAGCACCAGCTATTATCCTGAGAGATTTATTTTGAATAGAATTAAATTTATTGATAACTGAAACTCTACAAGGTTCCAGGAGGAAACTTCCATAATCAAGAACGCTTCTGATAAGAGCATTATATGCCAATTTAAGGGAAAACGGATGGGCACCCCACCATACTCCTGCTAGACATCTTAGCATGTTAAGACGCTGTTCACACTTATATGAAACTAGTTCAGAATGAGGAATGCCAGAGAGTTTGGAGTCTAGAACTAGACCTAGGAATTTAGCTTCCTCTTTTTGGGGAATTAACTTGCCATCATATTTGATGTTTAAAAACGGGGGATTACGTAATCTAGAAAAAAGAACGGCAATGCTCTTTCCTACAGATAACTCTAAACCATGCCTATCTAGCCATGATTTAAGACTAATTAAAGATAGAGAAAGTTGGGTACACATATATTCAATTGAATTGTCAGAGCAATAGAACAGTAGATCGTCTGCATATTGAAGAACTTTAACTGAATCTAGTAAACAAAATTCTAAATCATATGTGTATATGCTATAAAGCAGAGGGCTTAATACAGACCCTTGTGGAAGGCCTTTCCAAAGAGTTCTGCATTCGTCTGATGAGTCGAGTCGGATTGTTCTGCCACTAAGAAGGTTGATGATAAAATTGGAAAGTATCAGTGGCACTTTCAATTTTTCTAGTTTAGTTTTCAGAACTGTAAGGAGAACATTGTCGTATGCTGATTTAATATCCAAAAATATACCAACCGTGGGTTTGTTGAGTGTGAGAGAAACACGAATATCAGTCACAAATATACTGATGCTATCCATGCAACTCTTTCCTCTCCTAAAACCGTACTGTGATTTTGCCAAAAGATTATTTGATTCAACGTACCATTCAAGCCTATTTTTAACCAGATGTTCAGCAATTTTGACTACAACATTAGACAATGCAATAGGTCGATATGAGGATACATCGGAAGGCTGTTTGTTTGGTTTTAAAATGGGTAACACTATTTGAGCTTTCCACGATTTTGGAATATGGCCTGATATCATGATGGTGTTTATCACGTCTAACAAATAGAACAAAGCTGAATCTCCAAAGTGTTTATAAAAAGAGTAAGGAAGACCATCCTCGCCTGGAGCAGAGTCTTTGGTGTTCATTAAAACGCTTTTCAGCTCTTGGAAAGTGAAAGGTGAGTTTAGTCCGGTAAGACTTGTAAGAGTATTACTATTTAAGTCAGTAACTAATTCCTTCTGGGGAGCGTATGAAGGTGCTAAATGATCAAGATATTGAGAAGATAATTGTTGTGGAAGAGAAAATGTTGGATTTGACAAAGTTGATTTGAATTTCCTGATATTTTGCCAAACTATCGATGATGGAGTCTGGGGAGATATTGAGGTACAATATCTTTTCCATCCAGTCTTACGCTTTTCTACAAGAATTTCTTTAGTTTCTTCTATTGTACTGCCTAAAATGTCGTAATTTTCTGATGTCATGTTTAAATTATACTCTTTTTCTGCCAACTTTCTTTTTTTGACAGCTTCTGAACATTCTTTATCCCACCAAGCCGGAGAAGGTCTTCTATTTAGTGCGCTATTCTTTTTAGGGAATAGCTCTTCAGCAATGTTTGACATTGCATTTAACAAGCTTTCGATACAAATTTCTTCAGTGAATGTATTGGGTTGTTTAAGAGTTGGTATAATATTCTCTAGCTTTGATTTATAAGAATGCCAATCAGCATCGGCAAGTCTGTATTTCATACGAGGTGAAAATGGGTGAGGAGGTGGTGGAACATTTTTATTGGCTAAACTAATGACTATGGGATAGTGGTCGCTGCCATGAGTGTAAGGACGAATGCACCATGTAAAATCCAGAGCGACATCTGGTGTGGATATGGATAAATCTACGGCACTCAAGTTTTCTCCTGGTTTAGTCCTACGAGTAGGAGTTCCATCGTTTAGGACACATAAATTTAGGTCATCAAAAATATTTATAAGTTGGTTGCCATATGCATTAGAGATCGAACTGCCCCACGCTTGATGGTGACAATTGAAATCACCTAAAACTAAGAATGGTTTCGGAATATGCTGAAGAATTTCATGAATTTCATTTATTATAGAAGTAGAAGGATGAGGGATGTAGATAGATACAAAACTTATATTTAAAATCTTAGCACCAACAATGGAAAAACCATTGCCATGAGGGGGAAAAGACAAAGCAGTAAACAAAAGTGTGGAATGAATGAGTAGTACGACACCGCCATAGTTGTCGATTCTATTGTCATTGAGACAAAAATAGTTTTTAATTTTTAATATAGAGCCAGGTTTTAACCATGACTCTGACAGAGCAATAATAGAAGGATTGATTTTTGAAATTATATACAACAATTCAGTTTTTTTATGTTCTGCACTTCGGCAGTTCCACTGAACAATCGTGAGTAGATTGCCCAGCGGGACTGTATCGAAATGTTTTATTGTCGACGTTCATATTGTTATTGAGTTGTTCAATTAGAGGGGCAACGTTGTTCGGTAACATGATATTATTTTGCCTTAAAGTGTCTATCAGGGTTGACATTATCTGTTTGAGGGTTTCAATACTAAGTTGATCATTACTATTCGCTTTATTAAGGCCGCAACCATTACCAATACCAGACAGCATATCATAATCTTTAACTAATTCGCGATGTGCTCGGCGATCGTAGCCCTTAGCTTGTGTATTCGTTCTTACAGGTGAACCCGACTTGGACGTGCGAACAACATACCCACCACGCGAGGGGCCAGCTGCAGACGGTCGTGGGCCAGGAGTTGTAAACATGATTGGTCTTTCAATTTTCGATATAGGAGGACTTGAAGACAGTACTTCAGAATAGGACTTGCCTATGGGCGCATGAAGTTTCGCCGCTTCTGCATATGAAATGCATTGTTCGGCCATAGAAAGCTTAATTTTTTTCTGTCTGACAAATTCCGGGCAGACTTTGTTCGATGCAAAATGAGATCCAGAGCAATGACAACAGGTAGCAGCATCTTCTTCTGTTTTGCATGAATCGCCAGAGTGATCCTGACCACACTTATAACAGCGGGGTTTCGACCTACACTGGTTTTTGGTATGTCCAAAGTGGCAACAGTTATAACACATTATTGTTGGAAAAGTGTAGAGCTCAACTTGAACTGAGTTATAGCAGACATAGACATGATTTGGAAGAAACTTTCCGTCGAAAGTCAGGACAACTGAGTGCGATGGCTTCCATACTGGTGCACCATTAATAACAACCTTATAATTCAAGCGTCTGACTTTTAAAATTTTCCCACATCCAATTGAAACGTTTATGCTTTCAAGCACCTCTTCTTCGCTCCACTCAGATGGGATTCCTCGCACTAAGCCCATGCGGGTAATTGTAAATGTCGGGATGAATGCCTTTAATTTTTCGGTGGCCAGGAATTGATTCGTTATAAAAATGTTGGCATCTTTGAAAGTCAAAAAAGAAAGAGTTATTTTATTTCGACCGATACGTTTTAAACTTCCATTTACAACATTGGTAATTTTGTGTTTATGGAGGAACCTGCCAAATGTTATTGGGTGTAGAGTTGTGCCATCATTCTGATTATTGTTTTCTCTTATTACATGTACTGTATAGGGGCCGTTGTCCGTGCTAACGTATAAACTTCTTACAACAGGGGCAGGAGATGGCTTGGGTGATGAAGCCGGAGCCTTTATCGAATCACTACTACCATCAGAGATTTCATTAATTTTCCTTTTCTTTTTGTTTTTTACTACTGGAATTTCCGTATCCATCTCGCAATTATTTGTTTTAATTGTTACAAAACAAGCTGCCGGAGGAACAGGGTCCCCCGGGTCGGGAGGCTCCTCCATGAAAAGAAATGTAAAAAGAACTTACCTAGATTACTTATATACACTTAAAAACTAATATTACACTAATTTTAAACACAAAGTAATAATACTTAGCTGATCTGATCACTTTTTATACAAATAATGATAAATAATATTTTCCCAGAAAAATACGCGCCCGCCTTGTTGAAAGTTTCCCGCGCTTTTCAATAAACATGAAGAAAAATCGGAAAATGTCATGACTTTGACATTTACTTTCTTGTTGACTCAGTAGTCCGCCATCTATCAAACAAAGCAATCAGTCTTCTTCAATCAGCCAATTACATAAACTGTTTAGGGACGAACCATTTAATCATAAAATTGATATAATAAAATATCTAGTAAAATCGAATAAAATTGGAGATGTCGGAATTTGTCAATTTATGTTGGTTGCGTAAAAATTTGTTATTTCAAAAAACATTTTTTCATTTCTATAAATTTTATTCATTTTATTATGAAATTCTAAAGTTTCTAGCAATCATATAATAACTGGATCAAGTGAAATGGAGTTTTTTGGTTTAACTTTGTATGGACCGCAAAATTATATAAAAGATGGTTTGAAAAAAGGATACGAGGAACCATTAAAAAAGGAAGACGTAGAGCCCTTACTAAAAAGAATTCAGGAAACATCTACACTTCCTAACACAGTAAATCACACATGTTTTTTAATATAAATAAGAACACTTGATACATTACCTACACTAATAATATAATAGCGACCGAACATATATTTGTTCTTTCTCCATGCTGAAACCGGAAACGGCTGAACCTATTTACTTAGATGGTAGTTGGCATGAAGAGAAATTAAACCCACTAAAACTTTACACTAATAAAAATACTTACGTAATTGTATCTTGCAGATTACCAGACCCGACGTAACAGTTATAAGGCAAATAGATTGTTACATCGGAAGAGTTAATGGATTTGCCTATGGATCTATTGTCAGATTCAATAAAATGAAACGTAAAGGGATTATGAAGCCTGTTGGTCCCTGTGATATGTATAGAATGCCACTTGTTACTTCTATGGATGTAAGTACATACCTACTTATATTATACTACTAACATATTTCACGTATTGCATTGTAGGTAGATCCTAAACAACTCTATTTGAAGCGAATTAATAGCAACTTAAATTATAGGTACCCATCCTTATTCATTTTCAGTACGGTTGGTGGCAACATGATCCAGATTTATTAAGCAAAGACTGGCATGTAACATGTCCCAGGTATCTTCTACCAAGCTCTCCAAACTCAAGAACTTTGGATATTGTTCGGAAGAATAATAAATATGCCACATTATTTTAAATAAAAAATACCCACTGATATGTTTGTATGATAATATTTTCTATATTGGTAATATGTACATGGAATAGATGAAAATTTAGTAAATACCAATGATATTCTGTATAAACTGAGGTAGATGCGTTTTACCCACTGATCTCCATCAGTATTGTACTGATGGAGATCAGTGGTTATACCCCGTTCTGTGTAGCGAACTCAAATCAGGCTACGTAGCATGTTTTGACTCAGTCGCCCCATATATAAAAAAGTACTCTGTGGTCGCCTCGAAGCAACGCGCGGCGACGCACGTTGACGGCGCGACTTTTTATCAGTAAAAAATATTCACAATGCCATCGTGTGTTTATAAAGTGCGATAATCACACTGGGACAAAAGCAAAAAGGATGTGTCGTTTCATTTGTAATTATTGTTTATCCCTTTAAAATGAACATACAAATATTTAATAGGTATTATTATAAATCAACCAGTGACGCGCAATGAGGCAGTTTATATAGAATATCATTGGTGACGCGTTGCCACTTCGCCATTTACACAAAAGAGACAAATTCACTCACGATACACGATTGACGGCTCACGTAGCTGTGAACAGTGTGAACATACGTTTATCTCTTTCTCACAACGGGGCTTTATTGTATCTCTGATCACTTTTACTTTCCTGAATCATGTAAGCAACGCTGCGTATATACTACCTAAATAGCTATAGCATAATTTCGCCACGCGCTAGGGTGATTTTTAATGGGTATAACGTCTCTATTTGTAAAACCTCATTGGTAAATACTTAGAAATTCTTGAAAATCAATCTTGATAAAAGACTAAGCATACTACTACCTATAGATGGTACTATCTAATTGCTCTAATTTACTGCCAAAAGGCAGCGTGCCCAGCATACTGGCTGCATTACCACGTTGGATGGAAATGCTGGTGCGTTGGGCCAGAAAAAGTCAATCATTAGCGTCGAGTCATGGAAGCGATCTAGTACTGTAAGGCCTCTAAAAAAATATTTTCTGTTTATTCTGTAACAATGTTCCGCGTAGCCGCGGGTTATGTTTTGTTTTGCAAAGGAAATAAATTAATGTGAACGCAACCACTTTTTTTTCTTTATTGCGATTTGACAGTTTTGATTTTTGATTTGACATTAAACTTTCTTTCAGTTGTCAGACATTGAAGTGAGAGGAAGTCGTTCCGGCTAAAATGTCGTAAGTTTCATCTTATTTTATCTCATGAATCCCTTGTAATCTGTATATTTCACTGAGTTTGCTAGATTCTTTATATGGAATCTTTCACTGGGTTGTAATAATTTTCCGGTATTGGACTTATAGCTATGAAACATAACCTAACCTCTATTGTCACAAGAACAAGCCGTTTCAGAATGCATTATTCTCTTCCAGGTCAAAAGTATCCCGTGATACACTCTATGAGTGTGTTAACGCTGTTATCGAACAGTCAAAGGAAAAGAAACGTAACTTTTTGGAGACAGTGGAACTCCAAATCGGTCTGAAGAACTATGACCCCCAAAAGGACAAGCGTTTCTCCGGCACCGTCAAGTACGTTTACCTGGAAAGCACATTTTTGTGGGATATTTGAACTTGTTTTGTGAAATTCCACCAAATTGTGACTGGACAGGGAGTTGGGCTATGCCTGACGGGACTCTACCCAGAGTCTTTAAATATCGGGTAGGTGGGTTTCGGCCTACCGATTAATTTAAGCAGCAGGAATTCGATGGAGGTATGCCAACACGGTGTGATGACCACACATGTGACTATTAGGTACAATTCACATGTGGGATCATACATGACTATCAATAATAGTGGTAGATGTAGCTGGATATAATAGATACTAGTAAATGCCTGTGGTTTCACCCACATAGTTTTGAGATTATCACACTTCTAAGTTTGTGATGATCTATTGATTCATTAAAGAACTAATCAAATATGTATATATGTATTTTGAAGCTGAAACCATATGACATATAATGTCTTTTATACCTTTGTACATTGTTTAAATATAGTATATGAGTACCACCTTCCACCTAGCCCACATTCTGCAGAATATCTGAAATGATGTTAAAAATTGCATGTATTATCTGTCAATATTGATGACAACCTCTTTACTGATCTCTTCCTACCCAAAAAAACATTCCACTCACTCCAAAAACATGCTAATATCCTCTCAATCTTTCAGGCTAAAGTACATTCCCCGTCCCAAGATGCAGGTGTGTGTGCTCGGAGACCAGCAGCACTGTGACGAGGCTAAGACCATGGAAGTGCCCTGCATGGACGCTGAGGCTCTGAAGAAGCTAAACAAGAACAAGAAACTTGTCAAGAAGCTGGCTAAGAAGTGAGTAACTTTCTTTTGTGAATGTTTTATTTTTTAATTTTGTTAACTATTGTTATTCATAAATTATGTTTAACCTGTAGCCAATTACTCCCCTTGTTAACTCTTTAAAACATCAAGTAGGTAAGGTAGTTTTCTCATTTATATAATAATACGTAAGTAGCATATTTGATGTCCTGAAATTAATACAGACTGAAAATATGTATGCTATGCTTCTTTCTGCACTAATAATTGTACTGATATAAAGAAATTTATGTTACATCCATAAAATAAATTAGTGCATAGTTAAATAGTAAATACACTATTCAGTACACAATGGGTAATTAATCTGATATTTTCTGCTCTTAAAATGTTGTAAACACATGACTAAATCCTATACTTCACTTGATTTTAGATATGACGCCTTCCTGGCCTCAGAGTCCCTCATCAAGCAGATCCCGCGTCTCCTGGGTCCTGGTCTGAACAAGGCCGGCAAGTTCCCTGGTCTGCTCTCCCACCAGGAGTCCATGACGCAGAAGATTGATGAGGTCAAGGCCACCATCAAGTTCCAGATGAAGAAGGTTATTATATTATAGTGTTACATTAATTAATTACTTATATTAGTTCAAATACTTAGGAATGATGGTAATTGTATTTTTTTTTATTAGGAACTATACAAAAATCATTTTAGCTGTGTAGAATCAATATGTAAGTTTTTTGTTGCTTGTTCCTCCTCCAATTAAGCAACAGATTACCATGTTCTTTAGTGTGGAATTGTGAAATGCTTTACCCACAACAGCCATGAAGAGTAAACAAAGTAGATCTTTTTCTTAGAGCAATATCTGTTAATTTTTATTGAAAATCATATACTTAACATTGTTTTCTCTTGTTTCCAGGTATTGTGCCTGTCAGTCGCAGTCGGCCACGTTGGCATGACCCCTGATGAGCTGGCCCAGAACGTGCATCTCTCCATCAACTTCCTCGTGTCTCTGCTCAAGAAGCACTGGCAGAACGTACGATCACTCCACATGAAGTCCACCATGGGACCTCCCCAGAGATTGTACTAAGCATACCAATATATTGACGTAACTTGTACCTATGTTTGTTTTATTTTAATAGATAGCATTACATAACTAAGATATATTCAATAATTTAAGTTTCGAAATATGTAGCTCTCTAGTCAATACCAAGTAGGTAAGTTCTATTGGGCAAATGTTGGCCCTAGTGAATGAATCAGATAAATCAATTTGTTAACATACCTAGTTATTTATATATGCTGTACCTACACAATACCAAATTACATTTTATACCTAACTTATTCTATAACAAGATTCGAGTTGTGTGACTCTGTTGCTTGTTTGAAGTTTAGGGCATACCTAGCACTTTTCTTACAATATCTACTTAAAACTAAATTCCCTATAACTACTAATTTAGTAAACTAGGTATCTACATTTATAAAGTAAGTATGGAATGTTACTTTATGTTTTATAAGTTATGAATAAATAGGTAGTATTTTACGTATTATTTTTTAAATATACACAACTAATAAAATACGTGAAGTAATAAAGGCAATGGAAAGATTTTGATCTCAAAAATTAAGACGAGTGCTGTCTAAACTTACAAATACTAAAACATAAGTTTACTTAGGTATCGATTTAAATGTTACTTTTTAATTTTACTTTTGGCATTTTTGTATACCTACTTGTAGATTTTATGATAAATTTAGAAAGATAATTACGACACTGACTTTTTCAGATGTAAGTAACCTAGTATATAATTTATGCTAGAAAAATAAGATAAAAGATTTTTATTTGCGCTAATAGGTACATTGTAGGTGTCCCTGGCAACCGCTGTATAATTCCCTGTGTCGCGGTGCCAGGGTTCTTCTGTTGAACAAAAATAAAATTATAACAATATTGTGTTGTTTTCAGTTGAAGACTCAAATGAATATTCTTACAAGTTAAATTCACTTCAGCATAGAATTGTGAGAATGATTGTTAGTTATGTTATACTCGTAGGTACCAGTGTTCTAATAGGTTCATGACAGAACCTACTTGTGGTAGTTTGGGTATGTAGTGAGAAAGTGTAGAAATAAAATCATATTAGGTAAATCTAGACACCAGAGTTGGCCTCTCCTGCAAACTTACCTACATAATTGTAGAAACGGAATTAGGTATTAGTTAGTAAGTTATTTCTTAAAATGTAAGTATTTATGTTGTCAATTCTACCTAATGATTCTGTTACTAGCTAAATCTCAAGAGATTCTCGAGTTTGCCGCTACCTAAGAGTGGTGTTGAGGATGTAGATTGTAGGTACCTAGCAAATGAAAAAAATATGTCAATACAGATAGCTTTACTTCTCTTATAAAAATAGAAAACTTAACATAAGTGATATTGTGTGATTACCTATAATATAGTAATCATACAATATCACTTATGCTTTTTGAATCAGGATTAAGCATGTCATCATCATCACTTCCCTCATCTTCGGGGAGTTGCTCATCACAATCTTCTTCAGTTTCACTTTCTTGTGACGAAATAATTTCACCGTGAATGTTTTTATTTTTCAGATTACCCATCCAAAATGCCTCTGAGCATTTGTTTGCTGCCAAAGCAGCTTTGACTTTGTATATTAGTGTTTCTAGCAGCTGTCTCATAAAAGGCACTTTGCTCATCAACATTGTATCCTTCTTCAAGTGAGAATGACAGCATAAAGTTTGGAGAAATCTTGTTGATTGCTGTAGAATCTTTAGTATTTCAAGCACTTCTTGAGTGTCATTCTTGAATTGCATTTCCAGGATTGGTATTCCTTGAGATATGAACAGTTTGAGGATAGGAAGAGATTTCTTGAAGTAAGCTGACAAGTTGTTTCTGTTTTCAAGAGTCTTGGCTATGTCAGACATGTGTTTCATTATCGTAGCAACATCTTTCCACAGATCTAAATGTTCCGAGTTAGTCATTCCTTTGTCTATACAGTTTTTAGCAGCATCATAGACTGCAGTCCCTAGATTTCTGTACAGAATTGGGAAATTTCCCTTGTTTATACATTTGAGTGTGTTCAATGTATCATTTTTAGTTTTTAAATGCTGAATGTCATTAGTTAGCTGCTGTGACAAGGTTTTGAGGGCGAGTATCTCTTTGTTGAGGAAATATATTGATGCTAGTTTGTCCACTTGCTGGTTAAATAGTAGTCCTTTCTCTAGGACACCATCTGGAGTTTTCCATTGCTGTGATAAAAAGTTCTGTGCCATGTTCCTCAAAATTTTTAAAATATTTTTTGAATCTGTATACCCTTGTATTGCCTTCATAAGTTGTATAAGAGATGTTGCAGTTGAAAGTTGCAAGCAGTAGTTTTCATGTTTCTCAAATTTTTCAGTGACAGCCTTTAGCAGATCTTTCAAGGAAATGATGGCACTGTTAGAATTGGCCATTGTTCTCAAACTACTTTTCAGAAGAGCATTGTTGTGGTTTCGGAAGCCAACCCATTTGAAATATATTGTAAGCATGTTGTACATGTTTTCAAGGCAGGATAAGTGATCTAGTATTTCAGTATTGTAAAGAATTTCATCATCTTGACTATCTCTAGTAATTTGACTATCTAGATATGATGTGATGGTTTCCATGTGCTCCACTAATTTTGGTAATACTTCACTGACAGCCTTTGCACATGCCTCTGCTTTTTTAGGGTCATAGGTAGTCACCTGCTTAGTAAGGAATGTATTTTTCTTTATTTTAGACACCATAATATTATCAATGTTTTCATTTACACATGCTAGAATGAAATTAAGGGTTTTAACTGTTAGTTCAGAGTCTGATTCCCTCTCACTAGTCATACTCCGGTTGAACAGATGCAGCAGATTTAAATTCAGTGGTCTGTATTGTATGCTGTGAATAGTATCTAATTTGTTTTTGATTGTGTTATTTGTCTGTGTTGCTTGTGTTTTTGCAGTTTCAGGTAAAACTGAGTCTTCATTAACATTTTTCTTTTGTGGTTTTGTTTTTGCTGCCTGCACTTTTGCTGGTTTCTTTTCGACATGTCCTCCTGTGTATTTCGTAATATTAAAAGTAGAGACAGGAGGTTTGTATGATATATTGCTTTTTATAAGAATAGTTTCAATCATCTTTTCTAGTTCTTCAATTTGTATGATTCTTTTCAAAATCTTTCCTTTTAAAACTCCATCATCTTGGGTTGCAAATGCATTAAGGAGTTCTCTAAACCAATTCACACAATGTACTAAGCAGTCTAAGATACTGGTCACTTGCGTAGAATCCATGTCTTCTATTAGATCAATATCGAATTCTGGCATCACTATGCCACACCCAAGGACAGCATCAATGGAGGACAAGTCTCCATCATGTCGCTTACAATGCAATGTTTGTACAAGTTGGAATAGAGGAGAGAGGATCCCAATACATACTTCATCCTTGGGCTGCAGAGTAAGTTCAGCAATATTTACAGCTATCATATCATCCATTTCATTTTCAGCATTCAAGCATTTATCCATACATAGTTTAAGATACCCTATCTCTTCACGAGGTAGAGATTCTACAATGAAATTTTGTTGCAAATCATTTGTCACTGCATCTGTTAGCCAGGATAAAAAGTTCTTATTTATGAATGTAGCATTTGAGATGATTTTAGATAATTCATCATAGAAAAAAGCTGTCATATCTGGGAATTGCTTGGTGCTCATGCTGATCATTTCTATTATTTGAGCCGCTTCTCGGAGGTCACCTTCAGGTAGATGCACAGCAGAGCTGTAACTGATATTATCTGGCATATCTCTTGTTTCATCATTGTCATCATTTGCAGCCATCAAATATTTGACTGCATGAATACCAGCCAGTACCCCTTGTACTTTTATTTTTGGGTTTGAGCTGGCCAGTTCCTTCCTTATAATCATTTGAAGATCATCTCTTACAACTGAGTTTTCATAACCATAGGCCAGACCACAAAGCAGGTTCATGACTGCTCGAACTTCATCCAATGTCATGTCATCCATTCTATCTAATAAAGTCAGCATTTGAACACTCTGTGGCTTCAAGATTTGTAGATCTTTTGAAGCTGCTGTATTGAGTATGAGAAGGATGCTCATGACACATTGTTTGGAATCCAATGCCAATTGAAGCAGTTCAGCAACAATAGTTTGGCAGCTATCTTCAAGCTTAGAAATCATCAGTGTGTACATGTGTGATGCAAAGGACTCTACTACAGGATCTGCATTTGTCTTCAGCAATGAATTTGTGAGTTCTACCAAATGTTTCAAATGGCACTTTAGGATTGGTTTGAATTTTTCAAATGCATCATCAAGAAGGTCTTCTTGTAGTATATCAAACTTAATGAGCTTTCTGATAACATTTTCAACTTGCTTCTGCCTCTCTTCGGATGTGGAATAAAGAATGAGTAGAATAACAATATCAATTGGTTTATGGTCAGTGTTGACTTTGCAGTTTGAAACTACTTTAAGCCAAGAGTTAGCGATAACCTTTGAAGAAACAATTGAATTTCGAATAGCTGTTGCTGTAAGCACTTGACTAGATGCTATTTCTTGAGATTTGGCTACAGAGGAGGACCAGCCAAGAGCATTCCTCAGACCATTAACTGCTTCTAAATATGTACCATCACTCATTCTACTTTGAATCAATAAAAACTTCACAAAATTTGGAAAATAGTTGCATTTAGACAAACTCATGAGTATGTTCAATGTCTTCTTCTGCAATAGTCCATACTGCTCATCTGAGAGGCACAAATAGGACAAGCACTCCAATATAGCCGGGATAAGATCATGATCTTCACTCAGAATCCTGCTCAGTTCTGTAGAAACATTGTCATGTTCTTGATCACCAATGATGTCAGGGATGGCAGTTATTATTTCCAAACGTACCATTTTCTCAGAAGCGACCTCAAGTAAGTTAATAAGGTTTGAGGCTATTTTTTCCGTGTCAACAATGCTGTCTAACCCAGAGAAGCATTTTAGAATCATCTGTATCCAAGGTTCACATTCGTTTTGTGCTGCCAAGTCTATCGCCTTTTCGAAGATGTAGTCGGTCAGTTTGTTTTGCAGGATGGGTATACTCAGAAGAATCTTGAATACGTTATCGTTCACAGCATACTCCTCAGAATCTTCTACACACACTTTTACAATATTTGGAAACAAATAATGCTTGAAAATCTCCAAGTCTTGACACTCTCTTTCAAGGTTGGAAAAGAATTCTGATACATTGCTTGGATACTCGAAGTGCTTTTCCAAATTTTTCTTAATGTTTCGAATCACATGAATTGTTTCTTGAGAAGTTTTACATTTATCTGGAGGATGTTTCAAGTTTAACCCACTTTCTCGCAAAGTTTTATGGAGATAATTATCCAACTTAACTGTTTTACACTTCTTTGCCGGGCTTTTACTACAGCCAGACTTTTGTGATAGTCTTTTCATTCTCGTTACTATTTACCACAACACAGCGATAGGAACTGTTAGAAACTAGTAACAAAAACAAACTTCGCAATCTACTGTTGCCGCTTGCCGCCTTTGGACTTTTTTTTTTAATGGCCTCTGCGGTTTTGCCGCAATTTCGCCAATGTCACGTCACTGAGTCACTGAGTTGTTTATCGCTGTCGATAGTTTATAATCTAGCTTCTATATTCCTCTAAATAAGGTTTAATTTTCAAAAATTCTTCAAATGTTGAAGTGAACGGACATGTCAGTTTTGTCACGATTAAAACTGCTATTTTAATAAGTAAATATAGATTTTCTCTCGGATTTTCTACTCTTTTAAATGGTCGCTTATACCTGGAACATCGAAGACGCCATTTTATATTGATAGTCTGTCAGACGACTTTGCAAGATTACACACGTGTTTTAGGTGAGCCTACGGCCGTTACGTTTCATCTGTCGGAATTGAGACACAATCACAGACTAATACAGGGGAGTACATATCAATGAAACGTTTTTAAAACATGACAAATAGATAAGTGTAATGCTATTTAGGTTTCTTGACAAGCATAGGTTAATGTTATAACCAGAAAATAATTTTGAATCTAAAACGGGAATGATGCGTCACGTCGGTTTTGCGTCATTTTGTCTCGTGACCTACAGGCTGACAAAGAAAGTTGCAAAACCGACACCATAAGGCTAATGATACATGATAATATATTTAAATTGTTTAAATTTTTAGGTTTCGCAATGCCGCTTACTAGCGCAGAATGATCTCGAAGGTATCGAGAAAAATTAAAACTAACAGATCCACAAAAATTAGAGGAGCAACGATTAAGCGTTTGCATAGTGTGGGGCTAGATGGCGCTGTACGCAATGTCCCGGAATATTTATTATTATTTTATTATTTATTATTATTAAAAAATTTACAAATGATTAAATCTAAAAAGAAAAAAGTTTCAGAAATGACAGAAGAAGAAGTTGTAAAAAAGAGAAAATTATGGCGCGAAGAAAAAAAGGCTAGCAGAGCCAGTCAGAAACAAAAAAAATACTACGACGACTACTAAACAAGAACATAAAAACCCGGTCAATAATAACGATGAAATACAATCTAATTATTTCAAAGCACTGAAAAATAAAAATGTGTATCTAATGAATAAATGCAGACGTTTTTTAATAAGAAACGAAAAATTAAAAAAACTGAACGAGATGTTTAAAAAACGGTATCAAAGACTTCAAAAAAAATGAACAAGAAGTTAACAATCTGAAATTAAATTCAATTAAAATGCTTTTAATTTTAAAGCATAGGTACCTTGCAATTTTCGGTTTAATTCAATTCATTGGATTCACTCATATTGTGTAAGCTCAGCCTTACATACATTGGACTGTCGATTTTGCGACTGTACCCTGTTTTGCGACGAGGATATTTTTAGTTTATACTGATTTTCAGTATGAAGAGGTACAAATAATTTTAATTTATGAAGTAGAATAGTTGTAATTTGCGAGAATGGGATAGGTATTTTGTCAATTAAACGACATATTAATAATTATATCTTGAAAGAAATGGTTACTTTGGCATCACCTGTGTCAAAACCGATCTTCAAACTTGTAATTCTTCTATATTATTTAATTCTGCTGTTCATATTGTCACTTTTTAAATAGCTTGTATGATAGTATTTACAATATGATTAAAACCATTTGTGTACTACTACAAAATTCATTAAAAACATAAATTTTAAAACGGTCGGAAAACAGACATTTTTTTCCACCTCGTCACCTTAATGTGATATTTTCTAGTAAAATATAGGAATTTGCCAGCAATTAAGCTTCATTTCAAAATCTATCATCTATCATGTACAGAAGTTATATTTCAATCAAAATATCTATTATAATTTGATATTTTATTTATCAGCTTCAAATTCGAAATGGTACACTTTTTTTTGAAAACGCTCAAATTCTCAGGGTAAAAAGGGGTAAATTGTTAATAAAATGTTTTGACTGACAGTGTGGCCAATCCATAAAATGTTTGTCTTCAGCACATCACGCGACATTGGCAAAATTGCGGCCATACCCATATGCGTGTACTCTTATTGGTCTGTGGCACAGAGTACTTTTTTGTCTGTGGCCATACCGCAGACCTCGGATCGGAGTAAATATTCAGTCAGACAGAGGAGTGAGAGGCCATAACCAACCAAGATTAGATTAGATTAGATTTTAGAAAATGTTTTGAGTTTCTTGTGGAGTAACCGATATCAAGCATATTTACACGAAAACATGAATTCCAGCATTTCAAGTGCTGTAAAAATTATTACGAAGCCACATATAGTAGCTGGATGTGGGGTAAGACTTCAGAAGCTACTGTCCATATTGGCAGAAATAGTAGCCAACAACTTGTTTTTTACTGCCTTAGTACCTACAGTAATAACAACAGGTTTAGCATATAAACTTGACTAAACCCTTCAGCTTTCTATTTTTATAACAAATCTTACACAATTATCTAACCTCAAAATGTTTAGTTCCAGCAAGTTCGACATAAATGGGCAAATGCTCTTATGATCAGAGATGTGAAACGTCGTAGAATGAGCGCCGAAAACTTTCTCGAGAGGACCAGAATCAATGCTATGAGGAAAAATGATATCTTACCAGTAGAAATCAGAGAACTTGCTGACAAGGACATAAACAAGTATGAGATGAACTGTATTCCCTTGAGAATTAACAACAGATGTGCTGTTACGTCTAGGTGAGATTCTCAAATCATTTATTCATTCTTATCTAAATATAGTATGAGGAATATAGTTAGTAGATATTGGCAACACAACTTGATCTTTTTTTTAGAATTAGTTCTAAAATGTAATATTGTATTGTGTACAGCAAAATAAATAGGTTCCATGTTCTCACTCATGATGCACCTAAGTATCCCACCAATTAAATAGAAGCTTAAAAATTGTGTGACCTCTTCACACACTCACTTTTAAAAATGTATAATTTCTTGTGTGGAGTCTGGTTGTTTGTATGTATAATAAGTATGTATTTACAAAAGAAAAGTATATAAGTATTATATCCGTTATCTAGTACCCACGACACAAGCGTTTGCTTAGTGTGGGGCTAGATGGCGCTGTGTGCAATGTCCTGAAATATTTATTTATTTATTATTATTATATATTACTCAAACAGCTTCCCAATTTGTACAAAATTAAATATGAAGGAAGATTAGACACTGGCAGAAGCTACTTATTATTAAATAATAAGTAGCATCTTCTTTATTCTCATTTTGGATTATTATGGTGACATAGCAGGTCACTGCCTATTTTACATGTTTACCAAATTATTGAACTAAATTGTATGTGTTTTATATACTACTAGCTGACCCTCCGAACTCAGTTTGAAAAACAGGATATCAAGTATCCTATGCCCGTCTCCTGGTTCTAAGCTACCTCACCACCAATTTTCAGCTAAATCCGTGTAGCCGTTCTTGAGTTATAAATGATGTAACAAACACCACTTTCTTTTCTTTATATCTTTCACTTGCAAAATGTATATTAATTTTTTAAATGTCACATGAATTCTTTTTGTCTCTACAAAGTTACATTCTAAGCAATATATTCCATTGTTTCCAGACCTCGTGGTATTGTTCCGGAGTGGCGTTTGAGTAGAATTGTCTGGAGAGATCTCGCAGATCACAACAGGATTTCTGGAGTCCAGAGAGCTATGTGGGGATACAGTTAAACATATACCTTGTGTATTGTAAAATATTAGTTTTAAATTGTGTAGATGCTTTTTGAATCCAATAAATTGTAACTTAATTTGAGTATTGTTTTAAATATTTTATCTTCAATACCTACCTAGCATGTTATAACTTTGTTCCTCAAATAGCAGAAATGGCTCCAATGAAGGAGTACCTAGGTATGTAGAGTTAGTGATTTTTAGTATCCAGTTTTTGGAATAGAGCAAGTACAAAGAAAAGGCAGATCCTACATAGATACCTACCTACTTTTAGAGAAATAGCTACTAAAATCTAGTTTGGTACCTGGAAATATTCCTACAAGTAATAAGGATGACAATAATTGTGATTCTGGGGGTCTTTTATGTGACTATGTTCATCTAAACTAAATATTCATAACTATTTATCAGATGCATAGTAAAAGATGCCTATGTAAATGTTACCTACACAGTGATAGAATTTATTACATACTACCTACCTATTGCCATAGATTCTTATTGATAAACATTATATTCAATGCTGCAGTTTCTATCAGGATTTATTTTTAAAGCTAATGTATTTAACTATGCTATTAGTACCTAATAAAATGTAAGGTAATAAATAAAAGTTCAGCATAAGTTTTATAACTTTAATAAAAAGTCATTTGCCTTAAACCTATATGGAATACCACCGCTTCATCATAAAGCTTTTTAGTCAAACAGACCTGAAACAAAGAAATTCAGAATTAATATGAGATAATGCAAGAAATGGTGAAATCATTTGCACTATTTATATTTTTCAGAATAAAATGTATCATTCATATATTATCAGAAGCTAATACATGCAAATATTGGGTATCATCACGGTAATATTGATAATGAACTTTTAAATGTTCAATAAACAATTATTTTACTAAAAAACCGAACTACAGCTAGGTAACTCAATTCTTCTAGCTACTGGTGTACTATAGATAGGTATGCCTAACATCAGTCCTGGTTGCCACCAAGTCACATGTGGCTGTTATTTATATACATCATCACTTTAATTATATTATCTAAATGCTGTTCTTTGTCAGTGTACAACATAAGGGAGTAGGTATGGTAACCTGTGTTATACTGGAAATAACTATATCACCAGTGTTTTGTCAGACATATTATGTGAAAAATGAAACTTACCGAAGCCCATGTCATCATCAGATTCCTCAGGTTCTTCCTCCTTCTTCTTCTCCTCCTTGGCGGCCTCAGCGGGCGCGGCAGCGGCAGCGGCGGGCGCTGCGCCTCCGGCCGGCGCGGCACCGACGCCGGATCCAATGTTGGTGATGAGCTCGCGCACGTTGACGCCTTCCAGAGCCTTGGCGAACAGACCGGGCCAGTAAGGCTCCACGTCCACGTTAGCCGCCTTCAGGATGGTGGAGATCTTCTCACCCTGAACACCAACACAAACGTAAACATTGTTATTCCCGCCACTGCTCAATCACGAAAATACAACTCCACAGCACTTTAGTAGCACCATCTCGAGCAAAATAGGACTTTACAGACTAGTTGGGATAGCTTTTTAATGGATGATTATGGATTTGAATAAGTTCGCCATGGGGAGCACAATGGATATTTTAGGTTGCGTGGAATTGAGAGGAAAACTTACGGTAACGGCTACATCATCATCAACGAGGATGAGAGCGGAGTAAACACAAGCTAATTCAGCCTTTGATGCCATTTTTAATAAATTACGTGCAAGTTGCCGATAGGCCTTAGCTCGAAGAGAACAAGCACGGTTTGACTTCTCAAAATAAAGAGAAATGAAGAGGTTAGTTAACTGTCAACATTGATTTTGACAGATCTCTTTACCTAAATGTTCCACTTTAGAAAAAAAGTTTTTAATATAAAGCATGATCACTGCACTCGCACTTCAATCTTTCAGTATGGCTATTGCTATCTCTTTATGGTTAATTATTGAAATGCTACTTGTACTTATATAAACCAACTTTACAGGGCACATGATTGTTTTAGTATTACAAGCTTCAGATTTAAAATTTACCATACGCCATTGTAGCGTATTTTTCTCTGCACTACTAGCAGACTGTCTGTAGTGCGTTTTAGTCCTACTACTACCTACTGTCGAAAATTTTAGCGTTTTAATCCTATCCAGAGGTTCTCAAATAGGGGACTGAAAATGCGGCGAAACGGTTCGAGAAAAGGAGGGTACGGCAGTTTGCTTCGCGCTCGACTTGGCGGGGGCACTACCGTGCCCCCAGATATTCAGGTTTTTATTACAGTGCCTTGTCACATGCCACTGCAAGTTTGGTTATTTGAATAGAATAATACAACTTATACAATTTAATACATTTATTTATACTCATAAATTATGTAGTTGAAGCATAAGATAATTGATGTACGAGATCATAATTCAAATTTGGCTCTATTTACACAGGCATATTTCATTAAACAAAATAACATAAACTTAAAATTATGGCTAATTAAAATTTACTTAATAAACGAAACTTAACAATAGTATAGATTTTAATTAATTTACAGTGCAACAAAATACAATACAGGTACAAAGTTATATTAGGCAATTTTTAGCACTATGTGTTACATGATGGTAATATAATATTAATAATTAAATGATTGTCATTACATTTATTTTAGACTTCAATACTAATGTTAAATAAGTACAATGATTTTATAAGAATTAATATAGCTACATGTGTGACAATAATGATATCATGATATATTACAAAAGCTCATAAAGTTCATATTTTGGAAAGATTTGTAGGTATATTTAAAATATGTAATATATCAATTTAATTAATTAGATAGTCATAATATATACCTATTCAAGTACTACAAGTCCCACGAAAATAAGTGATGTTTTACAAGCATATCTCGTACACCTTCTTTTAGTGGCTGATTTTGGGTGTCTTTTTTTAGAGGCAATTCCCACTCAGGATTCAAATTAAATCCAAACTGAGATAGGATTCGCAATTCACATTTTATTTGGACCCAACCCGGTGAATTAATAAAAGACCAGGGATGGTACCACTTCTGTACCACATCAACACATGAACAAAGAACTTCCAACCACAAATGCAATGCCTCTTCATTTAATCCCATGCATATTAATGTCCGCAATTTTACATCCATTTGCGCGTGGGCATTATCATGCGATAAATTGATAGCTTGAACACATCTATACAACAGCTCTTCCGGTGTCAGTACTTTACCATCCTCATCCAAACGATATGTTTTGCATAATACTAAGCGACTGTATACAGAATTGAAGTCTTTTTCAACTTCTCTCGATGATGCTTCTTCTATGAATAACCATGGGTGGCAAGGACCGTCAAGAAAACTTGGTCTTTTGATACCATGTAGTAGTACTCGTTTAAAAGCTGGAGCTAAGACTCCCCTCACAAGATGTGCTGCCTTTTCAGTTACAGAGTCGTCTCCAGCTCTACTGTATTTAACTCCTTTCTCATCCAACAATTTTACGAAGCGTGCAGGGAACCAGCCTCTCAGCCCGTTAAGCTCTCCAATCCAACAGTGCTCATCTCTGGAACTAATCACTTCTATTACATCATTTTTCCTGAAACCCAACTCATCTCCATCTCTCCTTTCAAAGTCTAGCAAAGCTTTTGCCCGTCTTCTCTTACTACGAGAAACGTTGACATACCGCTCTCTGTCTGCAGCATGACTTTGCATGGTGTAATCTGCTGTCAATTGAATTTCAGATGCTAGCTGAGGTTCCAAAGCCAAAAAATGACGGGCAACTTGTAAAATTGCTTCACGTAGATCTACAAGTATCTCCGTTTGTTTTACATTTTTGGAAACTGCATATTCATTATTACTGTCTTCTCCAAATAAAATTGTTTGTATTACAGACTTGTTCTTTTTAATTTGTCGTCTTTGTAATTGTTGTTTGGGTAGATTGGGAACTGCACCAGGGTCACCAACTAAAGCACCTTGATCTGCCATAAGATAAGCCAAATGTCTTCTTCTATGTGTGTCTATTAATGTTGGACTTAATGTATCCCCACATACTTCATCAATAGTTTTTATAAGAAGATCGACATCTTCAATTTCTCCTGGTATGTCAGAAAGAGCATTAAAAATTTGGGCGGAGTTGGATATCTCAGTAAACCTATTTTCTCTTATTTTGAGCATAGCAAGAGTAACTTTAAATAATACTAGAGAGCCATCTAAAAAGAATAGGTCCCAAACTCTTAGCAAAATTTTCATGTTGACAACATTGGCATACAGTGTCAAAAACCAATGCATTGTTATCAAAGAAAGCTCTATATCATGGGCATTTAAAACTTGATCAATTCCTGGTAGATAAGTTGAGATAAGGCTTCTTAGAACTTTTTGATCAGCTTGTATTCCAATAAGAGTGGATGAGTAATAGGAAGCTGGTAACAGGTCTTCTACAGTCGTACACATTATCCAAAAGGCATCTTCTTCTTCCATCAAAAGCAGTAATGAAGCAGCTATCATACCAGTTCCTTGACAATATCCAATATCAGGATATAACCAGGCTAGTGCTCTCAAAATTCTGCGTAACCTTGGCACTCCAGTGCTGGTTGGATGTGAAAAACAAACATTGTTAGGTAAAATCTGCACTAGATCTTTTTCAATTTGTTTACTTGTAACAAGGCCATCATCACTGGAAGCCCTAACAATTTCATGATAAGTTATTTCTGTGGATGACCTTTTTTTATTTGCACCACACAAATGCATCCAAACTAGAGGACGGAGTAAATGTGGGACACCATCTTTTACCATTTTTTGTAACTTGTCTGTTTTTTCTAGTTTTCCCTCACCTTCAGAGAAGTTTATTTCCTTGCTGTAAAATTCCCACTGGAGGCGATGCTGATCGTCTTCAATGAAAGCATTCACGGATAGTTTATCAGAGTTTAGGTCAATACTTTCTTCATCATCGACACAAAATCCAAATTCATCAAATCTGTAATCTGGCAAACCTCCCTGACCTTCAGACTCTGGCTGAGCAAGTTTAGCCATTATATCCTGGGGTACCATACTGGGGGTGAGCGCTGAAAATGGCCCTCCAGGGGCTGGCAAGAGCTCATCAGCAATATTGAGGCCGCGGATTGCATCTAAATCTTCGGGATCGTCATCTGCTAACGCGGCACTTATTTTTCTTTCGTGATCTTCTCGGCCCACATATCCTTCATGATCACGGGAACTAAATAATGATTTGGCTAGATCCATGTTACAAGAAAATCACTTCTCAATCTCGACAAATTATAACAATATTGTTAGTTTAGTTTAGAAAGTTTAGGTATTGATTTTGTTTTCCCATTCCCAAAAGGTCACGAAATACGTCAAGAATGAACAAATTTTACGAAACTACAGACTATAAAGAGATACAAAACTTTCCGGTACACAACAATAAAAATGGTACGATAGAAATTAATTACACAAATAACACGTTGAAAATAAAGAGAACTTGTTTAATTCATAAATAGGTACACATTTAGATGACATATTGTATTTTTATTTCGCCAATTTTGTAAGCCGGACGGGTAAGATTAGGTTTACAGTGTTTTGTGGAAATATTTTTAAAATGGCAATATTTAAATGCAATTTCATTGATTCATTTTAGTGATGTGCCGATTCGATTATTTTAGTAATCGATATATCGATTATGCGCCCGAACATAATCGATTATTAATCGATTACTAATCGATTATGCCTATTTTTATTTATTTTTAAATTTAGCAATATAACATGATGATTAATGAGATAACTATGATCAACTTGACCTATACTTAGTACGAGTAAAAAATAAAAATTAGCACTAGTATTTTATAATTTTATTTAGTAACTTAGTTTTACAGCAATGACCAATTTGCGTTTAAAAATATTATGTAATCGAGATGTTTGGGCAGTAGCCGGTTTCTCCTTAAATTTGTCACTTGTCCGGTTTTAGAGAATATCCTTTCCGATGGAACTGACGTAGCTGGAATACAGGAGTATTTTAAGTGTAGTTTGTATAAATTGTCATTATTCGTTTTCATGCCTTTCCAATATATTAAAGGATTGCTTTTTCTATCAAGTAACGGCAACTCTAGGTACTGACGTAAAGTTATTATATTCTCCGTTGAAGCAGTTGTGACTAAGTTTGATTTTTTTGTCTCAAAATGGTCCCAAATGGATTGTTTTCTTGTTTGTTCCTGATGTACTTCCTCTTCTATTGCTGGTTCACTGGTTTCTTCAGCTTTGTTTCTAAGAAAGGTGAGTTCATCTAAGCAGCGTTGTTGAGCACTGGTGGCATTACTATCTAAGCCGAACCCGACCTTCTTGAAACGGGGATCCAAAAGACAAGCAATTCCAACATGTTTATTGCTTTCTAAGGAACCAAGTCGTCTCTGTATCACATCGTGCAATGTTTCTTTTAGTTGCGTTCCAATTGATGTTTCGACGTTAGGCAAATTCAAATTATATTGTAGTCCTCGTATCAGTGGAATCACCAATGCCATTGTGGGATATTTTTCTCCGGATAATTGTTCTGTGATTTCTTCAACATTTTTTAACAGAATTACACAATCTGCTAATACCTTCCATTCATTGTAGTCAAGATTTTCAGGAGCGTTGTTAATTTCACTCAAAGTAACTGTGAGTGCTGCCTTAACTTCACATAACCTTGCGAACATAATACTAACACTATTCCATCTTGTTTCTACGTCTTGTTTCAATTTCAGCAGTTTCATATTCATATTTTCTTGTATTTTGGACAGATGTGCAGTACTTTTGGCACTATGACGAAAGTGACCGACTATTCGTCTGCATTTCTGAATGATATTCTGAAGACTATGATTTTCATTCAAAGCTTCTTTAACGCTTAAATTCAGAGTGTGTGCAATACACGGATGATGGTGTTTTCGAAGCACTTGATTTATAGCTTTTTTCATGTTGGCACCGTTATCGGACACAATGGTTACAATTTTTTCTTGAACACCAAAATCTTCAAATACCTATTTCTTGTAGAATTTCTGCAATGTTTTCGCCAGTATTCGGATTTAAAAGTTCTCTTGTAGCAAGGACTAATGACTGCAATTCATCATTGTAGATGCAATGGCAAGTGACCGTGATATAAGACTTATTTGAATCAGATGTCCATATGTCTGTTGTGATAGCCAAGAATTCTATAGAACTTAAAATTTCTTTTATTCGTGTACATCCTTTTTCATAATATTTACACAAGATAGATTGAGTCAAACATTTTCTGCTTGGAGGTTCGTAAATTGTATCAACTCCAGTAATTTCTTTTTGCAATGTCTTTATAAATTTTAAAAATCCTGTATTTTCTACTATCTGCAGTGGTTGGAAATCTTCACAAATCATTTGCAAAAGAGCAGTGTCAATATTATTTCTCTGATTCTGACTAAGTTGCCTTGTGACTATTGTTGTAGACAATGTACATTGTTTAAACTTTTTGGTCCTAGGCTCGACTTCGTCTTTCGTCGTCGTTTCAGGTTGGTCGGTATTTTTGCTTGTGGAAGGCCTCTCATCTTCAAGTAAATGAATGCGTTTCAGGTGTTCACGAAGATTTGTCGTGTTCCCGCAGAATTTGAGAGTCTTATTACACAGATTACATGATGCTTCTTGATTCGATTTCGTAAAATGTGCCCACACGTAACTAGAACTCTCACGTCGCTTCATTCCAAAATAAACGTTAAGCACTTTAAATAAATTTTAATATTACGCACGTCTAACACTCTCGAGGACTTTCTTATGTTTGGCGGTAAATAAACTTGTAAAATTTGAATTTGTCTACTCAAAAGTAGATTGGGAAAACCCCTAATAGAAATGAAACATTTATATAAGAAAGTCCCTATAGTAAAAAAGAAAAATGCAGGCATTTTATATGGGGAATCCCCAGTTTTACCACTGAACGTTTTGAATGTAAATATAAACCGTATAGCGTATGGTATTTTACTTGGGAAGTCCCTCTCACAGATTTATTATTTAAGGTTGGGATAGATTGAACGATAAAAGCTAATTTTTAATGTCACTGTCAGAAAAAATCGATAACTATCGATCATTCCAATGATAATCGATTACGGTCGATTAACTAAATAGACGATTAATCGATTATTAGTAATCGATTTAGCACATCACTAATTCATTTCTTGTCAGTAGTTGTCAGGTCAGTCGAGGTCACCATTCGTGTTCATTCATTATTTGATTGAATTTATATTTTTTCCAGCATACGTTTTGTAGTCACATCTCTTTCTGCCTTATGAAACCATACGTCTTTTGTCTTTTTTCCATAATTCAAGCATATTCCTTCCCTTATGCTGCGGAGAAACTCAGGTCAAACATCAGTGAGATTTCATCATATTTTGTACAATTGTTTGTTTTGTTAGATTTAGTGCTAAACGTGCTGTTGTTAATGAAGCAAATGTAAAACAAACTCCCAATTTTGTATGTTAAGTGTAAATAATTATGTAACTTAACAGTTTAGAGATATTAAGATTCCACATAACCAAACAGGTAAGGAGCTCATGTGAAATATTTTCAGGCTAGTAATTCATGATAATTTAATCCTGAAATGATGCTATAAAGGCCAATCATAAGCTTTAAATTATGCAGTCCTAAGAACAGCATAGAAGTCTTGCCTTAACTGGTGCACAGCTTAGTTATATTTTGAATACTGGATTGTTTTTGAAAGATGTAGTGTAGGTACATTTTAATATGTACTACCTACTAGAACACCACCCATTTTACTGTAATATTCCCATAAACCACTCTTTATAATACATCTGGTAAACTCTCCTGTGTAATGACCTGCAAATGGTGCTGTACTACAATGTTCCCACAAATTCCACCAAATTGTGTAATAAGTAGGTATATCTGTGTCAGCCTAAAGAAATGGTAAAATCTGAGCACAATAATGTATCTGTGAATTCTATTCAATTGAAATAATAAACACATCAAAACATAGCATACTTTATCCACCAACTCTTAGTACATGACTAAAATTAATCTTATTATTACATTGAAATTATGAGCATAAATACTGTTATATATTTTTTTCTGCATTGTGTAAAAAGGTTTGATCAAAGCCTGCCTGATGTCAAAAAATACTTGACTAGAGTCTATAAGATAGCATAAAAGATTACTTAGTTGATAAATAAATGTGATATTATTACAATATTTAATCTAACCTATTAATAATGCTAGGATGGCCATTAGAAAGTGTTGCATAGAAAACTGTGAGTCATGTTCAACAAGAAAAGAAGACAAAGGTGTCACATTCCATAAGTTCCCCAAAGATGCCACATTTCTCAAAGAATGGATATCAGTAACACAACACACAGACACACAGAAAGATTTCCCCGTATATGTGTGCTCGAGGCATTTCTGCAAGGGAGACTTTCAAAAGAATGAAGATTCTAAATACATGCTAAAGTCAGGTATTGAAACCTGGATGTCTGCTTGAACAAATTAATTTAAAATGATCATATTTTAGCTTTAATGTAGTTTTTATTTTAAGCTATTTCTGTTACTGGTGTTTGGTGTATTGTTTAGTTAGACATTAGGTACTTACTTTAATGTTATGTTTTTAAATTAATTTGCTTGCATTATTTGAGTTATAAAAGTAAAGTAAGTACAGTACATGGGTAGCTTGAGGTATTTGTAAGTATTTTCACATTACTTCTATAGTTTTAAATTAAAAAAAATATTATTGTGTTATTAAAGTTTCTCACATAGATTCTATGATAACTACCAGTTTAATTCTGAATTATACTATGTATTTAAAAACCAGAAAATAATGATTACTTTCTAAAGAAGTAGATTAGAAAAGATTGCATGAGCAATAACTAGATTCTAGTTTCTGTTTAAGCTTTTGATGTCATGTTTCTGAATGAATGAGTTCATTTTAATGTACAATTCATGTATATTTGTAGTATCCATAAATTGAAGTAGGTACACCCCACATGGAATAAATAAAATTGAAAACATAATTACCTTTAAATGAAATCCTGACTGATTATTCAGTACAGTAGACTCCATACTCCTTATAACCCATAAACCAATCTGTTTAGTGGAGATATTAGTTGTTGGTCTAATGATTATTCTGACATGAATGTGAACTTAGTGGCATATTAAACATTTCATAAAATGTAAATGTAACCTTATGAATCAATTTGTACCCACATGTTACATTCACCATCTTACAATATATGCCATAACTTTAGAGAGCACCTAAGTCCAAAAAACATTTACAAAAATTATCAACCATTTCATAATATCATCATCATCATCCACAGCCCTTGGGATCCCACTGCTGGGGTATAGGCCTCCCTTTGTATGTGCCATCTGCATCAATCTTGTGCAGACCATATATGTAAATATGTTTGCTTTTTCAGATGCAGTACCATCAATTTTTCCTTGGACAATAGACCAACTAACAATGGATAGCTCAGACACTTCTCTGTCTCAAGATCTCGACCAAGAAGAGCCACTGAGCTCGTTTGTTACAGAGGACGATCAAAATACTACAGGCAAAGTCTCCGAAATAGATAGCTTGGATGCCATCAAAAAGTTCATAGAACAGCAAGAGAGAGAAATACAACAATTGGAACTAGAGGAGAAACAAAAACAGCAATTAAAACTTCAAAATGCTAAGAAACAAGAAGTTGCTCAATCAAGTATATTGCAAAACATATTATTGGGAGAAGATGTAGGAACTTTAAAAAATCATGTTAAAAATATTGAAGTATTACAAATTGATAAATCACGGGAGAATGTTGAGCAAAATCAAGGAACAAATGTATCTACCAGCGAAAGTGTGAATGAATCTAAAGATAATGAAAATCATGGACAAGAAGAATCTAGTGTAATGGACATGATTTTGTCCAAAAAAAGCAGCAGTACTCCAGAGAGAATCGGTTCACTTACAAAAGAAGGGAAAGTTCAAGCAACTGATATAAGTGGGCAGAAAATGTTGAGTCCCTTGAAAGGTATACTTTGTGTGCAAAGTGCAATTTCTATTTTCAACTGTTAACTGTTAACATCACTCGTCTAAATGTTGCTTACTGTTGTTGGTATATGCCAGACTATCATATCAAGTGCAAATAAAATAATACATAAGTACATATGTAATTCTGATAAAAGTCCAATAGCAATTAAGTTTATCCCTTGAAAATGAAATTACATTCTTAGACCTTGTTTTGCTTAGACATAAAGTAGGACTACAAACACATTAGTCTTCTTACACTTGCCTAATCATAGATATGGTACTACAAGATTATAAAAAATATATGTAACTAGTGGATGCCCTCAGTGTCATTCACTTAACCACAATGGACCTATAGTCACCCAGTTTATCTCCATGTTTATTAATAAACACCCTTTAAGAATCTGTTTATGATCGCTTTTAGCGATAAGGCCGCCATTTGTGGCATAAGATTTAATTATTTTTTTCTTGTTTGTGTTGTGTTCTATTTTATTTGTGTGTCCAATAAAGCGTTAATCTATCTATCTGTTTTATTATATGTATAGATATTGATGAATATAATATATTTATTGATTGATGGCTTATTTTGGCGCTTCATTTTGATAACTACACAATTTAGGATGCTTTTAAGTTAGGTTGGGTACTTTTAGTTTTTGTCACATGTATAGATATATTCAACTATGACAGTATGATGTATTTGCATATATTGTAATGTACTTTCAGGTGCAATATCTCTGTCCGTGGGTGGCAAAGTGGAAGTGAAGAGTTTTGAAGGTGACTGGCATGCAGCAGAGGTGGTGGAGGTAGATTATGATGAAGTTGAGGTCCTGGTGCGATATGAGCCTGATTTGAAGAAGTATGTTCTATTTAACTTTAAAAATTACACATTGCTGTACAATATTTTTTTTCTAAATGGGTTTTCATTTGATCTTAATTGGCCAGGTGGCAAAAGCTCACTAAAGGTCTATAGTGAGTCAAAAATCTTAACCATAAAATTTATGAATTGAACATGGTATTGTGTTAGTATTATCATGCCTGAAATGTATAAAATAACATGCAAAGAAAATTATGTACAGGATCTAAAGTACTTTTCTAACATAGGTTTCTATTTACAATGAATAAAAAATATTATTACTTGATAATTACAATTCATGGAATAGCAGTGCATACAAAAATGAACATAGGTACATATTTCACCCTAATTGTTACACACCAATGAGCACCCCTACTACTAACAAAAATGTAATGTTTCACTATAGAAACCAATATGACAAATCATTTGTATAAGTAAATCTGCAGCGGTTACAAGTTAACCGAACTTCTTTGCATTTGAATCATCCTTTTTAAATAAATTTTTTTAACATTCCATTTTCAAATTTGAAATGTCAATTTCAATTTGACAGACAAAAGCTTTTCTTTTCGTAATGGCGGGCTTTTCGCATTGTTGATTTGAAATTGTTTTGTTTTCTTGAGTGTGATATAGGAAATAACTGAGAAGAGCAATCGTTTTTTTTTTGTAATTGAGCTCAGGATGTCTCATCAATATGAAACGCGTTTGAGATCTAAAAGAAAATCAACAAGGTACCTAAACTTCACGTTAATGATTCTTTGAGAGATTCATAACTTTTCAATAAATTACGATGTTTGGATATTTTCATTGATTATGTTTCTTAGCATTTTCGTTTATGTAACCTACGACTAGATGGTTTTAAATTATTTTTTCGATATCACTACTTCTACTAAGAAACATAAAATAAGAATAAGTTCAATTTCCTCACCAATGGAAACTTTCCTTCCAGAACCGACGAATGGGTGAGCGTTAGCAGTTCCAGGCTGCGTCCCTTCACTGGTAACACCGCCAAGCCAGAGCCTGTTACAGAAGATGATTCTTCTCAAGAAAACACTCCCATCAAGGACACAAGTGAAAAAGTTACAGTGAAACCTATAGTGAAAGAAAAGTGTACTCCAAAAGCGTTAATAAAGGAGATTAAGCAGGAACCAGTGGAGGAAGTGATAGTGAAAGTGGAGGAGAAGCCTAAAGTGATGTTTGAAGTTGGAGAGAGGTGTCTCACTCGCTGGAGAGATAACAGGCGCTTCTGTGCTACTGTGCATAAGGATTTGGGAGATGGTGAGTTTTATTTATTTTAAAGCAGATTCTGAGATGATTTGAAGTGAATAAGTAAGCTTAGCTACCTAATTGAGTAAATAAATTAATAAAAATTGTATTTGGAACATCTCACACAGCGCTGAATTCAGAAAGTGCCTAATTTATTATCTAATTATGTACATACATTTTGGGGCTTTTTCTAAATTGTTAATGTGGTTAGGTATATGATTGCTACATACTAAAGTGAATTGATAAGAAAATATTTCAAATAGGTATAATAGGCAATCAGAAATTGTTTGGTACTAATTTTAGATACTGATTACTGATATTGTTCATGATAGAGGTGTACAAATGAAAAGTTTTGTCATTTATGTGTGTACACATATCAGAATGTAGGGTAATCTATTGGCTTGCTTGCTTGTTATCACACTAACATAAAGAAGACTAATATAAATACTATCTCTGTCTGCAGGGAACTTTGAAGTGATATTTGATGACGGCTTCCACTGGACTTGCCCGATGGTCCGTCTCCACAAGTTGAAAGCTGACTTGTCTGTGGACACATCCTTCCCAGCCACCGCTGGGTCACCATCTCCACTAGCTACTGGATTAGGTAAATAATTAGTAATAAATACTTTGTACCTAATTGGGTTTTTTCATTTGGTAGAAGTTTGGAGGTTAATGTATGCATGTTTGTATATAATCATGTGGTAAGGTACTACTTGGTATTCCTTATTAACAAACAAATGTTGAAATGAGTAAGCCATATTAAAACTGAAAAGCATCAAGCATGGAAGTTTCAGGCATGTTATATGACACAGGAATCAACTTTTCTGTTTGCCAGAAAAAGGATTTTTTAAATTAGGATACAATTATAATTTCGATTTAACAATTTAATGCCTATTAATGTGTACCTTCGTATTATATATGTCAACCATTCTGATTTTGAAATATTCCGATCTGTCCCCCTGTTTTCAGATTACTTTCAACTTTTAGTTAAATAGTAAAGTTGTTGTTTGTAGTAGTAGTAATAGGTTAGCAAATCAAATCAGAAGACTGAATGTAATATGTACAACATATATTGTGATTTATAGCACGGTTTTATGTTGATTGGTAGATAAATATTTGTGATGTTAGTAAGTTTAAGTATGGATATTTGTATCGTAATAAGACTGATTGTGTACTAAGTACCTTCCGTGATTTATGATACTGATCATTATTAGAGTAATAAAAGAAATATTTAAATTATATGTACATAAAGGTGATTGTAAACCAAAACCATTTTGTCTTTTATTTAATAAAAGGTTGCATCACCTTTACCTACATTTAATTCTATTGTGGACAACACGGGACAGCTAGAACATTTTTGTTCGATCTGTCACCCCGCGGGGACAGAGCAGGGTGACAGATCGGAATATTTCCTGATTTTCTCATGAATGTAGCAGGTAGCAGCCAAGCATCAACATCTCCAGCCCTACCTGCCTTCAATACGCATCTATTTGACCCCACTCGCGACTATCTCTGCTCTAAAAGCGAGCGACGCGAGAGAAAACGCAAACTTAACATCAAAGAAATATTCAACATCGGCCAGAAGAAAATGAAGAAAAAGACTGAAAAAGATATTAAACCTATTGTTACTACACCTAAAGCTGAACTCACCCCGAAGCCTATGGTTAGTCCTATGACATCGCCGAGGCCACAGGCTACCAAGAAACCGAGGATATTGAGGAAAAATGTCGCCCCGAAAGCCCCAAAGACAGTTGTGAAGAAGGAAATCAAAACTGAAGTACCAGGTATGATTTATAGATTGTCTGTTGAAAGCAAGATTTGAGAGTTAAATATGACGTACTTACTGATAATGCAGTATTCAGTATTCATTAATTTATTCAGGAAAACATTGACTTAAACTAGTATATAGTTAAATAATTATACTATAATTCTTATTCTTATCATATGAGAGTGGCCAACTCTAGTGTCGAGAGTTTATCAAGCCACTCTAAGGGCATCCGACATGGCTTAACGACTGCCGTACTAGACAAATAGCTGGCACCTACAATTTAACTATAATTCATTGTATGAGTTTTTGTAGGGGTGATTGATAGGGATATTTTTTCTTTCTGTGATACTGCATCACAGCACAAGCATAATATGTGGTTGATTTGTTTCGCTTTCACATAAGAATGGAGCAACAGATTAACATAGTTTCTGGTATGAAGGTAGCATAGGGTCCTGTGACTAACACAGGCTACTATCCACTTTGTGGTAACAACTGCAAGCATCCACTTCTCGTCTTGTAACAGCTCTTCTAATAATTTGTTCTTTCAAATCCACAGAAGCAGTAGCATCAATAGTTGGTTTGCCTGTAGCAGAAATAAAACTCGAAGTTCCTGAAGTGAGCTCTCCAGGCACACCCAAATTTATACCTACTGAAGAAACAACTACAATAGCTAAAGAAAAATATGATGATGATGATGTTGATATAGTTGTGGAGCCCGAGGGATGTGTTGTGAATCCAAATGATGCAACACTTGACGATGAAGATACAGAGGAACCCAAGTCTGAGAGTGATCCGGTAAGTTGAATGTAATGTAAGATATTGTAGGGAGGTAGCAAACATGGTAGTTAGGCTGTGAATATGATAATAGTTGCAAAGAAATATGTTGTTAGATTAAAAATGATAATATTGATTTATCAATTAAATTATGTACTTTATTAAATATTTTACAACTATCAGTATATATAGTAGAATAGGATAAAATGTATAAAAACAAAGTAGATATAGATTAATATACTTACTTAATTTAAAAATACCTTTATTCCAAATTGAAAACTATATTGTTTATGTAATTTAATAATGTAATTAATGTCCCAAATATTATTTTGTAGTAAGTTATATCATACATATCTACTGTAGTTATATGTATAAGTACTATCCAGTAGACTTTTTCACTTATATACTTATAAAATATAGGTTCTGGATGAAGAGGTAAAGTTGGAAAACTTTGAAAACCCTGACTCAAACAAACATGAGGCAGTAATAGATAAGATAAAAGAAGCCATCTCCAAACTAGAAGGTGGTATAACTGAGATACAAAATATAAAGAGTCCCAAAGTTGAGAGGATGGTCACACCGATAAAAGGTATGGAAGTACCCAAAATTGTGGACTGTCCACAAATAAAACCGGAAGTTAAACCTGAAGATTTGAAAGATGCTTTAGCCGAAGTGGCAGCTTCTATGGAAATTGGGGAACCAAGCTCTGATATACAAACTGAATCTCCATTACCTAAACCAGAAATTAAAGAACACAAAAAGAAGGGTCCTTCGAAAATAAAGAAGGGTAAAAAGTTGAGATTTTTGCAGGAGAAAAAGGTGAAGAGACAGGTTGAGAAAGTAAAGAGTGAATTGGAGGAAATGAAGAAACAGTTTGAGGCGATGAGACAACACATGATGTCACAGGAGTTTGTGCAGGTACGGGGATTTCAATAGAGTTTTAGCACAGGGCTTTAAATCTGCAGCTTATGGTTAATGCAACATGTCTTCAAAATTATCCTGCAACAATGATAGCATTGCTCGGTTCTTAACGACATGAGTGTAAAAAGGCTTTGGACTCAAAGACAGGTTTAAAAAAAAAACAGGTTTCCAATTTAAAATTTGGTGATAAAAGATATATTCTGTTGATTTGGCTTATTATGCATGTATATTATTACTGTGTACGCTTTCCCCACGCAACATGATGTAAAGCTATTGCTATGATGTTTTTTCGAATATGCGCTCAAGACAAGAATGCAAAATTTGACCACTAGAATCTTTGTACTTGCACTTGCGCCCAGATTTCCAGGTTTTATCAAGAAAATCTATATTCCGGGTATACGGGTTGCGGGTTCGATTCCCGTGTGACACAAGTACATATGTATGAATTTAAAAAATTATAATTACTTGTATTGAGTCTGGTCGTTTGTATGTATAATAAGTATGTATTTACAAAAGTATGTAAGTATTATATCCGTTATCTAGTACTCACGACACAAGCGTTTGCTTAGTGTGGGGATAGATGGCTCTGTGTGCAATGTACCGGAGTTTTTTTGTTACATTCTTGTTGTAAGTGTGCATGTACCTATAGCATGAGTGTTCTCGAATTTGCGTTCAAGACAAATTAGTTTCTCAGATTTTCAGATCATGAAATTAGACTACTTGACTTTGTTCTTGTTCAGTTTAAACTCGCGCCTAGATTCCAAGTGCTTATATAGTGCGGTGTGTAGACAAACCAAGAAATATCTACATTATAGCTCGGTTGTTTTGTAAAGGTAGATATTTTTCCCAGGGCATGGATAACGCTCCGTTGCCGGAGAGCTTCCTGTTCCCCGGCGAGTGGTGCTGCCGCTGGGTGAACGGGCAGCCGGTGGGGCGGGTCAGCGAGCTGCGCGGGGAGGGCGCGCCGCACGACAAGCAGGCGCTGCCTCGCCGCAGCGTGCAGGTGGAAGACAAGCGCCTGCCGCCCGGCTGGAGCAAGCACATGGTGCGCCGCAGCGTGGGCAGCTCCGCGGGGAAGTGGGACGTGGTGCTCGTCAGGTGGGAGATATTATATGAATATACATATCTATACTAATATTATAAAGCTGAAGAGTTAGTTTGTTTGTTTTATTACCGATGTCATAAGTGATTACGTATTTTAAACTAGAAGTGGCTCATTCAATATTTTTTTTCTTCCTACAAGAAGACCTACCTACCTAAATATGAAATGTAGGAATTATGTGAGTGATAATTGTATAAGTAATATTTTAATGTTTAAATTGTAAAAGATAACCAATAAATTAATTTATCTGTTATCTGATTTATTATATTTATAATGATGCCTATACTAACGCGATTTCGGCTACGCCAACGTATTCCGAGGGTAGGTTGCCGATGCGTCCTCAAAGCACCGATTCTTTATGATATTAGAATCGGTATAAGTAACATCACATATCATTTGGCGAAATAATAATAATATAAATGTATTCCTCTTCCATTAGTTCTGACGCGCTGGGCAACAAGCGGTTCCACACGCGCACGGACATGCGGCAGTTCCTGTGCGGCACGGAGGCGGCGTTCCGGCAGCAGTACGAGCACGCGCTCATGGACTTCGGGGTGCATCTCAAGGTGGCGCGCAGGATGGGCTGGATCGTCAACACGCCGGGTACCTAATTATTAATATAGCAATGTTAGCATATAATAGCCTAGCCATTGTCTCTTGCTACGCCCCAATACGACTCATACTACGACTCATTAACAAATAATGTATACTCGCCTTAGCAAACTTAGTTTTACTTGTACAAAATTTATCTCGAGGCACATGTAATTTTTTTTGGAAAATTGTATGTGTGCTGGTATAAATAAATAAATGAATATTATAATTAACATTAAAAGTTACAAAAATAAGTGTGACAGGAATATCCAAAATACGAAACTAATTACAGAGAAGAGACGGAGATAATTTTGAATCAAATGATAGTGTTTTTTTTACATTGTATAGTTAGGAATTTGATTATTAAAGTTAAAATGATAGGCGTGGCAGGAATATTTAAAATAAGAAACTAATTACGGAGAAGAGACAGACAAAATTTTGAATCAAATAATAGTGTTTTTTTACATTTATAGTCAGGCATTTGACTACTATTTCACCTAAAGCGATAGTGTTCACACAAGTGAATACTGATGTACAAAGTGGCTCCACTTTGTACATCAGTATTCACTTGTGTGAACACTGCCTGGTATAGTTGAATGTTTTACAAATTCAGAAAGGTTTGACTCAAGTGAAAACCCGTAAAAAAGACTCAAAATCTAATCACTCATCGTAGACGCCTAAATTGTTATAATATACCTAACAATTATTAAAGTTTTAAGGAATAAATAAAATAGTTCCACCAGTTCCTACCCTATGAGGGTTTACTATTGACTATCATACGAGAAACATATTGATGTATTTGTAATTTCGATTTGACATTCAAATAAATAAACTATTCAAGTATGTATGTGACATGTAATTCGAACAAATTATTAATAAAATATTTCCAACATGTCAGACGGTATAGCGGAAGCCCCGGAGACCATCCTGCCGGCAGACACGTCGTGCAACCTGTCCCCGCTCGTCAAACGCAAAGGCATGTCTGCAGACAAGAAGCGCCTGCTCAAGGAGAGGAAGCGACGCATGCGCAAGGACACCAGCAGGAGGCCCATCAAACTCAAACTGCAGAAGGGGTTCAATACGGTGAGCTTTTATTTTGGTTTGGGTCGGGTTTTACTGGGGAATAAAGATACGTCAAGATATTATACCGGTTAAATCAAGGAATAAAAACTATAAAGTTGGTTGTGTAAAAATGGTTACAGTGTACCAGCAAAAATAGGAACTACTGCCTAAGTACTACTAATCATAATATGCAACTCATCATGTCTACTAAAACTTGAGATTTTTCTGATTTGGTTTTGGGTTTTTGAAGAGTTTTGGTAATAATTATTAAGATAAAATTTGATGAAAATACATTTTCTATTTACTCTACATAATACACAATCATCGTCATCATCGTCGGGTGCCATCTTCATATTGAAGTTCGGAGGTCAGTTGGCAAAACTTCTTGCGATCCCATGCTGCTTCTTTTAGATGCGGGTAGCTTAGCTTTGTCCATTTCTTAATGTCGTCTAGCCATTTCATCCTTTGACGGCCAGGGCTTCTTTTTCCCGGAATCTTGCCTTCGAGGATCAACCGTGGGAATTCATACAGGGATCCTCTTTGCATATGTCCAAAGAAAGCGACATACGATAATACACAATACGCAAGTACAAAAGAAATTTCAAATAATTATACATTTTATTTCACAGTACAAAGCGCAACTAATCGGCGAGGGCTCAGCTGAAGTTCAAGCAGAAAGTACAGAAACACCGTTTGAACCACCACTGATGCCACTGGAGGATGGATATGGTATGTTACTATTTTTATGTAACTAAAGTATTAAATCATAAGATCTCGAAATTATTTTTCAATCAAACTTACAGAGTGTAAGACTATTGTATTTTTCTTTTTTTTTTTGCAGTATATGTGGGCTCGCTTAAAGTACAAATCATCGAAAATCTGCTCCGTTGTCCAGCCAAGGGCTGCTTCAAAAACTTCCGAACTAAGACACTTCTACAAATGCACATCAAACATTACCACCGAGAACTGACAACTATGATGGGAGCAACACCTAAAGTACTGGACCTAGCGTACGCTAGACAACGTGTGCTACCCAACGAATTGGAACCACAACAGGACAAAAAGACCATAAAAGTAAAGATTAACAAACCTCCAAAACGTGAAGAACCTAGACCAATCACAGAACCAGATATACCGTTGGAAGCACCAGTGACACCCACTAAAACTGAAGAGAATACAACACCAAAGATACCAAGAAGTCAGGACTCGCCCAAACTCCGGCAAGCGTTAATCCACAAGCCAGTAAAACGACCTAAAGTGTTATTACCAGTGCGGAGATTGGACCCAGAACAACTTTCCGATGCAGTAAACGAAGAGACATATGACCAACTAGCAATGGAGCCCGTTGTGGAAATACCAATGCTGCAACAACCTTTGGACTTTGAGACTGCTATCTCTACTCATACGGTGACAAAACCGTTGGAGAAGAAAAAGAAGGGAGATAAGAAGAAGTTGTTTGCTTCGTTCTCTAAAACAGTGAGTGAAGATGAAGAATGGTTTGCGATGAACTCTGACGAGTTGGACACGAGGTCCAGTTTCCCTCGCTCGGGCAGTCCGGAAGGGAAGTTGGCAGATAGTATGCTGCCTCCCATGTCGTCTGGCTCGGATGATCAGAAGGATGCCAATCTGTACACTTATACAGAGAGTAAGTTGGATTGTTTGTTATTTACATGGATATATTAATGATGTTTTCTTAGTGAGTTGGGCAACCCTTGTTCGAGGTTTCTATCGAGTGCATACTTTGGTCCTTAGGGGTGGTATTATTGCCTTTTTTGTTGTGGTCAACTTTCGGATTTTCCTATGTAACTAGACTTAAATAAAATTTTGTGTGTGCCTGCACAGGTCCTCTTGAACGATATTAAAGAAACTGACATTCAATAAACATTTGATTTCATTTGCTTCCAGCGGGTGAACGAGTAAAGATAGTGCACATGAAACGAGAAGAAATCATCAACTGCCACTGCGGCGTGCGAGAGGAGGACGGACTCATGGTGCAGTGCGAGCTGTGTCTGTGCTGGCAGCACGCGCTCTGCCACAACATACAGCGCGAGTGCGAGGTAACACAGTGTACATGGCATTTCAAAATCTACTTCCCAGACTCAGTGTTTTTAAACATGCAATCGCATATGCAGTTAAAGTTTTAAAATACATAATATACATAGCTGTACATAAAGTTAGGACTAGTTTTCGATAAAAAGTCTCATCCATCGTTGCTATAGTACAGTATGGTTGATTACCTCGCAGGTGCCAGAAAAGTACACATGCAGCATCTGCCTGAACCCCCGGCGCGGGCGGCGCTCTCGCCGGTTCCTGCACGACCAGGACCGCATGTACGAGGGCCTGCTGCCGGGGGCGAAGCCCTGCGACTCGCTGCGCCGCTCGCACGAGCTAGCCGGCAACCTGCTGCGGCTGGATGACGCTCTGCACGCGCTGCGAGTCAAGTTCTATGTTGCCACGTGAGTATTTTTACTACTAACTTGTATTTATACCAGCTAACACTTACATACTAACTAGCTATACTTGAGATCCATTACTCTTTAAATACTAATTTAACTTCAGAGTTGTAATATGTATATTGAAGCAAGCTTATTACTGTTTTTCTGATTATTATATAACAATTTAAACGTCATTATAAAATACTTAAAATTTTACTTTTAAGTTATAGTAGTAATATCGTACTATTTTTTTTCTTTGTTATTTAATAATGTCTCTGGAGCATTCTTTTATATCAATTCAATTTTACCACATTACTAATTTTATATATATGGCTTTGTTAGTTTGCATGTTTATGTGAGAAAAAATCGTAGTAGAATGCATACTAGTAAGCCTCCACGTAAAATTAGTCGTAAAAGTTGCGGAAACAAATATTTTAATTTTTAAAATATTTTTACACCATTTAACAGATTTTAAAAAAAGTTATACTGTGGAACATAGAGTAAAGTAATATAATATACCTGTGAACAGGAATAGAGAGTCATCTAGTGCAATTTTAATGCCAATCAAATTGAAACGCTCTCTGGAAATCTGCACTAAACAAAACGCAGAATGTTATTTTACTATTTTGTAATATTTATGCCTGTTGCACCGACATTTTGATTGTATCGTCACCATCATATTATAGTATTTTCCCGGCTAACATTGTACACGAACTGTATATTATCACATTAAAAGCAACAATATAACAAAAAAAACCATTAAATAATTTAGACTTTATTTTGAGAAGAGACAAATCAAAACTTTATTTCTTTTCGAAAAACGAAACGTAATTGTATACTTTTTTGTCTATGGTTATGTTTGTTTGTTGTTCTGTCAATGTGTCAGTGATATTATTACCGTGCCACAACCAAGGATAGAATAGAATTCCTGTGTGGTTTGTGTTTACCTGTGTTCGACCACAATGCCATCTACCAAGCCCCGTGTATCTGCCTCTTCGTCCGAGGAATCGAGTGATGAGCAAGAGATAGACTCTAGCGAGCCGCTCGACATCGACTACAACCATAAAGAGTAAGTAAACTACTTTTCGTGGTATTTTTTTAGTAATCAAAAAAAAACCTTCAGCTATTGTTGAACTTTTGATACAAACCTGACTTGAATTTGTTAGTTTAGAACATGTGTTCCACCTTGGAGTATCCTGATTCCAAATAGTCCTATGGTCCCTACAACTAAAACAACTACAACTATTGGTTTTCCTATTTTTTTAGCAAATTGTTTGACTAAAACAGTGGCGTGATGGTTGAAGATACCCACGAAGCTCTCTAGCACTTGTTGACTGAATGCTGGAGTTAGAAGCTTGCAGCATTTCTTCCATGTTGGCACTAAAAATAACATAAAATTAATTATATTTTTGTTATTCTTTATAGCCTGACACTTGACAAACCTCGCAGCAGAGCAAACTTAGATTATATTCATGACTAATAGCAATGATAGATGCATGAATATGTTTGTTGCAACTATAATGAATATGAATGAGTGTTGAAGCTGCCACTCAGAGCCAATCATAGGAGCTCTTAGCGGGACCCCACCCGGAGTTAGAATAGGCGAGTGAAAATTATTATGTTGATAAATCAAAATGATAATTAAAAAAAATCTCTCTCTTAAAGTAATATCATTATGTTTCAATTTATTTATTTTTCATTGTTACAGTTTCTGGAATATGCGCAAACTTTTTGAAGAACTTGCAACAAATGAACAATGCATTCAGTTTGCAGAAGAGAGACGTTTGATTCCGAAACAGAAGATCTGTAACATTCACAACAAGCCCATGTCCTTGGTGACCGGTACAGAGGGGCCATTTGGCAGCTTCCAGTGCCGCAAAAGTACCTGCCGCAACCAGACAGTGCCACGGGCCAAGGGCACTTGGTTTGAGCATGTCGACATGGACTTGGATATATTCTTTCACTTAATGTATTCATTCTCTTATCAGTATTCACTAGAGCTTGCTCAATGGGAAACACAGCGGGTCAACAGGGGATTTCTGAGCGAGTCCACCGTTGAGGAGTGGTACTCCAAATGCAACCAAGCAATTGTACAATACGAGAAGGAAAATAAAAACAAAATACAACTCCCAAATCAATTGGGGAAATATAAAAGGAAATGACGATATACGAAAAAAATCAATCATAACAACCAATTTGAAGACTGGCTTATTGAATTCAATTGGAGACGTAGAGTAAAGTTTGACTTCAATTTCATAGAGTTTATTAAAGTAATAGCCTATCTATATAAAATTGGAGATTAAAAAGGAAAAGAAGTGAAACTTAAGAACCACCTCTGTAATAACTGCATACATACTCTTAAAGTTAAGTTTTTAGAAGAAAATATTTTGTTACTATTGTAATTTTGTACATGTCTTGAATAAATGATAATATTGAAAGAGAAATAAGATTATTTGTTATTCTTTGAACATTTAATTCAAACTGATAATTAAGTTTATTAAATAAAGAAGGGACAAGGTTTGTGCCCAGTTAATTATAATGTTTCGTAGTATGTAAGTATTAAGGCATTTTTTTATATATTTGTTTATAAATATGTATATATAAAATTGTTCTTTGATCTGTACCCAAACCTTCTTATATAGTGTGTATATAATAATAATAATAATAATTTTGTTTCTTTGACCAAAAACTTACGTGTACGTACATTACTTACATATTACAAAAACAAATACAATCTTATGCACTAGTATCTACAGTACGTCAGAAGTGTACTGAGCTCTGAGCTAAGTATCCAGTGGATCTTGTGTTTCAGAGCTGCAGTATCCCGCCGCGGCACATTTACTTAAATTTACAGAGATATATACTTATTTAAATAACGAATATTAATTTTACAAACAAATCAAAACAAAATAAAAACTATCTACCTACTACAGAGTAAGCAAAATCTACAAAACGTCTACGATTTTTGACATTTTAAGTGTTGCCCGGTTATAAATTAAAATTATGTACACGAAATTCCGTCGTAATCTCCTTCGTCGGCGTCCCCGATGCCTCCGAACTAATTCCCCAAAGGTACCGTCTTGCGCTGCGTGTCTACTGGTCTGCGAATTGCGAAACCTCACCCCACTGCCACTTCTTCGCCGTTCACTCTCGAAAATGAAAAAGGTCAACAGGAGAAAAATGGTTGTACAGCGGAAGCACGCCCTTTCCCTGAAAGTGCATCTCACTAATATTAGGGGGATGCACTCCAATATCAACGCGGTCCACTACCATCTCGAGACCGAGAGACCAGCTCTCCTTTTTCTCACGGAGACGCAGATCCGATGTCCGTCGGACACGGCGTACTTGCTATACCCGGGTTATACCCTTGAGCAAAATTTTAAGGCTCGGGCAGGGGTTTGCTTGTACGTCCGGGACGACATCTGTGTTAAGCGTCTCCGTAATCTTGAAGACCGCAATTTTTCAGTTCTCTGGGCGCTGCTGGACACGGGCATTGAGAAAATTCTCTACGCCTGTGTCTACCGTTCGCACACCGGAGACCAGGAGACGACTAGGCTCACTGAATACCTCAGTGAGGCGGCGGATGCTGCTCTTCTCAAGTACCCGTCGGCCCAATTAGTGATTCTGGGGGATTTTAACGGCCGCCACCAGGAGTGGCTGTTCCCATACCAGATCACCGACCATGCTGGGAGAGATACGCGAAAGCTCGCTTTAGCGTTAGATCTCACCCAGTTAGTCCAAGGTGCTACGCGGGTGCCTGATGTTGACGGGCATACACCTAATTGCTTAGACCTTCTGTTGACAACTGAACCAGACAGATATTCCGTGTCGATTTCTTCGCCTTTGGGCAAATCCGACCACTGTTTGGTGAAATCTGTATCTGTCTACTCCCCGCCCGACCCCAGCCCTAAGGGCTCTAGGCGGATATGGCGATACAAGTCAGCAGATTGGGATGAGATGCGCTCTTTTTTTGCATCTTACCCTTGGCAGTCAGTGTGTTTTTCTTCTGGTGATCCCACCGCATGTGCTAATGCCGTTACGGATGTCCTCAAACTGGGTATGGAGTATTACATTCCGTACTCAGAACTGACTCTGTCTGGTAAAGCTCGCCCATGGTTTGGACCTGAATGCGGACGTGCGGAAGCACTGAAACACGATGCGTACCTCGCCTGGGTTGATGCTCGTAGCCATAAAGCAAGGGACATACGCCAAAAGAAAAAAGCTTTTAACAAGGCTGCCAAGTCCTGCAAGAAGGTCATGCAGAAGGCACGTTTTGACCATATTAGTCGAATAGGAAACAAACTAGCTTCGTACCCAGCGGGTAGCAAAGCGTTTTGGTCCCTAGCTAAATCGGTTGAAACAAACTTCTGTCGCCCCTCACTGCCTCCACTGCTGAAACCTGATGGTACACTGGCTCATACCGCTGAAGAGAAGGCAAACTTGTTTGCTTCACTTTTCGCGGAAAATTCACGTCTAGATGCTGGTAGTACGATACCTCCCACATCACCCGGTGTGGCGGCTGTAATGCCGGAAATATGCATACACCAAAAGGAGGTTCGGAAAACACTGCGTAGTCTAGATGTGAACAAAGCTAGTGGCCCTGATGGTATTCCAGCTATAGTTCTGAGGACGTGTGCAGCTGAGTTGTCTCCTGTGTTGACGCGCTTGTTTCGGCTCTCTCTTGCAACTGGTCAAGTGCCGAAGACATGGAAGCTGGCTAACGTGCAACCTGTGCCCAAAAAAGGTAGTCGTGCTGACCCTGCCAACTACAGGCCCATTTCGGTCACCTCCGTGCTCTGTAAGAGTATGGAGCGTATCCTGAACGGCAGGCTCCTGGCGTACCTAGAGTCTAATGACCTCCTCAGTGACCGGCAATTTGGCTTCCGCCGGAACCGGTCCACTGGGGATCTTCTAGTGTACGCCACACACATCTGGAGTGAGGCTATTGAGAAATACGGGGAAGCCCTGGCAGTTTCTCTAGATATTTCTAAAGCCTTCGACAGGGTTTGGCATGACGGCCTAATCAGCAAGCTTTCATCGTTTGGACTGCCTGCTGGGTTTTGCGTGTGGATATCGGATTTCCTGAGGGATAGATCTATTCGGGTAGTTGTTGATGGCTGCTCGTCTGATCTAATGGCGATTAATGCCGGAGTACCCCAGGGATCAGTGCTTTCTGCAACACTTTTTTTGCTGCATATTAATGATCTGTTAAAGCCTGGTTTTTTTGGGTATGCAGACGACAGCACTGTTGTAGAGAGCTATATGTCCACCGCTAAAGCTAGTGCGGCCGAGATCCAGTCTTGCAGAGAAGCCATGATTGAACGCTTAAACTTTTCCCTCATGGCAGTCTCCGATTGGGGCGATGCCAATCTGGTCAAATTTAATGCCTCAAAAACACAAGCGTGTCTTTTCTCTGCAAAGAAGAGGCCATTTGTAATGGCGCCTTCTTTCCGAAATGTAACCGTGCCCATCACCGACCATCTAGAGTTGCTAGGTGTCACTTTGACTCCGACCCTCAACTTTGGCTCCTATATTGAGTCTAAAGCTCAACTTGCAGCCAAGAAGCTGGGTATCCTCTCCAAGGTGCGTCGATATTTCACTCCGGAGCAGCTGCTGACCTTGTATCAAGCGCAAGTTCGGTCGTGTATGGAGTATTGTTCGCACCTTTGGGATGGATCTGCCAAGTACCAGCTTGAGGCGATAGAGTTAATTGAGAAGCGGGCTAAAAAACTCATCGCGAAAGACTCACTCTGTAGCTCAAAATTACAAAGCCTTGAGCACCGCCGTAAGGTGGCCAGTCTTTCGGTTTTTTACAGGTTGCATTTCGGAGAGTGTGCGGAGGAATTGCATAATATAATTCCTGCAGCCCCATTTTACCATCGTACGAGTAGAGGTACGGCAAGAAGGCACCGTTATACAGTTGAGGTTCCAAAGACTCGCACCAAGCGGTTTGCTTCGACTTTTATCGTGCGAACAGCCAAACTGTGGAACTCCTTGCCCGAATCTCTATTCCCCTTGAACTATAATTTGTCGGTCTTCAAGTCGAGAGTAAACCGGTTTCTTCTAGGCAAGCGCGCTAGATCGTAGATTATAACGTTGCTTAACATCAGGCAAGTTGTAGTCAAGCGTGAGCCTATCTAATGTAAAAAAAAAAAAAAAAAAAAAAAAAATCTCTGAAAATATATGGTAAAGCAAATTCAGCCAGCGCTATTCAAGCGTCTGAAAGAGCGCCTGAAAGAGCGTACCTATATAAGAGGTCACTAATAATAAAGATACATTTTGTGTAAGGAAATGATTACCAATGAGTGTTATTTTTATGTAAGGAATAAAATGCTCTATATAGTGTTGTCTTTACGTGAATAAAGTTTTTATCTTCATCTAAAAATTACTGCACAGGTTTAAGAACTACTTTCCTACAAATGTTTGCTTAATCAAAATTATACACATGTTTCGTAGAAAGCAGTACTTACCAGTAAAATCATTCTGTTCTTACAGTTAACATCCTAGCTACCTTGTTTCTTAAATGCTAAAAAGTCATGTAAATTATTTTTATATTTTTTTAATAATCATACATACAATAGAATTTTTCCACATTCCCAGCAAACATTACTCTTGCATCCAACATTTCTCCAAAACTATATGGATAATGCTACATAAATCATCTCTCATAGATGCAGTAAGGCAACTACTTATAATTAATTAAAAAATGTTTCTAATATTTAGTTCGGTATTCATTTATTAACAACTATTTTTAAATTTTTTACAATATATGTTATTATTATAGATCCCTGACATGTAAGAAAACTAAGTAACTTCTTATCAATAAAAAAAAAAACTTTAATTACAGCAAAAAGGACCATCCGAAACTGTACCTGTGGGCCAAGGAATGGGAGCAGGCTGAGATCACGTACACACAGGAGAAGCTGAACTCCGACTACTCTGACCTGAACATCATGATCAATGGCATGGACAAGGAGAACCACCCCGTGGTCGCCGAGGATGCCATGGACATCCGGACTCCACCGTCTGAGGACCCAGAGTCTGACAGGTTTGTTATTCAATGAATTAATGCATTTAATTTTATTTTGTATTGCATCCTTCTGGGAAAGAATAAGGCAATCGAATAATAGTATACTGCAGTGCCTCTCCAAAGATAATATTATATTATTGATTTTTTTTTACGCGGCATAGGTTTTTAAAGTAAACCTATTCCACGTAAATAAAAAGTATTACAATATACTTTTATAGATTTTTCTTCCTTGATTTTAATGCCATCACCAACTCTTATAGTTTTGGAGATTCCCTAGATGTGAAATTCAACATGATGATGTGATAATGGTAAAGATAACGTCTCGTTTCTGTTGGCAGGTCGTCTCACCGCGACAACCAGCTGGGCTCGCAGTCTCTGCTGAGCGGGCTGCTGTCGAGCCCGGGCGGCGCCTCGCTCGACTTGCCCATCACCACCTCAGAGTTGGAACGACTGGCTAAATCTGTGCAAGGTAATTTGTAATTAAATAAGTTCTTCTCTTTGTCGTATGATAGGCCAACAGCGGTGTTGAGAGTTGTCTTGTCTTACAAAACTGTCTCTTACAAACTTTGTAAATGGCCCTTAGGCTGATTTTATAACTATCAATATGTACCATTTTTCATTTGGTAAATCTATACTAATATTATAAAGCTGAAGAGTTTGTTTGAACGCGCTTATCTCAGGAACTACTGGTGCGATTTGAATAATTATTTTTGTGTTGAATAGACCATTTATCGAGGAGGGCTTTAGGCTATATAACATCACTCTGCAACTAATAGGAGCGAAGAAACGATGGAAAATGTGAAGAAAATAGGGAAAATTATTCATCTTTGTGGACTTCCGTTAATAACTATTCCACGCGGAAGTCGCTGGCACAGCTAGTTAAAAAGGTATATTCATTATATCAATATACCATAATTGTAGACAATCAGGATAAGACATTCCGCTCTGACCAACTGCTTAACGCCATGTTAATTATTTTTAGTGGCCAATAAAATAAGCATTTGTTTCTCTTGTGACGTGACACATTTAAAGCACCAGTTTAGAAAATAGCAATATTTCCTAGAAAATCCTATTTACTGTTGATTTGATTGAAGACATAGATTCAATACTGTTTATTTAGTAATTTTTTGTTCATTTTTTTAATTTGGCTATATATATATATTCCAGAGTCAGCCGAGTGGCCGCGCGTGTCGGCCCCGCAGCCCGAGGCCGCCATAGAGAACAGCGCGTGCCGCGAGCGCCTGCTGCGGCACATCCAGCGCTGCCACACGCTCATAGATACCCGGCTCGACTCCATCGAGGCACAAGTTGCAGGTAATTCTCTATTTTTCCTAATTTAACCCCGCGACATTGACGTAAAAATTACTACGCAGACAAATGAACCTAAGGAATATGGAATTAGGGTTAAGTAGGGGGCGGTAAGTCTCGTTCGAAATATTTTGTGCGTTTCCCTCATTCTAGCCTAACTCAAGCTTCTTAAAATATTGTAGCTTGTACTGGAATATTACTTATAATTCAAAATAGATCAGAGCTTGCAGTTACTTGCCTCAAATATTATGCAGGAACTAGCGGTGCACCACGGATTTACTCGCGTTAATCTGGGATAAAAACTAGTCTATTTGCCTAAGGTGTAATTCAGGTTAACCTATGTTTATCTATACCATGTTTGGTTAAGTAACGAACACACACCAACTTTCGCTTTTATTATATTAGTAGATGATGGAATGAATATGATGATGATGTAGCCACTTTTTAGTTCATGTATGTTATTTGGAATCTCATGTTAACTTGTATTTCCCAGAGTTGGAATCTCAAGACCCGTCGTTTGGCGAGCACTACGAGACGGCGGAGTTCTACCCGAGAACCAAACAAACTATACAGATGTTGATGCGGGATCTCGACACTATGGAGGAACTCGGGGTTATCACATAAGGATTATATATTATATGTACACCTACACCAAGATTCATATGAAAAATCTGCAAAAAAATATTCTGTACCAAAACCAACACTGTGTGAAGTTATAAAGATCTTGGATTATGTAGGTAGCAGATTCTTAAGAAATGTTTTTACTAGTTTTTGCTGTGGAAATACATCTTCAGATTAAGAAATGCATTAGATTCCCAGTGAATTTGATATGAATTTAAGTATTATTTTTGTCTGATATCTTTTGAATAACAGAGCAGTAAAACTTTAATTGTAGGCTATAATTTTTTACGTCTGTCTTACACTGATATTGTACACAGTTACTGGTAGAAAATAAGATTGAAGTTGTAAAAGTTATGTAGGTACATATTAAACATGATCATTAACTACTACCTGTGGACTTTTTTTAATAATATCTTATGAAATCTAAAAATTTATGGATCTGCAATTGATCTAGATGTATAAAGTTTAGGGTGAGGTTTAAATCACACTAAGAAAGCAGCAACTGGGTGAGCACTTTCATTGAGCCACTATCTGTTTAAGCTTCTTGATTTTTCAAAGTGAACAAAACAACAGTTTAATTTAATTTATTTATTACCAAATATCTTAAACACAAAGCACATACAAATCAACCCTCATAGAACTTGGGCAGCTTGTCACCCAGGATCACTGAGCGCTCCACTCCATGTTCTGTGATGACTCCCAGCCTCACCACTCCTCCGGAGGAGCCATCTCTCAGCATGGCGAGGGTCAGGGTGTTGGTCACAAACTTGATAGCTTCTTCCTTGCTCATGTTGGGCTTGAAGTTGGCGTCAACGTAACCATACACATAGGTGGAGCCCGAGCCTCCGATGGATACTTCTTGGCGCTGGACCATGCCTCCAATTGGGACCGAGTAGATTTGACCTGGAAGTAGAATTGAGGAGCTGACCAGCATTGCATAGAACACATTGTAAGTTACAAGGATTTTTAAACCCAACAACAAGCTATTTTGTAACATTAGGTGAGCAGTAGTCAAATGTGAACTTGAACTTGTTTGAGCCATGGCAGAAGCTCAGAAGAATGGTTTAACTCTTTTCAGAGCTGGCCACTAATACATAACATAAAAAAAAGAAACCACTAAAATTGTCATTGCTTGCTAAAGAATCTTTTGCAACTTGATGTTTTAAGTAAAGCAGCAAACTTGCAAAATAGTATTCCCATATTATTATTAACTGTGATAGACATATTTAAAATTTTTGTTTGTTATGTGGCTGTTCAAATCTGACACACACATAAGCTCTCAGCCACAACAAAAGAAAATATGTAGCAGGTAATAACTAGCTGACCCGGCAAACTGTTCCGTATAGAGGCAATAAATACATCATTCCCTACTATGACTATTGACCTATTCATTAAGATATACAAGACCTACATCAGGTCACTATTAGAGTATGGGTTCCAAGTCTGGAGCCCATATTTCCGGAAGGACATTAACCTCCTTGAAAGTGTCCAAAGAAGAGCAACCAGGATGCCGATAGCCTTACTCCGCAAAACCTATGAGCTGAGGCTGGAAATCTTGCGGATTACCACTCTTGAAGAAAGGCGACTACGTGGAGACCTTATAGAGACTTTTAAACTTTTGAACGGACTATACAACCTCCCGGATACGTCAAATTGGTTTATACAGATTAATCGTTGTGATCATAGCAGGGGACACAACCAGACAATCAAGCGATGCTCTGCCAAAACTAACACAGGTCACCACATACTTAGTAACAGCACTCTGTTTCAGTTATGAACCACTGTTCATAACTGGAACAGGTTGCCAAAAGAGGTGGTCAGTGCAACATCTGTAAACAACTTTAAGAACCAGCTTGATGACTGGTTACATAAAACCAAAAAATCTCTTGTTAACTTGTGACTGTTGCACCAGTGGACTGTATAATTTTTGATCTTTGTGTGGGCTATATAAAACAATTTTGACACAGTGTGATATGGGCACATCAGCAATTTGCTGCTCCGCCCATTATTCAAATAAATAAACAGATTTTGGAATTAATTTAATTAAAAAACGGGATAAAAAGTATCCCATGTCTATCTCCTGGTTCTAAGCTACCTCCCCACCAATTTTCAGCAAAATCTGTTCAGTCATTCTTGAGTTATAAATGGTGTAACTAACGCCACTTTCTTTTATATTATATAATAAAAATAAAATAATAATATAGATAAGAAAGACAGAACTAGTTGTAATGTTACCTCCTTTCTTCTTATCCCAGCCAGCCACGAGGATGCCAGCCATCAGCTTGTCTCTGTAGTTGTAGCACAGCTCACGGAATATGGACGCAGCAGTCTCCACGTGGGGGTCCTCACCTAGCTCCATCTTGTGGAAGTCTGAAACAAACCAAATGTTTTGTTGTTATACTTGTACATGTGTACCTTGTAGAAAAAGAACTGCTCATGTAAGCACCAAATTATTGATATAAAATAAGAGTCAGATTTAATATCAATTGTACAGCAAAATAAAGAGAGCCACATTAGGTTCTCTAGCGAAATGAAAATTAAAAAAATTATTGAAGGAAAAAATATTTATTTTAGAAAAGCAGCTCCTCCATATACTTACTCAGATGATAAGTAACAATATCAGCAATAGCCTGTGTATCAGCGGCCGAGCCAGACCTGCAGCAGTAGATGTGGTCTGTAATCTTAGTCAGTTTGTCAGTCACTCTGTTAGCAATGTAGGCCCCGGTGGTGGTGCGAGAGTCGGCGCCGATGATCACGCCGCCGGCGAACTCGCACGCCATGATAGAGGTACCCGTGCTGTGAGGGGCGTTCATCCATCCCATGTTAGGGTCAGAGTATGTATTCACCACGGAGGTTGCCATTTTTCTGCAAGTTTTAAATATAACCTTTGTAAACTTTGTAGAATTGTGTAAGAATATCAGATAAAGGGTGAAATTGGAACTTAAATAAATGACCACAGGCAGTTGGTAATTAGCGAACATTCGTTGAGCACTAATTCCTACGTTTTAAGACATAAATATGTAATAGCTGGTGGAAATCGTACAATAGTCAGATGTTTAAGTAGTACTATAGCTGAATGACCAGGCAAAGCGTAAAACAAGTCAATATAACAGAAAAAAGCATTTGTTGTGAACATGTAGCGTCATCTTTGTAGGGTTAGAGAATATTGCAATTAATGTTTCCGAGACAAATAACCACCCAAAGAATCAATTAAACTTACAATTTAAATGAATACTTACAGAAAATATTATTTTAACAGGAATAACTCAATGAAATAATGATAAACGAATTTTTGAAAGTCACTACAAATTCGGAATTCCGTCCGGCAAGCTATGATGTCAGATGTCAGTAACGCGCTAGTGTCATTGTCATGACTACAGTAAACAAAAAAAAAATGGGCTCAGCCGCTCTTTTATTTAACCAGAATGCATTTTTAACGATATTAAAAATATTTTTACTGAGAGTACATACCGCGGTGATAGATAGAATGATAGCAATTTATTGGGATAAAAAGCAGCCTTTGTGTTAGTAAAAGACAGTCTTTCCATATATATAGTATACCATATTTCATTCAATAGGGTACATCCCTACTGTTTAGTGTGAAGTTAGGACAAACACAGACACGAACACTCGCCTTTTCTATCACTATAATGTTATATTTTCTTTCCATTAACTATGATCTCTCTCATATTCTAACTCCCCATTATGGTTATCGGATAAACCAGTCGTCATACGCATCGCTCATCTTTTAGTAGGAACTTATAACATATGTAGTTTAAAGTCATCGAACTATATTTTAAAGTACATAGGTAAGTATTTAAAAACCTAATTGTTTTCATGGATGCTGAATGAATAGTGACAAATATCTTTTTATTATAGGTACCTACACAAATTGCACGAAATAGCAGGCAGGATATCCTATCTATACCAGTTTAAGTAGGTACTTATTTACAGCCTATAGAAGGGTGTGGCACAGAAATTGCAGCTGAATACGCAAAAAGAAGGACAGTGCAAACAACTGCCACAAATGAATAATAGGTTAGGACAAAAGGAAACGCATCGTCATCATTCGCGTGGGTGTCCTCTTATTAGCTTCCCTTGTCCCACCTAAAACGCATCTTAAAAAAAACCGCACATTTTGTACGTCATCCCAAAAACGATGTTTATTTAAAAGTTATAAAAGAGCATCGCTATTGAATGAGCGCGACGTATGAATGATAAATCGCCTTTTTATTCGACGTTTTCATTGAATCTCAATAACGAATTTATATTTATTCGTGAATTGTGCGATTCGCCACCGTTGTTGCCGAATGGCACACGTCTTGGAAATATGTAAAAAATGGTCGGTAGGTACTTCTGTTTAATAAAAAAATATTCTTGATCCTTTGCAGTTTACTCTGTTATAAACCAAACTATGAAATCTAATTATAGTCTAAAATCCACGTAATAATTTAGCTAACTTTTATCTAAGTATAAGCTAAATATACTAGGTACTTAGTTTGATTGAATCTATTAAATTTTCAATAGCTTGTTAGGTATGTAGCTTGATTGAATTGAGGGAATAAGATGTATTTAGTATAGATAAGTAATCACCACAATAATTTCCAGGTTATAGAAACCGATACACTTTCAAGTTGGCTTAATCACGCTTTATGGCATATATTCCAATCTCGCTTTAAATACCTAATACGCCCACAAAACTGCCTTCTTGCGTATGTTTTTTTTTAAATAATTATTCTAATATGGCGTAGGTACTCAAGATATGTATCCAGTTTAGAATTAGATACAATACGTTAATCAGTATTTACCTACCAAAGTATCAATGCAACTAGCACCGTCACCAAGATTGCTCTTCTGAAATAAGTAGGCTTATTATTGACGGGTGCCGCGGCGGTCGTAGGGCTCCGCTGCGGCCCCTGGAAGTGCCTGTCAATCGCACTTGAATAATGACGCGTGCGGTAACACCGTTTTGTTACCTATTTATTTATTTTTATACGGAGTTTTGATATGGATACAGGGTGATCCACTTTCAATGCTACTAATATCTATTTAGATATAACGTATTAAAACTTACGAGATAATACTTCATCGTGAGTATCATCTTGTAAGATTCAATACGAACTATTTAAAAAAAATGGCTGCTAAATCAAGTACACGAAATAGTCCATATTTTAAAAAAATTAAACCCACATAAACAATTACTTTAGGTACTATTAATTTTAATACTGACATATTAATTTTATATCTGACATACACGAGTCTTAAGCATTGTTTAATATTTTTCCCTCCTTGTTTGTGAATGAAACTTAAAAAAACCGAAAAATACTTAAACATTATTTAGGATTCGAAACTCCATTAAAAATTATCTTAACCTGAAATATAAAAACTTAAAACCAAATTTGTATAAAAAAAATCGCTCATCTGCCTCTAACACATTCGATTGTTTATTAAAAAAATATATAATACGATTCATCTAAAAACAACAATGTATACAGTAGCTACTTGATATAAAATGAGATCACCATGTACGAGTATCGGGTCGCCCCCGCGTCCTAGACAATGGCCAGATGTTGATATTTTTTCCAACATTACAATGTATTTTGAATGTCTGTTGATCAATGCACAGTTTCCGTTGGACCCTTGCTTTGGTTGTCAGACCACGGTTCGATGCCTGAACTCAGTGAGGAATATAGGTAAGTAGGTACTTGGCAAATCAGGGATGCGATTTACGTGGTGTGTACCTATTGAAAAGTAGATTCAGATTCTTTATATAATATTTATTCTTGAAATATTTATTTATTTATTTTATTTATTTATTCATTGACCAATTTATAACAATCGTCATTTATGGTAAGTCACATTTTACATTATTAACTAATTAATATTAACTTATTGTAAACTAAATTAGATACATAAAATTAACTTAAGTTTTTTTTACATCAAATTTGATCTTATTATGAGGAGCGAAATACAGCGAAGAGCCAAGTCTGAAAGTGAGTGGATCTTTCAAATAAATATTTTAATTGTATTATATTTAGTAATATCAAGTGTGTGGGTGGTTTAGAATGATTTTTCAGTGAACTTCATATCCAAAAAATCTTTGTAGGTGAAAATGAAAAAAATGTTTTTTTTTTTATAAAAAAGGTTATTTGTGTTTGATTCAGTTTTCTAAATTTAGGATTAAGTATTCTGAGGTTGCAGGGGTTTACACTAATTTGGGCTGGAGAAGAAAGTGGAAAACGAAAAGCACCATGCACTAAAGAGTAGGTAACTTATACGGAGTAGTCGTTCTGAAAAGTACCTATTCTTTCTTTCTCTCCCATTCGGACCGAGAGGGTAAATATCAAAGCTGATTATTTGGGGCTTCTTACCCAAAGAATTTCATAAATGTAAGTTGGCTAGGAAGGACACGCACACATAGCTTTTCACAACATTTTACAAATACTCGTAAGTACTTAAATATATGTAGGTACATACAGTTGTACAGCTTTTGGGAGCCTAAAAAATGTACCTAATATAGCGTTATTATAAGTTTTTTTTACGTGGGATAGGTTTACGTTTGACTACAGCCTGCACATTGCTGCAGTCTAGGGTGTAACACGCTTACCTAGAAGATACCTAATAGCTCTAGATTTGAAGACCCCTGGATTGTAGTTCGCAGGAAACACAGCTTCTGGTAAAGAGACATGAATCTTGTTTAGCTGGTGTAAAAAAGGTTCTCTTCTCTCTCTTTCTTTCTCTGTCTTGAGTAGTATTTCCTCGTGACTGAAGATCGTGACTCCCCCGCAGAATGAATTCGTTTGAGGGAGTTCTCTGAGGAAGATACATCGTGGTGGGCGCCCAGGTCCTTCCACGGAAGACACATGTCCTCGGATATTGTGGTCCTCAAACATGTAAATTTCTTGACGATGTGTTCCTTCACCGCTAAGCGAGTGCAAATCCATACATAGCTTGAAAATACAAGTCATTGGTGTAGGGCCGGATTCAAACCAGGGTGCGTTTGGATGAAAAGCAGACACTGGAACCGCTGAGCCACACTCGCTTAAAAAAGACACTTAGGTACAATATTTCTGTGTCTGATGTAGCTAAAGTTTCTTCAAACTAGATAAAATACATAACGTACAACCAACTAACTTTAGCATATCATAACCAGCATATAATATACACGCTTTAAATATAACTGACTCTTCTTAAAAAAATATATTAAAACAGCTAACCAAGCACCAACTTTCAACCAACCAAGATGACATGTCGCATGTGCGTGTGTCGTTGTCTGGTGCTTTCACTTGGGAGTTAAAGTATGGGGCTAGATGGCGCAGTGTAGCTGAAAACCATTTTTCAATCAAAAATCTGTTGGTCTTTTTTTGACATATCTAGATATACCTAAAGTTTTATTTTCACTAATATCAGTAATATAGTTTTAACCAAAATACCGCACCCACTCCCGAATCTCCCAAATTCTATCAAAACATCCCTAAATCTCGCTCACATAAGTCGAATCAAAACGTTTTTTGCTCCTTCCTCGTGCCAACAATAGCACTTCCCATTATATAAATTTGATACCATATTTTATAGACGGCAGCCATTGTGGCACGCGCTAGAGCCGCGCTCGTATTTTTATATTTTTTTTCGTGAATGTGTGTGTGTGTTTGAAAATATCGTTAGTTATTTGACAGCGCTGTAACTAACCAAAGCTTATTTTTTCTTTTTTTAAGTGTCTGTATATTATGCACATAAGTAATATCGCTGTTTTAATGTAGCTATAAGTACAATATTCGATATTTTTTTTGTGAATATGTAAGTGCGTTAGTACGTAGCACACACTACATTATTTGGACAGACAGTTTAGCTTTAGTCATGATCATCAATAAATTATTTTATCTTTGCTGAATACGTTTCTTTTAATTAGCAAATGATATTTCACTTATTCACTCGTATCTAAGAAGAATGATGTATCCAACATTACAGCCAACACATGCACATAAAACCCCTAGAAAACGACACTAAACACAGCACATACGTATACTTTAAACATTTTTTTGGCGCGCGCGTGTGTGGCGCCCCCTCGGGTAGAGCAAGGAGGTTGGGGACGGCCCCTAAAAAGTTATGTATTTTTTTCCTCGTTTTCCCATCGACGTGATGAAACGCCGGCCCCTATCGATCCGAGGGAGGTTCCATTATATTTCTGATATTTTCTTTCGTCGGCGGCGGACGCTTTGAGATTTTCTTGCTCGTTTTGGAGCTGTGTTTGAAGTGAGCTTGTGAGGCTTGAAGGTTTAAAAGGATTGGTGCTTGGTAGGTACGCTTTGACTAGTTATATTACAACGTACATTAGTTAGTAACAAAGACCTATTCAGATCGAACATTTATATTTAACGCCCAATACCGATTTAGTTATTAAACCTCGAAAATTAACGGAATCTAATCACAATCTACACTTCATGTTAAGTTAAAATACCAATACTAGAGCAATACATGACTGTTGTCAAGATTTAAATGACTTTCTCTTTGTAAGCTAGGTAAACAAAATCATTTGGTCGATTATACAGAAACAAATTGTTTCTTGGCGTACACTGAAGTATTGTTTTTCGAAGCAGGTGAAAAAGATGCAGATACTACAATCATATCTAACTTTCCTTTTGTAAGTTAGGTACACAAAAATATTTTCAAACATAAACTTTTTATTGGAAAATGAGCGAAAATAATCACAAGCGCCATGCTTCGAACCTGCGTATTTTCCAACAACCATAGCACGGGTTAGCACTTGACAAAATGACTACATAACTTCAGACATACTTATAGTTTATTAAAGAAACTCTTTAGCTTCTTATTTATTTATCATTAGAGTCATTCGCTTTAAGCGGTTCTAATTGTGAGAATAAATAAATAAATAATTTCCGATTCGATTTAACAAACCCATATTGCTCTTTAGCACAGGCGACATTTTTTCCACCGCAGGTGTGTCTCGTGTCCATGCCTCGCACAGAATAGCTGATAGTAGACACAAGCTGCGAGATCGAGTGGGCAGCCCTAGCATATTGCTCGTATAGGGTGTTCAATTTTATATTTTTTAAATGTATACAAAACTATACATACATAGGAATTGAAAAAGGATCGAGAAGGATGGCGCATGCTCCACAGACAAGGGCCTTGCCCTTAAATTTGTGATGATGATGATGATGATACATAAAACAGGAGAATTTGGAAGGAGATTTTTATAGATTGATCAATGTTCATTTAAAAAAACATAATTATGTACAACTTATCGAATACTTGAGGATCTGGAACACTTTTCTTTGGCTTGAAGCAATTTTTGATTTGAGGTGGAGCATTATTGTATGGGTATGTAAGTCTAGTAAATGAAAAATCACTTTTTTTTAAATGACTATGCAGCTGGTTGCCAAATACATCCATTGCTTTGCTGCGTCCCCGGACGATTAAAATAAAATAAGATAAAAAATATTAAATAAATTGAATATAACTAGTGCAAAAATGCACTATTCACCTCTATTCAGGTAATTTTTGTAATAATTGTTAATGTTAGTTTAAAACGTTATTATACAAAATAATTGTTATTTAGTAATCTTATTCGCATATTCTAAGCCTTCTGTAAAATATTCTGCGCTGTTGTAAATTAGAATAATTTAAATATGTATACAGAGCTACATGAAATAGACCAGTAATTTGATTTTTTCGATTCTAATTTATTCACATCTTGAATTGTTAGAAAATGAATTGAATAGCTTTTAATTTTTTTTATTAAATTATATGAAATTAAATAACATGTTATAACGTAAGGATTTTTGTAAAATACACGAATTATAATTTTGTTTTTTTATTTTGTCACCATAAAAAAGTGTGTTTATTATCGATAAATTCTCACAATTTTAAGCACTTGTCATCTCAGATACTATACAGACAAAGGCTTATTTAAAAAACGTATTTAACGACTAAATTACTAAGCCATATAAGGGCTAAACATATTTAGGAATTATTGTGCCAGTGGTTTTAAAAATATATTTCTTATATGCATAAGTTTTAGTCAATTTTATTGCCACTAAGAACGCAAAGGGTTATTAGTGCTAGCTCAAATAGTAAGTCTGTATGGAAACCACTAAGTTACAAACATGTGCGTAAACGCGTTTTTTACACTTGCGTCAACACCGCTCGGAATAAGTGATGTAAATGTGAAAAATGTTCTTTCAAACATGTATTAGTAGCTCCAACTCTATAATTGCTTCTAAAAATAGATCGAGTTAAGTACAAAGACACCATTGAATGTAAAAATAGTTTGTCGCCACGTATATGTGTAATATATGTAAATGTGGAGTAAACTAGCTTGAAGAAGGTAGTTTTTAGGAATCTTATCTATTGAAAGGTTATAGCATAATATAAAAAGTAGGTAATAGGTAGGATTGTGGCTTAAACCGAATAGTTACGAGACAATACTGTCAATAAAAAAGGAACTGGTTTCTGATACAATATTTTTTTAAAAGGTTTACAACCTATGTCATCTACAATGCATAATAGATGATGCAAGTCTGGAACGTATTCGCTCTGAAACGAAGCTGCCTGAACATGACATGTGAAGGAACATTTCTTTAATCTAATCTATTTGAAAACAACGCACACCCTGTACATTACACATAAACATTCCAACAAACGCGCGATTAAAAGTTTTTTTGCTGTAGTTTTGTCCATGCACGGGCCGCTTATACAATCCGAACACTCTTTGGGGTCACTTTTTGGAGATTATTCGGCTTTTGTGCGCAGGAGTCGAAAAAGCTGGACAAAAGGCTAAAGGCCTGTTGACTGACCGACGCACGAGTGTGCTATATGTATGGACTTTTTGTGCAACGGATCAAGCATAGCAGTTCTAACGGGCGGATTACGGTCTTGTTTAAATTGAGTAATATCGGTTACACATCTTGATCATTCAACATTCTGAGGGCCAGAAAATCGTCTAGCGCAGATAACATCGTCTAATCAAGATTTCAACATTGACGGCTCGTGAAATTGGGTTTAGCTTTTTGAACGATTTTTGCAAAAGATTGAGCAATAACAAGCAATTTCTATAGGTAATTGCGTTTTTATTTTTTCTGCTCACGCGTGGCTATTATTGCGTGGTATTTTTATTTACAATAATAAAATATAAAAACAAGGGAAGAAAAACTAAACATACTACTTCTAACTACTACAAAAAAGGGGCACTTAGAAAATCTTTAGAAAAGCCCAAAGATAATCTAAGTGCTCCAGCCCACTACCAGAGGGCAGCGTGCCTAGCATACTGGCCGCATTACCACGCTGGATGGCAATGCTGATACGTTGAGCCAGAAAAAGGCCAGCGTTATTATTGCGTGGTTATTTTAGCAGATGTTTTGTTCGATGAAGTTGTTATGAAAAATCTGCTTCTGCTTACGTATTTCTGTTACATACTTATTTACATTTTTATTGTTTTTGACTTCTGCGTTTTGCGTAACCATACCTAGGTTAATATTTTTGTTAGTAATATATGTAACTACGTCTCGGGCAAATTTTATGGAATTAGAAACAAAGCGGCCCACGTAACGTCTTTACTATATTATCATGTAAAAAACATAAATTTTAAGACTGTCAATAGCGACTGTATATTTCATGGATTTGAACGGATTTTGGAACATTTGAGTAAATAGTTACGAATTGTTAGCCATTTCAAACGGCTAATTCCATTTGTTCAAGTGTCTTTGAGCGTTTTGTTATATAGTTTATATTAAATTGATAGCGTAGGTATGTATGTACCTACCTCAATAATTTTCCATTCTATATTCGTCTTCCGTAGGTAACATATAAGTAAAATTCGAAAATAACTAAATGAAGGTATGTATGTGTATACTTGTACATACTTATCGTTAGTAATCACTCATCAAATAAACCTCGTTGTATGTACCTGTACAATACATGTATAATTTCAGATTTTATATCCATATATTAAAAAAAATTGCAGAAAACAGTAGCAGCAGAAAATCAGAGGACGTCATCATTTCTGTAAATGTATGCCGTAAAGCTATACAATGTTTAAAAAAACCTATAATTTAAAATCTATATTATAGAGTTCAGTTTAAGTAATGTTTAGTAAGTTTCCGTTTAAAGCATGAAATGGTTGCAAATTATCCAGTAGTCCATGTTATTTTTGGATATCAAATTTATAAGTAATGCAAAGATATAACTAAAACACCAGTCAATAAAATCAATTAACTTAAAATTTGTGTTCTAATTGACGGTTTTACCGATAGATAGCTATAGAATCACAGAAATCTAAATAAACAGTTACCTTTTCATTTAGATTTCTGTGTATATGTTTTAATAATAATCTCAGGGTGTTTCTGCAATTGGACTACGCAAGCGTAATGTTTTCCATTGCTTACGCAATATGCTTTTCCGAACAATTAATTCAATAAAAAACATATGTATAACGTACAAGCAATACGAACCACTATACCCGAGGAGATGTGTCTTCCGTGGGAGGATACGTGCGCCCACCACAATGTATCAGCCGAAGAGAACTCCCGTAACGAATTAATTCTGGGGGGAGTCACGACCCTCAGTCATGAGAAAACAAGACTCAAAGAGAGAACGCGTAATGTAACGTTCCCAGTCCATAAAAAAACAGCCAAGACTCCCTTCAAACGAGCCCTAATAATATGGCATTTAACATCAACAAAAAGCTCATTGTCTAACGACACTCATCCAATAATCGTTTTACACACTTGCCACAAAAAGCTGCGGTAAAAAGTCCCCGAGCTTTTTAAGCTCGCCCTATCTGGAATTGCCCCTTAATTTAGATGAAAGATGTTTTTTGTACCTCATTGTTGACGGAAGTATGAACTGAGGTGTTAAAACATGGGGACTTTTTATGTTTATATTTTGTATAATGCTTCGTGGGTGACCGCAAAAACACTATATTATACCTACCTGTAAATTTTTATTTTTGTGTGTGATAGAAAAATATGTAGGTAAATAAAAGTACATACATATTTTTCGTTAGGCATGCATTAATAGTGTATTTATTTTTCTAAGTCTTTTAATTACTGAATCTATGAGGCTAAGAATAAATAATGTTTGCAACTTAAAAGTTTAAAATCAAAAACCGACTTCAAACCTGCTGTCACTAAAAAGTTAATAATAATTTATTTTAATTTTTGCGACTCTAAATCTCAGAGCTGGGAACAAAGAATCCATCAAACTATTGAAACCCACAATCAGACTGACTTATGGAATTACATACGTAGGTACATATATTTTCAAAGTTTTTTGTTGAACCTTAAACTATTTTAGTGAAAATGTGACAAGTATATTGCCTTACAATGAAATCAATGTTGTGTTTTTTTCTTCATTCAAACCTAAACGCACATTAACATCATTTTTTACATTATTATCCTATCACTTTCATCCCCAACAAAATGATCCGATAAAAAAACAACAATTTATAAAAAAATGCCCCATTAAAATTAACCTATCACGCGCCTCCACTTATCGCAATCACATTACACGCTTAAAAAACTGGCAAAAAACCCGAGGGTAACTGGTAAGTAGTAAGGGGAGATTTAAAAAGCTATAAATAAATGATTTGCGTTTTTTGGTTCGCTCGTGCGTTTTACGCACGAGCAAGCATATGTCAAGCTTCCGGTATTGTGAGGACCCCTCGCGCACGCAAGGTGAATCTTTGAATCTTGGGGAGAGCGGTGTAAGTAGATGCTGCATATAGGGGAGATGGATCTTGAATGTAGTATTTTATGTAAAGGTTTTAGAATCTGTAGATTCTGTTTTATGGTGTACATTAAAGCAATAGGTATATATTATATAAACAATTAATATGCTGTTTATAGTTCGTACAAAATATCCACCTACGTACATTTACAGTCAGTTTTACCAATTCAAGATTTGATTGAATTTATGTAAGTATTAGTGTTTCTTTGGTTTGTTTTGGTCACTCCTAACAAGGGTACAGGATAACCATGCGTGTAGACAGATGAAATTAGAAATAAAAGGTTTTCACTAAGACCAAGACATAGTATTGAAGATCATGTGCTTATACATATATAAGTACACAAGTGCTGCCACCAATAGTGCTCGGAGTTTCCGGAAACAGAGCCGACAACTTCTGTTTTTATTTACCTTCATTCTTGGTGATAAGGAAATACAAAGAACTGATATCGTTTTATGTGGGAACTTAAACAAGTCGTTAGGGAGCTATCATTGTTGTGTGTTTAAGTTACATACTGGTACATATGTGTACATCTGTATTTACAAGTTATATAATATTTTATAACCTATGAGATGACTAAGCTATCTGATCAGTAACTAAATTAATTTGAATTCGTATGTTTCTTTGAAAATTTGTCGTCTTAATAGACAAATAAAATATCATTAAGAGTAGGAAGATTTTGAGAACCCCTGTGAATCTACATGACAAATGTTGAAAATATAATAATAAATAAATATTTCAGGACATACCACACAGCGCCATCTAGCCCCATACTAAGCTAACGCTAATATCATGGGTACTCAATAACGGATATAATACATATATACTTTTCTTTGTAAATACATACTTATTATACATACCAACGACCAGACTCAACACAAGTAATTACAAATTTTTAACATGTTTAATTACTTATGTTATGCGGGAATCGAACCCGCACCCCATAGATTAGAAGGCAGAGCCACTACCAACTAAGCTAACAGAGCAGTCAAATAATAATAATGCCTCTTATTGAAAATACTACACTTAAACAGTACTTATATTATCACTTAGACTTTATAGTAGTTGTCCAGAAAGAATGTCCTAACTAAATCCTATGGGAAATACGCTAATACTAATATGCCAGTTAAGTTTTGTGTTAGGTATATAACTAGTAATTATATATGTTACTATAACTTAACTTAAAATTATTAATTACCAAAGTATTGTACATACGTATTCGGTAATAAACCGGAAAAAGTGTGTAGGTGTAAATATAAAGTGCAGAAAAATTATGAGGTGGTATATATTTTTTATTTTATTTCTTACTTGAAATAGGCTCACGCTTGACTACAACTTACCTGATGTTAAGCAACGTTGTAATCTACGATCTAGCGCGCTTGCCTAGAAGAAACCGGTTTACTCTCGACTTGAAGACCGACAAATTATAGTTGAAAAAATATTTGAATTATATGTTTTATCACAAAACATGAATAACGGTTTATTAAAAGAAAGCTTGTATTATTTTAATCTTATAGCGCCGACATAAACCAACATTTAAATCTAGCAATAAACAATTTTAGAAATCGGAAACATGAAAGTTGTACACAAAAGGACCGTTATTTCAATGTACACAGACAAAAAAATACTCAAAATTAATGCTTTTGTCTATCAATCAAGTTAAAAGGATTTCGTTCTGCAAAAACTTCGGTCTTTTGATGTTCGCTGTGTTTTTGATGGTGTAACCCTTTTTTACTTACTGTCGGTCTACTTTACCGTTACCTTTGGTCATATTTAGAACACCATCTTTTGTTACTTTTCTAAGCTTTTTACGATGGGCCAGCGACGTCGGGTGCCGCTTTTGTTGTCGTGTTTAAAGCAATATATTTGCATATTCAAACAGGAAGATTTGCATTTCGTACCCATTTTACTATTGACGGGTTAACAATTTTTATTTCGTTCACGTCCTAAGGCGACAATGAGTCAAAATAATAAAATGCAAATCAATAGAAAACAGTCTTTGTCTAGGAATCAGTTTGGACATTTAGTAAAGCCGTTCGGTTTCGGTAATTTAAAAAAAAATGGTTTGTTCCAGTTTCTGAGTTGGCTTGGCTTTAATTTTCTAAAGATATTCATTGACCATTTTTCATAAATTTTAATAAAAGAAAACAATGAACATGTTAACAAAAATACATTAAACCTGTATGCTATACTCATGTATTACATAAAAGGATTATAATTTGCAACATATTTTAGCATCCCTTCCTCTTTAGTTTGACAAAGAAATTGCTATTATGACAATCGAATTTTTTGCAGCAAGATGTATCTGTGAAAAATATTTTTGTAATATGGCAATCACTGGAACAACATTTAAAAATGGAATGTGCATGTGGCTGTAAAGGGACAGTATCAGGTACTCGCGTTTTTGCATTTCCTTTCCATGCTTTTTACAATAAAAACTTTCTTTTAAATAAATAATCCCGACATCGCTTGACAGGGATTCAACTTAAAATAATAATTGCTTAGCGTTTCGTTACTTTGCCAAAAAGGGGAAAAAAATTGGCTACAAAACTGTTTTGGCATTCAGTTTGAATTTGGAACAGCCGATGAGGTCTCGATACTTACGAAACCATGAAGGTTTTAGGTACGAGTAAGGAGGGTGGTTAGCAAAGAGGGTGAGGCGCCATAAATTCGGGCCTCATCTGAATTTCCAATCAGTGCATTTATTAAAGCTCCCGTTGGCTTGCGAGGGTGAAATAGCGCCTTACATACATCACCCAGAAAATAAATAAAAGAACGAACATAAAATAATGTAGCTTTCTTTCTTTTGTGTAGATGTATTCTTTTGCGATTATATCTTTTACTGTAGCTAAAATAGGTAGTGCTATCTATCAGTAACAATTACTTTTGGAAGAAGGTAGTATGGGTTTTTCACTATAAAAATCCAACTAGCTCTAGCCCTCGGTTTCGCACGAGTTTTTATACAATGTAAACTTTCCTGTTAAATCATTCTATATATATATATATAAAAAGAACTGCATCAAAATTCGTTGAGTAGATTTAAATATCTAAGCATACATAGGGACAGAAGCGAAAACTGACTGCTTTATACTACGAGTATGTAGTGATAACAACAATATGTTATATACTTAAGATTATCTTAGCAAAGAGCCTATGTACCTGTTCTTCAAACAATTCGTGTTTTTTAATAACTTTGCATAAATTGGATTTGCGTGATATTTGTCAAACACAGTCATCATAAAGATATCTGATCATCAACTATTATTCGGTGACAATTGAACTGAAATAATTCCATAATCTTCTGCTATGGGGATTAAATAAGTCGGTCAGGTGTCGATTGCAACTGATAAGGTTTTAGTTTATGAATATGAACCATAGTACAAAAAATATTAGGTTTTTCATCAAACAACTTAGATTATTTTTAGCAGAAATTTAAGTGTGTACCTACTTGATGTGGATATCAATGTTGCTATGTATGTTTGTATGTTGTGTTAATTACTGTTATTTTATTGAGCGGCAAACATTATGGGGTAATTTTACCTTCATTAGATCTTCATTAGATAAAATATTTATTTTGGTTACAAAATAAATATTTTTAAATCGTTTAGTTAAGGAAAATAAAAGGATTTATTACTTTACCATTGTAAAGCATGATATTAGATTTAATAAAAACTAATAACCAAATTACTAAAATATAATTAATTCTCTTTGTAAAAACCTTTTTGCATCTGCTACTAAACCTCCTTGCTCTAACTGAACGCGATTTACAAAATAAAGCCATACACAAACACGTGTCTCTATGAAATAATAGAGAGGCATGTGTCGCGGTGGTAGATTAAGCAAGTGTTGCACTTCCTGGAACACGCCAAACTTTTTTGACAAAAAAGAAAAAAAAAAACATTAATCCACCGCGCTTGCTTGTTTTGGGGATTAAAAACTTTTTATGAAAAAATGTGCGCGGATTTAAACCGAAGATAGAGAATTCAAATGTGGTTTTGTGATGCAGATGTGAAGTTACGTTTAAAATCCTAAAAATATCGGTCACCTTTATTTGTTTAAACATAATATATATTCATTTCCACTCGTTTATTTTCTGCCTTTTCGGAAAAAGGACAAACATACTTTTATGTATTTTATGGTGTTTATTTTATTTAACATCTGTGAAACGAAAATGGAATTCTAAATATATATTGTTTCAGATGATTTTAGTTAGTATATTTTTCCTCTTTTCTTTTCGACAAAATACAATACAATTTTAGTATTTATATTGTAATGAAAAAACCATCTGGCTATAAAATGGTACTTTAGCAACTTAAAATGATTGAGAATCAGTACCAGTTAAAAATACTTCTGTTAAAAAAATGGACAGCATGAGTGGTCATCAGACAACAGCTGGCATTTTTTCTACTGGCAAGAAAAAAATTGCAAAAAGAAAAAAGAGGACCGTATGAGGTTACGAAGCGTGCCGCCTTTGCCCGCCTCTTTGCACTAAAAACTGTAATTTTAAGTTTTTCTTTTTACTTTTTATTTGATACGCGGAAGGACCATGGAGATCCAATGCTGCCCGAATGTGGTCAGTTAGGTAGCCATATGGTTCCAGTTTTGATTGATTTAAAAAGTAAACGTGGTTGAGAGATTTCGCATTTTTCCAAGTTTTAACTGTTACAGTGCTATTGTTGATGATTTTAACGATAAACGTAAATGACATCAATGTCATTTGGCATTCCATTCCATTCTTTGTATTTCGGAACATCGGATAAAATCTTAAAATGTATAAAATAGACTTGTTTGACAGTAATAGATATAAAATAATACATATCATATTACATTCATATTTATGCGTAGCCTAACTTAACTCAAAATAAGATTAGAATTAACATTAAAATGCTTTTATCAACTGGCCTACAAAACACCATTAATTTAAACCACCTCTAAAATAAAAATGGCAAAAATTTAAACACATTTTATGCCATTAATCAATCACAACATTGCAATTTTATAAATTGAGAGGTGTGTGTGAAGAATCACAAATTAGCAGAGAAAAGGCACCGTAAAAAGTTGTGAGCTTTTGTAAATTAAGCGCCGGCTTTTTTAATATATGTTGGTGGATTTAGTAATAAATAATTATAAATTTGTGCTTTATAGGATACGAGATCTTTTTTGAGTCTTTTTCTTATCGAATGAGAGTGGCCAACTCTGGTGTAGAGTGTTCAACAAGCCGCCCTAAAGGCATCTGACATGGCTTAACGACAGCCGTACTAGACAAACAGCCTTGTTTGTGTTAAAAGTATTTTTTTTTAAATATAATTACTGGTCGTTTTCAATAATTACAAGCATTGACTGTATAATTTTTAGATTTCTATTGAACAGAAAGTTTGTTCCAACGCTATTTGCAATAAAAAAAAGCCGACGGTTAAAAGTTGCCCACATTTTGTATTCTACCAACCAAAAGTATCGATAAAGTATCGCTTCAAAATCTGAATGCATGGAAAGGTTATTGTGTATCAAAAGTACATGTTTTATGCAGGTCCCTTGGTTTTTTTTAGACGTCTGTGAGACACCTGCATAGGCACGGACGGGACAAAAAAGCTGCCTATTCAATACCAAGCGATTCATGGTTTAGATGAATACTTTATGGAACAAGAAAGGTATGCAGTAGTCAGTCATCATCATTATCCTCAGACTTCTTAAGCCCGCTGCTGGGAATAGGACTCTCTTTGTATGCGCTAACTGCATCGATCTTGTGCAGACTTGGTTGTTCGATTTAAAGATAATAAAAATTTGACATACCTTAGTAATGACTGATCTAGGTATATTTTAAGAGCAGATGTATAAAAAAAAAACAGGACGTCTCACAACAGAAATAGACAACATAACATGACCAATGTATATGATGGAAGTTTGCCTCACGTTACGTAAGTAGATATTGAGCAGGTTCTAATTCAAAGATAAATAATACTATATTCAATGATATAGGCTAAGTTATAAAAATAATATGTTCAAGGAACCAGGCCATACCGCAAGGATCCACTAGTTAAATTACAATATTTACTAGGTTAATGTTCAATACAATTTGTAAACAGATATTTAAACTAAAATAATGGCAACTGTTGATTTAAATGCATAAGGGAAAAAAACTTTTAGAATATTTATGTATAATATGGAAGTGTAAATAATGAAGTTTTACTGTATATAACACAACAAACAAACCCTTATTTGGTTATAAACCTACCTGTAGTCTGTTTATTAATATCTCCCATATATGTACATTGTGGTATCTACGCATAATATGTAGCAAAACATAATTGTTTTTCACTGAAATACATTAAAATGTTGTATTGCTTTGTTCATCGACTCTCAGTAATGAGAGCTAAGACGCGAGCAAGAGGAAACGGAACGAGAATACGACGAGAAAGACGGAGAGGAAATACAAATACAAAATCTTTTTGCTGTGGTAAAAAATATTACAACTAGTACATAATTATTATGACATAATATCAAAAATGTTTTATTGGCTGTACCTGTGTTGTGTTTGCACATAAATACCTACAAATAAAAGATTAAACCAAAATTTTACTAACGTAAGCCTCTCCACTGATCCTCTGTTCTGAGAAGTGTATGGAGTTAAACCGAATTCTTTTTAATGCAGTTTTTTTGCAACAAATCCAGCAATGCACTGCATCCGTTGGAACTGGGTCAGGCGACAACCGGTGCAGCCGATCACCGGTGCAAGAATGACTGAAATATTACCGAATTACCGCGAAATATTTCACAGTACATGACTCACTTCTAGGAAATGAATGCGTTTGTTTAACCAATAGGTTTTATTTTCTAAAGGAAAAACTACGCGACAGCTTTCATTGTAGTTTGCTTGTGGAAAATAACCAAATAAAATAATTTGGAAAGGTTCAGCAAACTGTTTTTTTTATGTTTTAGACGCTACGGGCGTTTTGGAAACCCTTGACACTAGAGTTATCTTTCCTTTTTATGATAATAAGAAGTGAATGACGAGGTGTGTCGTTATCGGTAGTTTTTTTACCACGTCTTTAGACAAATTAATATAAAATCAAGATCATGAATAAATAAACTTTAAGATCATTTTCTATACTTTCCATTGCATGACTGTCGCGTTTCCTTTTAAAATAGAAACTTAAAAAAATGTATTATGTGTATAAGAATTAACTTTTCAAGAACATTTTGTCGCTTTAAAATTATACATACGTAATTTACATGTAGCATTTTAAAATTATTTGAGGCTCAGTGTTTGAATGGTTGTAAAAAGGCGAGACAAATGAAAAAACCGTGGTTACGTAGCGAAGGCACTACTCACGAGGTCACACCTGGTACAAAATTTTCCATTCAGTGGCAAAGTGGGTTATTTCTATGGAGTCTTTTGTGTGTTTAAGCGAGTGTGGCTCGGCGGTTCTAGTGTCTGCTTTTCATCAAGACGAACCCAGGTTCGAATCCGACCCTACACCAATGACTTGTATTTTCATGTCATGTGTGGATTTGCACTCGCTTAACGGTGAAGGAAAACATCGTGTGGAAACCGACATGTTTGAGGACCACAATATCCGAAGATATGTGTCTTCCGTGGAAGTACCTGGGCGCCCACCACGATGTATCTGCCGAAGAGAACTCTTCTTACGAATTAATTCTGCGGGGGAGTCGTGTCGTTGTAAAAAAATAATTACATAGTCTAGAGGTCTTCGAATATAGAGTATGTACATAATGTATAAATTATATGTACTTTTTAGATAATTGTGTTACACCATAGGTCACCCGAAGTGACACTTGCACAATTTTATGTACTATGTACTTCTTCTTATCAAATGAGAGTGGCCAACTGTGGTGTCGAGAGTTAATCAAGCCTGACATGGCTTAACGACTGCCGCACTAGACAAACAGCCATAGGTCCCGGCTGTCCTCAAATTAATTAAAAAATATAAAAAAGGTATGTGTTGAGAGGGACTGATTGTAAGTAATCAAATTTACAAATTAACATAAAGACATCCAAGTGTTTCGTTTTCTAATTACGCAAAACAATTCATTGGAACAGTTAAGTTAACAACATGACATTTATTTGGTTTTGTTACTGCCTTCAAGTACCTTTGTATTTACTTAATACATATTGTGTTGCTAAGCGGAAAACTCGAGGGTCGTACAATTTATTCATGTAACTCAAACAATTGATAAATAGTAAAAATTGTCGAGAAGAAGTAGACATTTAGAAACAAACAAGATGCATCTATCTATCAAGCGCGCTAGATCGTAGATTATAACGTTGCTTAACATCAGGTAAGTTGTAGTCAAGTGAGCCTATCTTGTTTAAAAATAATCTGTTTGGTATGCTCGGTAGAAAAACGAATAGGTTAACGTATTTTTTCAAGGAATGGGTTTGCACTTGACCGTAATTCGCCTGATGGTAAGCATGTGATGATATGGTAAGTTTTGTTGGATATATTATGTACAGTACAGAAAACTAGTGTTAAATATGTCGGCTTTATAGCTTATAGCGATTTCTCGGCAATATATGTATATCAAAGCAACTCATTGGTTTACTTATCTGAATAATTTTCTCGCTCAAATTTTAACGTTTTAATTATAATTAGTGGTTGTTATCCAATTTGTTAGACAAATTTACAAAAAATCAACAAAATTGAAGAAACAAAAAAGACCCGAACATAGAAAATGTCTGTTTATTTGCACATGTAAAAGGTTATTGACTTGCACTTTTAAAAACCATGACGTATTATCGTTTTTTGTCATGAGTAATAATTACCTTACGTTTAGATACCTTTTGTTTTAAACCGATTCTAACGCTTCGTTTACCCTATAATAAATTAGGTTTTCCTACTTTGTAGTTAATTTTTCGTGTGTTGCCGGTTGCGATAAAGCTTTATGTATGTATTTTATCTATCTATCAAGTCAAGTCTTAATTATTTTGAGATCAATTAAGACAGACAAATATCTAGGTAATGTTATAAAAGGTTCACTAGTCGCGCCCGCGGTGTTATTGCGTTAATATGAAATAAAATTAACCTGTGTGTTTACATTTTATTCAATAAACAACAAAATTCAATAATAATTACACTTCGAATATAAAAAAAATATATATCATAAATAATAATACAACCTAATCTATTTTATCAATAGGCAGCGTACCCAAAATAGTTAGTGGGTAAAAATCCCACATAACCCGACTGCACCCCATTGTGGTCCGGTACCATGCTGAAGATTTCCCCCACGCAACAAAAAAATAATTATAAAATGTATAATTTATCTAAAGCCATAAAAAGGCTACAATTAGTTTCGTGTAGAAATGTATTTCTAGCCTATTTAACATCGCCAAAGCGAACACTTCGAGACGTTTCTGTAGATACATGGGCATAACGAGTTATAAATATTCATACCTACTGTTTTAGCCGTAACAGCGACATAAAAATAGCATTGTCTTGTAAAAAAATAGCTGCCTCATAAATAACAAAGACAATTGGTAATCTTTCGGTCAGCAAAGAATGTTCATATTATTGGATGGCTCTAACATATTTTGGTTATAACAATTATACGATTACATCTATATCTATATATCTAAATATATAAAACTCAAAGGTGACTGACTGACTGATATAGTGATCTATCAACGCACAGCCCAAACCACTGGACGGATTGGGCTGAAATTTGGGATGAAGGTAGGTTTTATGATGTAGGCATCCGCTAAGAAAGGATTTTTGGAAATGCAACTTGTACCTATAGCGGTGAAATAGGGGATGCATGTTTTACTTCTTAATGCGAGCGAAGCCGCGAGCACCCACTAGTAATATAAAACTCAAAAGTGACTGACTGATTGACTGACTGATATAGTGATCTATCAACGCACAGCCCAAACCACTGGACGGTTTGGGCTGAAATTTGGAATGAAGGTAGATGTTATGACGTAGGCATTGACTAAGAAAGGATTTTTGGAAATGTCACTTTTAAAGGGGTGAAATAGGGGATGCAAGTTTTACTTCTTAATGCGAGTAAAGCCGCGAGCACCCACTAGCTATAGTATATAGCAATAGTTTTGTATGTAGATAAAATTCATTTTGTATATTGAAATTGGGTATGATATTTTTAAAATTTGTAAGCAACTGGTAGAACACGAAATGGGTAAACCAAACTTAGGCTTTCAGGTTTTTGATTATCATTTGAAGTCAATAAATATTGTTTTGGATCTAATTGATTAAACTATCGAGTTTTCTCAGCAAGCAAACTACAGCATTGCTGTGGTGGACTGTTATAAGAAATTACTAACTTAGTTTTGTATGTTTTAATATAGTGAACTAGATGTAAGTATTTTTGAACCCAATAAACGTTTTTTGTATTGTTTTGTGTATTGTATTGTATTGTATTGTATTGTATTGTGGTGGCAACTCAGCTCAAAATATGGTTTTCCGTTTTAGTAAAAAAAAGCGCTATTTTACTTACCAATTAAATTAAAAGTCGTGATCATATACAATAACAACTAACTTCTATAAACAATGAAAAAAAAAATGATTTAAAACTTTGTAACTTTAAAAAGGGAAAATAGATCTACAAAACATAGGAAATACATTCATTATTCAAATAGCAATAACCTTATATTTAGAGTCATGTTTAATAACTTTATAAATAACTTGCCTTTAACGTGTTTATTGTGAAAGGTGGTTCTTTTATTAAAAATCAGATTGAATAATTTTTGGCCAATATTGGTGATAGAAAACCTAGCTAGTTCATGAAGAAATAAGTTTGTGTCTGCATTTTCTAGATTTCGCCTGAAAATGTCTTAATTTTTCGTGCTTTTCAACTTATATTGTGCAATACAAAGATGTTTTCTGATTTAAAACTTTATTATTCTTCGAAAGAAAGGCCTACTACTTACACCTCTAACTACCAAGTATAGGTAATCATGTAGTAAAATTAAAATTCTAATCGTGTTTACTTTATGCCTTCAATATAAATTAAATTTTCGTAATATTTGTACCTAATGTCATTTAAAACGTTTTTTGTCCGTATCAATGTGTCAATCAGTTTCATAAGACAATAGGTTTGGTTACAGCTGTTAAATCAACATTATGTCTACTTTTAGGGTTCCGTACCTCAAAAGGAAAAAACGGAACCCTTATAGGATCACTTTGTTGTCCGTCTGTCCGTCCGTCCGTCCGTCTGTCAAGACCCTTTTTCTCAGGAACGCGTAGAGGTATGAAGCTGAAATTTATATCAATTACTCAGGTCTACTGTCCCTTGAAGCTGTGAAAAAATCAAACTTCTAAGCCAACGCAATCAAAAGATACAGCCATTTATGCCGCAAATTTTCGACACTTGCAAGGGAATCAAAACCTACAGGGTGCTTCCCGTGAACTCAGAATCTTGAAATTTGGTACGAAGCAACGTCTTATAGCATACATAAAGGAAAAATTACGAAAACCATAAATTTTTAGTTACATCACAAAATATTTAACCTTGCAGGTTTGTACGGAACCCTCGGTGCGCGAGTCCGACTCGCACTTGGCCGGTTTTTATTTTGTCTAACTAGGGTCAGGAAAAATATAACTAAAAAACATGGAATCGGTTAAATTATTATTTATTTTCAAGACGCAAGAAATCTGTCAGTCACCACAAAAGTCATAAATACGCTTAACGATGAGGTTACATATTAAATTATAATATTGTGATAGCTACAGAACATAATATAGCAATGTAACTTCAGAATGAAATACTTTTAGACAAGGCTATTTTTGCACAGAAATCTATAGTAATTGAAAGTTGAATCAAAATAGCCTTGTCTCATTATCGAAGCTTACGCAGAAAATAAACGATAAGACAAAGTTGACTACATTACCTAATGAAATAAATTAAATAATATAATATCATCTTGAATAAATACACTCTGAATCACTAATACTATAACTTATTCTAGAAATTTCTTTGCAATGTTTGACACAATGATAATGCCTATGACTAATAGGTAACTTTACCGCTTCAGGAAATGTACACATTACTAGATACTAACCGTTTTATGCATAAAAACTAATAGAAGGTTCACCTCTTTTCAGATATTACGTTAAAAAGAGTATGTATTACAACGGAGAAGTTTTAATACGTTTTATTAAAAAAGGTTTAAACTTTCTAAATTTTTTATGAATAAAACTGTATTTATAACCTAACATGCTACAAGTCATTGTTTTAGAGGAAATTGTACAGTTTGTACTTATTAAGATACAGTCTTGTTTATACATTGGTCACACACTAATGTTCATTGTAAACTCGCATACCTATATGTACATACACAGAACATATATATATATTAATGGTGTTGTGGAAATTAACGGTTTCATTACCTCTATTTGTAAAAAATGATGATTATAAGTACTTTACATACATAAGACATAATGATTAAAAAAAAATAACGCCCTGATTTTTTGAAAAAACATCATTGAAAAATTGTAATTTCTACTTAAGTTTTAATTATTTCGAGCTTTTCAGTATAACATTTTTAAATACACACACGAGCAATTAAAATTATACAGTTTTCATTAAATTTACACTCACATAATAATGGAAATTAATAACTAAGTACATATGTATTTACAATCATAATTTTAGCCTACAGCATTTTTCTCATGACTACAAAACAGTAATCTAAAAATAATAATTGGCAAAACTTATAAAGTATTTGAAAAATACATTCAATTATTTGTACATTTTATTTTAATTTAACAAACACGTATCAATCACTTCTTTGGCCAAAACATAAAAATAAGCTCACCTACTCTAAAATTATAGAAACAATACTTTGACAATAGCACACGCATTAAAAAGCATTCTAGCTTGACTAGGGATAAATTAGATTTGGTTAATTAACAACCATATTTATACAAAGTTAATCGTTCATTTTTAAATTCTGACAATCTAACAGCTAGTTGAGGTTCATAGATAGCTGGTTTAGAGCTCCTTTAAACCACCTTAGACTAAACTGGAGTATCAGAATGTACCATACTACTTGATCGATAACATAAACAGGTATATTTTTTGTACGTCACAAAAGTATGTACTTACTAAGCATGTTGTGCGCGTCCTAAATGAATAAAGAACGCTACTCGATCCGCACTTCGCTCTCCGCATTTGTTGCACATGAACGGGTCGTTGTAGCCATGGAAACCCATGTGGATGGTGTGCATGGTGAGATCTCCGAACGTGATGTCGCAGTACTGGCAGGTGAACGTATTTGACGCGGATGATGAAGGCGCTTCAACGGACCCCTCTGATTCGGATTCAGAGACTTCGCCGTCGCGTTTCTCGTCTTCATGTTGTAGCCTTAAAGCAGCTGGCTGTAGTTTAAAAGCGCGTCCTTTTCGCCTGTTTTTCATGGCGGTGGTTGGTGTTACTGGAGCGACACGCTCGGCGCTTGGGGGAGGTGAACCAGTCTCACTCATCTTAGAGCTCGTGAGGTCGAGCGCGTCTGTAGATTGAGCTGGAGGGGTGGCTCGGTGAGTCGGTGTGGTCGGCACACTCACAGGAGATTTGGTCGGAGGGGTCGTCACTCTAGAGTCGGAAGGTTGCTCCCCATACGACAAACGCTGATGTAACAATGACGGAGGCGGAGACAATGTCTGAGGCTTTTCCATCGAAATTTCAGGAACTTTAGGTGACGTTCTTTGTTCGTAATTGTTGTTTGGTGGAAATAAGAATGAATGAGGTAGAAGCGGTGGTAAGTAAGGCAGATTTACAGGGAAATGGCCTCCAAATAGCGGGTGTGTGGGCGGTGCCTGAGATTGGTTTAAGGGGCCGTTGTTGTTCATCGATGGTTGTTGTTCGAACATCTTGGACATAGGCTTCTGTTTCGGGCCTCGACGAGTGCCGTATACATCTATGATCGGCAACGGGTTGGGTGTTCCGTCCATGTTGAGAACCATGGCTGGGTTGTGTCCATACTTGCGGAGGTGTAGCTTCAGAGAGTGGCAATATTTAGTTGCGTAATTGCAGTCAGCGCATCTGTATTGGTAAACATTTGAATGAGATTTCAGATGAGAGTTGAGCATCGACTTGTTCACGCAAGAATAAGAACACTGACTGCATTGGAAAGGCTTGGAGCCCATGTGGTTTCTCATGTGGTACTCGAGGTGGTGTTTGTATTCGGTCACAAATGGGCATTTCCGGCAGCATAACATTTTTTCAGGTTTGATGTGCTCTTTGCTGTGCTCCCAGAAGCTTAATTTTGTGACGGCGACGAAGTCACACTGTTTGCATTTGAAAGTTTTAACTTTTCCATGTGAGTTGACCGCGGGGACACGCAGACCGGGTTCATCATCGAAGTCTTCGTCCATGCCGGAGCCGTCGCGACCATCTTCATCTGGTTTTTGTCCGACACCATCGAAACCAGAGTCATGGAATCGTTCAAAGGAGCGTCTATCATCGCTTTGCGGTGAGGAGGGTGTTCTTGGTGACTTTGGTGGAGTAGCGTCCGCGCGAGCTAAAGGTGTAGATACATGAGGAGGAGGCAGTACATTCCTCGGCGAATACGTGTCGTATCCAGGAGACGATTCACGGCCGTCATTACCGCGAGGTTCGAAGCCGGGTGGAGTGAGAAGACTGTAAGGCAGGTTGTTACGGAATGCGTCTAAATGCATGCCTAGATTTGCTTTAGCTTTGAGATGCATGGTGTCGTAGAAGGGCGAAGGCTCACCGGAGCTGCCGACACTGCGCGGGGAGTGCCCATTCGAGTCCTTACTCGATGAAGAAGGAGATGCGCTGTGAAATCCTTCGGAGTAGAACCCGCTGGCTTGCTCTTTAGAGAAGCTTGTGTCGTCCATGGGTTCGGATTTCTGTAAAGAAGGAGCTAGTTTAACAACTTGATCGCGGGGACAAGTTATAAAAGAGTGCTACGAATGTAAGCGCAAATGTGCGAGGAATCTTCGAAATCCAAATTTACATTACAGTTTAAAATAAGTTGTAATTTTTCATCATTGGCTTTTCTCAAATTTAAAGGGTGTGATATTTGCAATATTCTCAAATTGAATGAAAGCCGGCTAATTCACCAGTCTATTAAGATGATTGGCATCTTTTACATAAGTACTGGGGCTATGAATATAGGTATTTTAGTAACATATACTTACAACAGTGGGTGGTTGGAGCAAGGAGCCCCAGGGCTGCGCGTGGGCAGAGTGCGGCGCGGGCGGCATGCCGGCGGGGGACGCGCAGCTCAACATACCTGCAGACAACGGACACTTATTGTAAGTGTGGATATTTGGAGTTTTTTTGTAGGTTTTTGAGGTATTCAGTAGTAGTTAAAGTCATTTAGTTTCGACAGTTGTTCTCTGAAAATGGTTGGCCACCTTATACGACATGAAGAATTTATGAAAGACATAATTGGGGGAAAATTGGAAGCTCGAAGAGGAAGAGGAAGTCCGAGAAGGTTATACATGAATCATGTGAAAGAAAAGACAGGTGTCATGTCGTATAAGGAGGTCAAGGAATTGGCAGAAGATCGGGAAGGATGGCGCATTCACCACAGACAAGGGCCTCGCCCTTATATTTGTGATGATGATGAGTTGTTCTCTTAGTAAGGTTGGTGTCAAAAAGTATTAGCCACGTTTGATCTATTATTGTCTGATGTGTTTTCTGTGCTTTATATACATTACATTTATTACATTATTTTATACTTAAGTGTATACATTTTAACTTGACTTTTTATTTTAATTCGTGTATAAGGTCTTCCTATTACACGCTAGTTGCTATGTGAATAATATTTGAAGCGTTTTTTTATTTTAAATATGCAGAGTGCGAGTAAAATATTTGTTTTAACTTTTTTCCTTCTATAATCACGCATTAACTGCGTGACATTTTGTTATTACCAAATATGATGAGTAACAAAATGCATAAATAAGCCTAAAGAATTGCACATACAGCTAAACTGCAGAGCCAGTAAAAAATGCGGAATCTTACTGTCACGTACAATGTAATTAACGCAAATTAACGACTGTTGACATAATTAGACTATTTATATAAACAAAAAAACCATTCAATAATTAGGGTGATGGTTATTTGAACCGCAGATTTTAACAATAGTTAAATGGCCATTAAGTAACTTCTTAGGATTTTGCGGTTAATTGTAAATGAAATAGTTGTTTTGGATGGTTTACTTTCTTTTGATGTATTTCGTTGTGTGTATTGACATTAACATTATTAACATTAGGAAAAAACTTTACTTTCTTTCTCAGTATCTACAGCGATATAATGTTATCATATGTTTTCTGCCTTATACATTCTAATCTACAAGCAATTATATACCTAAAGAGTAATTAATGTAAATACAGGGCTCTTTATATAATTAATCGGTTGTTCTGACATTAATTCCTTTAAAAGGTAAAATACCTATTACGGATTTGGAATTGTACTCAGCAAGTATATTTATGTATTCCTATGCATATAACTGAAAAATATTAACATAGTTTTGTTCACAGTTGAATATATTTTAATGTTTGATATATACTAAGTACATATTAAATAATATGGGAGGTTTTTAAAAACCATATTTAGAAAAGCTAGTTCTTTTACCAAGCAATTCAAGGAAGGAAAACGATACATACGTATGCTATTTTAAACACTATAATGTGACATTAATCATTAAATAATAACAAAATTCAGGTCCTAAAATTAATTATGCGTTTTGTTTTGTAGGTATAGCCATAAAAATAAAAAATATAGTAATAATGTACTATATAAAGTAGGTACATACATATTTTTGAGATTAATTAGGTATGTATTGAAAGTCGTTTTGCGATGGCTAATTAGTTGATTCTGCGGGTAAGTCACGACCCTCAGTCATGAGGAAATACGACTCAAAAAGAGAGAGAGAGAAATTTGTTGATTTCAGGTTTTTTTTTTGTTGTTCCGTCTATACTTCCTCCGACAATGAATGTCAGAGACATTGTTAGACTAAACATATTGCTTGCGCTGTTTGCTTTGTTTATTCATCTGATTCATTTCAGGTATTTATGTAATATGGTTTAGTTTTATACTTGTCGCTTAGGCATTTGACTATGAAACGATCTCCGCATAAGCGAATCACTCTGGGGCCGAAAAAGATAATTGTATCTAAATATGCTTAAGATACGCATTAAACATACTACATAATGAATAGTAGGTAAATGATAATATCTAAAACTAATACTTTACATTATGTATTTTATGTATTTGGTAGGAAGTATTAAACCATAGAAATTACATAATTAGCCATAAAATCATCATCATATCATTCTAATATGTAGGTATATAGAAGCGTTTGTTGGTTTGTTGGTATGTTTTTAAGATCCTCTTTCACGAGCGGTGCGACTGATTTTCGCATTTTTTTGTATGTTAGTAGTATTGGGTGAATTGATCCTAAAACAATGCGAGCGTATCTAAGAGTTGCTAATTCTCGGATAAGTATAGATGAAGAACAAATATTTTCATCGCTTCCGTAGGTTGGATGAAACGTAAATTGTAAACACCAGGTCCAATCCATTCCAGAATGCTTAGAGTTTAGTTTAGTAACAATGAAGGCAAAATATGTATAGTAAATTCTTAAAAAAGATGTCTATAATTAACTACAACAACAACGAGGTTAAATATTTTCTAAAAATCCAAACTTTCGTATATATGTACTGGTAATTAAAGAACAAACTTCTACTAAAACAATATTATTGTTGGCATGTAAAGAACTAAATAAAAGCTTATAAAAAATCTTAGATTACTATTTCTAATACATACCTTCCCCTCAGAGAAGCACCGAAGTTTTCAAAAGCACAACACTATGAATAAACATAAAGTTCCACAAGTCCAAAGCACTTAAATAAACAACAATAAAGTGATCACAATTATAATTTTAAACGTTGTTGAGACAACCCTTCGGTTCGGAGTACTAAAGTCGACTGACGTCCTTCCTCCGCAACCTTTCACAATGAACTGAAAAAAATCTGTCAATTTTTATGCTACGAACATCGATAAAATGTATTCTACATTTGAAGCGACGAGTTGAGACGCGAGCGGGACGGGTATAGCTGCCAATACGTGTGTCCCACTCCAACACTCGCAGCCTATTTTTACCGCGGCCAATACGAGCTCGGCTTCTGTGGGTGGAGATCAAGTTATTAAGTTATTGTTTATGCGATATTAATAATAAAAAAATAAACGACCCTCCGCGCTTTAGTTGTTATTGTAATAAAGTATAGGCGTCGCGGGATTGCCTATTAATGGATAATAATACGCGATATAGAGGGAAATGAGCTTGTTTTTGTTTATTGCAAACCAATTTTAATGATTGTTATTCAGATTTGATAGATTAATAAATAAATTATTTTTTCTTTAACTAATTATGTGTCATTAATGTATCTAAAACTCGACAAATACAGAATTGGCTTAAGACCTTATGATACTGCATATTACATCAAATTATATAAATTCATCACATTTAACAACAGCAAATACGTGTACCTATATACTAAGTATATAACACTTCTCTCAATATGTATATAAATTCCCCTAAAACATTTCTATAAATACTCGTCTAAAAAGCGCTCGCGTAAAAAACACCCCACAGAAAATAAAAGGGGCGGCAAGCTTTTTACGCGTTCGTTTCAGCCAATCACAAGCTACCGCTTAAAAAAGGAATTCTTACTTCTTTTTGCATGATATTTACGGGCCAATTGAAAACTATTATTTTAGAAAGTAACGGTAATCATGAAATTTTATGCAAAATTACCACAACATTGCTGGTGATAGAGACAATTTGTTCGTTTTTTTCATTTGTTAGGTCTTTTATTTTTTACTTAAATAATTCTTGTTTTTATTTTAAAATATTACCTACAGTACATCCTTTTAAGTAAAAAATATATTTGTTAATTATTGTGTATTTGAACTACGCATTAAAAATATAGACTGAAGAATATTACAATTCACACAAGTATAAAAAAAAAATTATAACATCATACAAAAACCTTCACGACGCAATGTAGTGACGGATCATTGTGATTTGGTGATGGCACAGGACCATCCACTAATCGAATCTACTAGTAAGGTCGGATGAGAGTGGCCAACTCCAGTGTCCACAGAATTTATCCACTCGTTAAAAGATATATAAAGCCATACGACTTCCTTATATAGTTAAAATTATCTATGAAAAAGTACTTTTTGGTTGTGGTAAAATTTAAATATTGAATTTAGCGGTAAAATTCTGGAAAATATGTATAACTACTTGTTATGCATAATATGTATATGATATCGTAAGTACAAATTAAGTTATATTACATCTAAGAAACTGCGTGACTAAGTAATTTATTTATTTATTTTGGTACACAAAACAGAATATCTTCTTAACTTAACTTAATAAACATTTAAATCTGGTTTCGATCCAGAACAAATTCCTAGATATGTGTACATAGCTTGATCTAAATGTGAATGTTAATAATTACAAAAATACGACGGCGGGACTTCTGCCTGCCCCTAAGTGGGACTGGTAGGGACCTCTTGAAATTTAATCTCTTTTGAGGGGCTGGGCGCCGGGACACGCAGGTCCCGGGGAAATGAGAGGGAGGTTTCCATGCCGGCTTTCATCTTTTGCGGCTCTACCATTGCCAGGCCCGGCTGTGCTCTTTTGGCCAGGCCGCTTTTTTAATATATGGGAGCGTGCTAGTTTTTTGAAGGAAACCCCCCTCGCAAGCAACTGCCAGAAAAAATAAATGAGTGAGCTAAGATTCTATACAATCTTTAAAATTTGGGTGAGTGACGGGTATGACGCCTCTTCGCTCTTCAATCTTCGCTTCTGCCTTTGGCGGCCCGGGCTCCGGCGCCAGCCATACGGCCTCACGGAACCCGGGGGTGGCACTGGGTTGATTGTGAGCTTCAGAGGCGTCGTGGTGTCATCTTCTTCGCCCTGGGTTCAGGCGCCAGCCGGACGGCCGCTCAGAGCCCAGGGTGGGGGATGATGTGGTATTGCATTCGTTTTTGCTCTGGTGCGAGGTGAGGCCTACAGCAACATTACAAAAATATGAGTTAGAGATAATACTATATAGCTAAGTAAAACGACATCATTAAAAAATACACCAACTGATAAGTTAAAGGGATTATAGAAGGATTAAAAGAAGGTTTCTAACTTTACAACTTTTTTAAAATATTGGCCGTTCTACTTATTTCTTTAAAGTATCCTTGGGCGCAGAACTTAAATGAGCTTTAAATGGGATTAAATAGCGGTATCAGTTTTAAGGTGATTAACCGTTAGAAATATTAATTGTTTTCTGTGCCGATAATAAAATGAGTAGGTTGTTTGTTTGCACGATTTTGAGGATTATTTTAATCCCTTACCCTTAATCCGAGCGGAGGGGTGCAATAAAGTTGCGGATTAAGAATTCCTTAAAATGTTGCGACCTGTTTACTAATTTACAGAGAAACCAAAAAGTGTAGTTAAAGAACTATTTTTTTTCTTTTTTTGCTCTAAAATAATATTACGCCGAAATTTTTAGTGAAACAAAAGTGTAGATATTTTGATTACCTTTTGACCGACTTCAAAAAAGGATGTTATATCGCTAGGAAATGCACAAATACATAGAGCAAGGGTTACAGGTGGTGCTTTCATATTTTCTGCATTATTTGGACTTCTTCTTCTTATCGAATGAGAGTGGCCAACTCTGGTCTCGAGATTTTTCAAACCACCCTAAGGGCCTCTGACATGGCTTAACGACTGCAGTTCTAGACAAACAACCGTGGCCTGCAATTTCACGTGTCATCCAACCCACGGAAGCGCTCAAAATGGATTGCCACTTTTAAATAAATAAATAAATAAAAGTCATTTATTTCAGGCTTGCACCCATAAACTTAAACTACTTAAAATTAATACACTGTATAGGGGTGAGTCAATTTAAAAATAAATATAGAATAAAATGCACATATGCGATCACTTTTTGTTTCGGTCCATGTGAACAGATATCCAGCGCCTAAACACTGGATTCCGGACATCGTCAGAGACAGCCACAAGTATACTGTTGCCGGAACGGCGCATTCTTTGCCAGAAAGAGGCCACACGATATCTAGTTACGGCATAGAAATCAGGGAACCCGCATCAGCGAACATTCCCGACGCGCTGCAGCACCGCGGGAGCCGCATAAGAGCCCGGAACGCGTCATTGTACTGGACTCTTATTCTGCTCATAGTTTTCTGCGTGTACGTTATCCACAGCTGGGAGGTGTACATGCTTAAGCAGTACGCCTTAAAGAGTGTGGTCTTTACGTCATCACTGCACTTCGCGAATCGCCGAGCAAGCATGTTGCCTCTGATAGCGAGAGCCCTCCGCTCGCGTTCTATGTCGTCATTATCATGCAGCCGTTCCGTCAACAGATGTCCCAGATATTTGAACTGCTTAACAACATTAACTTTGGATCCATTCAACGTCACTTCAGGTATCCTGTCCGGACCCGCACCCGACTTAAACACCATCATTTCCGTCTTGGAGACATTATATTTCAGTCCATGGGCATTGGCATAATGCTCACAGACTGAAATCAGCCTCCTCAACCCCTTGACCGAGGGGCTCAGGAGCACCATGTCGTCTGCATAACTAAGGTTGTTAATACAGACGTTTCCTACATGACAGCCGACTCTGGTGCTCCTCAGCTCCTCTATCAGGCCATTCACGTAGAGGTTAAACAGGTCCGGAGAGGTCACCCCCCCTTGACGAACCCCACACTCTAACCTATACTTGCTAGAAGTTGCGTCGCCCCATTTCACTATATTCGTTTGGTTTCCATACCAGTATTTCAACAGATTAACCACTTTTTCAGGTACGTTAGACTCACGCAGATTAGACCACAGGACCCTATAATTTACGAGATCGAACGCGCGGCTGAGGTCTAAGAAGCACGCGTAAACTGATGTGTTTCGGGTCGTGTAGTGATTGACGGTGGTCTTCAGGCTGTAGATAAAGCTTAAAGATTAAAGCTTTTCGGTCACCCATCTATGGACTGACCGCGACGACCTATTTTGTCGAGGTAGTATTTATACTAGTTTGTCGATCTATACATGTTCTGAACATGGTTCTAACAAAAAATATTTACTTTATTCACCGTGGTAACAATTGTTTTTTTTTTCCATGAGATGTCTATTTTGACAATTTTTTCAAATTAGGTACATAATTGTAATTACTACTCAACCACCTATGTCATATAAATTGTACATAAGAGGATAATTAATTTAAAATGGTTTATATTAAATTTAGTCCAAATAATAAAAGGAAAAGTATGGAGTAATTGAATTAACGAGGGTTAGTTGAATAATTACTGATGTATTTAAAGTCTTAATTTAGATAGTAGTTAATTTGAAAATGTGTCAAAATTACGATGACGGGAAGGATAAATCCTTATTGTGGTTTTAGCGCTTAGCAAAAATAAGAAAGAAAGAAATATCTGTAAACGCACAAACTTATTAAACTTACTTGTTAAGATTGTGATGCCCCTATACAGTACGATACAGTTTATATAATAAAATAATAAGTACATAACAATCAACAACTTTTAGGTAAAAATACGGCTTCTGTATAAAAACAGTTTACTTCATTGATGTTTTTACTAAAAAATCGTCAACATGTAAATTACGCTCAGTTATTTAAATTTCGGCCCCGGGTCAAGGCATGGCATAACAATTGAAAATCGATAGTCATCCATAATCTGCTGTTTTAAAACGTGCGAAAAATAGATGTATCATTTACATTTCATTGTTTTATTTGATAACTAGCAAACCCGGCGAACTCCGTTTCGCCAACAAAATTTTCAAACTTAATTTATATTGTATCAATTTTTCCTGAATTTTCTTTGCTATAAACCTCACGGAGCCCAAGACCTTTCCAACGAATGCAAAACCGTAGAAATCGTTTCGTGCGTTCTGGAGTTAAAGCGTCAGGAAAGAAAACCCGACTTATTTTTATATAGTAGATGTTGATAGACCTGTTTTAGTGTATTTTCGTTTGTATGGCAGTCGTGAAGCTATGTCAGACGGCCTTTGGGCGTCTTGATAAACTCTCGATACCAGAGTTGGCCCTTCTCATGCAATAAGAAGAAGAAGTAGTATTTTTTGTACATGTTCATCTTCTCTTCTTCTTCTTTCTTAGCCTTTAAGGAGTCCATATCTGAACATAGGCCTCTCCTATTTTTCTCCATAACTCGCGATCTGCTGCTCTAGCCATCCAGTTGTGACCCGCGTGCTTCCGGATGTCATCAACCCATCGTAACGGTGGGCGGCCTCGTGGTCTCCTGTCTGTCCATGGTCTCCACACTACTAGTCTTCGTGTCCATAGGTGACAGTCCATTCGAACAATATGGCCAGCCCATCTCCACTTTCTTCCCGTAATGACTTTTACTACGTCTTTTAGTCCCGTTTTTCGCCGTATCCACTCGTTTCTCCTTCTATCGCGCAAGGTGATTACGAGCATAGCTCTTTCCATGGCACATATTCATAAAATACATAAAACAAAGTATAAATCTAAATAGTAATAATGCGTTTTCATGGGTCGGATGACAAGTAATATCGTAGGTCCCGGCTGTTTGTCATATCACGGCAGTCGTTAAGCCATGTCATAAGCCATAAGGGTGGCTTGTAAACTCTCGACACCAGAGTTGGCCACTGTCATACTAAATGATTTAATTAATTTAAATGTATATTATCCTACTTTATACAACAAAGAATTCCACATAATATTCTGGTCTTTATCCATCTTATTACAAAACGTGGTTTAACTATTATTTCAGAACTTATAAAACATCCAGTCCGTTCTTGTTGTTCATAATTTGCTTTCTTCTGTTATAATAATCAAACTGTCAAAATGTAACCAATGATAATCAACGTTCCAATTTGAAGTTGACATAATCATTGCTTGTATTTGATGTTTGAACAACAAGAACTGACTTGTTATTTTCAAAGTTCTAGACTTAATTTAAACCATGTTTTGTGTCACGACGGTAAAAGTATAGGTAAGTAAGAACTTAGTAGGTCCATCATAATTATTCGTGTTTCCAGTAGCTATTATGTTAGTGGTTACTCATTGTTTTTGCCTAAACTAGGTTCGTTTACATAATCAAGTTTACATAAGGACGCCGGTCGTATCTTATGTACACAAATTATTTTTATTGTTTACGCCACCCAGTTAGAAATGTCAATCTTAAAAAGGGGTTAAACAATTGTATTGTTGTTAATTGTTGCTTAAAATTACTAACTATGTACATTAGAAGGAATGTGTGTTTGTATTCGTTGATATTTGGCCCTTCTAAGTAACGGGTCACCGTGATTTTTGGTATGTAGGTAGTTTGGTTTACTTCAAGTGATTCAGGTTTACAGTGTTACATTAGTTACCGATACAATGTGAGCAAAGCCGCTGGCATCTACTAGTTTCAAAATCTAAATACTTACTTATCTTTGCCTGTTTGTTATAATTCCGTTGGAGCATGATATAATGTGAACATACAATACAAAGGGAGGCCTGTACTCAGCAGTGGGATCCCTAGGGCTGTGAATGATGATGATGATTTAATTTAGTTATAACGGACGATGTTTTATACTTGTTTCTACATAAAAAAATGCATAGTTTAAAAGTTTTTTAGCCTATACCCACTACAGTAAGGTTTTTAAAGTCAGTAATCCAGAAATTGATCAAAATGTACCTAAAGAGTAATCCAGAATAAACGAGTAAAATTCTTACACTTTCTGCTATAATTATCGATATGTACAATTAACTGGTGTTGATTTCTTACATGCTGATAAATTGTTTGTTTTATGTACGTGATATAGAACAGTGTTCCAATACCATGTTTAAACAAAAGATAACCAAATTGTGTGAGTAAACTCTAAACTACAAACATTTCAATCGATCGCCGTTTCTTTGGCGCCGACCTAATGTTTTTTAATGACCATCGTCGAACCAAATTGGTTCAACCAAAATATTTTGATTATTAAAATGCCTCAACTAGTTCCGTTACAATTTTAATTAGCTAATGAGTTTTTTGAATGCATTTTTATCTTATTTTGTTTATAGGTATACGGCATTCTTGTGTTCGGATATTAATTGAAGTGATAGGTATTTAATTATTTTATAATTGGCAGAGATTTGAAAAATGCGGTACCGGTATCCGGTATATTTAGTTTTTGTAGGTTAATTTTTATTCGATTTGCCGGTAAATAGAGAAAAATGCGGAAGTTTTTTCCTTAGACATTTATTTATATAGAAATATCCTGTAGAAAAGACGCCAAGAGCAACCTATTTTTAGGAAAAAAAATATATAAATATTATTTATTAGGTATGTATGTACATTTAGATGCTTAGAAAAAATATAATGCTAAACGTAGTTTTCTTTTGTCACTTAGTAGAAATAACACATTAAATATAAGAAGAACTTTTATGTAATATATGTAACTAACTTCAGCGTAAAGATTACAATTATATAAAGATAATATTATGTAGATATCTAGAGTGAAATTGTGGATTTGTTAACCCTTTTCTATCTCCGTGAACTAAAATCTTAAATTAGGGAAAACTGGATTATTTTGGGCAAGAAGGCTACAGTTACCGCTTCATACCAGATAAAATTAAGTCCCAATTAAAGTCATTAACTAAATTAATAAATGTTCCGGGACATTGCATACATCGCCATCTAGCCCCACACTGAGCAAACGCTTGTGCCGTTGAGCTGAAAATGGGACCAACGCACGATTAGAAAAAGTTGGTGGTCAAATAAGTGTTCCTTTTTAAGCAAGAACGGTCTCACTTACTTGGCAAAAACGTGACATACTAATTATTATTATTTATAGAATTACATAGTTTGCTTGTTAAGTGTGTGATAATTCTTTTCTTAATTAATGTAATTATTTGTTACAGTTAATTAAGTAAATAAATAAATAATACTACATATCTACGTTGTTGCTAGCTTATACATTATTTATTCTTCTTCTTATCAAATGAAAGTGGCCAACTCTGATGTCGAGAGTTTATCAAGCCGCCATAAGGGCCTCTTACATGTCTTAACGACTGCCGTACTAGACAAACAGCCGTGACCTACAATTTAACATGTCTTCCGACCCACGGAAGCATCCAAAATGGAATGCTCCTATTATTTATTAAAAAATGATAATATGAATAGTTTTATAGGGCTAATTTAGTCATAAACTACGCAATGATACAAATCGTCAGATATGCCATATCTATATCACCTCTCTCTGAGTGTCAGAGGTCTAAGAAAGGACACAACCTAGGCATAACTAAGCGATAAGACTGCTTTTTAGTTACTAAGCCTATCATATATTATGTATTAGTGAATATATATAGGTATTATAAATATTCCGGAACATTGCCCACATCGCCATCTAGCCCCACACTAAGGTAACGCTTGTGTCGTGGGTACTAGATAACGGATATAATACTTATACTTATACATTCCTTTTGTAAACATAAATTATACCTACAAACGACCAGACACAACACAAATAATTTCAAATTTTTAAATTCACAAAAACTTGTGTGAAGCGGGAATCGAACCCGCAACCCCTAGATTAGAAGGCCGAGCCACTACCAGCTTAGCTAACAGGCCAGTCAAAGTTTTAGTTTTATTTTATTTTATATTACGGTCTTTCTTCATGGTGTGTGTTGTATAAAAATATCTACTTGTATATCTATGTATCTTTCAACCCTCCCTCTACATTCGGCCGTACAACGTTCCGAAGTGTCCTAACCGATCTCCAATAGCTCTCGGACCTTCGCGAGGTCTATTTGACCCCTAGTGCTATGCGCAGAAATATGCCGCCTCGTAGCTGTGACGTAGCAGCTGATGTGCTACGACGTGCTACAGAAGCTACGAATAAATGCTACGAGAGTTTTGATTTATTATACGAAGCCAATCAAAAATAATAAGTAAATTATTATTTTTGGCGAGGATTTGAAAGTAACTTGAATTGACTCACAAAGATAAATAAGAGGAGATAGTTTGATAAAACTAAATATTATAATCTAACAAAAGTACATATAGTAAATTTGCAAAGGGAAGTGTATCATCTTAGACTACAGTGGTGCTTAACATCACGCATGCTGTACTCAAACGTTGGCCTATGCCGTGTTAAAAAAAGGTAGTTTTAATTTCCTTGAAGCGTATTAGTTAACATTGCTCGTAGATAAGATATTGAATCATGCGTTACTTTGCGGATGTCCATTGTAAATTATACTCTGAAAAACACTATATATATATATTTTCAGACTTAAATTTTAATATTCCTCATTATTGAGAACCATGAATATAAGTATGAGGCTAGATGGCGCTGTGTGAAATGCCCTAGAATATTTATTTATATCCTTAGTTTTAGTACAACGTGACCTTTAGAAGCGTAGAAATATGCCGGGCCGTTAGAGCCCTGAAGGAAAACGCCCTTATCGCAAGTAAAAAGTAATGCGTCCAGCTTTTATGGCAGTTTCGAGACACGCTCTTTATTACGGAGGGTTTGGACGTTACAAATAAGATGGGTGGGCACTGGGAGAAACTATTTGAAAAATGTATATGAGATTATTTATTTATTGAGTATATGTTTGCTTTGTCTTCGAGAAGAAATACGATAAAAGGTGTATCGACTAATCACTAATTTATAGTTCAGAAACGAAACTTTGTGAGTGTGTGTGTTTTTCCTTACTACTTACGCTCAAAAATCTAAACTGTTTCGGAGGAAATTTGGATACAATAGCGGGCACTTCTAACACCCACAATGTCACATACATTACATTATGTTCTAAATTAGCTATATAACATATATACGTATTATTCTATCGTTCACATAGCCACATACAAAATACTAAAAATAAACCTACCCTCCCAGTGCACCGTGCCTTTACCGCCCGTGCCTCCCCTTCGCATAAAAAATGATTGTACCTTCAAATCTATCCCAGAGGGCCGCTCCCTCCCGCACCTCCCCTTCTACTTATATGAATGACTTGGACTTATCTTCACATCTTTTAAGTACGGATTTGTTTGTCTTATTTTTGAGGTGCTTTTTGGGCAATTTTTCTAGTAAGCTTTTGGTGAAACGTCTGTTAGTCTGCTAGCGAAGATATTTAGAAGTAGTGAACGTACGCGGCTTCGCTCGTATTATTTCAAAATAAAAAGTAGCCTATTACATGACCTTATACTACCTATACCTGATACGACCTATATACCAAAAAATATGATGATCCGTTTAGCTGTTTTTGCGTAACGAGCGTTGAAATATCAGATAGCAAAGATTAAAAAAAATGCTAAAACATGTTGTATTGTCGATTTAAAGCATACCCAAACAGTTTTTTTTCTAATATCTTCTATGCTCAGACTCTTGACCCTCTTCAGCTTTAGCACATATATGTACAGATAAATTCGGGAAAATAAATATAATGTCTAAACATTTACATAGCAACGCAGTCAATGACACAATATTTTTACTCGCACGTTAGTCTTCACCGGGTTTTGCCAATCAAACTTCGAATTAGAGTTTTCCTTATTTTATCAATATGATTCACAATACTGAAACACATAATAATTATTCTTTTCTTTAAATTTGAGTCACTCATTACACAAGTATTTACGTAATTAATGAAGTGTTTTATTTTAGCTAATACGAAGTATAACCACATGGTCTGCCACGTGAGTTAAAACAATGCCTGTACATATGTATGATATATTGATATATATGTACTTATATTTTTACAACTCTACATGATTATCAGGAAAAAAGAAAAAATAAGGGAAATATTATAAATTTTGATGCATTTTTTTGTTTTTGTGCATATTTGCGGATAATGTTAAATCGATTTAAAATATAATCATTTTCTGCAAACAAGCAAAATAAAATTATTTGGAAAACATTTTTTTGCAATTTTTTTGTTTTTATTTATATTGTGTCGCAAAATTTTAACGCAACCAGGTTAATTTACAAATTATTTTGTGTTTCTGTGGGTCGGCCGATACGCCAGAATATAGGTTCCTCTACACGTCAGAAAATGGAAACCTCTAAGTATTTAATAAGAAATTGTTTATGTTAGCATCATATTTTTTAATAAAAAATGTATTATCTAAAGCTGTAATAAAAGATATCTATTATTTGGTAACCTTGTATTACCTACTTAGAATTCACTTAGGGAAGGAAGGTTTATCATTTAGGCCCACCGTCACTTGTTTAAACAAATATATAAGAAAAATAATTTATTATCTTAACTATTACGCACATAGTATACTCGTACGCAAGGCAATGTATAAAAATAGCTGTTTAAAAAATACGGCGGTCGAGAACCTTACATAAAAGTTTTCAACAATACATCCATTTGTGTCAATATTAAATATATTTGGCTCATTGTACGGGCACAGTCTTTTTGTTTATTATCTTGGTATTTATAGCCTCTATAACTAGAGTGAAGAGATTATTGAATACCTATCTATTATTAAAAATCTAGAGTTAATAGGTATCTTCTAGGTAAGCGTATTACACCATAGACTGCGGCAATGCTAACATCAGGCAGGCTGTAGTCAAACGCATACCTATCCCACGTAAAAAAATGATTGTTATTAATAGTCAATGTCATTTAATCGTAAGCCATGTCAGAGGTCCCTAGGGCGACTTGATAAACTCTCGACACATTCTATAAGAAGAATAAGAAAGACATACCGGACAATGGGTTTAGGATAAAAGGAAAATTATTTTATTGTTACTCACATTTAAAACTACATTTTTAGTTTCCCATCGGTAAAAATGAACAAAAGTGATACTGCATGTACATATGTATAATAACTAGTGTAACAAAACCACACTATTTAAATAGGTCAAACTATATATTAATCCTTCTTTTTTCATTATTTCATCCAACGGTTGCCTGGAATAAAGCTCTTAGCGATAAATTTGTTTTATATAATATCTAATCTACCTCTCTTGAGTCGTATTTCCTCATGACTGAGGGTCGTGACTCCACCGCAGAATTAATTAGTCACATTGTGGTGGAGATATCTAATATTTTAAATTTAATTTATCAACATTTATCTAATATTTTTATTCCGTGTGTTACAATTCAGAATTATGCATTTAAGTCATTAATACTAATTCTGCATAGAAGAATAGGCTCCATAACACTAAAGTATGTGTCAGGAAATTATATCGATTCCGCCAGTTAACCCGTGACGCGTCGCTCGAGTTTTTGCGTCACTCTAAAACAAGCGGGTTACAACGTCCACGTGTCGATTTTTCGCTTTTTCGGCCCAAAAACTGGTAGCAAAAAGCGAGAGTGGCCATAAAAGCTATACTTAAATAATTTATTACACATGGCAATGAATCTCATTGTTTTCCTCAGTGTTGCTAGTCCGACGGGGGTCTTTTTGACACAGATTTGCCACGTTTTGCGAAATGGATGCTTTGTCCATCTATTGTTGTATGAAGGTAGCCTTTTGCACCGTAAGTACAGGGCGTTCTCCTATATTTAGTCATACTTATTATGTTACGTCATCAGAAAAATATTTTATATGTTTTATTGATAAAATATTTATGTTGGTAATGTATTCAATAACTCGTTTTTGATTTTCGAGTTTTTTAAGGACATAAATTTAATACAGATCTAGACAAAATTATAGGCTTGTAATTTTCACGTACATGTACTGTTAAATTTGATTTAAATACTAGAACTAAGAAACCTCTTCTTACCAAATAGGATAGACTTATTTTTAAGATAGAAATATCACTAATAAATTGCCGCCATCAGATTCAGATTTTTTATTGACCAATAATTTATAACAGTCGTCATTTATGGTAATTCACATTTTACAGTGTGAACTTATTAACTAATTAATATTAATTTATTTTAAACTGAATTGGGTACATAAAATTGTCATAAATCTTTTTACATCAAATTTGATCTGATCCTTCATCCTGTATACGGAATGCAAACTGACCTATGAAAGGGAATTTCATTTTAGCTTTTTTTGTTAAAATGTGCAAAACGCCACTGTTCAGCTGCTAAAGCAATAAATTACAATATTGGTTCAAATGAACCACTACGGGATTCTCTGCCATTGTAGTTAGTAAGTATTTTTAACCGACTTCAAAAAAAAGAGGTTATCAAGTCTTCTGAAAGTTTTTTTAGTATCAAAGTAATGCTTCTAATTTGCTGTTTGCATCGTGTTGATTGTACTTATTGTCTTGAATGTTAATTACTATAAAGGCTAAGGCATTATTTTTAAGTCGTTGTTATCAAAATATTATTGTAATTAACAAAAGTTTTTGTGTGAGAGAGAGTTTTATTTTTACGATGAAACGGATAAAAAAATTAATCAAAAATGGATTATGTTTTGTCGAAAGATTAGATCTTGAATTTACACAAAAGCATCAACGAAGTACATACAATACATAAGTATCAACGAAGATAATACTACGACGCGTCGATAACAACTCATAAACAACTTTAATTAAAATAAAATAGCCAATAAGCTAATACAACACTCACATGTGAAACAGAAAAAAGTAGCCCAAGTTCGTTACAGAGCCGAAGAGGCGAAAACAAAAAGGTTTTACTCAAAAAATGGCAGGAGGTGGAACATGCAAAAAAGCGCATGCGTCGGTGGCACGAGGTACATATGCAGCTGCCGTGCTTCCTCTTCCGAGAGATGAAAAAAAATAGTAAAAAGAAACAAAAAAGTTTCTAAGTGCGGTATGGGATGCTGTCGCCACAGATATCAAATGTGGTAATAGTGAGCTCATGTAACTGTATTTACAGTAAAAAAATGTGATGATTTACTGTAATAACTAATAATAATAAAGAGTTTACTTCAGACAGAGTCCATCCAAAACTAAAATATTATACATATACCAATCCAAAACTCCAATATCTTATAAATGTCAAAAGAAATAATATATTTACTTTACACACACAAAATTACAATTACCACAAAAAATGGAAACAAAACATATTGTTTTTAGATTTACGCACATTTATGTGTAACTAGGTTGCCTGGAACAGATCACTTTAGTGATTAGGTCACCCAATGTCCCTGGTTACCTTTCAATTCAAGTCAGCTATTTTTCATCCAGGGTAACCGCAGTATATTTTGCAAAGCTTCAGACAAAACCAGTAGTACATAGATAATAAAATAACACAGGTACAAAGTGGCAAATGTGACTACAAAACTGTGAACAAAAAAAAATACGGAAGCTTTTTAAGCCAAACTGGTACCTATAATCATAAAGATATGACCATTGTTTTTTTCTTTAGTGGTATCTACTAAGCCCGGTAGCAGATTTGCGTACATTCTTGGAAGGTCTTTGCACAAAACAATAGCAAAATGCATAAAGGAAAGTGAACGCTAAATGCTTTTGTCACAAACTTTTATTTTTAACAAATGAAACAGAAAGTTTTTTTGTGCTTCGATAATTTTATAGCGCAAAAAACATTATATTGAGAGAAAGTTTACATTTCATTTCGCCACTTTTTTATGATCAATTGCTTCTTTACACAAAAAATATCGTCATCAAATTTCAAATACCGATCGTGTGTGATAAAAAGCCTACAATCTCCCCAAAAATGTGCAAGTTTTTATTGTACCAACACAGAGGTCGTAGTTACAGGTTTGTAAAAAACGTCGCAGGTTTTCGATAAAAAGGTCGATCGCGGATGCCGAGGGGTCTTTTTTACCCTCCCTGCTTACTACAGGTTAGTTTTTGTAGAGATACAGATCTCTCTCACGTTTTTTAAGCGGCTTTTTATTCGAATAGTGTTAATTCCACTTGATTAGGGGGATGTTTACGCATGTTCATTTTTATTCGATGTTTTATTGTTATTCGATATGATTTATCATTCAAACTTTTTACTAGGACCTATTTTTGATTTCGCGGAGTTTTAGTAAAAAAGTTTTGTATCGATTTTTGAATTAAATTTTGAATGTTCGATTTAGAAATGGGACATTTGTCAAATTTAAAGGTGTCGGGCAAATAAATTATATTAATGGTGACCTTTGTGCAGATCTTTTGTTAACAGTTAGTAATTTATAATTTACGTTATCTCAATATATTGTAATTGAAAGTTATTACTCGGGGTCAGCCGCCCCAAGACGCTTACCATTGTTTGGGCCAATGTTGGGTCAAATGGTCGAGGGGTCAGTTTATTGTATTTTCTGAAAAATTTCACCCGTGTCATTGTTGTCGGAATTGCCAATTTTGACATTATGTGGTGTGACACTATTTTTAGTCGAATCTAAAAATCGGGAGCATATTCTTTAAAATTTGATTTTACATTACATACCTATGTACTTTTAAAAACTTTTGGTGGATATAATGAAAAACTGTAAACTGAGAAAAACTGTGTTAGTTTTTAGCTTACCTATTTTTATATATTTCTCTCAAAAAAAGAAAACAAAGCTATCCAAATGTTCATTGCCTATGTTTTAATGTAAAGTAAAATAATTTTTATTTTTTTTTACAGATCTAAAATCAATTTTGTGACCTTGTTTTTGGTACACAATTTGTAATGTTAAAATTAGAAGTTGAAGTTAAAAATACATAGGTACCTACGTAATTAAAATGGTCCCTTCCATTTCTTATGGCCTGTGACCGTTAACCTGAGCTCACCTTAAGAAGTGTGCGACCTCCTGACCGTTAGCCATTCATATCTCAACACAATCGAACTATTGACCCGTAACCCAAACATCTTTCCCATCCCTAAAGATTCCAATTTCAAAACCATTTCCAACATAAATCAATGCATCCAACACAACAGTTTGACATTTGAAAATGTGTCAAAAATCGAACGCAACGGTTCACGGGACAAAGGTCCGGCGATTTTATTTCAGAAAAATGTAACAATGTTCAATGTTCAATTGTTATCAAGGAAAAAGGGTAGATTTTAGTAATCTTCTTAATGGCGTGTGTGAAAAGATTATAAATTAAGTTTCTGCAACAAATAAAAATGACCCCTGGTATTGTTGGGGTGTCAATATGGTGTGACCGTGGCATTGTGTGAGACCCCACGGCTTAGCGGCAATTTGCGACCGCTCGGGCTGGCAGCTTGAGCTGTCTTATGTGCCGCTGAAAAAAATATTGATGACATTTGAAAACTCAATTCGGCGGTAATGGTCCTATGCCTATTTTTTTCTTTGGGAATAAACGTTATCGAGAATGGTTAATTTAGTTGAATTTTTGTAAACTAGTATTTAACACGTTAATTTTTGGGTAAGTTGAAGACCTACATTTAGGCTTCTAGTTTTTTCAAACAAAAAATAATGTTTCAGCTTGCTCAGATACCTACGTTCAGCTAAAACGATTTATGTTGTTTTCATTTCAGGTCAATATAAAACGTATGACATAAAATGCATAAGCACATGACAACATACTATGTAGTGAAACACATATATAGGTATTATGTATTTTACAATCCCCTATTTAGAACCGAATACTATAAAATGCATTCGTTCAAAATGGCCTCCATTCATTGTTCAACTTGACCCCTCACCAAAAATAATGGCCAAAGGGCAGATAAATTAAAAATGGCAAAATACCCCTTGAAATCTTTCGATTGACAATTACCAATATATTTTGAGCTCCCTTTCTTTAACTACTTTAATTCTTCGTAGGCATATTCATACTTTTTGAAAATGACCAAGGTCTTGATAAATTGGTCGCATTTGATGATTTTATGAAGCAGAGCGGTTCTCATAAGTTTAAAAGCAGGGCTGGGCCGGTGGAGTGTCGATGATATATTTCAGATTGTGACCGTTGCATTGAATGTCCACACACACATTTTTCTTACCAATGTCCGTTTTCTAGAATAATGGATTTTGATGTCATGCAATTTCCGTTGCTTCCGATACTGTTTTCTATACATGGGGTTTCTAATCTTGGAGTTTGTGATTTGGTGGTGCGAATCATGAGTTCATAATTCTTATACGAAATTAACTATCTAACTATGATATTAAAATATTAGTGAGTTGAGAGGGTAAAAAATTATACCAAACACTAATCATGCGCTTTTTTAAGCAGAAAGATTGACATTCAAATTTGTTCAAAATGATGTCTCTCTTGAATCGTATTTCCTCATAACTGAGGGCCGTGACTCCCCCGCAGAATTAACTCGTTACGGGAGTTGTCTTCGGCAGATACATCGTGGTGGGCGCCCAGGTCCTTCCACGGGAGACACATGTCCTCGGATATTGTGGTCCTCAAACGTGTAGGTTTCCACACGATGTTTTCTTTCACCGTTAAGCGAGTGCAAATCTACACATAACTTGAAAATACAAGTCATTGATGTAGAGTAAAAATGATATAAATACCTACTCATAAATTATAATAAAATTGAAACCTTTTCTGGAAGTCGGCTAAAAAGGTAAGTCACAAGGTGTAATAATGTAGGTAAGTGAACAGGTAGAGTATTTTATGCATTACCTTTATATAGAACCTATTCATGCCATTAACATGCAAGATCGATGACATTTTTTTACGATTTAAACCGTAATTTCACCAAAATATTTACATCGAGTTAAAAATACTCTATTCCAAAGCAATAAGACTCGAAATAGATTCATTTAAAAAGAGCAATACGTTTTTCGATTTCTCATTTCACAGAAATTCGTAGAAGTGAATTTTTTACATCGGCTTTTGTGCTTTTTAAAGGACAGGCGATAAGGAATGTCCATTTTGTACTTTTTATTGTCAGAAAGTACGTCTTATGGGTACTAAATGACACTTTTGATCGATGTCATACATTTGCACCTGCGGATTATTTTTTACAAGTTTCTAGGTAAAACTTGTACGAGATTTTTCCATACAAACACATTTCGATGCTTCCTCCCAGGACACTTTATTATTAACTAGCTGTGCCTGCGACTTCGTCCGCGTGGAATAGTTATTTTGGTCATTAATTCTTTAAATTGTGAACCGTTTTCGCATGCACGCAACGGAAGCCCTCAAAGATGAATAATTTTCCCCGTTTTTCCACATTTTCCATCGTTTCTTCGCTCCTATTAGTTGCAGCGTGATGTTTAATTTTATCACTGGCCTTTATAAAAAGAAGTTTAGTTAGTCTATCCATATTTTGTTTCTCATAGTACGTCAGTCGTTAAGCCATGTCAGAGGCCCTTAGGGCGGCTTGATGAACTTTCTACACCAGAGTTGATCACTCTTATTCGATAAGAAGAAGTTGGTCTATAAGTATAAAATTGTGAAAATCAACTCATAGAAATGCGTAATAGCTACTACATAGGTATCTACTTTTTTTTTCAGTTTACTTATGTACCTATTGAAAACAGAATTGATTTTAAATGACAAAGGTTCTTTTTATCAAATTAATTGTAATATTATTTACTCATTCTTTTCAGTTATGTAGATGAAAATATGTCACAAAGTCACGTAACAACACCTTAAAATACTCACCTTGGGGCCACACATTGTCATTCGAAACAGTAGAAGTAAAAATATCACAATCTTTGCTAACATTTAACCTTTGTTTCGAGAAGTTTTTTGCTGTCTTCATTATGTTTGTCTCACTGTTTTAATTAAGTTTTAAGAAAGAAACAAATTAGATAACCATCTTTGCAGTCAATAATAAACCGTACTTACCTAGTAAGAACCGATTCGCTTTGAAGATCTCACGATTATAGTTCGCGGGGAACAGGGAGACAGGAAAGGATTCCACAAAATTCTTTTTCTCGTCATTTTTACCACCCTATACATACCTACATATACTTAAATTTATGCTATTTTAATCACAAAACTGCTAGAAGAAACGTAAACCTATTTAAAGTAAAAAAAAGAAAACAATGTTTTGTGTAACATTTCCAGCTGTATATAATTAAATATATTGTCTTCCAAAAATCTCCTTACTTTCTATCCAATCATACACAGTTAAACGAAACTTCCAATCAGCGGAGCAAACATAAAAGAGTAAGTAACAAAAAGATTTGATCGAGACTACGAGGACGTTTCATGAATAAAACATAGTGGGTCCGGTAGGGGACGCCACCCTTACCCCTTTCATAAACTCACCCTAAGGTTTTTTTGCGAAGGGGTAGGGTTGTGATCGATTTTTTTTGGTGAAAGCTGGGTGAGTGCAGATTTTTGTAGTGATGTGTCAATATAGTCTGGTGAAGATGTGTGCTGAATAGTTTTGATTTGTTTGATTTACTCTTTACATTTACATTGATACATAAAATAGTGTTCCTAAATCTGTGACTTATACTACCTTATATATATGGGAATACATAACATAAATCAATTGCTTTGCTCCATTTATTGTGCAGTATCTAAAGAAACATAAAATATGCTTTAACTTATGACTTGTACTATAATATGGGAATCTCTCTCTTTGAGTCGTATTCCTCATGACTAAGGGTCATGACTCCCCCGCAGAATTAATTCGTCAGGGGAGTTCTCTTGGGCAGGTACATGATGGTGGGCGCCCAGGTCGTTCCATGGAAGATCATGTCCTCGGATATTGTGGTCCTCAAACATGTGGGTTTCCACACGATGTTTTCCTTTACCGCTAAGCGAGTGCAAATCTACACTTATGGAAATACAAGTCATTGGTGTAGGGCCGGACTCGAACCAGGGTGTCTGGGTGAAAAGCAGACACTGAAACCGCTGAGCCACACTCGCTTTTTAAATCACTCGTTGTTTACTAGGTACATATATGAGAGTACATTATCTTAAATAGTGCAATGTACTTGTAGAATATAGTAATTATATGTTCTTATATGTATACGAATTCTTCTCTGATGAGCTGATTTTTCAAACAACTATCAATAGGCATAGATATTATAGAAATATTTAAATTTTTATTTGTAAAAAATCTTTATTTATAGCAGAATAGTTATGTAAATTTATTAGTAAGTAGCTTCTTCTTCTTATCGAATGAGAGTGGCCAACTCTGGTGTCGAGAGTATTCAAACCGCCCTAAGGGCCTCTGACATGTCTCAACGACTGCCGTACTAGACAAACAGCCGGGACCTACAATTTAGTTATGTAGTAGCAAAAATCCGTTTAATCTGTGCATCTATCGCTAATGTATGCCTGAGGCTACGCTTGCTTCCTGTCGGGATAAAAAGTAGCCTGTGTTACTATCAGCACCCTATGTGATCATATCAGATACCAAGATTAAAAAAGAACAAACAGATCAACCAATTACATAAGAAACTAACTTTCGCTAATACATAATCTAAGTATATAAAACTCAAAGGTGACTGACTGACTGATTGACTGACTGACTGATATAGTGATCTATCAACGCACAGCCTAAACCACTGGACGGATCGGGCTGAAATTTGGCATGCAGGTAGATGTTATGACGTAGGCATCCGCTAAGAAAGGATTTTTGGAAAATCCGCTTTTAAAGGGGTGAAATAGGGGATGCAAGTTTTACTTCTTAGTGCGAGCGAAGCCGCGAGCATCCACTAGTGCTACATATGATGATTATAGCTCTATATACATACATACATACAATATGAGTACATTTTCACATAACATATAGTTCTTTTTAATCCGTCAAACACTTACACTGATTGTAAAGGGGTGAATACATGGGGTTGAAACACAATAGGTATGTGAATAGAACCCTTTATTCAGAACTCGTTATGGTGTACTGTGAATAGGAGATTTTCGAGTGGGTTAGGTTATATTTTATTTATCTTTCCATGACCATCGACAGTCGTTGATCGTAATCCAAATTGACACCTATGTTACTGTTGTCGTTTTACTCTTATTATTATCGGGAAGATATTTCCCACACAGAATGATTAGAATATAATAATATATAATAATAATAATTCTTTATTGCACACCAACATGAAAGAAATACATGGAAGGATACATTGATGATGACGTACATACGGGCGGCCTTATCGCCTTAAGCGATTTCTTCCAGGCAAGCTTTGGATGGACACGATTAGCTCAGAAGAAAAGGGTCAGAGGTGGACTAAAACAAAAATGAAGAATTTATAAATACATACAAAAAATCCTATATTCATCAACAAATACCTACACAATCAAGGAAATAATAACATTAATAAAAATAAATAAAAATACGGAGGAATATAATTATATTGTGATCTAGACTAAAACTCACTATCTGAGTTAGTCAGTAATCTTAAAGTGGTTACTACTCGCAGCTTCGCTTGTAGCTTTCTGGGGATAAAAATAGATGAAAACTGAATAAAATTATCGCTTGGGTAAAAAAACAAAAGACATGTGAGCAAGATAGATGAAATCTAATACATACAATAAAGCTGTAACCAGTCGGTGTTTGTACATTGCCGATAATTGAAAAAAATAAAGTTGAGAGGTCTTTGATTGATGCAAAAATAAAAAAAAACAGGTTTAAAAAAATAACTGTTTGTCTGATGTTTGTTTGTTATAGACTCAAAAACGGCTAAACCGATTTGTCTACGGTTTTCACTAACATGTTGGTGAATTTTTAACTTAACATTTGGTGTTTATTTCATTTGAATCGGTTCATAAATAAAAAAGTTATGTTCATTTTAAACCAAGTGATCATCGATATCCGCTGCCTACAGCCATTTTAAAGATTCGTATTTGTACACATATGAACTAGATGGCGCTGTATTATCTCAAAATAATGCGAGCAATTCCGCAAGCGTCCATTTGTAAGGAATAAAAAAATAACTTCGTTTAATATACGTCTTTTGTCAAACATAAAGTCATAACTATGTATCTCAACTTTTTCGCTTACCTAACAACAATTCCCAGCCTAACGACGTATTTCTCTAAATAAGCAACTATTTTGCCAACAAACGACTATTCGCTGCGTAAACAATCGTATCAGAAAGGCATATCGGAGATTTATGACGCGATATGACTTCAGTTTTCCTTTCATATAGCGAGGAAACTTGCCGCTCATAATTTTAGATTTCTTTCGTTGGGGTTGCCATGTTGGGTTATATTTTGGAAAGATTGTGTACTAGTGCAAAACCACGGTTTCGTATGTGTTATTTATTTATTGGGGTTGCCATGTTGGGTTATATTTTGGAAAAATTGTGTACTAGTGCAAAACCGCGGTTTCGTATGTGTTATTTTTTCTGTTGGGGTTGCCATGTTGGATTATATTTTGGAACGATTATGTACTAGTGCAAAACCGCGGTTTCGTATGTGCTGTTTTCTTTGTTGAGGCTGCGATGTTGGATAAGATTTTTGAACGACTTTTTATTAGTGCAAAACCGTGGTTTTGTATAAGTTGTTTCAAGATAAAAACTAGTCTGTGCCATTCTAGATTTTAACCAAAATAAAAAACAAAATAAAATTTTAAATAAAATACCAAAATCACGTTTATTGGTCCGTAACAGCGAGAAAGAGGATAAACAAAAACCAGCAAAAACACTACCTATCACATAATTCACATTTATTTATTTATACTTACATTTTTTTTATGTGTCAACAACAAAGAGTTAATCTATCTATCTATTAATGAATTAGGAAAAAAAATACCAAAAAATATTTTGTACAATGATACATTATTGTGGTTTTCAATTAGCCACTATTTAATTAGCTATTAACTAATTATTATAAGGCGCGTGCGTTCATTAGTCATTCAGAAAAAATGTTGCGATCGCAAATATTTTGCCAACTTACATTATTGTCTGGACTGACTAGATCAGAATACTTAACAAATTGCTTTTTTATTCCTAGATCTGATTTGATGAGTGATTAATGGATCAGTGTCTTTTGAATTTTTATTAATCAAAAGAAAGAGAGAAACACAGACTGTTTTTTTTTTTATCAAAGTTTTAAAGAAAATCTGTCAAACAATAGTCTGAACAACTCGTTTGTTCGCTTAGAAGACTGTTCATAATATTCACGTACTTATACCAATTTTTTTTTGATTATTCATATTTTTAAAATAATTATCAAGATAAGTATCTACCTAAACGAAAAGCCGCCCTACAAATGCTTTATGATGTTAATCAAAGTTGCGCTGATTTCTTGCAAAAGTACAATGAATCACTAAAAATTATTTATTAAATGATCAAAAGTAAATTTCAGTACATAATTGACTAGAAAGTCTTATAAGTTATTATCGTTTATTGTTAGTAAAATTAGGTTTCTTCACATCTTTAAAATAGTTACAAGTATCTCTAGTTTCTCTTATAAAGACGTGTACATGTTGTTTTAGATTGTTGTAAAGTCATAACATAACATCGGGTACTTAACGAGTATTTACAAATGTTCAAAGTAGCAAACAGTCAAAAAGTCTCACATCACCAAAAACAAATGGCGACTTTCCCTCGGTTTTTCTCGGCGGGGTGGGCGGCGGCGGCAGGGGGGAGGGGGATAAAATCCATACTTATAATATTTGCAGCCACCACTCTCCACACACACACACACACACACTTACACTGCGATTTACCACTCCTCGGAGACTTTCGGACAGCCTATAGGGTGCTGCGAGTTGTAATCGGTGTGTAAAAATATGAAATTTGGCAGCCATTTTGGTTATTTCTTTAAGTGTTTTCCTGTCTCGAAAAATAACTGAGTAGCAGTTGAACATGATAACAACATTTTATCATCATAATGGCGCCACTCATGCATATGAAGAAATAGCTTAATGTTAAGTACCTATCTAGTATCTAATCTGATGTAGTTTTATGCCTTTTGACAAAGCGCCATGCAACAATCGAAACACGGAACGTTCGAACATTTTATGAGAATCATTACCGACCGTTACTTATTTTCCTCTTTGATATGTAAATCTTTATACCTATATCGATTTTTTTTGATCCAACACAGAGCAACGATTGTGTGATGATAGCCACAACCTATGTAAGGTTGTAGGTGCAGTAATCAATAAACATTACCTATAACTATGTAAATGGCATCCTCATGTAGCAACTGTTCTAGAACATTCACCGCTAAAATAGTGTAGGTATATTAGTCATGTGAGGACGCCGTAGCCGAAATCGGCTTGGAATGCATCATCATCATTATCAATAAAAAATAAACACAAACAACCTATGTAAGGTGATGGGTACAGTCATCAAGAACAGTCAGTTTGATGCTACTATGTAGATACAATTATAAGAAATTAAACACTAAAAAAATCCACACCAAACACCCTGTACCCAAACCTCCCACTCACACACACACACCACGTCGCGGCGCTCCATCGGAAAAAATGGACGACGCTATAAAAAATCACCGTCCGCCTGCTCCCGGAGTTTTTACCCGTTTTTTCCCCCCAGAGGGCGCGTCGCCATGGCAACGCAGGGGAGGGACCCTCGGCTAAAAGCTGCATCAATATTTTTATGCCCACTCTGAAAGATTTCGTGCGGAGTTTTTTTCCTGCTTTTATAGAGACGGTTTGTTTACTTCTGTAAGCAAACCTTATTAATGACTAAAGTCAAACCTGCTAAAGTAAAACTCTTTGGTAACGACTTTTAAAAAATAAAACCAATGACAGTTGCAAGATTGACAGTTTTAGATTATTATAATCGTTGCCATGGAAATAGCCGACTGAAAAAGAATTGTACTGTGATATCAATGATATGGAAAATAAGAAATATACCTATCTGTATTTTCATGTAAATCTGTGTTTAATTATTATGAGATTAGCGTAGAGCCTACACTTCAATGTGTATGTACTATAATACAGATTTTTAAGATTCCTTTTATCTCCAATAAACAAGTCAATAAATGAAGCATTTATGGTTTATACTCATTCGCGAGTAAACATTGTTAAGTTTAAATATTTTGAATGAATTTAGTATTTTATCAGCTACATATCCAAGACCGTAAATATACAAGGTGTAACAGAAGGGTGTGACAATACTTATACTATACATACCTATGTATATATAGAATACAGCTCACTAGGTTTCAGAATTCTAAGTGTCATAGATTTCGAGTAATCATAAGTTGAACTTTCATTAAAACTTTAAGACTTGCAACCCTACATCTTATCATTTTGAGCGTTCATTGACTTTTGACGCTATCAAATGACACGGCGCGGCGGTGTCTCTCTGAGAGCGCGAGAGAGAGAGAATACGTTGCGCTAAAACTAATGCTAGAACGGGATGAAAGAATGTGTGCTTATTTCGGTTTCGTTCGGTCAGTGATCACTCGCTAGGGCTGCCACGAAATCAAGTGAAAAATATTATCTAATTTTTGTATGGTAAAAAATATATGCGATTTAATTTTTCATATTTTGGTATATGACTCCTTACATGATATATATGTATACTCTTTAATATTATCACACCCTTCTGTTACACCTTGTATAGAATGATTAGCTTATGTGACTTGTCAATTAGTTTTGTATTATTATCGCTAAAAACTATATTTTTTCCTATTTTTGTTAAAAACTTGCGCTTTCAAAATTTCTTTTCGCTTTTCACTTCCCGTTAGAATATAATCGTATAATATGCTAAGTAATAGCACAAAATAAAGAAGTTTATGAAGGAGATAAAAATATAAAGAGCTTCAGTAAAAAATAAACATTAACATAATTTATTTAGAAGTGTTACTATTAATTTTTGTTGTTTTGAAATAAATATATCTCTTCATAGTTCAGAAAAAATAGAGCTTCAGTTAAATTTTCATATGGAATTATATATTCCTACAGCTGTTCCACGTATTTAGTAGGTATTTTATCGAAACATGTAGAAAATTTAAATTATTTAAGGTACTTACTTTCATTTTATGTTTTTTAATAAAGTGTAAACAAACACACTTGCTCGTTATTCACGCGATGGTAAGCGATCATTATGATCTAAGATAAGATATATGCTGTTTCACTCACGTTCTAAAGAACATAAGACTGTAGTTCGCAAACATTTTTGTTAGTTGATATATTTACAAGTGATTAGAGGACGCCCGCGGCTTCGCTCGCATTATTTCAGGATATAAAGTAGCCTATGACACTAAGGTATGATGATCCGTTCAGCTGTTTTTGAGCGATTGACGTTTAAATAAACAGACAACCAGATAAACTGTAAAAAAAATATACAAAAATACTAAAACTTGTTCTGTTATCAATTTAATGTATACTCAATTTTTTTTTCTAATATCTTCTGTTGTGTATGTTTAATTTTTGACCCTCTTCAGCTTTATTATACACTAGCTGTGCGAGTGACTTCGTTCGCGTGGGATAGTTACTAACGGAAGCCCTCAAAGATGAATAATTTTCCCCATTTTTCCACATTTTCCATGGTATCTTCGCTCCTTCTAGTTGCAGCGTGATGTTATATAGCCTAAAGCCTTCCTCAATAAATGTTCTATTTAACACAAAAAGAATTATTCAAATCGGACCAGTAGTTCCTGAGATTACAAACAGTATAAGCTTTATAATATTATAGTATAGTATAGATAGATATGTGTAAAAGATAAAGTCCAAAATAAAATGCAACTCCAATCTTCTTATCTAGAAAACAGGAAATTAGCTATCCAAACACACAATATATCGCAAACAAGGAACATATCATTTTCTTCGAATCGGGTAAACAATCTACGATTCGCCGTAACTTAATATTTGGAAATCAATTATCCATAAGTATTGCCAGGAAGAACATTACGGGATTAGGTGGGTAGCTTCTTAATATATGGCAATATTTTTGTTGTTTGTCATATTGTTATTAATAGACGCTGCTTTGTTAAATCTTGCTATCATTCTTATATTTGCAATAGATTTCAACAAAATCTTTTAGCGGATTTAATAGTTGCTAAATTGTAGTTCCCGGCGGTTTGTCTAGTACGGCAGTCGTTAAACCATATCAGAGGCTCTTAGGGCGGCTTGATAAACTCTCGACACCAGAGTTGGCCACTCTCATTCGATAAGAAGAAGAAGTAGTCACTACTCGCGGTTTTGCTTCCTATCAGAACTGTTATATGTATTCATCTACGCTAAATTATTTTGATTACTCGCTTTGTTGTCATTGAAACAGAACCAAACAGCTCAATTAACCAACAATTAACAAAATAATACAATTTGGCACTAATAAACTAAACTTACGTACCTACTTTACAATACAGTTTTTAGTAACCGCCCCAAAAAGCATCACGCCTCCTTCTAAAAACACACATACTCGGCGTATGTGCTATAAAAAACTCCCCTATCTTTTTTATCCAAATAAAAAGCCGCGCGATTGGCTGCCTTCCCCCCAATAAAAAAGCTAAAGACGCGCGTGCTCGCTGCGCACGCGCTCCATTCAAATTCAAATAAGGAACGCACGCGCTACCGTATACAACATACGGAGCGCTGCTGCCACTTATTATTAAAATGTCACAATTTAACAAAAGACTGTCGCGCTGCATATTTTAGCTCGTATTGAGAGTCTCTCCTCACTGGTTAGTTAGAATAAAAATAAGCGAGAACGGAAAAAATATAAAATGAACGTTAGGGAAGTATTTTAAAAATAGAATTCTCTCCCTTCCGATTTGGGGGAGTGACGGCTTGATATATTGCCGGAGTTACTTGGGATTTTAATAATACGCGGCGTGTGTTGGTTCAGTGAGGCCGTAAGATTTGTCAATATGGCATTCTGTGGCCTCTATTTTGGGCAGACGCGTGCTCGGCCCTAACGCTGCATATCAGGTTTCTAGACATTGTTGTTTACCTGACGGTGACGTTCTCCGGTTGCAGCTTCCGGAGTAGCTAAAAACTTGTGAGCCGTGAAAAAGATAAAATGGTAATCGACCACGTCTATGCTTTTTCATGTGTGTAATTTTGATACTAATAGGTATAAAAATTCAATTATCGAAACTCGCCGGTAGCTCAGCTAGCGGAGGCAATCGCATGCGATTACCAATGTTTAGCAATGGTCGACGCGGTCTGTTCTTGGATGGGTGACCGAAAAGTGGCATTCTATTTTGGGCTTCCGTGGGCAGGATCGTTCAATAGTAGGTCCCGGCTGTTTGTCTAGCACGGCAGTCGTTAGCCATGTCAGAGGCCCTTAGGGCGGCTTGATAAACTCTCGACACCCGAGTTGGCCGCTATCATTCGAAGAAGAATTACCGAAACTTTCAAATCATTCTCATCGCGTGACGAATAATGATGATTAATGATGACGACTAAATTAAAAATATTATCATCGTGGCATCCATTTCTCGTACACACCGAGTATACAAATAGATTAAAAATAAAGATCAATCTAATTGCCATTAGCTCACACGCTCTCCTGACAATTTATTATTATGGACCCGTATCCAATTTAAAACAACGCACGACCGAATGGAGCCATTTACGTACGAGGGGCACATTGTTTTCCATCGTAGAACATAGCATAGGGGGAACATTGCCAGTAGAAAAAACAATTTAAAAATAAAATGTAATAATTATAAAAGGAGGGAACGGCGCGTGGCGCGCTTTATTTATATTTCAAGTTCGAACGCTCGAGTTTTCAGCTGCCGTTTGAATTTCGAATGTGTCTTACTGGCTGGTGACATGTGGTCGATGAAAAAAAGTGACGTTTCGTTTTCTCTTTACACCTGTCAGATGTACGAGTATGTTTATTTCAGTTTCAATGGTAGTATTGCAAAGTCAAAACTTCGCAAAAGCCATAATACAAAAAAAAAACAAAGGTCTGTTATTCTTATCTGTTTTTAAGAACATTTTTTAATGTTACACTGAAACGTCTGTGGATTAAGAAACTGGAAATCGTTCGCAAATTAACAAAGTAAAATTGTCATTTACCAGCGCTTCAGTGGTTCTGATGATAGCTAAAACTGTAGGTCGTAGTAACTCGCAATAAATTTTACTTACAATAGCTACAATTGTTATCTGTGCAGTGCTGTTGGTGAAAAGTTAATAAAATCAATATACAGTATAAGAGTGTAAAATATTGTTGGGTTTTAACAGTAGTATTTTGATGCAATTGAGGGTAGTTATGAATTGCAAGAGCCGACTGGAAGTCTGCGCGTCGCAGACCAGGGAGTAGCGAAACTCGCGCCGTGCGCGGTGGTTGTGTCCGTGACAAACCAGCACTCGAGGAGTTGTAAAGATCGCGCCGTGCGCGGTGGATGTGTCCGTGGCACACCAGAACTTCTCCAAGTACCAACAAGAGGAGCCAGCAGCACCAATCGTCTGTCGCGCATCACGGAGGCTATCCCCGGAGAAGCAGCGTCGTGGATGAAAGGTTGGTGAATGCCTTTTATGATTGCCCTCTTTGCATCAATTCTGTTACGTAAAACAATTTGTACATACATACCTATGTACTAGTTGATACTAACCAATTAAAGCATATGCGGGTACTTCAATTTATTTGTACATATAGTACGTTAGAGAGATTTGAGTTCTGATAACTGATTTAATTATAACATATAAGGGATGGGTAACAATAAAAAAATACATTCGTGATTTAAAAATAGATAATTTAGTGATAGCTACGTAAAACACAGTAAAAATGATATACATACACACACACACATATATACATATATACAAAAATACATAATATACTAGCATGTATTTTTCCTATCTTTTCCGTAAGGTATTATTAATACGTATACATCATTATGTGTACTGTACTTGTCTCAAATTCGTTTCAAAACCACATTTACTAACGTTTTATTTATGCACTTTCCTACTACATAATAAAGTTGTAATTATGTATTTTCCAAAATGAATAATTCATACATTTTGTTATCAAAATACACAAATTATTTTATTTGGTACGACAAGATACACAGAATTTTGTACATACCGTAGCCCGCCATAGGAAATTTAATTTATTAGAAAACACAAAAAAACAGACATCGGTGTTAATGCGTCTAAAAATGCGACAGTAAATGGCCTAATAGATATATATTTCTGCCGTTTATGCACTATAAAATCGATGTGATTGGTCAAATTTAACCGTTTTCTCGCTCGGCAAAATTATTGGCTAAGATAGTAAGTAGAAATTATTGTATTCGATGTAAATTTATCTTTATCTGTCAAAGCATGAAGGTAATTAACCACGAAGGTGACAATCTTATCTGGCGATCTTACCACCTACAAGCTATGAAACTTTTTAGAGCAGACACTTTATTTGCTGACCACTGGCTAGAGGACCACCCTAACAGCGAAATGAAATATAAAAAAATGTGTTTCTTTATTCTTTTCTTTCTCGTAGATTTGTGGTGATAATAATTTAAAAAAAAAGGAACAAAAAGAACTGGGCTTATAAATGTTATTAAAAAATGATGAAAAATGTTAGAGTATTCAACTACGCAAACATCAGATGCGTTTCTTTTAAAACAAACATCTCTTTATACGCCTAAACGTGACCACAACATTGAACATAAGAAATAATATGCATACTGCAATGTATCCTACTTATTCAGAACCATATCCAAAAAAAATTAAGCAACCCTAAAAAACAACCGGAGATTATTCATCATTCATTGCACAAAAGAGTTTCTAGATCCTAAAAAAGTTGTCCACAAAAAAGATTGTAACCTCCAAGAAACCGCTCGACCAAAATTGGCGCTAGTTGTACAACAATAGCAAGGAGTATGCGATCCAAAGAGTATGGATGTATTTTTTTATCGCTTACATCTGCAACCGGACACTGCGATAACGTTCAGCCACAATGACTACTGCGTGCATAAATCTCTTCTTACAATTATTTTAGGCCGTTTTTTGTTTGGCCGATTATTGATCGTCCACCCTCGCATCACGGGGCTATTGTGAGTAAAAAGAGTGCGATTTTTTCTGGTCATTCTGGGGGCTTTTGTAAAAAGATGTCCTGATGTCCCCCGCTTTCGGTTAATAGGGTACAGCTGAAGCGTGTCTTTGTCCATCCCGAGTGTGGATTACAGTTACACCAACATAATTATTCATCGATAGAAGGAGCCACTGTCGCATATATTTATCTCAACCAAAAAATATTATCAATAAACTTTTAGTTTACAATTTTTGCCGTATGGATCCAGCTGTATTGATAGAGAGTGTATCGTTAACAACGGTCAAGAACTCCATGGCTTATAGGACTCGTAAAATTGACCAAAATGACATGCGATTTTATCAACGGCGTTCAGAATAGAGTTGGTTAAACCGAAATTTTACAATGTTTATAAGGTCCTAGTAAACTGAAACGTTATAAATTTATTAACCTACAGATAAATGCTTATAGTTTTCTGTATATGTATCGCTATATGTATTAATAAACATCGATTATTATTTTGCTTAGAGCAAAACTAATCGTTATTAATTAATGACTACCTAATAGAATAGAATAGAAAATTCTTTATTGCACACGGTAATAATTACAAAGAAAGAAGAAAAAAATACTTATACATACTAGTGCCACAAGTGGCTAAATCAAAATAAATAAAATATATCTGACTATGACTAGCTCTACAGAATATAAAATTGTAAAGGCACTTATTTCGAACGGTATATTTCTAAACTATCCTTGTCATAATCAATGAAGATAAACGACATCTGTAACGAATGACTGAGCACAGAACACTCAACTTTGTACAGAAGTCTAAAATATCTATACTAATATTATAAAGCTGAAGAGTTTGTTTGTTTGCCAGGAGCTACTGGTGCGAATTGAAAAATTATTTTTGTGTTGAATAGACTATTTATTGAAGAAGGCTTTAGGCTATATAACATCACGCTGCAACTAATAGGAGCGAAGAAACAATGGAGAATGTGGAAAAAACGGGGGAAATTATTAATCTGGGTTCAAATTCAAATGGGTAACAGCTACAATTTATAAAGCCGAAGAGGTTGTTTGCCAAAATAAATATGATGCCCAAAATAACTAATCCACGCGGACGAAGTCGCGGGCACAGCTAGTGAATAAAATATAATAGGCACTTCAACGTTATATTTAAAGACATTGAAATATAGAAACATATAAAATCGTACCAAAAACTGTAGAAATGGAAATAATATCTTATCTTTCTTACAATTATAATAATTAGTTATGTTTTACAAGAAACGTAATTTCGTACTGATTACTTTTAATTGTCGTAATAATAACAAGTGTGATCGTCAGGAAAAGGATTATTAAATTGAATAAGTTTGTTTAGCGCCGCCATTACTTTTTACACGTGTTGGTTTTGGTATAAACATACCTACTTACTCATTCTTTTTTGTAAAAATTATACAAACACTTTATCTATTGTATTCAAATAAAATAATTTTCTAGCAAATTCAAAATAAATTCCTTTTTATGAGCACCCGAAAACGCAAATTAAGGATCCGATTCAATATAAATTTGATTTATGAGTAAGTTTGGAAAATTTTATTTATTTTTGTTCTATCACCTACGTGTTATTTTAAATGTACAGGATTTTTAATGACAGACTTGGAAAGAGTAATTTTAAAAGAAGTTTACAGTTTATCTTCTTCAAGATATGCCCCGATAGAAGGTACGATATGTCCTGAAATATTTATTTATCCCGAAATTGCATTAAAATCTAGAAAAGTTTCTATAAAGTATTAGGTAAAATCTAATATCATGGAAAACTTAACTGTAAATTGCCTTTGTTATTGTACCTTCTGTAAAACTATTCTTTGACAACATAAGGAACTATTTATCCGGCATCGTTGCACTTGCTTAGAATGTATCCAACTTTTTACTGAGTTTTTATAGTTTCGTAAAAAGCAGTGTAACACGAGCCTTACGACATGCGGATGTATAAAACTTTCGCAGTGTATTATTATGTAAAAAAACAATATACTTTTTGTGTTATGGCAACCTATGGTCTGGATGTTTATTACATCGCATTTAATAGTGTCTAATAATGCCATTATTTAATTATTAATCCTATTTTCCGCCTATTCTGTGATAATTCTATCATGGCCGCACTTATCGATTTTCTTTAACCACAATTTGAGACTAGAACTACGAGTACAATTCGTACGTATCTTCGTAGTTTAATTAGATAGACATATAAGATATCTGTAAAAAAGATGTAAGCAATGTTCAATGATCATTTATTCATAAAAAATATTTATACGTCAAATTTCATATAACTACAGTATAAATTATACATTATTCATGAATGACATAATCTACACTAATATTATAAAGCTGAAGAGTTTGGTTGTTTGAACGCGCTTATCTCAGGAACTTCTGGTGCGAATTGAAAAATTCTTTTTGTCTTGGATAAACCATTAATCGAGGAAGGTTTAAAGCTATATAACATCACACTGCAACTTATATGAGCGAAGAAACAATGGAAAATGTGAAAAAATACGGTGAAAATTATTCCTCTTTGAAAACTTTCGTTGCGTGTGCTGCGAAAACGGTTCAAGATATCAAAAAATATATATGACAGAATTATTTCTCTTAAAATGATCTAACAAAATGTCCGCAAGAGTATGTCTATCTTTTAAGATTAACTCACTAGAACCGTTTTTATAGGACGAAGTCGCTGGCACAGCTAGTATAAAAACAAGTGAAGGAAAACTAAACATACTACTTCTAACTACTACAAAAAGGGGCACTTAGAAAATCTTTAGAAAAGCCTAAAGATAATCTAAGTGCTCCAGCCCACTACCAGAGGGCTAGTTAATTATAAATGTCAATTTTTATACAAATAATATAATAGTACAATGTAATGTTATGTGGTTTGGTTTGCAACAAAGCAAGCTAACCAAACCACCTGCTTATTAGGCCAGATTCTGGGCACATGTACACAAATCTAGCGCAAAAAAGCTCTGCCACAGATAAATCTCTAGTCGTTCCTTCGTTCATTTAGCATTTTTGCCGGTTTTTTCCCGAATTCCTTCAGGGTTGCCGCAAGTTCGTTCTACCAGGAAATGATGCAAAGGAATGAGGATATGTACTCGTTAATTTGCACCATAAATCATCGAAAATGTTAGTTAAAATGGTCGAAAAGACGAGAGGGCGTCGATCGGCCTTTTTGTCGCTCGTCGTTTTCGGCATGGTTCAGGTTTCAGTAGCTTTTTTCTAAGTTTTTTGTGAGTAGGGTTTAGTTTTTGTCTTCAGCTTTAGACGATGACTGGGTTTGTCAGTACCTACATTGACACCATCGCCCTATTTCTGAGAGAAAGGAATATTTTACTAAAAATTTACATTAATAAAATGTGGCTAGGTTGTGTTGTCAGTTGGCTTTTCTGACTGGCTTTTCAACTGACAAAAGCTCTCACATAATGCAATATTCTATATCTTTATGCTCAATTTTATATATGCATTTAATTATATATTATACAAGTAACATTTTTATTGTTGCTTATTTTAACAAATAGCACAAATCCAATGCTTCAATTTTATTCCGAACATATCTACCTACATATTGTACACATGTTTTAAAGGTAATCATTTAGAAATTCTTTAAGCGTCGTTAATTTCTCTTTTTATCACTATTATCTTTTTATCAATTACACATATGTACGTTTACATTTAGCTCAGATAATCATATCCGTGATGTAGATAAACAAAAAACTTAGCAAATTGGTTCACATGACAAAACATTGTCCATATCCGTTAGCGAACTAATTCCCAAGGAAAAGTTATGTTATCCGAAGTCCCGGCATAATATTACGATTGTTTTGGGGATTGGCCAAGTGCTCCGATTTCTAACTTATTGACCTCCAGGGAGAATGTGCGGAAGCACCTACTTGTACAAGGTTATTTGTAACTAAAAATATATATCAGAGATGAAATTACACAACACCAGCTCGCTTTATACTAAGCACTCGCTAGTTTTATTTGCATTTGATAACTGATTCATATTACATAGAAATAATGTCTGAGATAGTTTGTTACATAATTTTGGTTCGTTGATACATACTTACTTCACACATTTAGGAACAACAAGCCTTAGCATTACGCAACATATTAAGGGTAGCTTACTCGTTTTATATATGTATCAATATCAAAAACTTATATTCCTCAACTTTGAGATATGTGAATTCATCAAAAATATTTGTTTTGATATGAACGATAAGTTAATTGTAATTAACGATTATTTTTGTTCGTTTCACGGTGAATATTTAACATGACAGCCATTTGATAGCAGGTCGCTTGAATGCATTTTCAAAACTCATACTTATCATTATACGGGTAAGTATAAACTTACAATAACTTACTTGTATAAGTTATTAATAATGATTGATTTTAGAAATTTTATTTTGATTTTATATTTTTGGTTATTGTCCATATTGCCAGCAATAACCCTGTAAATCTTTGGATGCTCGTATGGTATGATTTATGTATTTTGGGCTTTTAAAAAGCTGAAAGATGAAAAGTTTAGTCACCGTTATAGGATGTAGTTCTGCAAATTCAACTTAATGGTATTCGGAAGTAAAATTTGATACTCATTAGGGAATAGGTAGATATCGGCGTATATATTTTTTAAATGCAAAAAAAATAATTCTTTACACGTTTTTCCTTTGAAAATAATTTTAAATTTAACACAATATATTTTTTACATCTATTTTATATATTTGTCTTAATTTTTTCTCGGTTATTTTCTTGGAATTCAAGATAGTTTTATTTTGGCTGAACGCTTATTAGTAAATAAACAAAAAATATCAAAATCGGCAGCAATTGATCCAGCATCTTCCAGGTTTGCGCACTGCGTGCTAAGTCTGCTACGTCTGGCGAGAATATTTACACTCATTTCAGATCATCTCTAGATCTTGTTGATTCAATTTAACTATAACAACCGACAAACACTTACGTTAAAAATTATGTCAAAAAATTAGCTCGACATGTTACGAAGCGTTACGGGCTACATTGTTAAGAGGACAAGTAAGGAAGAGGATGCCTTACGGAAACTTTAGTACAGTGATCTTGTAGATCCATTACAACTTTTAATTATTATAGTTCACATAGGTATGTGTGGTATGCGAGGTAGCGCCATACATCACTCTCATTAGGTCCATTCCGCGTGTCACAGAGTCACCCCTAATTAGCCCGCCAGTGTCCTGTGGGAAGTGGCGGAATGCTCCACATACCTGCCCCCGTGGGACTCTAGTCATTAACCAGGGGCTTGGTGGTGGGACTGCACTGGGTTGATAGGAATAAGAGATTTAATAATCATCTTCAAATCGAGTAAGAACCGGTTCTTATATGGTAAGCTCTATCTAAGGCCATAGCGGTTGCTTACCATCCGGCAAACTATGGTCACATGCAAACCTATTTCGAATAAAAAAACTATAATTATATCTTTCTCTCAGCTATGTAATATAATTTTATTTATGTTAAAAAAAATCTTGTAAATTGAGTTTAAAATAAAATCGTATTATTGTTCAACAGCTACAAAGTCTCTTTGGTATGTTATAGATATAATACTTAATGGATATTTTTATGGAGAATAGTTTACCTACAATATCACGCAAGGTTGGAAGTTTTTTAGAATTCTTTCATGATTATCATGTGCTTATTAGTTTCTTGCTATTTTTTAATCTATAAATTCAAGGTTCCATCATTTCCAGCATATTTATTAATGTAATGTTCCAGTCCGGCAACCGTCCTTCAATCCAGTCCCACCCCAGCTCCCACACCTGCCCCAGCACGTGGCCACTTCAAACTTTCAAACTTGCAACAGGAACTGACACTTTTCCAAGGAACTACTGCCGTGTTCGCACTCATGTCTTTTTGGAGGTCGGTAGTAGATAGGATATTAGGGCTTATGGTGAAGGTGATAAGGTTGGAAGTGGTGAAGCGTGTTTTTTTATAGATGTAGGTATTTATGTAGGTGGGAGTTGGTTGCAATTTCAAGTATGGTAGGTATAGATTTCAGATATTTTTCATTGCTATCAAATACGCCTTCAAAATAAGCAAAGCTAATTGATTCGGGAATTAATATTCAACTTCAAATAGAAAAATTACAACTCGTTTAAGAAATATGCAAAGTACATAATTAATTTATGTACCTAACTGTACATACATAGCAATTTTTTAACATTGTAATGAGTAGGTACTATACAACGAAGAGAAGAAGAAAATAGAATAAATAAGATCACATCTGTCATAAAAGAAAGCTACCCATCCTATTCCATTGGTTAGAAAAATAAATAAAATCACAGTGAAAGAGTTGCATATTGTCCCTTGAAAGACATGCAACATGTATAAAGTAAAATGTGCTATTGTCATTTAAATTTTTTGTTGGCCAAAAACACCTTGCGGATGTCAGAAAAAAAAGAATAAAATGTATCAATATGTAATGCATCATCGCAATTTCTATTTGGCCCAGTGAACTAAAGGATTTACAAAATATTTGCGCGTGGTTAAAATTAGAACTACAATTTTTAGTTGAATAATGGTTCCAAAGTTTAGAAGTGCTGCCATCTACCGATTTATACAAACCTTTTCTAACAATCTTTCCACCATTTTGTTTTTTTGCAAACCTCTATTGTTATGAAGTACAACTCTTGCGCAGGCGATTATTTGACAAGCATCTTTCTCTGGAACCTTTTTGTTGGGGAAAGGTGCTCCAAATTCTTTGGTTTGTCATTGATGGATGTTATTTAGATAATTTTATATAAAGCCAGCTGAAACTGTAGCAATGATATTCTAATCAAAATCACTACGTACATAAAAGTAATCTGTCAGAAGACTTTACAACCTCCTTTTTTGAAGTCAGTTAAAAGTGTTTGTTTTTACTGGCCGTCTTATAATTCAAAATTTAAATTCTTTGATATTTTAGGCATGATTAAAACGCTAAATATTTAGAAATTTAAAAATGTTTTAGAGAATGAACAAAAAGATACTTTGTGTAAATTTTTCCTATGGAAGCCATATAAAATAGTTCAAATTAGCTACTTTGGTAAAAATACCTACTACTTATGGGTACCTATTGCAAATTTCCATTTTGAAAGAATGATCGTACATATCACCTGCAAGTAATTTAAATAACCGTTTACATACCTTTATTATAACCCAGGGGTCTTCTTATCTAGAGTAAATAGGTTTCTTCTAGGCAAGCGTGCTATCAAATCATTTATGAAATAAAGTAGATTTGGAGTTTAGTTAGGTACGTAAGATACATAGGTAGTCAAAGTAAACATAATTTACCTTGTATTCGTAATTATTGCTTTAATTACTATAAAAGGCCGACTTTTATTGAATACCTATATCGACACAAAATTACATAAAATGTTCTGAAAATTGAGGATATTTGCGAACAAAAAACAATAAGTTATATTGTGACTAAATGTTGTATTTACGTCTAAGTCGCAGAAAAAGTGTTTGGTATTGAATAATTGAAAAACCAGACCTACATATATTAAATAATATGCATACAAATACTTAAAAGGTTAGCTTGAGGGAAAATAACTAATTCCTAGTAATTTGAATTGAATTTGAAATTATATAAAATGTTTACCATACCCTAACATTACCATATAACTATCATTATTATTATTTTATTATGTCATAGGTAATATGCAGGTTAACCTCTTCATGAATAAGCAGCAAATGTACTATATAAAAATAAGTCGGGTTTTTCTTCCTGACGCTATAACTCCAGAACGCACGAACCGATTTCCACGGTTTGAATTCGTTGGTTCCGTGAGGTTTATAGCAAATAAATTTGGGAAACATTTCAACAGAAAAGCGGGAAAACAGGGAGAATCATTTTTCACATACAGCGCCATCTCTGATACATAGCATATACTTATTTGTAACTGGCGAAAAGGAGTTCGGGGTTTGCTAGTTATATAAAAAAAAATGTAACGGCAATTAGGTACAGTAAAGATAAAATATATTTTTTCTCCGTTCATTTATTACTTTCGTTTACTGTATCCGACTTGTCCCTGAATTAACCGTATCCTTTCATTTTTTTAAATTGCTCTGTTTCTCACAAAGTACGACAATAAGGCCTTTGTTTCATAGAAAGCAGGAAAGCATTTGTTTGCATTCTCATCGAATCAAACCTCTTTTGGCCAAAACAGGTAAGAACTTTTTGACGCTCAAAAAAAATTGGCAAAGAATTATGAAATAGTTCCCCGGTGAAAGTTTTGTACAAAAATTATCCCGAGCAAACAAGCATAATGCACTTTTTTATATTTGCGAGAGATTTAAATAAAAACTGGACCTTTCTCCGAAAAGGATTCGGCCACAAAAGGGTTTTGGATTTCACAAACAGATGTGTATTTTTTTTAATTCGCTATCGGCATGTGAATCTATGACATCTGTCATTTGGTATCGATTATTTGAATTTTTCACGGTACTCGATGATGATGGGAGCTATTTTGTCATGTCTATAAAAAAATAACACATATTATGGTGAAGTATTTAACTTTCGATGCAGTGTTGTTACTTTTTGAGGGTTGTTCTTGCGAGAAGTTGGTTAAGTATTAGAATATGTTTTATATTGGTTGTTTACTATTGTTTGTACAACTCTCTCTCTTGAGTCGTACTTCCTCATGACTGGGGGTCGTGACTCCCCCGCAGAATTACGTCGTTAGGAGAGTTTTCTTGGGCAGATACATGCATCGTGGTGGGCGCCCAGGTCTTTCCACGGAAGACACATGTCCTCAAAAATTGTGGTCCTCAAACGTATCGGTTCCCTCTCGATGTTTTCCTTCACCGTTAAGCGAGTGCAAATCCACACATAACTAGAAAATACAAGTCATTGGTGTAGGGCCGGATTCGAACCAGGGTGCGTCTGGATGAAAAGCAGACACTGGAACCGCTGAGCCACACTCGCTTATATGTTTGTATAACTACATAATATATACATATTACAATACTGGTACATATTCTAAGTAGGTTACTAGTGATTTATAACCATTTAATCATGACTAGGTTTATCGTCTATTCCTTTTGAAATGCCTTTTTTATGATACAATGAATATTATTATGTGATAAAGCAAACTGCTAATTATTATGACTATTTTCAGAATTAAAGTTACATACAAATAAATCAATGAATACAAATAATGTTTAGGCTTTGCTACAGATTTTTTTAAGTGGCCCTTTTTTATGTTGTACTTAGAAGGTAGTATGTTTAGTTTTTCTTCCCTTGTTTTTATGTTTTATTATTATAAAATGAATGAATACAAATTCGAAATACAGTAGCTTCGAGTAATGTTCGCCACCTAATCGAAAGCTCGTCAAAGCGTGCCTTATGCTGACAAGAAAATGACGGTTATTATAAGTATGGTTCCAACGTTGGGCATTTGATAGACAGTCACCTTTGATGCCCTTTGTGTTTGACACGAGCGACCTTTCTGGCCTTTTAATATTTATTCTATAATCACGGGTTTTGATGAACCGATGGATATGTCTAAACTGCGGAGAATAGCGCGGGCTTGTAGGAAAAAAAAACCGGCCAAGTGCGAGTCGGACTCGCGCACCGAGGGTTCCGTAAAATTTATGGTTTTCGTAATTTTTCCTTTATCTATGCTATAAGACGTTGCTTCGTACCAAATTTCAAGATTCTGAGTTCACGGGAAGCACCCTGTAGGTTTTGATTCCCTTGCAAGTGTCGAAAATTTGCGGCATAAATGGCTGTATCTTTTGATTGCGTTGGCTTAGAAGTTTGATTTTTTCACAGCTTCAAGGGACAGTAGACCTGAGTAATTGATATAAATTTCAGCTTCATACCTCTACGCGTTCCTGAGAAAAAGGGTCTTGACGGACAGACGGACAACAAAGTGATCCTATAAGGGTTCCGTTTTTTCCTTTTGAGGTACGGAACCCTAAAAATGGATTGATATAGTTATTAAAATTCGTTGCGGTACTTTTTACTAAGCATCACAGAAATGTATGTCTATTTTATTAAATACCTGCTACAATAAGATGATAAATGCCGATATAATCTGCATGATCATTGCTTTGTTCATTAAAAAAAAACTTTGATTTAATCAATCGTTTTCGTAAGAAACAATACTGCTTTTGTTTTAAAAAAAGCGTACGTACTAATCCAATTATCATATCACTATCACTATTTATTATAAGGCAAATTTGCCTTTTGATAGATAGATAAATACTATATTAAAACACCATATATACAAAACAAAAACGTAGAAATTAAAATTAGCGTCTTAATTGGCGGCCTTATCGCTAAGAGCGATCTCTTCCAGGCAACCAATCAGGCAGGGATATATATTTCTGCTTAGATCTTTAAAACTACAAAATGGATTTTGATGCATTTTTTTAAAACATAGATAGAATAATTCAATACGTAGGTTTTATGTAAAATAACGTGCATAATGTAATAGTGGACCGTACTTTACTGGCCTTATTAGCTAATTATGACTAGTTGTGACAGAGGCCCTAGGGTGTTATGAAAACTCCCAACATTAGAATTGGGTGACTTACGTTATGTGTTATTATATTGCATTCGTAAATAGATAGGTTATTAACATCAGCTTAACCTAGGTATCCCGTTAACAAAAAATATTTACGTAACTTGAAGTTGTAATATTATTCACTTAGTTTTTACTTATGTCATTTTATCCTTGTGTTCTGGCAAAAAATATTGGACAAAGTTTTCCTTATATGAATATTGTCTACGGTTTTTGTATATTCATAAAAAATTCTTCAAATAATACATAAAAGTCATCTATAAAGCTGAGGAAGGTCAAAAATCTGAACATAGAAGATATTAGAAAAAAAGTCTTTATATCTATAACAGAGCACGTTTCAGTAGTTATTAGATTTTTTGTCTGTTTATCTGCTTGTTTTATAAGCGAGTGTGGCTCAGCGGTTCTAGTGTCTGCTTTTCATCCAGACGCACCCTGGTTCGAATCCGCCCTACACCAAAGACTTGTATTTTCAAGTTATGTGTGGATTTGCACTCGCTTAACGGTGAAGGAAAACATCGTGAGGAAACCGACATGTTTGAAGACCATAATATCCGAGGACATGCGTCTTCCGTGGAAGGACCTGGGCGCCCACCACGATGTATCTGCCCAAGAAAACTCCCCTAACGAATTAATTCTGCGGGGGAATCACGACCCTCAGTCATGAGGAAATACGACTCAAAGAGAGATCTGCTTGTTACGAGTACATTGTAAAGTAAAATGATATAGTTTTTGTGTACTGGCTTTATTTTAATTGACATGTTTTTATATGAGGATACATACTATCTACATTTTCCAAATCTGAAATAAATGGTATTGATACTCGTATTTATGTATATTTTATTATGTATATATATTTAGCCTTTGCTTACCATCAGGCAAACTATGGTCATGGACAAACCCGTTTTAGTTTAAAAAAATATCAATTATAAAAAATCTTGCTGTCAAAAGCTGAAATGAGGTATAAGTATACTATTTGAATTTATGAAACAGTGTAAGTTTCATCGAAATTCCTTCAGTAGTTTTTGAGATATGATAAAAATATATGTAGATGCTATGGCTATAAAGTTGGTTTAATTTTTCCAAGTGCCTCCATTTTCATATATACATAGGTACAGCTATGTCAGAAGCCCGTAGGGCGGCTTGATTAACTCTCGACACCAGAGTAGGCCACTCTCATTCGATAAGAAGAAGAATATATGTATATAGTAATAAAGCAGCATGTCCATGTATGTATATAGTAAAACATTATATCCAACAGTAAAAACAGTACGTTATTTTTTTATAATGTAGTTTTTTTTTACTATTCGAATAAAAAATCTACGATTTCACTGAACATTATCAGATTCTTGTCATTGAATTAAATTTTTGCATAATAACCTTTGACTCCTAATGCTATTCTGCTAATGCTATTGTATTTAAATCTAAACATTAATATTACCAGGAAGTCAAAATTTATTTTTTTGCACAACAAATTCGATTAATTAGGAATCGAAGCACAATTAAACGTTTCATGTCGTTTTTTATTGATCGCATTATGTACAATAAGATACACATCAATAAATTGAAAAAATATGATGGTATATGACACCACGATGTATAGATAAAATATAATACAACTCAAAAGAGAGATGATACCTTTTTTTTCTAAGCCAAATTTTATATTTTGTTTGAGACTACACCTAGTATTAACTTAGTACAATAATAAAAAAAGTTTCAGAAGACTTGATAACCTCCTTTTTTTGAAGTCGGTTAAATAAATTAAGAGCTGTTTCCAATAGAAATAAAAACACCGTTATAAAAATTAAAATTTAATTTAATCTTATAATACAGGTTGTCGTCAAAAAAGCTTACAAATTGTTTAGCTTTTTGGACAAAAAACACAAAATATTTGCTACGAGACATAATGTTGCTTTTTACTTTAAAATGTATACATAATATGTAGATACGTATATTTTCCATTATATTTTTGTAACCTGTTAAAAGCTTAATCATTATAAATTGTGAAACTTTACTATTAAAATCATAGAATACTATATCGTTTGAAATATAATGCATAGATATTTGTTTTAATATAAATTAAACTGAGTCTGACTTAATCGAAATTAAAATAAAGAAATTACATAAGCTTAAAAAATACATACATATTCGTTTACTAAATTATGTCTGTAGCAAACCCCTTTAACCATACCATTAGCCGAAAGTGTCTTACTTTAGACATCTTAAACCTATTTAATTAAAAAAAAAACATACATACATCGTATACTTTTCTGTACCTATCAATGTAATAATTGTTTCATTGTTGTCACTCAATTGTTATTCCTTAGTTACACAAATCAATTTTAAACTGAACTAATTTACAATTTTTTACGTGGCTAAAATAAAAAATACCTAACTTAAAATTTACATTATCTAATTAAATGCACATAAATAAATGCATGAATAGAAACATTTAGAACTTAGATTCACGCGATAAACTGATGTTTACTAAACTACACAACATCAACGCGTTCGTGTCTTTTCTGCTAAAATCTTTTGCAGTTATTTTGTCGAGGGCGGAACTCGCACTATGGTTGCTCATCTTATTTTTTTATTATTGGAAAAAGCGAAATGAGATTTCAGTTAGTGGACTGTAGCCTAGCGTTTAAGGCGTTCTGGCTGGTAATCAGAAATACGTAGGTTCTAATCCTTCCGGTCGTGATTTCTTTTTGACTTTTCGCTCATTGTCCATTTTACGACCAAACTTTTTCTCTAGCAGACATTTTTGCATTTGAGTGCCTTTTTTCTATGTCTTAGGATTTTCTATTATTTATTTAGGTGTAAGTTTGTAAAATATTGGCCAAATCTATAAGTATTTTCAATGTGGTCAGTCTTTATATGTAAAGATCGAAGTCGAACGCGCCGCCTCCGCTGAGATAGTCGTAAAGGTAGACTTCCATTTCCTCGAGCGCTTCCATGCTCGGGTCTCGCACGGGTAGATCTCGCGCGGAGCGGCCGGACCGGGAGAATGTTCTGGAAACGGATAATATTGACCATTAGGTAAACGGACCTAAAGTATAGTCGCCTATTTAGGACATGTCTTGCGACACGAGAAATATGACCTACGCCAACTCATAATGATGGACTCAAAATCGCAGGCAAAAGACGTGTTGGAAGAAGAAAGAAATCGTGGCTAAGAAATATACGTGAATGGACGAGTATTGCCAGCGTGGAAGAACTTTTTCGCTTGGCGCAAGATAGGGAAAAGTTCGCTGAGATGACGGCCAACCTCCATTAAGGAGAGGCACATGAAGAAGAAGAAGGTAAACGGATATTATTGACAATATACGAGTAGTACCTACAACCTATAGGTGTTTAGTTTTTTGGTAGTATTCTTATCGAACAAGAGTAGCTAATGTTATCGAGTTTTCTTAAATTAGTCTCTAAAATCCTCTGGCATGGCGTAGCGACCGCCTTTATCTTATGTGTCGATACAGTCGTCATGAATGGATAATATACAATGGTCATACAAATATGAAAATGAATATACAATTTACATAACCGATAACGATTAATTGTAATGAACTAAGTAAAAGTAACAAGTCAATGTAACTTTGAAAAAACATGAAAAGTAATTTTTATTCAAAATGATTTTCAGTATATCTGAAGCGCCCGTAGCTCAGCTAGCGGAGGCAATCGCATGCGATTACCAATGTTAAGCAAAGGTTGACGCGGTCAGTCTTTGGCTGGGTAATCGAAAAGTGGCATTCCATTTGGGCGCTTCCGTGGGTCAGATGACACGTTAAATTGTAGGTCCCGGCTGTTTCTCTAGTACTGCAGTCGTTAAGCCATGTCAGAGGCCCCTAGGGCGGCTTGATAAACTCTCGACACCAAAGTTGGCCACTCGATAAGAAGAAGAAGTATATCTTAAGGAACATTGCAGAAGAAGAAGATTTAATTACAAATGCTATTTTAGGACTCGTTAAAAATAATTTATCCTTACCCGAAGTCAGTCTCAGTGTCGACGACGTAATCCTTGGTGAAGTGCTCATTGATGTCCTTCATGATGCACGCCTCCAGCTTCTTGTGCTGGAACATGATACAATCAATCAGATACCCATGTTAGGAAGAAGTGAATCTATACATATAATAAAGCTGAAGAGGGTCGAAAGTCTGAACATTGAAGATACAAGAATGTTCGGAGATACTTAAAATTGGCCACCGAACACGTTCAAACAATTTAGAGAATTTTTGTCTATTTATCTGTGTCTCTTTTAATATAGGAGAAAACCAAAGGAAGAAAACTCTAGAACTCTAGTTTAGATTCGTGATTTTTTACGGTGGAACGGTATAATTTACAAAAACGAAGGCGCCAAACAAAGGCGATTAACATAATTAACACTGATAACTAGTCTTGTTGTTCATGTTAAAGTGAAACAGACGACTAACGTCATTAAAAAAAATGCATTTCAGTTTTTTTTACTAAATTTACTATGCAATCTAGGCAGCCCCAACCCAACAGGCATACATTATATGAATTTTTAAAACATACGACTATTTTTATTATTTACATACCTTGTAGCAACGGAAGAAGAAGATGGCTTTAATTTGTTCCTGAGGGCGGGGCACGATGTCTCTCTTGTCTTCGGGGACACATTGCTTAAAAGAAAAAATAAACAGAATATAAATAAAGGGTAGGTCAGAAAATTATGAAGTTTAACAATTCTATGATAAATGGTTGTAGTCTGTGTTTACTAAGAATTTCAATGCAAGTAGCATTAAGTACCAATTACTTTGTTAGGGACTTGCAAAGTTGATCTTCCGGGCCATTTTTTTTATAAATAAATTAATATTTCATGACATAACACACAGCGCCATCTAGCCCCATACTAAGCTTACGCTTGTATCATGGGTACTAGATAACAGATATAATACGTATAAGTATACTTTTTTTTGTTAATACATAGTTATTATACATAGAAACGACCAGACTAAAGACCAGAACAAGTAATTACAAATTTTAATATGCATAATTACTTGTATTACGCGGGAATCGAACCCGCACCCCTAGATTAGAAGGCAGAGACACTACCAACTATGCTAACAGAGCAGTCATATTGTTTTATATGTACTTAGTATTCTAAGTTATGATCGATATAACCACATAAAAACTAAGTTCTTGCATGACACAGGGTTTTATAAAGTTATGCGAAGATATTTCGCAAAGAATAAGTCTTTTACTTACTGAGAATTTCGGACAAAACTGCCTTCCCTCTTGGATATCACCCTTGAGTTCGTTAGAAACTGGCAAGTTCTTAACCCTTTGAGATATAGATTCTTAGTTCGGTCCCAAGTTGTGATCGATGTCCAAGATTTTTTAAAACTTAAATCTAAAATTTAAAATGACAAATACTTACAGAGAATTTCTGACAAAACTGCAACCCTTCTTGTATATCACCCTTCAGTTCGTTAGAGACGGGCAAGTTCTCGATCCTTTGAGATATAGACTCATAGTTCGGTTCCAAGTCCTGGTCTATGTATCCAAGTTCTTGCATGACGCAGGTCACGTTGTGGCTGGAAGGCATGCGCGGGATGTTGAGGCCGAGGCGCGTGCGCAGGCTTAGTTGACGCTAAGGAAAAAAAATCGATCTACATCTGTATCTATTTTCACATATACATACCTACAATAAATTGTACTTTATATATCACAAATTTTATTATTTACTAGCTGGCCTGCGACTTCGTCCGCGTGGAATAGTTATTTTGGGCATTAATTCTTTGAATTTTGAACCGTTTTCTCAGCGCACGCAATAATTTTCCCCGTTTTTTCCACATTTTCCATTGTTTCTTCGCTCCTATTAGTTGCAGCGTGGTGTTATATAGCTTAAAGCCTTCCTCGATATATGGTCTATTAAACTCAAAAATAATTTTGCAATTCGCACCAGTAGTTCCTGAGATTAGCGCGTTCAAACAAACAAACTCTTCAGCTTTGTAATATTATATGTAGTATAGATGTCGTGTTTTATAATAAATAATATGCTACCTATCTATATATCTATGTATATCTAAACATTTGATAAAGCTAAAGATGGCCAATCATCACACAAAACGACTAAATGTTAAATTAATGGCTTAGTGCCAATTCAGACCAAAAAATCTGGGTTAGTTTTTTTTTAACACGAAAATGTGCTTACCTCTGACTATAGCCTGCCTGATGTTAAGCATATAATATACGGCCGAACGTTGTATAAGGATTTGCGATGTATTTTTGTTCATTTGGTTTTGAATAAATCGATTTTGCAACGTCGAGTTAAATAAAAATAATTTAGTTGCTTAGCACTTATGATAGGTAAATTCATGTTTATATATGAAGTGGTGCTTCTGAGATACAAGCCTTGTTAGTTCAAAGGCACCAGTTTATAATTAAATTGTAGCATTTATATTAATTTTAAAGCTTGATTATCTTAGTCTTAAGCTATAAATTTGGATATACATAGATAAATTTAAGTTCAATAAAAAATATTTGATTTGAGTTAAAGCATATACTTTTGTATGTAAAAGAAGTTTGAAATTTATAAATTTAGGCATATACTCGTATAGGGATTGTAGAAGTGCAGTTAATTAACTACGCTTATTTCCTTACATGGTTAAATACTTACAAATGCAAAATTTAAAACTATCACGTTAATTTTATAATTAATTTCCTGTTACATGGGTCATTAACGCACTTTTACCCTATTTTAATTATTTCATTCTATTATAATTTATACATATTTTAATCCTTAAAAGGTAACAATGCAGTTTTCCTGTCGGATAAGAACTTATTAAAGGAATTTTAAAGTAAGTATTATATGTATTCCAATTAATAATCTAGAATAATTTTTTCGTTATTATTTATGCTTTTACGGGAATATTGCGGTTTTCCTTTTTTAAAGGAAAACCGCAATAAGTTCTAAGAAAAGTTCAAGTTCTTTCCTATACTGATAAACGGTAATATGTAGGTAAGAATTTAGATATTAATTTAAAGTTAACTAAGTACATAATATGTATATACTTCATAAATGAATGCAAGACCTTCATTTATTATTAAATGCAATGTAAAGATAATTATAAAATGATGTTAATAGCAATAATTTTAACTACTTCCTTTTGAAGTTTGTATTTATTTAATTAAGAAAAACATTTTTTAAAAACGATGTGAATTGTGAGATGTACATATAAGTTTGATTTGTATATGTTATAAATTTCCATTGTGTTAGAAAGTTATGAAATTCAAAAACAGTGAATCTATCCTATCCTAAATCACAATGATGGCTTCCCATCATCATCGTCAAAGTGTAAAAAAAGGTTCTTTAAACTTATTTCTATCAATACTTACCGACATCCTACTATTGCCAAAGTAGGGTTGCGGGTAGAAGCCCTGCTGGACGCCCTGCAGCCCCTGGTACTGCGGGTAGTAGGGGTTGTAGGGCGGGAACCCTTGGAACCCTTGATAACCACCGTAGGGCTGGAACGGGTACATTGGAGGCGAGCTGTAGGGTCGGAGCTGCCCACCCATCATCAGGGGTGACATGGCAGGAGGCGCAAATGGACCCTGATTACAAAGATAACAAAGTTGTACACACATTTTTTGTTGGCATGGTAACCCTAAAACGTGACGTCACTGATTAGAAGAATCAAGATAAAATTTACGTCATCAAAAACGGAATATAAATTTCGCATGACTCTACATCGCCTCTTTAGCTCAGTGGTAGAGCACTGGTCTCGTAAACCAGGGGTCGTGAGTTCAATCCTCACAGGAGGCATCAGTGTACAATTTTGCATAATAATGTTTTTATTTTTATACGTTCAAAAAAACTTACCCCTTGAGGCCTGAACGCAAATATAGTAGGCTTTTGTGCTTGCGGTGGTGGGTCTTGGTTTGGTAAATCATTTTCTTGGCTGTTACTACTAGCGCCATCTGACGGCTTAATAATGGTTTGCGAGTTCGGGTCCATGGCGAAACCAGGCGGTAGCTTGCTCAGTAACATAGGCGGGAGTTGGTGGTTCATTGACTCGCGGATAGGTGGCGCTGTTGAACATTTTGCGTAGGCGTCTTTTAGTTCTTTGGTGATTTGTTTCAGGAGTGATGTGCCAAAGCAACTTTCATATATCTGAAAATGCAGAAAAATATATCAGTAACGTTGGAAGAACAAAATATTTTACAGACATGGAACAATTTTTATGAAAAAAATATTATGTAACTTTACGGTGGCTGATATTAGTAAGGGAGCTTGTTTTTACCTGTAAGTCCAGTTTTTATTTCAAAAGTCTTGAAATTATTCGAAAGAATAAATAAAAATTTAATAAATATTTATTCAATAATAAGAAACAATATTTACACATATTAACACTCATAGAACTAAAAAAGAGTATTTACATCTAAACTAAATTGAAACAATCTACTTACATGTGGTATGGAGCCAAGAACGCTGGCTGCATTCCCACGCTGGATTGCTATAGATCCTTTGCGCAAGGAACCAGCCAGCGTTCTTGTCTCTAGTGATGTCAATCAACATTTTATTTATTTTTTTTATAAAAGTCTTCGTGTTTTTCCCCACGGACCAAAAGTTTCGAAGCCAAGCGGTACGAAAATATAATCAGTCGATAATGATTGTATTTTAATAAAAATTGTATTATTATGTACTCAACAAACTTATAATACTTATAATAGTACTAAATGTAATGACATGTCTATAAAATTTAATACAGTCACGCAATTTCGATCTAGCTTTCATGAGCAGACGTGGCCGAGCGGTTAAGGCGTCTGACTAGAAATCAGATTCCCTCTGGGAGCGTAGGTTCGAATCCTACCGTCTGCGAACATTTTTGCCTTTTTATTTTATTTGCTCACCTTCAGCATTGCGTAATCTTTCATGAATTTGTTATCGCCGCTATCTAGGGCCTGTGTGGCGGCACACAGCCCTAATATTAGTAGTATTAATTTCTGCATTTTTAATCTGTGAACAAATAAAAACAATAATTAAGACATTAGGAACATCAACCAAGTATGTAGGTATATTTATCTACCTATTTGATAGAATTATGTGATATACCTACCTCATAATCAAGTGTAAGTAAAGTTTTTACAGTTATCTCGATTTTGACCGTACATACAATTTCTATAAGGAAACGGGAACGTTATAATTATTTGTAATGTTTTCCTATTATATTAAATACTTTACTTTATTACGGTTAAATTAGATAAGTTAAGGTTGCTTTTTAATAAAATTCCTCGGCATGCTACGTGCAGCATTTGCTCCATATTTAGGTATAGCAAATCTATTTCTAGTTAATTTTATTTATGTGTTTTTAGTTGGTATACCGAAGGAAATTTGTCATTAAATTTAGCTTACTAACAGTGCTATAGTTAGCGAGCATTTAGATAGATAGATAAATTCTTTATTAAAACACCACATAAGCATAAAAACAATACAAAAAACATAGAAATTAAAATTAGCGTTTTAATTGGCGGCCTTATCGCTAAGAGCATCTCTTCCAGGCAACCAATCTGCATTTCTGAGTTTTGGTGCTAGACTAGCTAGGTTTTCTATGCAATTATTACCCAAACTGCGAAAAAAAACTTTTACATACATACATACCATCAAGCTAGCAACATAATATACTTACCTATCACTTGCTAATCGTGTTTGAAACTATAAATAAAGATAATTACCTTACATATGCATAAATAAATAGCAGCTGTCAATAGCAGTTAATTTCAATTTCAAAGTTAGTTAAAATAACAGTTAAGTTGTACGGGACAGGTATGCAATGTGATTAATTGAAGGAATTACACATGAATGCTTGCACCGTTATTGCATGAAACATCCTCGAGCTTGATTGAAGTTATTTGTGCTTTTTGTGAGCTTTTATAAGTTGGAAACAAAACTTCAGAAAGCGTTATTATTGAGATTTTAGGGAGAAAGGAAATGTTGTAGGTATATTAAATTAGGAAATGTTGTTGTTTGTTTGTTCCAGGGGTTTTCAAATCTAGAGTTAATAGGTATCTTCTAGGTAAACGTGTTACACCCTAGGCTGCAGCAATGCTTAACATCAGGCAGGCTGTAGTCAAACGTAAACCTATCCCACGTAAAAAAATAAAAATAATTTGCAGTTGCTTCAATCAATCAAAATTGTTGACATTTTCATTTAATAAACATCTAAGAATTTTCTCTGTTTTGTGTCAATATTAAGATTTTTTCGTTATTTATACATTTTTGAAATAACAGTATAACAAAGATTAAATAAGTGCAAATTTTAAGGTAATAAATATATAAGGTAAGGTAATTAATATATAAGCATATTTGATTCCTTTTACGAAAATAATATAACCATCGGTGTGTTTCACAATGAGTCGGATACGGATCCGATTCGATTGAGACGGAAATCAATTGGCACAGAAAGGATTTTTCCAAATCACAATGATTCCATACGAATCTTTTAACAAATTTATTCATCAGAAAAATCGAAACCGTTCCGTGAGCCAAAAGCTAGCGGATTCGTTTCCGTCGATTATAAATTCGATTTTCTTTTTTCATGATATTTAACCCGATTTACACATAATTATACATTGATTTATTTCTATTTATAATTATTCATATGAAATCTACAGTAAAAATGGTAAAATTAGCCTTAAAACTTATTTATTAAATTTCTACCATTGTATTTAATTTCTACCATTTTTACTACGAGCGGATCGGATCATATCCGACTCATTGTGAAACACCATGCTGGATCGAAAATAGAGGCGGTTCTCATTTCAATCGAAAGTTTTTGTGTTTAAACCGTTCGCGATCTGAACAAGCTCGAGACCAGCTCCAAATTACTCATCGACTATATAATGTTACGAATATAATGTAAAGCTTATTCTACATGCTGTGTGCTTATTATTGGTCATTATCGCCATCAATCTTCGAGTCTGTAATCTGCCCATACCAGGTCGATGACCTCACGGCCTTGTGACACAGAATAAGAGCATAGTATGTACATACACTTACATCTATAGAGTAATATAATATACTCTTACATCACTATATAACTACATAGCATAAAGTAGTCTCTTTCCGCGTTTGTCTGTATGTTACATGGGATGCATGCTTAAATCTTTAAAACTACACAACGGATTTAAGTGCAGTTTTTTAATCGTTACAGTTATTTAAGAGGATGGTTTGTATGTATAATAACGCGTGCAAAGCCGCAGGCAAAAGCTAATAGTAGACACATCTCATTGTAGACAAAAGATTAGGTACACATTTTAGTAAAATGTCTGCATAAATCGACACAGATGGCACATACAATGGGAGGCCTATATCCAGCAGATAGTTCTAAGGGCTGTGGATGATGATGATGTTGATGTGTAATTCATCATCATCATCCACAGCCCTCGTGTAGGTAGGAATACTGGTTTTTGGTTTTAAAGCCACAACTTTTGGGGATTCGCGAAAAAAAAACATAGTATTTGATAATTATTAGGGAAGTGCCAGGTAAGTAAGATTCATCTAAATAAATAATTTGAATTTGAATTTGAATCTAAACTTAGCAACTTAATATCTAAGTTAGGTCTATTTCTGCAGTAGGTGGACGCGTAGGTAGAGAATCTTAGAAATTATTTGCATAATCACATAGCCTAAGATTAAAAGCAATTTACTTGACAAGCCCTGTAATCCATTTGATTAAATAAGCCCGGATATGTCTATCAATTTATATTACATGCTAAAGTGGTAATTTTATGCTAAGCCCGTAATATCATACCGCGAAGTCACCAGGGTAAAATATTTAACTAAAATGGTTGTAAGTACTAGGAATTTTTGATGAGTATTAAAATGAATATGTTTATGGCGTCTCTGTGCTATATTATTTTCTTAAAAATAAGGTTAAAATACTATAAAAGTTGCTAGCTATCAAAAAACAATTTTAATGAAACGATGGAATATTATCCAGCCAAACTTTATCAAAAGACAAGTTGTTGATTTAAACTTTGTGCAGACAGAAACTATGTATTTGCAATAAACAATATTTCAGAATTGCAATACAATACAATACATTTATTCATAATTCCATAATTATAGGTCAATTATTAATATTAAGTCAATGGTAATTCAACAATCATAGTTTAAACAAACGACAAATTCAATTATACAATATATGTAAATAAAGAAGATAAGCACTGACCAATTATTCAATTTATAGCTTTAAATAATAGTCTATCCAATTTTATACCTCCATACGTATAGATCTAATTGGTACAACATCTACCATCCCAAAAGAAAACAAAGTTCCCACATAACATACCTACTTGAAATATGTTGAGAGCTATCCTCAAAGACGACAGTTTTCGTTATTTTTTTTACAACAGAAGGCTTTTAAAAATAGCTCTTTACAATTTGCTGTGAAACCAGACAGGCAAGTGTGGTACATCACGCCACACCCGACCACTTGACGGAGCTGTGGTCAATTCAATGCCCACTTTTTTTTACCTTTAGTAATCACAAGAAAATAAGCAGTCTGGCTTAGCTATGCTGGCTTTAGCACGTTTGCAATATATGGATATTGATTTAAGGAATTCTTCGTGCGTAATGCAAATCGCGTTTTTAACTTGATTTTATTTCTAAAAGATTTTTACACACAAATTGTTTTATACGGTAGAAAGCAAAGATCAACTAAAATGTCAATCCTTTTTCTAAATAACGCTTATAAATTTAAATTAAAGCAACTTAGCAAAGCGAGGTCTGCACTAGATCGACGCAGATGGCACATGCAAAGGGAGGCCTATACCCAGCAGTGGGATCCCAAGGGCTGTGGATGATGATGATGATGGCAAAGCGTATTTTAAGCAGATTTGGCTCTATTTTAAAGTAGTTTTGCCGCAAAATGCGCTAAAGATAGTTGTGAAAGTTCAATTTCAAATCTAAAAATGAAACGCTAGCTAAATGTATAGCTTAGTAACCGTGCTAACCTCTTAAATTTGCGATAATGTTTGGACGAGATAATAGCCAGAATTAACGATTTACAAACTAGTCGAGATATCTCAATTAGGCTACGATGAGAAATTACTGGAATAGATGGTTGAAAAATAACCTACTGGTTGAAAAATACCCCTTACAATAATATAAGGCACTCTTTACTGAAATAGTTGGAGTAGCCTTGTTAATGATGGGGTGCGATGATCGGACTACCTTCACGTTGGGTAAGCCCAACTAATTTCATCTCTCCATATGGGGATTTGGGGTTAGTTGGGGAAACCTGGTGCACCCCGTCCACAGGTTAGTAACTTCCACCTTCCGGTGGATCTTGCTAGCCTGTGTCCAAACGTTCGATCGAGTGGGGGCCCTCGCCTATACCTCCCCTTCGAGAGGGCTGGTTGTAGGGCCCGAGGCGAAGAGCTCGCCGCACCTCGCGGTGTAGGTGGAGCTGGGTGCTCTTTAAGAGCACCCGAGGTGGTCGCCGAGAGGCGAGAGGAGTTCGGTGTACCGGCCGAGTAGCGGCGACACGGGAACCGAACTCCGTGCGCAGAGGGCGCATTGGAGAAGGGCGGTCGCTTTGGCGTGCGACTGCCTGACTCCTGGGGGTTCTGGGTGGCAGGTCGGGGAACCTGTTGCCCTGGAATGAGTCCCCACAGGATGCATGACGTGTCCCGTGTTCTGACACGTCGTCCATTGAGGGTTGAGCTGAAGCTCCCCGAGGCGGGGCCCGTTACCGGGCCAGCATCACCAGGGCTGCGGATGTATGCATCGCGCTCTCGTGGCCCTGGACCAACGATGCGGAGATGGAACACCCCAGGTTTTTAGTGGGTATGCCGCCCTTATAGAGTGGGGCGGAGACTCCCACATAACCACCCGCCCTCCCCGGGGTTTTTTGGGTGGTACCTCTAATAGGTTTTCCTGGGCAACAAAAAAAAAAAAAAAAAAAAAAAAGCCTTGTTAATGATAAATTTAATGTTATAATTTACTTAAATTTTATAAAAAAAAAACTTTGATTTACCATTGAGCTAGGATTATATAACACGATGGGCGACCCAACGATATTATAAAAGCTGTGTTAATCGCAATAAATTATTATTTAAGTGAAATAATTTACAGGTCGACCTAATAAAATTGTATAAAAAATATGGGACCACTACGCAAACAACCCCCATCGAATAAAAAAAAATTGAAATCTGTTTATACCTAAATCACGGAGTATTCACGTAACATACGCACAAAAAAACTTTCAGAAGACTTGATAACCCTCTTTTTCTGACATCGGTTAAAAAGAGGGTTTACTTAAAACTTAAACTTAATCTCATTTCCTAACTATATGAAATTACTTAATATATACATATGTATTGCGTTATATGTATTAATACAATATTGTTCAACTCTCTACTAACGTCAAAACGCCAGTTAGTTAACAAGAAGCCCCGTTTTATCTAAATTGTAAAGCAAGCTTTTAGAATTCCTCTGCCAAGTCCTAACTGTTCCCTGTCGTATTGCTTTTTGCTCAAATACCTACCTACCTACATCCGCTTGCTGGAAATGCTTTGGTATACCTACTTCTGTGGTTATCTAGGTATACAAGGTGACTAGAAACCAACACAAGTACAATGCTATGAATTTCAATAAGAGTTTTGTGATGCAAAGAAAATGTTCGTAAAATAGCCTATCTTAAGTTGTACTTTGCTAGGAATATGTACACTAGCTACTTTGTAAATGTAATTAATGAGATATATATATTTTTAATTAAAACTTCAATTCAAAAATTGATTGATTGATTGATAATATTTTTTGTCATACAGATAAAACAAAAAAGATAAAATTACACACAGAAACTAATCTAGAAAAAATATCTTTCAATCATTAAATCATTTTTCAATTTATCGTCATCTAATGAAATATATTATGATATAAGAAGCGTATTTTTATTGTAAATTCGTGTAAGTGTGACCATTTCACTTACATAAATCACTCTTATAAGATTGTGTAATAGTTGTGGAAACAAATTTAGGAAACCGCACGAGACAACTACATTAACTATGATAAACAAGCAAGAACAATATCTTAAACTATCTAATCTAGTTACTATTTTCACCTTTTTTTAAGGAAACGTGCTTCAGTGATACCTCATGTATAAACCTTATGTTATCGGTACGATCAGAACTTAGATTGGTGCCTGGTAATGTGGAAATTATATAATACTAGTGGGTGCTCGCGGCTTCGCTCCCCTATTTCACCCCCTATTTCACCCCTCTAAAAGTGAGATTTCCAAAAATCCTTTCTCAGCGGATGCCTACGTCATAACATCTACCTATATTCGAAATTTCAGCCCAATCCGTTCAGTGGTTTGGGCTGTGCGTTGATAGACCACTATATCAGTCAGTCAGTCAATCAGTCAGTCAGTCACCTTTGAGTTTTATATATTTAAGATTGGAAATTATATTATACATTTTCTTTATTTTTCTTCTAGGATCTTTCCCCCACTTACCAGCTTGGTGTCAAGTTTGTTTGTCATAGTAAAACAATCGTCACGCCATGTCAAAGGCCATTAAGGCTGTTCAAAAACACTCGTAACTAGTTTACCATTCTCAAACTAAAACTTGTAAATATATTTGCTTACCTTTAAGTCAATATTTTGCTAAAAACAAATTATCATTCTATAAAATAATAAAAAACCGGCCAAGTGCGAGTCGGACTCGCGCACCGAGGGTTCCGTACAAACCTGCAAGGTTAAATATTTTGTGATGAAACTAAAAATTTATGGTTTTCGTAATTTTTCCTTTATCTATGCTATAAGACGTTGCTTCGTACCAAATTTCAAGATTCTGAGTTCACGGGAAGCACCCTGTAGGTTTTGATTCCCTTGCAAATGTCGAAAATTTGCGGCATAAATGGCTGTATCTTTTGATTGCGTTGGCTTAGAAGTTTGATTTTTTCACAGCTTCAAGGGACAGTAGACCTGAGTAATTGATATAAATTTCAGCTTCATACCTCTACGCGTTCCTGAGAAAAAGGGTCTTGACAGACGGACGGACGGACGGACAGACGGACAACAAAGTGATCCTATAAGGGTTCCGTTTTTTCCTTTTGAGGTACGGAACCCTAAAAATGTTTGCAGATCTATTAAAGGCTATCAATTAAATCGTGATATTAGGTTTGAAGAAGGTTTGATGTCATGTATATATTACTTTTGTGTGTACTTAATAATAAAAGGTTTGGTAATAATTATTTACATGATTTAAATGCTTTTTTGTTAGCACGGAATCTTGTTAATATTTAGTTTTCTTACTAGTTAGTACTTACAGAGACGTGCCATTAATTAATTTTAACTGACTGTGAAAAAGGGGGCGGTTCCTAATTTAATCAGTTTTTTATAGGCTTACGTTTACATAGACCAAATACGCCTACTAAGTCATAGCATAGCACGCTTGAAGAAACCTATTTATACAGAAAATACAGAGAATAAGCAACATCACTATATTGGGCAGGAGACGTATAGTATACGTATAGATCGGCAAATCGGGCAAAAATGTCCACGACTTAGTTGCCAAATGTGACCAGGCCTAGACGAAAACCTAAAAAAAGGTGAAAAGAAGATGTCGACAGGTTTGAGAAGGACTGGACCACCAAAGCCGGTGATCGGGCTGTCTGGAAAAGGAAAAGGAAGGCCTTGTGCCAGCCCAGCAGTGGGGTCAAACAGGCTAGCAGTAATAGCTCGTATCATAAACTAGCTGTGCCAGCGACTTCGTCCGCATGGAATAGTTATTATAAAAACGGTTCTAGTGAGTTAATCTTAAAAGATATACATATACTGTTGCAGATATTTTGTTAGATCATTTTAAGAGGAATAATTATTTCATACATATTTTTTGATATCTTGAACCGTTTTCGCAGCACACGCAACGGAAGCCTTCAAAGATGAATAATTTTCCCCGTTTTTTCACATTTTCCATTGTTTCTTCACTCATATTAATTACAGCGTGATGTTATATAGCCTAAAGCCTTTCTCAATAAATGGTCTATCCAACACAAAAAGTTTTTTTTAAATCGTACCAGTAGTTCCTGAGATTAGCGCGTTCAAACAAACAAACAAACAAACTCTTCAGCTTTATAATATTAGTATAGATTTTTATCATAACAAAAACATAGTAAAAAAAACTCACAGCAGTCCTTAAACCAACAAACTCAGTCTTCTATGAAATAACCTAATGAGTCTGAGTCGTGAGAAAAAAGAGCGTTTAGTTTGAAATTACGATCCCCGTTATAGGTTTACTGCAGTACGAAGTTAAACGCTATGATTTTATAACGAGAATTCGTTTTACAGGGTTAGTAACAAAATAAATTAATAATTTTTGAAATAACTTTTGTATAAGAAAACAATTTTGCAGTGATAGCGATCTGCGAGCCTAATGTAATCGTATTTGTTACAAATCATTTAATTGACATTTTATACGGTGAAAATTTGAATTGGGTAGTTTCTATTCGGAACTGGCACAACTTTATGCTGAGAATGTATTTTGGCTTTCCTTTCTTGACACAAAGCGCTTATAAACCCTACTATTCATCATCATCAGGTCATCCAGGTGTTCCCTGAACCATTAGTTAGTAGATATGTGACACGCCAGTGACTCAACGGACTGTGATATTCGTTGGTAATCACCAAAGTTAACCAACTACCGAAATGATCATGAAAAAACATTGGATTTTCATGTTAATATCGTCTTTAGAACCTCCACCATTCCTCCTGACTCGTATTTCCACATGACAGGGTCGTGACTCCCCTGCAGAATTAATTCGTTTGGGGGATTCCTCAAGATATTTTCCTTCGCCTCTAAGTGAGTGCAAATCTACACTTAACTTGAAAATACAAATAATTGGTGTATGGCCGGAATCGAACCAGGATGCGTCTGGATGAAAACCAGACAGTGGAAACGCTGAGCCACACGGGTATTTTGAAAACCAGTAGTTACTTTGTTTTTGTTTCCTCATTGATTGATATCTATTTTTCTAATTTCTAAGCTTTGTTCAGTTTGTTGTTTTAATTAGTGTTTTTACTTAATTAATGTATTATTAGTGCAAAGAAACATGGTTACAAGTGTGGGGGTGGTGGTGTCTCTGATTTCCTTGCAACACAGGACCTCTGGTACCTAGTGCAGGAGTCAGTCATTCCACCGCGTACCAATACTTTTTAAAGTACATATTTGCATATACATCACATAAAATAGGTACGTTTTACATATGTATTTTGTGACCAATAAACTATTTGATTTGATTTGAGTTTAACCATGTCTGAAAGGGTTTGAAAACTTTCGACACCAGAGCGAGCCACTCTCATACGAACTTATTTATTATTCAACTCTTTCAAGTAACTCTGTATGCTGTAATTTTCTCTGGGAAAGAAAGAACCGCGCAATCTGTATGAATAAATCAAAACAGTTGTTTTAATAGTAGACAATTTTAACGGGTCCGTTGTAGATAGGTCCATTCAAAGAAGTATTCATTCACATTTACATCGTTAGTTTTATCGCAGTTTTATGGAATTAAATTGCGAGGATTTGCATAATTTGAGATGTGGATTTTGCTGGACTGTAGACTGAGCTTATTTGTTTGTTTTTTTTTTGTAATTTTTAGGTTGTTTTTATATGAGTCTATAAAGGGTTGCACTGGAACGAAGTCAAAGTGAATTTGAATTGATCGACTAGTGATATTATAAAAAGCACCGATTGCAGTATTGTTACAAAATGGCCTTACAATAAAGAAGGATTTTTAAGACATCTAATTAAAAATGTGTAAACAAATGCAAACATTATAATATAAATTTAGTTATGTTCAATGTTGAACTCTCAAGATGTGTAACAACGGATGTACACAACACAATTCATATTCTTATTCTTACCAGAGGCCATTATTATTTTATTACAATCTTTAACTTTCACCATCACTGCTAAATAAACCATAACAGCACTGAATATTATATTATTTATAACACTGTTCACACGCTTGGCAAACATATGCCAATCAGCCAACAAGAAGAATGTGGATGGGAAATGAATGAACATATTAGGTAGGTATACGTTTTGTATCGACTGAAGCAATATGCCCGACAGGGTAAAACTGTTGACACTATGTTTTTAACTAACTAAATAGATATTATGATATCTACCTTTATATTTCTTTCGACTCCTATCAATCCTACGGTTGCCTGGAAGAAATCGCTATTAGCGATAAGGCCGCCAGTTGTGGCACTATTTTTTAAGTCTTTTGTGTTTCTGTTTGTCTTTTTTTTGTCAATGTGTGTTACAATAAAGAGTTTATCTATCTATCATAACACCAATGTAATCACCAGTTGTCTATTTAGTTGCAATAGATGGATCCATTGTAATGACGGAAGCCCAACAGCCTTATTATACCAATAGGTATATCCATTATTTTTGATAAAGTAGGTTGTTGGGCGTCTATTTGCCAAGTATATGAACGGGCATAACAGTACTGAATATTATAATATTTATAATACGTCGAAAGGTTATCAAGTGACCATCACAGCACACAGCGGCGCGTTGAAGTCTTTTCTATGTAATTTACTTAACGGTAAATTAATAACTTCATGTAATTATATGCTTAAAAAAACATAATTGTATGCAAAAAAACTTAATTATTGCTCCATGTTTATGGAACGATGGACTCGGAGATTGTAGGCCGGTGTTTTTAGTATATTATTGCGATAAAAGTGCGTTAATATTTGCGGAGTTATTTTAATTAAGTGAGCGAGTTTTGCCGCAGTTTTGAGTTTACTGTAAAGTAAAGTAAAGTAGAGTAAATTTTTATTTGAGCAACCTTATTGTATAATTTACATGATTCTGTAAAATTTTGTATCAATATGCAAATTAATTATATTTTTTCTGAAGTGTTTGTCCTTCATCTGGTACAGCTTGTTTTTACAAAATAATTATTCTTTTAATAGAAAAGAGTGGTTTGATAATTCTGTCGTAGGCTTAAAATAATACCCAATTTTTTTATCGCTATCAAATAAGATATTAAAAATGCTTTGATCTTAAAGTTTAAAAATTGTTTGTACAGGAAGTAGCTTCAAATAGTTATAAATGAACACAAATTTCATTAAATACTTTTAAAAGGTACCTACTTTTATGCAAATATATCGTATTTTTAAGCCTCAGATATGATGCCTCTGGGCGCTACAGATGGCAGTACTTACTAAGAAAATGATTGTAATAAATCATAATTATTGAAGCATTAACCTTATTAGTATGTAATATAATGTGTTAAAAGCTTGTGACACAGAATAAGTAACGCAAGACAAAACAAATAGTTCTAGATTTTTGTTCTTGTATTACGAAATAGCATGAGGAAGACATTGTTTTACTACCACAAATTATATAATGATAATAGAATTTGTTTACAAAAAATAATACTAATTGAAGTTATTTACCTAACATCAACTCTCTGTAACTTTTTACTTAAGTAATTTTAAGTATTTAATTGTAAAATGCCTCTCAGTGCTGGCTACGGCCCCACTGATGCTTAAAAATACCGGGCGAAGGCCCCAGAATCTGTTAAGAAGAAAAATCAAATTTGAAACAAGAACTTGAAATACTCATGATAAAATTTATTGAATATAAGGCAACAATCAAAATAATGCCTTAAATATAATAATGAAATGCAATAAATATTAAATTGCAACACGCCGAATAACAAAATTTACCGCTTTTACAAAACAAACAAAACACGACGAAGCAAAAAAACGTAATGTTTACTCTACCCCATGATTGCTCCACTTATTGCAAAAGAAAAAAGGTTTTTAAATCAACTGTACCTATTACTATCAGAACGAAAGAAAGCAAAAAGAACAAAATATTATGCATTTTTTATCTATGGAAGAAAGTCCAAAGTCATCTAGGTTTAAAAAAAAGCTGCCATGGAATAAGTCTTGATGGCTCTATCAAGAATTCACAATACCAACAATGAACGCTATAAAAAGTGCAAGAGATTTGGCAGCTTCATTTCTTCGTACTTGTGGATTTTTTAGTAAACTGAACTCATTTCGTGAGTTTGTAAATAATAAATTTTCATCAACCTTCTTTTTATAAGTTTTTTTAAGTACGAATCTTCTAGCAAGATTAAGATTTAAATAGGTAAATTTCAAAATAAAATATTGGCATAAGAGGCTTAATTTTCAAGAGCTTTTAACAAAAACTAATAACTGAAAGCTTTAATAAACTGTTACTCTATAATATTGTTCAAAGAACACTAACATTAATCTAAATAAATTACACTCCTGCCTCTTTTAAAATGTATTTAACTTATTACATCAATTTTGAGTCAAATTCTTTTGAATTCACCATAACACTGTATATAAAGCGCTATTTCTATATTTAGCACATACCAAAAGCGCAAGGCTGCTGCAAGTAAGCGAAGAAAAGCTCAAAAGCAAAGCTGCAGGCGCATGTTATATAAACTACATGCACATAATGTATGTGTGTATTATCTATAATTTGGCTAGTATAAAATAACACTTTTAGAAATACTTCAGTTTTGAAGATATAACCAAAATGATTCCTTCTTTAAATATCACTCGAAAATTTTCAGAAATATGATAGATAGATAGATATATTTTATTAACATACAGAATTACAACTAACTTATTACAATGATAATAAGTGTTGGCATCGGTCATGTCACGTCAAAAAAAAATTACTAATTAAAATTACAATAAAATTAAATTAAACTTATAGTTATTTTAGCTGTATGAATATTCTATGTCAATTACGAGAATTTGTAAAAGCAATGCTGCAAAATGCGCTTTGTATGCAAAGTTAATAAAATTAGATAAATTGTTATATATGTATAAATATATGTAAAAGTAAACTTTCATTGGAAACATTCATTCAAAAACCATAAACCTAGTAACCATATTTCTATTTAGCTTTATTTCTAAAGAATACGAATAAAAAAAACATTACTTCCTGTGTCTGAAGTTGGTCATAACAAAAAACAAAATATTTCTTTAAAAAAACACTCAAAAAACAACAATATATTATAAAATACTTTAGCACTATTCCTAACACTCACCAGCAGCGCGTCGCTCCGTCCCAGTAAGCTATGCTTCTAAAGCTCGGCTGTCGAGGTGCGCGGACGCAAGTATGCGCAGAGCAATGACTCGCCGCCGCACTTGACCTTGCGCGAGTACACGCGAATACACTCTATGTACTGGTTTTATACTAGCTGGGATGGTACACACGGATGGGGAAGATAGAAGACTAGACAGAAATAAAGAAAAGAAAAAAATATATAACTCTCTCTCATGAGTCATATTTTATCATGACTGAGGGCTGTGACTCCCCTGCAGAATTAATTAATTAGGGCAGTTCTCTTGGGCTGATACATCGAGGTGGGCGCCCAGGTCCTTCCACGGATGACACATGTCCTCGGATATTGTAGTCCTCAAACATGTCGGTTTCCTCACGATATTATACTCGTAACACACAAGTTGTGTTAAATGTAGGCGTATAATAAACCTTAAAACAAAGGTACTTTGTTGTAAAATTTGTATGTAAACTTTCCTGGTATAGTTCAGAGAATGCTTTACTTAGTGCACATTATATAAGGCGTGGAATCAATTAGTTCTAACTACCTCTAGTAAATAGTTAAGTCATTAATGAGTTAATTACTATCTAAAATAGTCACATACTTTATATTTGTTCTCCCAATATTAAATATTATAATTTTGTTAGCAAAAGCAGCGTTAAGTAAAGCATTGAAGCATTAAGTTACAGAAGCGAAAAATGTGTCAAGTTCCCTTGGGAGAACCTGGGATTATGAAGTACATGTCACATTTGATGGTCACAAATTTCGAAAAAAGGAGGAATATGGTCCCAGTAGGTAAAGCCAATGGTTCCAAAGAAATGTTATTAAAGTATTTTTCTAGTTAGTCTTGAAGAATACGAACTACTAGGATGTGATATGTAATAATAAATAACTTATATATTCTAATTTATCAGAATTACAGGAATCCGTCGCTAATCCGTCGCTACGCTGCGATGCCGTGTGAAAGACGAACAAACAGACCCACATACACACTATTATAAGCACCACTAGCCAAGTTTTACAACAAACAATCCCACGAACATTTCTTTCGACTCCCCATCCCCTCTCCTCGTGTGTCCCAGCTCGCCAAGTGCCCTGCGTCTCGCGGTGATTGCACCTAATGGAAAAAAGGGAGCCATCACATGCTATCTAGTGTATCTACTGCCTATCTAGCCGGCAAATGCCTATCTACGTACGTGTCTATCGAGTGATCTGCTGCACTATTTTATATATTTACTAGTTCGCTACGCTCGCTATATTCGTAACTAGAGGCCGACTACGACTTCGCTCGTATTTTTTAGCCTATGATACTCCTAAGACCTTATACTACCTACATACCAATAACCATGATGATCCGTTTAGCCGTTTTTAAAGTTTCTAGAAATAAATGGATCGTACAGCTATCAATTCGAAGTATCTCCAATTTTTTTAGGAAATATCCTAAGCGTTAAGACTTACGACCCTCTCCACCTTTATTATGTGTATAGATAGACATAGATAAAAACTAGCCTATGTCACTTTCAGGCCCTTAAGAATACTAAAACCAAAAATCTCTGCAATACGTTGCTTTTTTACTTGATATAGGCTTACGCTTGACTACAACTTGCCTGATGTTAACCAACGTTATAATCTACGATCTAGCGCGCTTGCCTAGAAGAAACCGGTTTACTCTTGACTTGCTCATTGTGATGTGAAACTGAAACAGAGATAAAAATACAAAGCAAGAAACACTATTACTCTTTTAAATAATTGTTTTGATGGATAAATGTTCCCCTACTTTACAAAAACAGAACTTACATATTTGTAACTTTGTGCTTGATTAATTCAAGTAAGTTAGTGTTTGACTACAGCCTGCCTGTTGTTAAGAATTGCTACAGCCTAAGTTGTTACAAGCTTATATAGAAGGCTTAGCTTACATTCCACTTACATACATAATATATATCACGTAATCTGCAACAAGTTCTTTTTTTGTATTTGTAACTTTGTAGGTATTTACATTGCAAAAGGATTTTACTACCAAGATAATCAAAAGGATTACTTCATCAGTTTACACGTTTATTTAACTTTGTTGTTTACCTTTTCATTAACAAAGATTTAATAAAGTTAATTATTATTACAACGTGTACCTCGTATGTAAACTGCCAGGCTTGGATAGGTATTATTTAATAAGGGTTACTTCCAAGTAAGTTTTTGTAACGTAAGAATATGTTTAAACACGACACAAGCGTTTGCTTAGTGTGGGGCTAGATGGCGCTGTGTGCAATGTCCCGGAGCATAATTTTCTTTCCTTTTATGTTAAAACAAATTCATTTAATCGTTAGTCATTATAATTTCGCAGTCACAGACCAAAGCCGCTGTAGTCCATAATACCAACGGAATATAACAAATTTTAATTTAATTCCATCAATAGGTAACTCATTGCTTTCAAAGATTCTGAACCGCCGACCACCAATAAAACGTTAAAATCATGATAGCACTCGATAATATGAACTCTGACTCCACTCGGACTATATCAATAAATCGATGTTTTGATAAAGCGGTTCAGCAAGAAGCTCTGTTACCGTTACACCATTAAACTGTGATTTAGTTCGATGGTTATCCTATCTTGGGCGTATAACGATGGTTCAAATGTAAAGTATGTCTATGTACCTATACCTTTCTACATAGTACAAGCAATCCACTATCTATATATATATCTATATATATATAATAAAGCTTCAAATTTCAGGGTCGAATATCTGAACATAGAAGATATCAGAAAAAAATGTTTGCGTATGTATACTTTAAATCCAAAATCCACGTTTCAGCAGTTTTTTATAATTTTTGTCTGTTTATTTAAACGCTCATAACGCAGAAACAGCTAAACGGATCATCATGATTTTTGGTATATAGGTAGTACGAGGTTAAAGAAGTGTAATAGGCTACTTTTTATCTTTTGTGGAAAGGAACTGTGTGACTTGGTGAAACAGCTATCTCATTCTCTCAACATACAAATAGATAGAATCGATATTAAGGACATCTTTAGAGCAAAGTCTGGGAGCAAACCTGTAATTGTAGAATTTACAACTCTCCTCAAAAAAGATGAAATCTTGACCTCGATTAAAATTTTTAATAAAAACAAAAAGAGAGACGACAAGCTAAATACTACCCACCTGAATATTCAAGGCCCTAAAAAACCACTTTATGTTTCCGAACTGCTCACAGCTAAGGCTAAAGCTTTATTCTACAAGGCACGCGACTTTGCGAAAACATACAATTACAACTTCTGCTGGACGTCGCACGGCGTAGTGTACTTGAGACAAAAAGAAAACTCACCACTAATTCGAATCGATAAGGAAGAAGATCTAGATAAATTTCGCGTTACTAAATGACTATGTCACACTAGGATAGTACAAATTTATTGTATATTTCTCCTAAATTTGCTTCTTGCACTCATGTCCACAAAAATAATATGTAAAATTAACTATTCAAGCTCTCAAGCCATTTTAACTGATGTATTTACAAACTACTACAATGTTAACTTTAATACATATCCAGATACTGTAACTAACTTAAAACAAATTATAAATTGGATTTCTCATTTTTATAAATTCACTACACAATTTTACTCACTCATTCAAGCTCACACATTCACAACACTTCACACATTGCAAAACAAAATACAACAAAACTCAGGTTCTCATAAATGCTTAAAATCTGAAACTAAACTCATATTGGTAATATTTAACATTGATTACTTAAATTGCCAAAGGTATGTGAATATGCCTATAATGTCTATATATTGTGCCGGAATAAGGATTTCTTATGAAATCATGGACAATAATTTTACAAGTCACTTGCCGATTTTAATATACAACAATGGATAGCACAGTTGTTGAAATAGCAAATAATTTGGATCAATTTACTGTGTCCTCTAGTTCTATATGCAAGCCTGAAGATTGCATATCACAAATTATACCTAGTACTAATAATCTGAATTTATTTAATCAAAACATAAGAAGTATATCTCAAAATTTTAATGATTTTATGTTGCTTTTATCCAGGGTTAAAGTTGGAGTGGACATAATAGTACTAACTGAGTGCTGGTTGTCCTGTAGCAGTAATAAATATATCACTCATATTGACAATTTTAACTTTTCAGTCTCAAATAGACTTTTTAACCAAAATGATGGATTGGTTGTTTATATTAAAAGTGAACTTAGTTTAAACATTCAAGAATATGAACTTTCTAATGCCAACTGCATAATTTTGTCATCAAACAATAACATAGCTATAATTGCCATATATAGACCATCACAATTTAAACAATATAGTAATTTTATTAATTCACTTGATTCATTATTGACATCTATGAAAAACTTTGATACTATTGTTATTATTGGTGATATAAATGTCAACATATTAAACGATACAAAAGATAAACAAGTTAATAAATATCTCAATATGCTGGCGTCGCATGGCCTCCTTCCAGCACACTCATACCCCACCTGGAACGACAGCTGTCTGGACCATATTATACTTAAGACTAAATTAAAATCCAAAACCCTTGTGGTTCAAAATAGTGTTACTGACCACTTTTCTATACTTTTCTCATTAAATACAAAGAAAGTAAATATCAAATCTTCTGAAAGTACTTGTAGTAGAATTGACTACACAAGCATAGCCGAGCAAATAAAATTAACTAACTTTCAACCTATCTTGGAGACTGAAAACTGTGACATTGCCGCTAACTTGTTCATAAAATTAATTTCAGATATCATAAAATCCAACACTAAAATAGTAAAATTATCTAAACGCAAAACTCCACTAAGACCATGGATAACTCCAGGAGAAACAGAGACAGGTTACACTTAAAATTAAAAAAAGACCCTAATAATGTTATATCCAAAATAGCATATACAAGATACAGAAACTTTTTAACTCAGCTACTTAGAAAAATAAAAAGGCAATATGAGCGCACTCAACTTCAGGCTGCAAAAAATGCTAGGGACATGTGGCAAGTTATAAATCAAATTACTAATCTAAAACCACCAAAAAATAAATCTAACGCACTTCTTTCGATTAAAGGTTCACCACAAGAAGCAGTTAAGTCAGCTAATGAATATTTTGCGAATATAGGTAAGGATTTAGCCTGTGAAATAACCTCGAAATTGCATCAAATACTGTCACCTATCGTCGCCTTACCTAGTGTGCCAGTGCATTTTTTTGCTATGATTGAAACTGATTTATCAGAGATTATATCATTGATTAATTGCCTAAAAAATAGTAGTAGTACCGGTATTGACCAAATTTCAGCACGAATTGTAAAGGAAAATAAATGTGTATTCGCAGGGCTGCTAACTCACATATGTAACTTAGCTTTTCGATCAGGTAAATTCCCAACAGCTTTCAAAACATCAGTAATAGTACCTATCCATAAGCAAGGACCCAAAGACGCAGTTAGTAACTACCGGCCAATTTCCCTGTTACCAGTCTTCTCAAAAATACTTGAGCGGCTCATCAACAAAAGATTGACTAGGTACCTAGAAGATAACTATATTCTTTCTAAAAATCAATATGGCTTCAGGAAGCATAAATCGACGGTACATGCAGTAGCAGAACTCACAGAAAGTGTTGCCAGAGGACTGGATAATGGCGAAAAATGTGTTGCCATTTTTCTTGACATCAAAAAAGCATTTGACACAGTAAGTGCCCAAATACTAATTTCAAAGCTGGAAGCCATGGGAATCAGAGGTTCACAACTACAACTCCTAAGAGACTATCTCACAAACAGGAAACAGTGTGTCAGACTAGGAAACATAACAAGTGATCCTATAAATATAACTTACGGTGTCCCACAAGGTAGCGCGCTGGGCCCTACATTATTTTTAGCCTATATAAACGAATTATGTAATTTAAACATACCTAACTGTAATATATATACTTTCGCCGACGACACAGCCCTGGTTTTTAAATCAAAGCAGTGGGATAAAGTGTTCGAATTGGCACAGGCAGGTTTTAATACTGTGATGACATGGTTATCCCATAATCTACTTAGTCTCAATATAGATAAGACTAAGGTAATGACTTTCTCTATACTAAAGAAATCTCAACCAAATTCAACTTACAATATTATTGCACACAACTACCTAGATTCGAATATATGTGATAAAAACAAATGCTCTTGCAAAAAATTAGATAGGGTTAACTCTATAAAATACCTTGGAGTCCTAATTGATAGTCAACTAAATTTCAAACCACATATAGATTCGGTAACCAGTAGAGTGCGCAAATTAATAGCTGTGTTTAGGAATATCAGGCATGTAGCTGACAACACAGTGTTGAAAATGACTTACTATGCACTTTGCCAGTCATTAATCTCCTACTGCATTGATGCATGGGGTGGAGCGGCCAAAACACATCTAGCTCTTCTAGAAAAAGCACAGCGTGCCATTCTAAAAGTTAGTAAATTTCTGCCATTTAGATATCCAACGGCGCTGCTGTATAGAGAAGCTGAAGTTTTAACAGTCAGACAAATTTTTATACTTAAAACTGTCATAAACCAGCACAAAAACGTTAAACCTAGCTCACATGATGTTATTAGGCGCAAAAACAAAGAAATTAAATATCCTAAATTCAAAACTTGCTTTATTCATAAATTCCCTTGCTTCCAAGGCATCCACCTATACAACAAACTTTTCAAATTAAAAGATCTAACAAAATTAAATTCATATTCCCTTAAAAAGACTGTCACTGAACATCTTAAAAAACTAAATTATGATGAAACTGAGAACCTATTAACTTTTCCTAAATAATTAAGTTAAGCAATCAGTTAAAATACACTACCACATACACTATACTCTATCACATATAATATGTACACAACTTCTAAACACAAACACATTCTACTGACACATACATTTTACACTCTACTCATGAAATTATATCAATTACTATATTATGTCAACCACATTCTGATTCTTTTCATCCATAATACCCATTTACACAAAATACACTCTCACATACACACCAAACTGTAAGAAAATAATTAAATAATTAGGTTATATGTAATTTTAAGATTAAATTGTAAATTGTTGATAACAGCTCATATGGAATTACTTTAATAACATTACCACTGGGGAGCATGCATCTCTAAGACACAAGCTTTGCTTAGTTTAGAGGCGCAGGCACACATACTAGTATGACTATTAATATTTTGCTGAGTCACACGCATCTTTGCTTAGTTCAGAAGAACCGGTTATATTCATTGCTCAAATAAAAATGTACATAACACATATTCTCTAATATTATATTATAGGCTACTATTGTGTATTTAAAAAAAATGTTGTTTGTGTCAATAAATGATTATTATTATTATTATTATTATTATCTCGAAATAATGCCAGCGAAGTCGCGGGCGTCCACTAGTATGTATATAAAATACTCATTCACACGTTTGAAAAACAGACGTCGAGACGCCCATTCTTCCTTCTTCGATGGTTATCTGTGGATGTTTCAGATACACATAGTGCAACCAGTCCTCTGACACCTCATTCACACGCTAAAATAGACATCCTACAGCCCACTCTATCTGACCCTACCTCTAAAGTTGCTTAAAAAGGTAGCCCAATGTCCCTACATAAAATCTTAATCATTATATATTTTGTTTAAAGTAGCATGTATGTGTATTCTGTAAGTAATTATCTTAAAATTGTTAGTTAGGTCTGCATCAAGAGGGCTTTAAGTGGACGTATTTTAATTTTATATAATATTATGAGTGTTCTAGCTTAGTGCCTGTTTTAAAGACTAATAATAAATAAATAAATAAATTAAGTTATTAGTGATATTTTGGAGGGCATTAAAGATAATCCGTTTTCCAACAATCTCAACGCATGATATTATATACTTGCTAAAGAGAACCCCCTAACAATACGATTTCTCAGGCGAATCACAACCCTCAGTAATGGAGAATGAGGTACACTAAGAAAGATGATAAATTCTAGTCAATTGTGATATCGAATCTAGGAAATAAGATAAAATAAATACAGGAGATTAGAAGAAGTGGTTTAATAAAAGATTGCGACCAGGAAATTACTAGCTTTAATTACTTTCAGAGGTAAAGAGCTTAATATTGATAAAAGCTACGAATTAACTTGTTATTTACCTAATAAAACCGAACGAAGTATTTTATGAGGAGAGTAACTGTAGCTAACCACTAGAAACTACTTACGAAAAGCCTTATTTATAAGTTGGTTTTAATAACTGTGTAAATATGGTATGTTTTACTATGATAGCATTGTAGACGACTTAATAGATTTGATAGTTTGTGCTAAAATATTCAAAAATTTAGTAAACCACGAAGAAAAAAGCACTTACTAAATAAATATTCTAATTTTAGATCACTATAAAGTACATAGGTAAACTAAGCAGAGATTAGAAGTTATTTGCAGATATGAAACGTAATCTTTGAGTGCACTGATTGTATTAGGTACGTATAGATTCTTACTACGTCTGTGCATTACTTTATCTTCATAAGACCAATATACTATCTCCACCGTGATTTACTAGTAAATCCGCGCTAGGAACCTGGTGAGGTAGATGCCAGTCGATAAATTCAAACTAATGTGCATGTGCTTTGTAAGACTCATAGACAGTATTAATCTGAGACTACTCATGTTATCCGCAGGGCTAGCACGGCATGGGGACAAATAGTCTTATATATCATTTTTTATCCACCTGGTGAATAAAATAAAATAAAATGACAATTCAAATACAATACAAACACAAATTATTTATTTATAACTCTATAGTTACAGGTCAGAGGTAGATAGATGTAGGTACATGTGTTGTTTACAATAGTAAACATCATAAAAATTAAAATGTATTGTATAAAAAAATGTTTGTTACCATTCGCTTAATTAAATACAATGCAACATAGATTAAGTATGTCAAAATTATAAATGTCAATAATATCAAATAGGTATATGTCAAAACAATATTTACTTATGAATGAAAAAATATTACTCCCGTTGCCGATGGTATGGATTTAATGGCCACTTATGAATAGAATAGTACATTCTACAGCAAGTGTGCAAAGTTTCTAATTACAGTCGATCATATAGGGCCTATATAAGAAATCGATTAATTAATTAATTAATTAATTAATTAATTCGACTGTAATTAGAAACTTAGAGACTAAGACTTTCAAACATTTTTTTCTGCTCTGGGCATATTTCTTCTGCTATAGCTAAGACACACTCTTTAACTAATTCACTATCGGTAAACGGACGTCCACTTTTTGCTAGAATCTCTGCTACCCTGTAGCTGGCACGAACATTCGATTCGCTGTTGTCTGCCACAACCTTAAATATGTTTTGTTGATTTTTTAATGACGATTTCAAAGCAAACATTTTCTTTTTTCGTATTTCTCCTTCAAGACAGTCAAATTTAGCTTTGTGCTCAGTGTCGTAATGTCGCTTCAGGTTATATTCCTTTACTACAGAAATACTCTTTTGACAAATCAAGCATAACGGTTTTCCTTTAAACTCGATAAAAAAGTATAATTCTGTCCATAATTCGTTAAAAATTCTTTTTTCTTCTTCTATCTTCCTTTTTCTTGAAGCCATGTTTCCATAATTATTCTGTAACAATAATGAAGAAATTTAAATTCGATGTAAAAAAATAAATATGTTCGATTTGGCACCTACAAATTCAACTCCCCATTAAAAAATAGGTAATGAAAACATGACATAACTATCTTCATGTCGTGTCTAGTACTATCCTTGTCCATAGAATATATTTTACCCATCAATCTGAAGGTTCACTTTAACAAGCAGTAAACAAAATATAACAAATTGCTCGCGAGTGCATACAACGTATATATATATGTACTTACCTCATACGTCGTGAGAAGCTATTAGCGAAGGGAAGAAAGGTGAAACGAATCGCGTAGCTGCCAACCAGATGAGACGTGATTTTCCGGCGAATTTCCACAACAGAATGAGGAGAGAGCTGCGCGCGGCTGTGATTTTAACTAAAGCCCGTCGCTTTGAATTTTTTCGCCGCCGCACACCTGCGTCTAATCAAAGAGTGCCGCCGCCTATTGTTTCAAAGGAGCTGCCGCCGACGGCCATGTGCGGCGGATAAGCGCAAAAAATATTGCTAAGAATTTGAATACAGCAAATCTTTATTTTCGGTAGAAACAATACATAATATCACAGTCTTGATAAACAGTTGTTAAGAAATGAAATAGGTAAAATTTTATCACCCCGCGTTTGAGCGAGCTTTCAACGTACTCTCGTACTCTCATGGCCCAACGCATGGCCGTATAAATTCTAGTGAATTTGCCTTTTGCTTTGGTATTTTTTTTCTTACGGACCTCAGGCTTGCGGGCCGCACCAAGATAGTCCACGGGCCGCATACGGCCCGCGGGCCGCCGGTTGCCGACCCCTGATATAGGCGGTTTGATAGGCTTGAATCGTCAGACGAGAGTCTCAAAATAAGCCCCGTTATGTACGACATTTTTCAACAAATTATAATATAAATTAAATTTACCATTGATAAAAACCAGGGCAACAGCGTGTCAAAGTTCTCTTCATGAATAGAACTGTGATAGCATTTCAGACAAACACTTTCACTGTACAATATTTTAAGATTCCATAAGAATTGCTTTTAAAACTTTATTTTACCCAGTTAAAAAGAGAAAATCCATACATACTTATAATAAAGCTGAAGAGGGTGAATAATCTGAACATAAAAGCTCTTAGAAAAAGATAATTAAGTATACTTGAAATCCATAACAGAACACGTTTTAGCACTCTTTAGAAATTTTAACTGTTTGTCTGTTTATTTAAACGCTCATAACGCAAAAACGGTTAAACCAATCATTATGATTTTTGGTATGCAGATAATGTGAGATCTTAGATGTGCCATGGGCTACTTTTTATCTCAAAATAAGGCGAGCGAAGCTGCGGGAGTCCACTAGTAAGTACCTACACCAATAAAAACGTCTACAAATATTTTGTTCATTTTTATTACGTAGCATTGTAATGTGCAAATATACATATGTACCTTACTATGAAATCAAATAATCGATATCGGTTATGACTTTTCATATCATAGTGTTGTTTCTTCCTCTAATCAGACGTCTCAAAAAGTGTCGCCATTGCTCCAAACTTATGTGCATGTAGTTATTGTGAAACAGGATAGACGAGGCGATTAGAGCTAATGAGGTCCTGTGACACCGCGACTAGTGCAGTCTGTGGTGCAGTCAGAAAAACACTCTAAGAAGTCGAGATAAAAAGGTTTACAGCCCGTTCCATGCCTTTTCAATGTACAGGTTAGTGTAAAAATAATGGGGGCGCCACTTGTTGTACTTTTTCCAACTAATAATAATAATTCAGATATTTTTCAGTGCCGTTTATAAGTACTTACTTTTCCTAACAATTACAGTGTAATGATCAAGATAATAAAATTATTAATCTACTTATTTAAAACCGTTCTTTAACAATACATCAAACTAGTGGGTGCTCGCGGCTTCGCTCGCATTAAGAAGTAAAACTAGCATCCCCTATTTCACCCCTTTAAAAGTGGCATTACCAAAAGTCCTTTCTTAGCGGATGCCTGCGTCATAACATCTACCTTCATTCTTAATTAGTATTCGCACAGCCCAATCCATTGGACGGATTGGGCTGTGCGTTGATAGATCACTATAATATCAGTCAGTCAGTCACCTTTGAGTTTTATATATTTAGATTTATTTGTCTTGACGGTTTTTTTTATAAATTACCTATTACTCTATGGTATATTTTCTTGTCATGTAGGCCTGTCTTCCTTTAAATATACCTGGCCTTCTGTTCTCATTATATATACATACATTATTAATGTCGTTGCATACATATATACCTTGTTATATTTTTACCGGAAAAATACCTACATAAATATATACCACATTGTCCTAATCATATTCTTAATCGTCGAAGACAGCTAGCCGGTGGGTGGTTCTCCGCTAGATTTCTATCAATGAGTAATCGCAGCAGTTAGCGTGTTATCGATACCTAGGTACTATTTATCGTGATTAGCTCGTTTCAGAGCCTTTTTAGGGCAGACGATGTTTTACAAGATGGCTCCCTATGCTTGTCTGCTGAGATAAGCACGATTTATCCTGTAATAAGTTTATAGTTAGAGATATCTTATCTATGGTAGGTATGTACCTACATACCTTTTTTAAACGGAATAGTTTTGCACTTAAGTATAATTCGTGTGATGGTAAGCGATCATTAGGGTTGTAAGTATTATATCAATGAATAAATTTAATCTATTTTTTTATTTAATTAATACATATTATATGTATTTTAATTCCTTTACATTTGCAAAACAAGTACTTAGTTTACGAATATCATACGAACTTTCGCTAACAAGTATGTAAAAAAGTTAAACTTATTGCCATTTTTGTTTGCCAGCCAATCAGTTAATCTTCGAATCGTCATAAGCTACAATGTAGAATGTATCTTCGGTAGCTAAATCGCACATTCTAACGGAACACACGGCATGTTAACGTTCAGATCGTATTTAACTGCAGTCTAATTGAATCGGTCATGGGAAGCCTCGTACATCGCAGGCGGGAAGTTGTAAATAAATAGGCAGTTAGTCGGCTCTTTACGAGATTATTCGCCAAGTAACTGTTAAAGTTAAGTAATGGGAAACTGCCCATTACAATTATGACTTTGCTTAGTGCGCGTCGCTGTTTTATGTGATTGTGTGTTTCTGGATGGGCATGAAATCTAGTTATGGAAAGAAACCAATGATATTGCAAATGATGATGAACAGACAGTGTAGACTGCAGAGCCTATTTATAAAAAAAGTTACAAAATATACTGTCAATATCATCGCTAGAAATGTTTCTAATGTCAACGTCAGTGCGAAGTTTGAGGTTATGTTTGGAATTTGTTTGAAAAACATTATTTCGATCTTTATTTGCCTGTTAGTTTATCAATTATTGGTATTTTCAAGATATTACAATATGTCTAGCAAGCCCAATTCAAAACGGACGATATACGTTGGTGGTTTAGCCGAGGAAGTTGATGAGAAAGTGTTAAATGCGGCGTTTGTGCCTTTCGGTGATTTGGTAGATGTTCAGATTCCACTAGATTACGAGACAGAAAAGCATAGAGGGTTTGCCTTTATAGAATTCGAGAATGCAGAAGATGTTGCTGCTGCTATTGATAACATGGTGCGTATTTAATGTTAAAACTTATAGTAAAGTTTGTGTTGAGTAAACTTGTAGGTTATATTTAGCCTTTTTGGCGGTATTATTCAGATATTAACTTACCGCCTTACTTGCTTTGCATTTTGTTCCCTCCCAATATGAGCTCGCGTTAAATAGCTTTAAATTTATGATAAATTAACTTCACCTCATCAGATTTTGTTTTTATATTTTTCCAGAATGACTCGGAACTCTTTGGTAGAACCATCCGAGTGAACATAGCAGCTCCACAGCGCATCAAAGAAGGTTCCACACGGCCTGTATGGTCGGATGACAACTGGCTCCAGAAACATGCCGGAGAAACTCTACAGATTTAGGATAAGGAAGACGGTGGGGAAGAAAAAGAGAGTGAGGGTACAAAGACGGCAGAAAAAGTAAGTAAAAGTAGTATGTTTACCATAGTTTGTTACATAGTGTTGTAATGAGTATGCTATTTGCTATGACCCATGTGACCAAGTGACAGTAGGTTGATTACATACCTATTATTATGTCTGAAATGATTTTAATAACAAAAATTTTCATTATTTTATTAATAAAACTAGACATTGTAACTTCTAAAATTTTATTAAAACTAAATGTTATAAATTCGATTTGACAAGATATTGTAATTTGTGTAGCATATTCTATGATATTAGTACTTATACCTATACCTATGTATGTTACAACTTTACAGTATCAATAAAGATTCTTTATCTTTATCATGATACTACATGCTGAACTGATAAAATTTGACCATATTATTTTTTTATATTGAATCAATCCCTTAGTTCAGTACCATGTACCAGAATGTTAAGTAAGTGAGACCACAGGTTATACCCCGGTATTGCATGAACAGTATTGTACAGTGTGTATTCAAAATAATGACACTGAAGGGACTGAGCATTTTTTAACATTACTTATATTGAATGGATGCTATATGGCATGTAGCATCCACATATTATAGTATCATCATCATTAGCCTATCTTATATTCGTCCACTGTTGGACATAGGCCTCTCCCAATGATCGCCACACTGCACGGTCTCCTGCTTTACGCATCCAGTGCTTCCCAGCCACCTTCCTCAGGTCGTCGCTCCATCTGGCCAATTGGCCTCCCACACTACGTGTACCGACACGCGGTCTCCACTCTAGGATCCGCTTACTCCACCGATTATCGGTCCTTCTGCAAACATGGCCAGCCCATTGCCACTTCAGTTTGCTGATTTTGCTGGCTATGTCGGTAACCTTGGTTCTTAGAAATCCCGAGCATAGCTCGTTCCATAGCTCGCTGAGTGACTTTGAATCGGTGGATTCGCTTCACTGTCAGAGTCCATGTTTCGGCTCCGTAGGTCAGCACTGGGAGGACGCACTGATCAAAGACTTTCGTCTTCAGGCTCTGTGGGATATTATAGTATATGGAGTGTGCATTGTATGTATTCAGTGTTTACTTCTAAGTATAAAAAATACCAAATTAAGTAATTAATGAAAAGTGGTTGGTATATCAGGCACAGCTTGCAAACATCTTTTGAAAAAGTTTTTACTAAGATACATATGAACATATTTTTTACTTTGGCCATTATACTTACATTGAGATATTACTACTATGTATAGAGAAGTCAACGCGTTGCATGATTTTGCGCCACACTTTGCGGTAAGCTTTACAGCAACTATCCAGTGAGTATCCAACACCCGTGAAGAGTAGTTGTGTTTGGCTCGCATAAATAACAACATCAAATGCCTGGTTGTGTTCTTAAGAACTGCCGTATCCACTCCAGAACATAAACAAAACTGATGGTTTAACATTTCATTGGTAAGTAGACATATAAACGTTGGAAACTCTTTGATTAAATTTTTTTCATGAGATAACAATGCTCACTAAAATCGAGCTGCCGGGCGACGCCATTTTGCAAATACACGGTGCTTAAGTCGTTTTGGTCACGAGAAAACTGTACTCTGTACGCTTTTAAGCGCTGCATATTTTAATACATAGTTTGGTTAGAAGACATAACTATGTTTTCGCGCTGCAGCGAATTTTAGTTCAATCTCTTTCCAAAATGAAGCAAAGCTTTGGTTCAATTTTAGTTCAATGTTTACATATAAAACCCCCTTACATTCTTGATTTTGATAAAAGATTAGTCTTGACATTAATCTGTCACTGAATGTTACAAACATCAACAAAATTTTATTGAATTAATTATTACTACAGCAGTTTTTACTGGTATATAATACAAATAGTTAGTGAACCAAAGTGAAATAAACAAAGTATTTTTCTGTACCATGCACAATATTATACTTCTTGCTATTCTAAGGCTGCAATGGGTGGATTTTGGGTCAAAGAATCAGTAGAACATGAAAGTGATATTGAGGTAGAATCCTCAATTAAAGAAAAAGATGTCACCATTGAATATGGTAAGAGAAAAAGTGTGATGGAGATACAACATGTCGAAGCAGGAACAAGTAAATTAATATCAAATACAGAGATGCAAACTCAGGAAGAAAGCGATCAAGGTGTCATAACTTTCAAAGAAAAACTAAAAGACAAAGAAGATAGTGTCAAATTCAAAGAAGTTGGACTAGACCCCATGGTAGAGTATAAAGAACCATTAACTTTATCTAAATTAGAGCCTGAACCAATACCGGAAGAGATTTGTAAAGAAAAAGTTATAGAATACAGTGATACGGGTTTGTTAGACACAGAACATCCAAATATTAAAGAAGTTAGCACTTCACAAGTTAATCTGAAAGACATTTTAAAGAAGCGGTCAAGTTCAATAGATCCTACCGGAGAAAAAGATAAAGAAATAAGAGCAGAGAAGTCTCAGATTATTTTTGAAGATGAGACAGTGGTTGCTCAAGAGGATGTAAGCATAGTGATCCTCCTCCTTAGTTATATTAATTACTATTGGATGCCCGTGGCTTAGCTCGCATCTATGACACTTCTTAGACCTCATACTACCTACATACTACTAAACTAGATATATTTCATCACAACTTAACTAAATTCAAAAACTTACTTAATAAATGTAATATTACCGCTTATAATAGTGATGTTTACTATAAACTTTAAGAGTACAACATTATATTGTAAAGAAAGCTGTACCCAATAGTTAGACTTACAAATTTATTTATTTTTTTACATAGGAGTTTGTTTTTTATTATAAGTTTTAGTTTGTAAGTTGTTTTTGTGTCTTAAATAAACAAATAAATAAATACCAAAAATCATAATGATACGTTCCACCCTGTTTGCGTTATGGGTGTTTAAATAAATACACAAACAGAAAAAAAATAAAAACTGCTGTAACATGTTCTGTTATGGATTTCAAGTATACCCAAACTATTTTTATTTTTTACTAGGGTGCTCGCGGCTTCGCTCGCCTTAAGAAGTAAAACTTACATCCCCTATTTCACCCCTTTAAAAGTGGCATTTCCAAAAATCCTTTCTTAACGGATGCCTACGTCATAACATCTACCTTAATTCCGAATTTCAGTCCAATCCGTCCAGTGGTTTGAGCTGTGCGTTGATAGATCACTATATCAGTCAGTCAATCAGTCAGTCACCTTTGAGTTTTATATATTAAGATATCTTCTATGTTTAGATTTTTGACCTTCTTCAGCTTTATTATATGTATAGATTACTAAAAGTTTTGATTCATCAACAGAATCTTTGAGTCAATACATTGGTGGTAAACACCTTTCATTGAATCATCTGTTTTTGTGGTTTTATGTCTTGTTGATATCCTCTCAATGTAAATATTTTGAAAAGATGTTACACAAAAATTTTATTAATGCATAAAATTTAAATGTATGCTTAATAAATTTAAAACCTATGTATCAAAAATCTAAACTCTATTCCACTTTTAAATAATGTAATTAATCAATTTCTACTTAAATTATTGTAGTTGTATATTTCATTATTTTAGGCTTAAGCTACAAATTTTGTAAATAGGTAGGTAGATTTTAAGTTCAATAAAAAAACTTTTGATTTGATTTGAATTTGATTTGATTTCTTATTGGAACTAAACTGTGAATTGTCTTGCATTTTCCAGGTGACGCCATCGAAACCTACAGAGAAGCGGAATCCACAAGTATACTTCGACATCAATGTAGGAAAGCAATCACTTGGAAGGGTTATTATGATGCTAAGGTTAGTATTATAAATAGGCAATAGATACATACATATATATTGTTGATTAGGTATGTACTATCAAAGTACTCAAGGAAAAAAACCTATAGATTTATGTTATTTATTTTTATTTTAACTTGAACGAGTTTGCTCTTGCCCATAGTTTACCTGAAAGCAAGCAAAGGCTATGGCCTAAGATGGAGCGTGCTTGCCCGCTAAGAACCGATTCACTCTTGGTTTTAAGATCGCTGGATTATAGTGCGTGGGGAACAGAGAGTCAGGCAGGGAGTTCCACAACCTCTATCTTCTCGTTATTCTCTTCAAGTGCGCAATCTGAAAATATAGGTGTTTGAAAGAGGAGGTTTTTACATTGGGATGTATGTATGTTCAGCTGAAAGGGTGGTGAAAATTAAAACAGATATTAATGATAACTAAGCCCTTGATCTCATAAAATATATGTTTTATTGAGACAGCTGGGTATATATACATTGTATCATTATTCACATCATTATGGTTTAAGATAAAATATAGAATGTGCTTATGCAGTAAGAACTGATTGACTTACTTTTTTATATGAGATAGGCTCACGCTTTACTACAACTTGCCTGATGTTAAGCAACGTTGTAATCTACGATCTAGCGCGCTTACCTAGAAGTAACCGGTTTACTTTGAAAATAATATTTTTTTATGTTATACTTTCCAGGGCAGACATAGTACCTCGTACGGCGGAAAACTTCCGAGCTCTGTGCACGCATGAAAAGGGCTTTGGCTACCAGGGCAGCTCCTTCCACAGGATCATACCGGAATTTGTATCCTTTTCAAAAACAAATTCAACAGCGCCCTCTAGCTCCATACTAAGCAAACGCTTGTGCCAGGGGCACTAATTACATGGTCAAATAAAATTATCACGAGATGCAGTGACTAATAGACAATCTATTCGTAGTGGGATGTAATGCAACATTGTTCCTGAGGTTTAAACAAAGGTATATTTCACATTAATATTGTTAAAGCAATAATGTATGCTGTTTCGAACTAATCTTAATATATAAAACTCAAAGGTGACTGACTGACTGACATAGTGATCTATCAACGCACAGCCCAAACCACTGGACGGATCGGGCTGAAATTTGGCATGCAGGTAGATGTTATGACGTAGGCATCCTCTAAGAAAAGATTTTTGGAAATGCCACTTTTAAAGTGGTAAAATAGGGGATGCAAGTTTTTCTTCTTCATGCGAGCGAAGCCGTGAGCACCCACTAGTTGAATATAATTCTACAACTAGTAATATTTTCCTTCCTCGGGCGCTAGTTTATCACCTTCCTTACCACAATCAACCATAGATGTGTCAAGGCGGTGATTTCACGAACCACAACGGCACCGGCGGCAAGTCTATCTATGGGAACAAGTTCGAGGATGAAAACTTCACTCTGCGCCACACGGGCCAGGGATACTGAGTATGGCCAACTCAGGACCTAATACTAATGGATCTCAGTTCTTTTTGTGTACTGCCAAGTAAGTAACTTTGCAACACATAACCACTAACATCATTTAATAATACTTAGTAATAAGCAAACTGCAGTGTTATTTTCACCAAAGGTAAGATAAGGCGAGGTAAGTTGTCTTCGGCAACTAGGATGAAAACTTCACTCTGCCGCACACAGATATAATCTGAATGGATCTTAGTTCTTTCTGTATACTGCCAAGTAAGTAACTTTACAACACATAACCACTAACATCATTTAATAATACTTAGTAATAAGCAAACTGCAGTGTTATTTTCACCAAAGGTAAGATAAGGCGAGGTAAGTTGTCTTCGGCAACTAGGATGAAAACTTCACTCTGCCGCACACAGATATAATCTGAATGGATCTTAGTTCTTTCTGTATACTGCCAAGTAAGTAACTTTGCAACACAAATATAACATAAATAAATAATAATAGGATACAGTTCTAGGTTTCAACGACTCTTATTATGCCAAAAGGGGTACTGCCCGTTAGACAAGAGGCGTATTTCAGTGAGAGTACTGACGCCACTGATCTCCATCAGTACAACGTAGGTACTGATGGAGGTCAGTGACTGACGCATACTTATGGAATAGAAATACCAATGTATGGGATTGACATCACGACGTGCTCCGCAGGGGGAGTTGTTACGTCACTCCCATACATTGGTCTTTCTATTGCATAAGTATGCGTCAGTACGCTCACTGAAATACGTTTCCTGTCTGAAGGGGCTGATAAGAAAGAGATCCAGAGGTCGAAAACTTCACTTAAGGCACAAGAGTTGCGTGACTTGTTGCCTCGTTTGCGAAGAATACGTAATTACTTCTTTAATGAAAAGAAGCAACATTTCATCGCCATCATCACACACAGTTGTTTTTGTCCCAGTGCTGGGTATAGGCCTCTCTCTTAATATGACATTGGCTTCGCTCTTGTGACAGCCACGACCAGGTTTGACCTGCGACAGATGTTATGTGGTTGACCCATCTTGCAGCCCAACATTCCTATGACTATCGGTTTTTTAGCTATAGACATTTTTACATGCCATAAAGTGAGATGTGGTAAGCCTTATGCAACCAATATATTTGTAAACTAGGAGATGCCCGCGGCTTCGCTACCTTTATTTTGAAATAAACATAACTTTTTTATTTATGAACTGATTTTAATGACATAAACACTAAATGTTAATTTAAAAATGCACCAATATTTTAGTGAAAACCGTAGACAAATCAGTTTAGCTGTTTTTGAGGCTATAACGAACAAACATACCTACAGACAAACAGTTTTTTAAACATGATTATTGTGTTCTATTGCATCAATGAAGACCCCTTCCTCGTCGGGCGTGCGCTACGTGAGCGCGTGCTCGTGCGGGCGCACGCGCGCGGCGCGCGACGACCCGTACAGCGTGCGCGCCGCCAACGTGGCCTTCTACGCGGCCGCCGCCGACCAGTGCGACTGCTGCCGCGCCGCTGACGCACATCGCTTCCCGGTCTTCGAGCCTTCCACGCCCACTTTCAGGTCTCACCTTTTTGTCTTCTCTCTTTTTTTATAAAATAAGGCTGTGTTGTGACGTACGATAGTATGATACGTACCTACATAAAACCTCTAAACATTATCAGTTAATAAAAACACATCCTAATCCGTTGCGTCTTTGTCGTAAATAGATAATACATACAAAATTTTGCGATAAAATAACCTAGAAATAAATAGCTATTTCTGTTTAAGATTCGTCGTGTAAGTGAGTTAAAGTTTTGATCTTGTGTAAGTATGTAATGTATCCAAAGACACGTGTGTATCCAAAGACACGTGTGTACCGTGAGACAGCTCCCCTAACAAATCAATTCTGCGGAGGAGTCACGACAGTCAGTCATGAGGAACTACGACTCAATGAGATCGCGTATTGTTTGTGTGGCAGGGCTGCGACGGTGAAGGGCGGCGGCAGCCAGGAGGCGGAGGGCGCGCGCGACTCGCCGTGCGACACGCCGGGCTCCGGCTCGGGCTGGTCGGGGCGCGACGCGCTGTCGCCCGGGCCCGCGCCCGACGACGACACCGACGACAGCACGCAGGACCACTACGTGCTCGTGCGCGACACGCACAACGGTAACACCATCTGTTATACACTTTAATACTAAAACTGCCGTGAGACATTCTATCAATATGTTAACTAAACGCCGAAACGCGTGAACAACACACGCGAATTACACGTGAGTGGAAACCGTTTAGTTAACATATTGTTATACATTTGCCACTTTAGGTGAAGGAAGGGGAAGGGAAATCTGTCGTGCGGAGCGTCAACATTTTCATATGGGCATTTGTCGCTGTGAGTAAGTTCCAAAATTATGGACTATCCACCTTATTTGATCTATCTATGCATTTAATAAAGATAAAAATCTGAACATAGAAGATATTAGTAAAAAAAATAAGCGTTTGGATAGACTTTAATCGAGAATAAAACACGTTTTAGCAGTTTTAATTTCAGTCCGTTTGCCAATTTAAACGCTCATCACGCAAAATCGGCTGAACGGATCATATTGATTTTTGGTTTGTAGGTAGTATGAAATCTTAGTCGTGTCATAGGCTACTATGTTATGTTAACTTTGAAATATATAAAATGTACACGATTAGTTTTTTAGAGGCGAGATATTTGTTTGAATTCCTACAATTTGAGGTATACTTCGGCACAAAATCTCTATTACAGTACAGCAGGCTGTACATATGCATGTATGAATTAGGTACTCACCAGCACTGCACCTTAAATAACACTTATATAAGGTGCTGTCGGTTGTGCACAATGTCCATACAAACTGTTGTATAAAATTAGACTCAAGACTAAGAAAGATACTGTAAAGGTGTAGGCATATCTCAAATTGTTGATATCTAAACAAAGATCTAGTTTTTGAGTCTATATTCATACCTACAACAGTTTGTATGCAATCACTGTATTAAAGTTACCGTAAGGCATGATTAAATTTAGTTGTAATAACCGGCTAGCACTCTAGCTAATTTTCGACATAATTATTGACGTAAGTGCTAGCCGGTTATTACAACTAAAGTTTGTATGCAAATAGCCCACGGGCGAGTGCACGTCGAATGTAATGGTTGTGTGGTTGCAGAGAAGGTGATGTCCCGGCAGCCGTCCACCACGGAGTACCTGCCCGGCATGCTGCACGAGGCCAGTCCGGCGGGGCTGCTGCCCGCGCACGCGCACTGGGCGCTGCTGTGCCTGGGCGCGTCCTCGCTGTACAGCCACGCGCTGGGGCTGCCCGAGCACCTGCAGCCCGGCTTCCTGCCGCACACCAACTACCTGCTGCCCTGGGACTGCGCGCCCAGGTCCACTTCGTCTCCTATCCTAATGACTCTTAACTAAATTCTCGGAGAATTTTGACAACTCTGACGCGCCACAGATAACAAAAACATTGGTTTCTAGCTGTTTCTCGTCAGCGACGGCCGACTACATTACGATGCGCATGCTAGCAAAAAAAAAACATCTCAATATTTTGTCGACGAAGCCTTGAGAAACCTCTCTAACCTCATCTTGCGTCATAAGCTTTCTTCACTGTTTATTCCTCGTAACAAAGAAATATATTGTTTATTGAATGTTTTCACTATTAATTGTGACAACATACTTTGTTATTTATAGGGTAGAAAAAATAAGATGGATCTACATTTTAGGACAACTTGGTACCACAGTAAAGTGAAAAGCCGAAAAGCCTTTGCCTAAACAAGTAATGTATTGTAGACATTGCGTGTTGCAGAGTGGAGCAGATCTCGCTGTTCCGGGCGGCGGGGCGCGGGCGCGGCAAGGCCAGCGCGCCGCACATCACTGTCAAGATATTCATCGGGTTCGAGTACGAGTGCCCCAGGGGACACAGGTCAACTACACTGTAACTCTAGCTCTAATTCTATCTCTAACTCTAGTTCTATCTCTAACTCTATCTCTAACACTAGTTCTATCTCTGACTCTATTTCTAACACTAGTTCTATCTCTGACTATCTCTAACACTAGTTCTATCTCTGACTCTTATCTCTAACTGTGACTCTATCTGTATCATTGTTTTTTTCAATTCTATTATTTTTACTTTCGTATAACGAGTGAGAACGTATAATGATCTCACCAAGTTTGACTTACGGCACAATGTACGCACACAGTTGTACACAATAACAATGATATATTTAAATAACATTTCGGTAATTTACTCGCCAAAAACATTAAGGCTACTGGTTCTTATACCTTCGTTTTTATTATTATCTCTAAGAAAGTGAGTACTATTTGGGAGGGACGTGACGAATTAGAATTAAAATACGAATTAATTCGGTATTGGACACAAGCGTTAGTGTGGGGCTAGATGGCGATGTGTGCAATGTCCTGGATATTTATCGGAATGTTTCGTGGTGTGTGTGTCAGGTTCATGATGTCGTCCCCGGAGAGCGTGACGGCGGGCGGCGGGTCGGCGGCGGCGGGCGCGGCGTTGGCGCACGCCGACATGCCGGTGTACGCGGCGTGCGTGTGCCGCGCCGCCGCCGCCGCGCCCGTGGCGCACCTCGCGCGCCTGCACGTCGTCACGCCCAAGGCGCCGCTGCACGTCACCATACAACCCAGGGTAAATCTCCGTCTTTCCTTTATCGTTAACCGACTGCAAATCCACACGTCATTTGAAAATCAGTCTCGATTTGAACCGGGGCGCGTTACAATGTAAAGCAGACGCATACGCCACCAAGGCACGCTCGCTTAACTCAGTGGACGCCCGCGGCTTCGCTCGCATTATTTGAGGATAAAAAGTGGCCTATGACACTCCCTGGACTTCATACTACCTAGGTACATCATGATAATCCGTTCACCCGTTTTAGCGTGAAGTGCGTTCAAAACATTTACCCAAACATTTTGTTTTCGAATGTCTTCTCTGTACTGATTATTGACCCTTAAGCTTTATTATAATATGTATAGACTAGGGTGCTCGCGGCTTCGCTCGCATTAAGAAGTAAAACTTGCACCCCTTTAAAAGTGGCATTTCCAAAAATCCTTTTTTAGCAGATGCCTACGTCGTAACATCTACCTGCATGCCAAATTTCACCTCGATCCGTCCAGTAGTTTGGGCTGTGTGTTGATAGATCACTATACAGTCAGTCACCTTTGAGTTTTTTGTCCGCAGGTGCAGCCGGTGGCGGGCGGGCCGGTGTTCGTGCCGGCGCCGGCGGGCAGCGCGCCCGTCTAACTGAGCGCCTCCGCGTACTGGGTGCTGCGCCTGCCCTGGGTGTACGCGGACGAGCGCGGCGCACTGCCCCGCCCGCGCGCGCCCCCGCCCCTCACGCCGCCGCCGCCGGACGCATCCTGGCGCCTATCTTCGGACTCGTCGAGTGAACCCAGAACGTCTTCAGATCTATGTTCTTCATTTTACAAACATTTATGCTATAACTTCACTATAGGTACGGCTCGGATAAACACCTATCAGACTGGGATACCATAGCACTGGATAGAAATAAATGTAGGGAGGCCTTTACCCAACAATGGGACAACACAGGCTCTTAATAATATAACTTCACTACATAGTATAAAGCAAAGTCACTTTCCGCATCTGTCTGTATGTAATATGTATGTATGCTTAAATCTTTAAGACTACACAACGGATTTTGATGCGTTTTTAATGGTTATTTATTAGAAAAATGATTCAAGAGGAAGGTTTATTTGTTTAATTAAGCGTGCGATGCCGCGGGAAACAGCTAGTGAGGTTGCCTTACTAGCTGTTGCCCGTGGCTTCGTTTGTCTTAGCTTGGACAACATAAACAGACGATGGGTTCTTCTTCGTATGGGAGTGACCAACCCTGTTGTAGAGAGTTTTTAGACCGCCTTAAAGGCCTTTAACATGAATGACATGGCTTAGCGACTGTTAAGCTTGTCTTATCCTATACTTATTTAATTGACTGTTATATTGAATGTATGTCTAGTTCCAACGGACACGGGATCGATTCCTGCACAACACAAATAATTGACCATTTTAAATTTGCAATCATTTGTGTTGAGTCTGGGTGTTTCTTTATTCATATGTATATAAGAAAAATGTATATAATGAAAAAATGAAAAATAACGGATTTAATACTTAAATACTCTTGTAGATAAAATACATAGGTACATATATTATGCATAGAAACACCCAGACTCAGCTCAAATAATGTTTAATTGAAAATGGACAATTAAGTACTTGTGTTGTGTGGGAGTTGAACCCGCGACCCCTAGCACCAAAGGCATACAATCTAGTGACTGAGCTAATAGGTCAGTCTTGGTTTAGTGGTATTTATGTTAGTGAAGTGTAATATACACACGTATTGAGCACGAACGGACGAATTTACCTACTTTTTAACAACAATGAGTTCAGTTTTATTGTAAAAGTACGATTAAAACCAGTCATAATTTATTGTTAGTTTGTTTATTCCCTGATTTTGATGCGCTCGTATTAATTCTTAGGGAAATTTATCTTTTAAAATCAGGAAAAATGTGGCATGATCGAGCAGCGTACAGACGCGTTAAAAGTAAAAGCATTTAGTATTTATTTATAATATTTAGGTACTATGGCACAAAAAACAGAATATGACCTTAAATGAACTCATTTTAAGCTAGTTTCGTTCCAGAACAGACTCCATGGCCAGCGGATGTCCCAAGTACTGCTGGATAGATGTGGTGGAAGAGGATCTGCAAACACTCTCGAGTGGCAGAAGATGCATAAAACCGCGAGGAGTGAACACTAGACCAGCTAGTTATAAAGCTGGTGTATTTTTCTTGATATTGGTGTCTTCTCAGTAAAAAAAGATTTAAACAATACTTGCCAAAAACACCAAGTCTCGCAAATTTTTGTGAGATACATGTAGTACCAATTAATAAAAAATATTGTCAATAGATCGACTCCATTGAATCTGCAGATAGATTTGAAATATAAAGTTGTTTAGGAAAGCACATCTTGTTCGGGTTCAAAATTGTACCTATTTATGTCGAACAAGATTATTAAATGGAATAAAAAAGTACTGATTATATGCATGTGTTTTATTAATCTACATACTAGCTGCGCACCGCGGTGTTACCCACACTAATACAGGGTCAAAGTTAACATATGTGTCAGAGTCTAAACTAATTCCATACCAAATTACTTTCAAGTCGGTTAAGTCATTTGAATGTGAAAAAGAAACGAACATAAACACATTAACGTACAAACTTACACATTTATAATAATAATGTGATGTGGTTTAGTTGTATTATTACTTAACTAATATGCCTCTCAAGGTTTAAGTACGTGATAACTCTCGGTATAAAATAAAAAAAACTAGGCTAAAATAATGTGTTTGTTTAAGTGTCGAGTTCTATCAACAGCGTTTTTACATTTGTCTTTTAATCGATTTTAATGGTTATTTTCTGTTAGGTAGGGCCAACCAATCCAAAGGATCTTTTGCCGTAACACCTGGCTTAAAAAGCGAGCAACGCCTGATAAAAAACTAAAAGGGGAGGAATAATTATTAAAAAAAATAACGCATGAAGTATTTTTTATAAAGAAATTAAAAATGTTTTAGAATCTACAAAAATAAAATTACCTATTAACACTTTGTTTGTGGACTTCCTGTTAATAGTTTTAAAGAATCATAGCGTTGTAAGTCAATAAATTGAGCGTCTGATTTGAGCATGCGCCATCAAACCGCCACTTGTAGCTTACATTATATCAAGTTTTAAATAAACTTTTTAACACACTCGGTAGTTTACTTTTCTATTTATTGCCATAATAGTTCTGTTTCACCTTCGTATTATATTAAATCAGATTGGATTTGAATTTACCTGCTAGATTATTTCCGGTCTTAGTATACCGTAACCGGAAATCTTCTCATAAATTCAAATCAAATTCAATTGTTGTTTTTGGTGTTTAATATGATACCTAAAAACATTAAAGATAAGAGAAACAAATTTGATTAATCTTTTATATATTATTATCATATTTGCTATGTTTTAAATAACTTTAAAAGGGTATCTGACTAATTTCTGTAGTGCGCGGAGCGTATTCTAGCTCAGTGATTGGTCCGCCGCCACATTTTCTGCGATTGGATGTCGGTGGAACGCATGCGATGACTTCCTGCTTCACGGCGCGCGATCGATACTCAGCTCACTGCTCAGTCGTTCGAGAGATCCTTAGTAGTCTGTGTTCGAGAGCCGCCGACGCGAATACGTTTCGGCAGGGAACTCTGCCCAATTTTCCTTCGACAGTTTGAAACTTCCGAAAGTTTTTGCGGCATCGATGCCGCCGCTACTAACGGTCCATCGCAGAAATACTGAACTCCATGCGCCTGGAGTCTGTAGGAGAGCCTGTTGTCGCCAGAAATGTGAGTACCTACAATTTTACAAGATTTTAGTTTTATTCAATTGGATCGTTAATTCTTTTCGATTTCAAGCCATTTTATTTCCTAATAATTACGTAGTTTCCGCGAGAGTTATTAAATATTTTACTTCGTAGCTCAGCTGTTGTTTTTCACGTTAAATAACTAAGCGTTCGTTATATTGTAAGTACGTAGTTCGCCGAAATGACCCGCTGCTCCCACGTTGGGCGCCAACACGCCGAATAGTGATATTTGTATTGCGATCCGGAGGCAACGCTGCACTTAAATCAATTTTTAAGCACAATGCTGTAGGTTTTATTGTCTGTTCATAATGTAGCGTACGACATCCGGTTTGATGGCAGTTAATGTGCAGCAAGATGTGCCAGCGCGGTATAACGTCGGTTCGGTTTAGGTGATATGATTTTTTATCGAAGATAGTAGTTTTCTACCCTCGTTAAATTCTTATTTGTAATAAAATTTTCTTAATTGATTTTTAATGACTTGCGTAGGTAGTTTTAAAATGTTGGTAAAGCCTGTATCAAACTGACTCTCTATATAGATTGCGATCGTTCTTGAATCGCTGCACCCTCCACTATTCTCGCTAACAAAGTACCGCTATCCATCAATTTTTCCTACTATTCAACTGCTGTTGTTAATTTAATCCGTACAGAAGTCGAGTAGCGTCGTGTCTGGAGATATCATCATTTATTAATTAATGTAATTGGCTCGCGCCGTTTTAATTGATTTGTAAATAAATAAATAAATAGTATTGTGTACAGACCTAACCTTATGATCTTTCTTTGGTTTTCTAGCATGTGTTAAATTTGCACACTTTTGCAACTTACGGAACATTGTTTATTAATAAAAAAAACATGATATTCGCTGATAACAGGGATAAAAATATTATTTAGGTGTCCGCGCCTTCGCTTGACTCACTTATTGAGATAACATCTTGGATTTTACGTGTGGCAACACTTAAAAATTTTAATTTTAATTTCCGTTTGATAGTCACTGATCTTTTAGTAGGACACGAGTTTTTTTACATATATACAACCAAGTTTGATGATAGTTTGCGTTTTTAAATCCATATGAAGATTAAGTTGCATACGACTACAAAGATCATTCAAAGTCACAGTTTATCTAACATCATCATCATCCTCAGTCCACTTTTAACCGCATTTTATCTGTTTACCCTATTTCTAGCGCCAATTTTTTTTTAATACAGTACTAATATATTTACTATTTCTTATACAAAAAATAACTAGTCCCAAGTCCTAAAAACACTCAGGGCCGCGTCCACGGCCCAAAAATACTAGAAATAAATAAATACATTAATAAATTAATTATGATTTATATCTAATATAAATAATAATAAGTGCGTTGCCTTAAACGACAAAAGAATGAGGAGCGACACCGCTGGGGTGTTACCATTAGGTACGAAAAAATATATTTTCTTTTTTCTCTCTAAAGACGTGCAATGTTGCCAGTAGGACTAAAGTACTACCATGTTGTGAATATTATATCAAAGCATGAGGCTATACGAAATATAATTATTATTATTATTAATTCCTCGCTCCTACATAAATACATTACTTTTATTAATTATGATTTATATACAAAATAAATTCATGTTTATAAATTTACAAAATCAACTCTACTACTTAAAAATTACATTTATGTTCAGTAATTAGTTTCCGACTCTTTCAGTATTCAAGTAATTATACCTGGGTTCTACCTAAGTGTTAGTAATATGCAGATTGTGCTACCTGTTTGAAGTTGTTAATTGATAACAATTTGATTGTCAAAACCAATTATTTGTTTAAGATAAATTTTGCAGCCAAGATTTTAGGATTATTTTGGCGTCTGTTAATTTCTTGTTTCTAAGGTTACAACACTTTATGGCTTGATTATATATCTAACATGAGAAACAAACATTATAAGTACATAGTATCTTGCTGGCTTGAGAGTACTGAGGAAGTTAGTCCGCCCGGCGCTGCGCGAGCGTTGTGCGGGAGGGGGGAGCCGATCGACACCGAGCCGACATGACTCGACGTATGGAGGGGCGCCATAGAGCAAAATAGTGTTGCCACACGTAAAATCCAAGATGTTATCTCAATAAGTGGGTCAAGCGAAGGCTCTGACACCTAAATAATATTTTTATCCCTGTTATCAGCGAATATCATGTTTTTTTTATTAACAAACAATGTTCCGTAAGTTGCAAAAGTGTGCAAATTTAATACATGCTAGAAAACCAAAGAAAGATCATAATTCCAAATTTGCAGCGAGTAACAAATTTTTTCACTCTTGTTACTAACCATAATCATTGTTTTTTAATAATAAACAATGTTCCGTATGTTGCAAAAGTGTGCAAATTTGATACATGTTAGAAAACGGTAACAAGAACTTAATTCCAAAATTGCACAAAGTTTTTTGGCAATGTCATTGATAAAAAACACTTTTCACCCCTTTTCAACCCTTTCCGTACACCCCACAAGGGTGCAAACTCACACGGTCACTTATTTTACCCTTCTGAACAAATTCTCAAAGTTTGGCTGAGTAACTAATTTGTTGGGGGTTTTGGGCTTTATTGACTGGACTATAGTTCGGATGCGCGCTGTTGGGCTTGCATTTAGGATACGTGCTTTTTAGATCTAGATATGATACGTGGATAGTAGATATTTGTTTGCAGACGTAGTCCATACTAATTAAGTTTTATATTTTCGCGAGATGTTACTAATAAATTTAATTGCGATCTTCAGGGTTTAGGCCGCTTAGCTACATATATTTTAATGGGTGCGATTAAATAAACTATTTAAAAATAATCGACGACAGCTTATGGATAAATGGTGGCGCATATTGCATTTCTACAAAGAAATATTTCTCCGCATACATTTCCGTGTGTACCTAAATGAAAAGTGTATAGTTAATTAAATTATGCTAAGAAAAACCAATTCTAGATTTGTCTATTTAGTTTGACACAAAAACTGTTAACTCGTACTGTGGTTAGTATTTGCTACTTACAACTTTAAAAAAAATGTTTTATTTTTCTTTTCTTTACAAACCTTCTCGTCTAGCGGTCCTAACTATTTAGTTATTAACATATTTACCGACTACCTTTAGGTATTAACATTAGGCTCACGCTTGACCACAACTCGCCTGATGTTAAGCATCGTTGCAGTACCTAACTAGCTTGCCTTGAAGAATCTGGGTAAGGCGCGGAATAAGCGAGGCTAGTTTTTTAAGGCAACAGCTTAAAAAACTGTTGCCTTGTATTCCAGGCATAAATCTTTCAGCTTGAAGACCGATAAATTTAGTTGTAATAACCGGCTAGCACTTACGTCAGTAAATATGTCGATAATTAGCTCGACAAGTTTCGGAATACTGAAGTTCAGCGTCCTATTAAGTCTTAAACTAAACGTCTGTTTACGAATAAACTAAAATCGATCGGTGTTGTTGTTCAGAAGTATCTTTTAAAATGTTAATGCAACGTTATGTTTGGGACCAATAACGACTGAAGGTCATTGAAGGAGGAAACTGCAGAATATGTTTGTATAGTAAAAAGTCATCCTTGAGCGCTTTTAAATATGCATTTTGTTAGTATTTACCAACGTTTGCTAATAAAGCTGGTTGTTCCAGCGAGAGCGCGCAGCCGGGCGGGTCCGCCGCGTGGAATGGCACCGCGCACGCCCACCACAATGGCAGCGAGCACGGCGTTCACGACCTTATCACTTCCTTGGTAAGTGCCAGTTTTCCTTACATCTTTTAATGTTCCACACTAATTTTACTTATATCATAGGAGAATCTTCTTCTGAACAATTTTGAATCAAAATTTGTTCTTATGCCCAGTTTCACGATACGTAAACGCGTAGTAGGGGCGAAACGATTCTATTTTTTTTTAAGTGTTAGTCCGTAAATAGTTTTTTTCGGTTATAAGCTCAATGTTGTTTTTTATAATACTGAACTGACCAATTCCTAGTGAGTATTTGTCTTGGTGTTGTGATATTGGTGGAATTACGGCCACAGCGTTAGAGGCCAAAAGCTCCATAGATAGGCTATAATTATTTCCGTATTACTATGAAAGCATAATTACCTACAGAAGGTACCTACATACACGGATAAAAAGGTTTTCCCCATTTAAACTAAAATGTGTCCGGCTAAGATAATAAAGTTTCCTATATATTCAAACATTTCAATGCTCTTAAATTCAGATTTCGAATTATTACCTTGCATTAAAATAATATTTCATCAAACCAATACTTAACCAATTCATTAATTTAAAAATCTAATGTTTTCATTCAAGAAACATAATTTACTCACCTGAACCAATTATGGTCATCTTTCTTTGAAGAGATAACGTTTTCTTAATTTAAGACTACCATTAATTCTTGTTATAAAATAAGCATTTATTTAATTTAATACAACCTGTTTCCATCAGATTGAACTATGACGTTATTAACTTAAGGCACTTGTTTGCTTTTCTCAAGATAAAATCTATTTTAAAACAAAACTTAGGTACATGTTCCAAAAGAAAAATAAATTCTTAACATTAATAACTTCTTTTTCTTTAAACGATAATTAGGTATCTTAATTGAATATTAATATTTTAGTTTAAAGTAAATCATCATGTTACGTTGAAAAATTAAGACTTTGAACTAAATAGCCAGACCATTATCCAAAATGCCTGATTTCTTAATAAAACACGACACATTGTTGTTACAATGCATTAGGCTTTCTAAAATAAGCCATAATGGTTTCATATTAATAGTTTATTTTGCTTTATTTAATACTCTGTAATCCTCTCAAAATAAAAAGGTACCTAAGTAATTTTTGTCTGAATCAAGCATATATTATTATAATAAAATTCCCTATTCTTGGTGTAAAGAATAGTAAATTAAGTCAAGTAAGAGCCGATTTTTCGATCGTCACTTTATTGGCTTGATAGCTGTCAGTCCAATATCTATGCTTTTTTGTTTATTGGACTTATAAGTGGGTTTCGGTTTTTCAATACAAATATATTATGCAAATAACTATCGGGCCGATAAGCCCCTCAGTACAAAAACGAACTTCAGACAGCTGAAACAAAGCTATAAAATACTCATGCGTTAGAAAAGGACGACAAATCTTCCCTTATGACAGTTTTAATTTAAATGTCAATGATTGTAATTGTTCCGCGTCTTAGCGAAAGCGGTTATATTCCACACGAAACCAAAGAGGTTCCGTGGTGATAATATAATAATAAAAATTCTCATATTTTGTTTCCTACTTCTGTAATATAATTTTGCTTGAGAAATGAGCCGAAAGCAAAGAAATGAATGGCCGATGGAATTCTTTCGAATTCCACATAGCCATATGATCTGGTCTTGATCGTACTATTCTTGTTGTACGGAGCTAAGTCCGTACAGATAAATTATAGGGACCTGCCAGCTGTACTCCTACTTACAACCAACCTATCCCTATAACCTACCTACTACACGCTACTCCTGTCTTCTAACACAGTCTGGAATACTCACCACCTACCCTAACTCCTACCTACTCTCTACTTTAACACTCCTAACCACCTACTGCCCTACAACCCTAGCCCTACCGATACCTAATAAATAAAATAAAATAAAATAAAAAAGCCATTTATTCAGCTATTTATACGGAGCATGCTCACACATTACATTGAATTTCCAATAACATCATCATCACTGTAATTGTTTTATTTAATAAAATGTCATAAGTTTGTTGTTGGTTCCAGGAAATGTTAATTTTAATGTCATGGTATTGTGCGATTTCTCTTGTCTGTAAGTATCGTCATGGTGTCATAGCTGTCGCCTCGTTGGCGTAGGCCTCCCCCAGTTTCTTCCATGTTTTACGGTTCCTTGCTAACCTTGTCCATTCTATTCCATGTCTCTGGTAAAATATGTCTTCCCATCTTCTATGTGGTCGTCCTCTTTTTCGCTTGTCCGATCTTGGTATCCATTCTACTACTTTCTTTGTCCAACGGTCCTGGCTCATTCTGCAGATATGTCCGGCCCAGTTCCACTTGAGAATTCTTATGGTTTTGATTATGTCCCTAATTTTGGTTTTTTTCCTAATGCTTTTGTTTGGGAGTCTATCTGATAGTTTTATGCCTAACATACTCCTCTCCATCTTTGTCTGACATACCCTGAGCTTGTTCTCGTCTTCTTTTCTTAGAGCCCAGGTCTGGCATCCGTATGTGAGGCTAGGTAATATTGCCACTTCATACAGTCTTCTCTTTACGCTTATGTGTATTGTCTTATTTTTCATAATTTCTTTCAAGCTCCAGTATTTTTTCCACGCAATCCCTATTCTTCTATTGATTTCTTTCTCAGTGAGGTCGTCAAAGGCTATTTATTGTCCTAGATAAACATATTCGTCAACATATTCTATACATTCCTGCTCCACTGTTACTTCTTCTTTATTTGCATTCGTCATTATCTTAGTCTTGGAAGCATTCATTGATAGCCCTACTTTCTTGCTTTCCCTAGCTATATCTTGTAGCTTATTTTGTAGGCTAATTGCAGTATCGGCAAAGATTGAAATATCGTCGGCGAACCTCAGATGGGTGAGATATTCGCCATTTATGTTTATTCCTGTATTAGTCCATTGTATATTTTTAAAAATCATCTCTAATACAGCACAGAATATTTTAGGTGATAATGGGTCTCCTTGTCTAACACCTTTTTCAATAAGAAATTCCTGACCATCCCTTTCCATTCTTATTCGCGATGAGCTTTTCGAGTAAATATTCTTTAAGATTGCTATATACTCTTCTTCTACGCCTTGTTGTTCGAGTGCTTCCCATATTGCAAAAAATTCTAAGGAATCGAATGCTTTTGTAAAATCAACAAACCCTATGTAAAGGGTTTTATTGTATTCCTTACATCTGTTAATTACTGTCGCCACCACTTGGATATGGTCCATAGTTGAATAGTTCTTTCGAAATCCGGCTTGTTCTGGCGGTTGGTTTTCGTCTAATATGTGTTCGTGATTCGTTTAAGAATGATTTTTGAAAATTTTTTGTAAATGTTTGACATTAAGCTGATTGGTCTGTAATTTCCAAGTTCACTCCTGTCTCCTTTTTTGTGCAGTAGTATGGTTGTTGATTTGCTCCACTCTTCCGGGGTGCTGCCGTTCTTAAGTACATTGTCAAATATGGTTTTCAGCGGTAAGAGTAATGGATCTATTAGTGCTTTTAAGAGTTCATTGGTTATTCGATCATCTCTAGGAGCTTTATCGTCTTTTTGTGTACGTACTGCTTGGATAATCTCACTTTCTAGTATGTCAGGTAATAGAGCTTTATTTGTCTGATCATTAGAATTATCGATGTCATAGGTATAGGATGTCAAATTGTCTTCATTCAAGTTACATGTCAAATTACTTGTCGTTGTCAAATTATGTATTCCTTCATCATACTCTGAAACTGTGTTGTCTATCGAGTCCTTTTGTATTCTACTTGTATACAATTCTTCATAAAATCTTCTTGCTTCCTCTAGTATGTTTGGTCTTCTGTTTATTGTTTTCCTATTTTTTGTTTTTATGTTTGCTGTCCACTCTTTTTTCTTATTAAGTTCCTTAAAAGCCTTTTTTACAGCTCCGTTGTTTTTAATGTCTTTCGTATACTTCTTGTCTGTAATGTTTGGAATCTCGGCTGATCTGTCTATTGATTTCTTTACTGAGCCTTGTAATTTCTTCCCTAACTTGTTTCGTTTTCGGCTCTTTGAAGAGCGCTTTTCTGTTATCTAATAATGCTTTCGTCTCTTCGCTTATTTCTTTCCTTTTGTTCGGTTTTGAAACTGATATATCTTGCATGATTTTAGTCAATTCCATTTGCAGGTTTTCGTATTGTGTTTTTATGTCATCTCCAGTAGCTACAGCCATTTGAAATTGTTCTTTTATATTTTCTTTTGCTGTTTCAGACAGGTCTGGTATTGTGCGTAGGCTAGGCTTTGGTTTCTTAATAAATCTTCTATTCTTTTTTGTATTTAACTTGCATCTGATCATCAAGTGGTCCGATACCTACACAGACAATATATACACAGAAAGATAAGTGCACGATACCAGGTGCCACGAGACCTAAGACACCCATACTGGGACTGTGATTCAAACAACACTTTCTCTTGTAATAATGAAATCCGAAATCTCAACTCTTCACTCCTTTATTTCTAACAATCTGCATCCTATATACTTAATATTATTGCGAATCAGCACCTCCGTATGCCACTGAATGTAGGATGCTGGCGAAGCTGAACGTAATCTGGTGATGGTGATGTTGTAAATAATGTTTGTTCAAGCACTTGTTTTTCTTTGAGACGAATTCACGTAATCGTTTATTGCAATTTCTTCTTTAATTGCTCAATCATCTATGAGTCGAAAATATCCATAATTATTTTATTTTCCCTAAAATCTGTTTTAAGAATTACTCTGAAAAAATAATATAGCATTAAAATTGAAATATCAATCATTTTTGACAGCACAGACATTGTCAAAATGTTAGGATATTCTACAAATAGACTGCTATCTGGCCGTTTCAACGACGAATAATTTATTGCTCCGATAGTGAGTTATTGGTCGATTAATTTGATATCTGACTATTGAAAAACCGAATAATTTGCTATCAGTCGAATAAACACTATTAGACTGTTTATAAGACGATTGAACAATCGGCCCTAAACAGAATATTTTGTTCATTACCAACCCAACCCAACTGACAAACTATATAAACTGTGCAACGTACTTACCGTACGTAAACTTTTTATGAGTCAATGTTTGCGTAAATGTCATAGAGAAATAGTACCATACCTACCACAAACTAACAAACGTATTGATAGATGCCCAGTCCCAGAATATCATAGTGAAGTTGCCTGGCGACACTACTCCCACCTTGCGCCTATACTATACAATAAAATGAATGAATTCCAAGATACAAAGAAATTAACTGTACATAAGTTGAAAAATATCATGCATAAATGGCTAGCCACGTTAAATTATGATGCAATAGAGAAAATACTGGAAAAACAAATTAAGTAAATAAGACAATTATCAACAATACCTTAAGTCACACTTACAAACACACCAGTATACGCAATCTCAACATAAACACGTAGCACACACACACCCACATGCGAATACACACATATGCAAATACACATACACACACACACACAAACATCCAGAACTAATCGCCAATACTCCAAGCATAACATCATTGTAAATATATAAATAGCTGTTCATATTATATTATATAAAATTTAGGAAATAAATCAAGTAATATCATATTCTGTATCAAATAGATCAAGTAATATCATATTCTGTATAAACAATAACTAGACATAGATTATTTTGTAATCACTTAACATACCTACTACATTATTTTAAGTTGTTAATATAAAACTAAGTTGTAAACAAGAACCCCCGGAAGAGCCTGCCTCTCTACGACACAGTTTTTACTAATGTAAGAGGCAGAGCTATTTGTAAAGTGTAACATATTGTTTTGTTTACAATAAATTTATCTTTATCTTTATTAATTGATGGTGATTCGGATCAACATTATAATGGTACTGTTCGCATCTTTGGGATGGATCAGCCAAGTACCAACTTGAGGCACTAGAGGCCATTGAGAGTCGAGCCAAGAAGATCATTGGTAATAATAAACTGTGCCGAGCGAAACTTCAAAGTCTTGAACACCGTCGCAAAGTCGCCAGTTTGTCGGTTTTCTATCGGTTGCATTTCGGAGAGTGTGCCGCGGAATTGCACGAACTAATTCCGCCCGCACCCTTCTTTCACCGGACGAGTAGAGGTACGGCAGGACGACACCGGTTTATGGTGGAAGTTCCTAAGACCCGCACGAAACGGTACGCTTCCACCTTTATTGTTCGTACCGCTAGGTTGTGGAACTCCCTGCCTGGCTCTCTGTTCCCCACGCACTATAATCCAGCGATCTTCAAAGCGAGAGTGTCAAGAGAGTGAAATGTCTGACCAAACACAACATTTCTGAAGCCGAAAACATTATTGCACCTTTATCTAAATTGTTCTTTGAGTCTTGCGGTGGTTCATTGGAAACTTTAAAATCAAAGTATTTAATTCTCTCATTTAACTAATTGATTTAGGTTAAAATATTTCAATCCTATCAAACCATTTATAATCAGTGCCATGCCATACCGATGGACCCCTTCGCATAAATCATGCATAACATCACAATATGAATTATTATACACGTGAAAATCATCGATCTCATTCCAAATACAACTTTCTTTAATACACCTTTTTTGAATTACATCATCTTCATACTGATCCAATAACCGTTTGCTGCTTTCACTTCTGCGCGCACTCCTGGTGCGCTAGTAAGCGCACTCCTGGTGCGCTGCTGCGCGCACTCCTGGTGCGCTGCTGCGTGCACTCCTGATGCGCTGCTGCCCGCACTCTTGGTGCGCTGCTGCGCGCACTCCTGGTGCGCTGCTGCGCGCACTCCTGGTGCGCTGCTGCCCGCACTTAAATCTACTTCTGATCTCTAATATTATCTTTTCTTACTACAGGTTGCGCGTGGCCAAATTGAGGGTGGAGGGGTTGCTGCGAGACATCCAGGACTCGTACTCGTACTCCGCGCTCTCCTGGTGCGCTACTGCGCGCAATCCTGGTGCGCTACTGCGCGCACTCCTGGTGCGCTACTGCGCGCACTCCTGGTGCGCTGCTGCGCGTACTCCTGGTGCGCTACTGCACGCACTCCTGGTGCGCTACTGCGCGCACTCCTGGTGCGCTGCTGCCCGCACTTAAATCTACTTCTGATCTCTAATATTATCTTTTCTTACTACAGGTTGTCGGTGACCAAACTGAGGTTGGAGGGGTTGCTGCGAGACATCCAGGACTCGTACTCGTACTCCGCGCACTCCTGGTGCGCTACTGCGCGCACTCCTGGTGCGCTACTGCGCGCACTCCTGGTGCGCTGCTGCGCGCACCCCTGGTGCGCTGCTGCCCGCACTTTAATCTACTTCTGATCTCTAATATTATCTTTTCTTACTACAGGTTGCCGGTGGCCAAACTGAGGTTGGAGGGGTTGCTGCGAGACATCCAGGACTCGTACTCGTACTCCGCGCACTCCTGGTGCGCTACTGCGCGCACTCCTGGTGCGCTACTGCGCGCACTCCTGGTGCGCTGCCGCGCGCACTCCTGGTGCGCTGCTGCCCGCACTCCTGGTGCGCTGCTGCGCGCACCCCTGGTGCGCTGCTGCCCGCACTCAAATCTACTTCTGATCTCTAATATTATCTTTTCTTACTACAGGTTGCCGGTGGCCAAACTGAGGTTGGAGGGGCTGCTGCGAGACATCCAGGACTCGTACTCGTACTCCGCGCACTCTTGGTGCGCTACTGCGCGCACTCCTGGTGCGCTACTGCGGTCACTCCTGGTACGCTGCTGCGCGCCCTCCTGGTGTGCTGCTGCGCGAACTCCTGGTGCGCTGCTGCGCGCTCTCATGGTGCGCTACTGCGCGCGCTCCCCGTGCGCTGCTGCGCGTACTCCTGGTGCAGCAAAGGAGCTGCTGATGGACACAGTGGAGGTAGAAAGAGGAATGGCCGAAGCGGGTTTGTTGTTTGAAATTCTTGGTCGCAGAAACGGACCCTGGTCCTGTGGAAGCTGCTATTGGTAAGAATCACCTCTACTTAAAGATTGATAAATCTACTTCTGATCTCTAATATTATCTTTTCTTACTACAGGTTGCCTGTGGCCAAACTGAGGTTGGAGGGGTTGCTGCGAGACATCCAGGACTCGTACTCCGCGCACTCCTGGTGCGCTGCTGCGCGCCCTCCTGGTGCGCTGCTGCGCGCCCTCCTGGTGCGCTGCTGCGCGCCCTCCTGGTGCGCTGCTGCGCGCCCTCCTGGTGCGCTGCTGCGCGCCCTCCTGGTGCGCTGCTGCGCGCCCTCCTGGTGCGCTGCTGCGCGTACTCCTGGTGCAGCAAAGGAGCTGCTGATGGACACAGTGGAGGTAGAAAGAGGAATGGCCGAAGCGGGTTTGTTGCCAAACTGAGGTTGGAGGGGTTGCTGCGAGACATCCAGGACTCGTACTCCGCGCACTCCTGGTGCGCTGCTGCGCGCCCTCCTGGTGCGCTGCTGCGCGCCCTCCTGGTGCGCTGCAGCGCATACTCCTGGTGCAGCAAAGGAGCTGCAGAAACGGACCCTGGTCCTGTGGAAGCTGCTATTGGTAAGAATCACCTCTACTTAAAGATTGATAAATCTACTTCTGATCTCTAATATTATCTTTTCTTACTACAAGGTTGCCGGTGGCCAAACTGTGGTTGGAGGGGTTGCTGCGAGACATCCAGGACTCGTACTCGTACTCCGCGCACTCCTGGTGCGCTACTGCGCGCACTCCTGGTGCGCTCCTGGTGCGCTACTGCGCGCACTCCTGGTGCGCTACTGCGTGCTTTCCTGGTGCGCTACTGCGCGAACTCCTGGTGCGCTGCTGCGCGTACTCCTGGTGCAGCAAAGGAGCTGCTGAGGGACACAGTGGAGGTAGAAAGAGGAATGGCCGAAGCGGGTTTGTTGTTTGAAATTCTTGGTCGCAGAAACGGACCCTGGTCCTGTGGAAGCTGCTATTGGTAAGAATCACCTCTACTTAAAGATTGATAAATCTACTTCTGATCTCTAATATTATCCTTTCCTACTACAGGTTGCCGGTGGCCAAACTGAGGTTGGAGGGGTTGCTGCGAGACATCCAGGACTCGTACTCGTACTCCGCGCACTCCTGGTGCGCTACTGCGCGCACTCCTGGTGCGCTCCTGGTGCGCTACTGCGCGAACTCCTGGTGCGCTGCTGCGCGCTCTCCTGGTGCGCTACTGCGCGCGCTCCCCGTGCGCTGCTGCGGGCACTCCTGGTGCGCTTCTGCCCGCACTCCTGGTGCGCTACTGCGCGCACTCCTGGTGCGCTACTGCGGTCACTTCTGGTGCGCTGCTGCGCGCCCACCTGGTGCGCTGCTGAGCGCCCTCCTGGTGCGCTGCTGCGCGTACTTCTGGTGCAGCAAAGGAGCTGCTGATGGACACAGTGGAGGTAGAAAGAGGAATGGCCGAAGCGGGTTCGTTGTTTGAAATTCTTGGTCGCAGAAACGGACCCTGGTCCTGTGGAAGCTGCTATTGGTAAGAATCACCTCTACTTAAAGATTGATAAATCTACTTCTGATCTCTAATATTATCTTTTCTTACTACAGGTTGCCGGTGGCCAAACTGAGGTTGGAGGGGTTGCTGCGAGTCATCCAGGACTCGTACTCGTACTCCGCGCACTCCTGGTGCGCTACTGCGCGCACTCCTGGTACGCTGCTGCGCGCCCTCCTGGTGCGCTGCTGCGCGCTCTCCTGGTGCAATGCTGCGCGTACTCCTGGTGCAGCAAAGGAGCTGATGATGGACACAGTGGAGGTAGAAAGAGGAATGGCCGAAGCGGGTTTGTTGTTTGAAATTCTTTGTCGCAGAAACGGACCCTGGTCCTGTGGAAGCTGCTATTGGTAAGAATCAACTCTACTTAAAGATTGATAAATCTACTTCTGATCTCTAATATTATCTTTTCCTACTACAGGTTGCCGGTGGCCAAACTGAGGTTGGAGGGGTTGCTGCGAGACATCCAGAACTTGTACTCGTACTCCGCGCACTCCTGGTGCGCTACTGCGCGCCCTCCTGGTGCGCTGCTGCGCGCCCTCCTGGTGCGCTGCTGCGCGTACTCCTGGTGCAGCAAAGGAGCTGCTGATGGACACAGTGGAGGTAGAAAGAGGAATGGCCGAAGCGGGTTTGTTGTTTGAAATTCATGGTCGCAGAAACGGACCCTGGTCCTATGGAAGCTGCTATTGGTAAGAATCACCTCTACTTAAAGATTGATACATCTTCTTCTGATCTCTAATATTATCATTTCTTACTACAGGTTGCCGGTGGCCAAACTGGTTGGAGGGGTTGCTGCGAGACATCCAGGACTCGTACTCCTGGTGCGCTACTGCGCGCACTCCTGGTGCGCTACTGCGGTCACTCCTGGTACGCTGCTGCGCGCCCTCCTGGTGCGCTGCTGCGCGTACACCTGGTGCAGCAAAGGAGCTGCTGATGGACACAGTGGAGGTAGAAAGAGGAATGGCCGAAGCGGGTTTGTTGTTTGAAATTCTTGGTCGCAGAAACGGACCCTGGTCCTGTGGAAGCTGCTATTGGTAAGAATCACCTCTACTTAAAGATTGATAAATTTACTTCTGATCTCTATTATTATCTTTTCTTACTACAGGTTGCCGGTGGCCAAACTGAGGTTGGAGGGGTTGCTGCGAGACATCCAGAACTTGTATTCGTACTCCGCGCACTCCTGGTGCGCTACTGCGCACACTCCTGGTGCGCTACTGCGCAAACTCCTGGTGCGCTGCTGCAAGCCCTCCTGGTGCGCTGCTGCGCGCCCTCCTGGTGCGCTGCTGCACGTACACCTGGTGCAGCAAAGGAGCTGCAGAAACGGACCCTGGTCCTGTGGAAGCTGCTATTGGTAAGAATCACCTCTACTTAAAGATTGATAAATCTACTTCTGATCTCTAATATTATCTTTTCTTACTACAGGTTGCCGGTGGCCAAACTGAGGTTGGAGGGGTTGCTGCGAGACATCCAGGACTCGTACTCCGCGAACTCCTGGTGCTACTGCCCGCACTCCTGGTGCGCTACTGCGCGAACTCCTGGTGCGCTACTGCGCGCACTCCCGGTGCGCTATTGCGGTCACTCCTGGTGCGCTGCTGCGCGTTCTCCTGGTGCGCTGCTGCGCGCCCTCCTAGTGCGCTGCTGCGAGCCTATCTGGTGCGCTGCTGCGCGCCCTCCTGGTGCGCTGCTGCGCGTACTCCTGGTGCAGCAAAGGAGCTGCTGATGGACACAGTGGAGGTAGAAAGAGGAATGTCCGAAGCGGGTTTGTTTTTGAAATTCTTGGTTGCAGAAACGGACCCTGGTCCTGTGGAAGCTGCTATTGGTAAGAATCACCTCTACTTAAACATTGATAAATCTACTTCTGATCTCTAATATTATCTTTTCTAACTACAGGTTGCCGGTGGCCAAACTGAGGTTGGAGGGGTTGCTGCGAGACATCCAGATTTTGTACTCGTACTCCGCGCACTCCTGGTGCGCTACTGCGCAAAGTCCTGGTGCGCTGCTGCGCGCCCTCCTGGTGCGCTGCTGCGCGTACTCCTGGTGCAGCAAAGGAGCTGCAGAAACGGACCCTGGTCCTGTGGAAGCTGCTATTGGTAAGAATCACCTCTACTTAAAGATTGATAAATCTACTTCTGATCTCTAATATTATCTTTTCTTACTACAGGTTGCCGCCCTCCTGGTGCGCTACTGCGCGCGCTCTCCGTGCGCTGCTGCGCGCACTCCTGGTGCGCTACTGCGCGCACTCCTGGTGCGCTACTGCGCGCACTCCTGGTGCGCTACTGCGCGCACTCCTGGTGCGCTACTGCGCGCACTCCTGGTGCGCTATTGCGCGCACTCCTGGTGCGCTACTGCGCGCACTCCTGGTGCGCTACTGCGCGCACTCCCGGTGCGCTATTGCGGTCACTCCTGGTGCGCTGCTGCGCGTTCTCCTGGTGCGCTGCTGATCTCTAATATTATCTTTTCTTACTACAGGTTGCCGATGGCCAAACTGAGGTTGGAGGGGTTGCTGCGAGACATCCAGGACTCGTACTCCGCGCACTCCTGGTGCTACTGCGCAAACTCCTGGTGCGCTACTGCGCGAACTCCTGGTGCGCTGCTGCGCGCCCTCCTGGTGCGCTACTGCGCGCGCTCCCCGTGCGCTGCTGCGCGCACTCCTGGTGCGCTACTGCGCGCACTCCTGGTGCGCTACTGCGCGCACTCCTGGTGCGCAACTGCGCGCACTCCTGGTACGCTACTGCGCGCACTCCTGGTGCGCTATTGCGGTCACTCCTGGTGCGCTGCTGCGCGTTCTCCTGGTGCGCTGCTGCGCGTTCTCCTGGTGCGCTGCTGCGCGCCCTCCTAGTGCGCTGCTGCGCGCCCTCCTGGTGCGCTGCTGCGCGCCCTCCTGGTGCGCTGCTGCGCGTACACCTGGTGCAGCAAAGGAGCTGCTGATGGACACAGTGGAGGTAGAAAGAGGAATGGCCGAAGCGGGTTTGTTGTTTGAAATTCTTGGTCCCAGAAACGGACCCTGGTCCTGTGGAAGCTGCAATTTGTAAGAATCACCTCTACTTAAAGATTGATAAATCTACTTCTGATCTCTAATATTATCTTTTCTTACTACAGGTTGCCGGTGGCCAAACTGAGGTTGGAGGGGTTGCTGCGAGACATCCAGAACTTGTACTCGTACTCCGCGAACTCCTGGTGCGCTACTGCGCGAAGTCCTGGTGCGCTGCTGCGCGCCCTCCTGGTGCGCTGCTGCGCGTACTCCTGGTGCAGCAAAGGAGCTGCAGAAACGGACGTTGGTCCTGTGGAAGCTGCTATTGGTAAGAATCACCTCTACTTAAAGATTGATAAATCTACTTCTGATCTCTAATATTATCTTTTCTTACTACAGGTTGCCGGTGGCCAAACTGAGGTTGGAGGGGTTGCTGCGAGACATCCAGAACTCGTACTCGTACTCGTACTCCGCGCACTCCTGGTGCGGTACTGCGCGAACTCCTGGTGCGCTGCTTCGCGCCCTCCTGGTGCGCTGCTGCGCGTACTCCTGGTGCAGCAAAGGAGCTGCAGAAACGGACCCTGGTCCTGTGGAAGCTGCTATTGGTAAGAATCACCTCTACTTAAAGATTGATAAATCTACTTCTGATCTCTAATATTATCTTTTCTTACTACAGGTTGCCGGTGGCCAAACTGAGGTTGGAGGGGTTGCTGCGAGACATCCAGAACTCGTACTCGTACTCCGCGCACTCCTGGTGCGGTACTGCGCGAACTCCTGGTGCGCTGCTGCGCGCCCTCCTGGTGCGCTGCTGCGCGTACTCCTGGTGCAGCAAAGAAGCTGCTGAAACGGACCCTGGTCCTGTGGAAGCTGCTATTGGTAAGAATCACCTCTACTTAAAGATTGATAAATCTACTTCTGATCTCTAATATTATCTTTTCTTACTACAGGTTGCCGGTGGCCAAACTGTGGTTGGAGGGGTTGCTGCGAGACATCCAGGACTCGTACTCCGCGCACTCCTGGTGCTACTGCCCGCACTCCTGGTGCGCTACTGCGCGAACTCCTGGTGCGCTGCTGCGCGCCCTCCTGGTGCGCTACTGCGCGCGCTCTCCGTGCGCTGCTGCGCGCACTCCTGGTGCGCTACTGCGCGCACTCCTGGTGCGCTACTGCGCGCACTCCTGGTGCGCTACTGCGCGCACTCCTGGTGCGCTACTGCGCGCACTCCTGGTGCGCTACTGCGCGCACTCCTGGTGCGCTACTGCGCGCACTCCTGGTGCGCTACTGCGCGCACTCCTGGTGCGCTACTGCGCGCACTCCTGGTGCGCTACTGCGCGCACTCCCGGTGCGCTATTGCGGTCACTCCTGGTGCGCTGCTGCGCGTTTTCCTGGTGCGCTGCTGCGCGCCCTCCTAGTGCGCTGCTGCGAGCCTACCTGGTGCGCTGCTGCGCGCCCTCCTGGTGCGCTGCTGCGCGTACTCCTGGTGCAGCAAAGGAGCTGCTGATGGACACAGTGGAGGTAGAAAGAGGAATGTCCGAAGCGGGTTTGTTTTTGAAATTCTTGGTTGCAGAAACGGACCCTGGTCCTGTGGAAGCTGCTATTGGTAAGAATCACCTCTACTTAAACATTGATAAATCTACTTCTGATCTCTAATATTATCTTTTCTAACTACAGGTTGCCGGTGGCCAAACTGAGGTTGGAGGGGTTGCTGCGAGACATCCAGATTTTGTACTCGTACTCCGCGCACTCCTGGTGCGCTACTGCGCAAAGTCCTGGTGCGCTGCTGCGCGCCCTCCTGGTGCGCTGCTGCGCGTACTCCTGGTGCAGCAAAGGAGCTGCAGAAACGGACCCTGGTCCTGTGGAAGCTGCTATTGGTAAGAATCACCTCTACTTAAAGATTGATAAATCTACTTCTGATCTCTAATATTATCTTTTCTTACTACAGGTTGCCGCCCTCCTAGTGCGCTGCTGCGCGCCCTCCTGGTGCGCTGCTGCGCGCCCTCCTGGTGCGCTGCTGCGCGTACACCTGGTGCAGCAAAGGAGCTGCTGATGGACACAGTGGAGGTAGAAAGAGGAATGGCCGATGCGGGTTTGTTGTTTGAAATTCTTGGTCGCAGAAACGGACCCTGGTCCTGTGGAAGCTGCTATTGGTAAGAATCACCTCTACTTAAAGATTGATAAATCTACTTCTGATCTCTAATATTATCTTTTCTTACTACAGGTTGCCGATGGCCAAACTGAGGTTGGAGGGGTTGCTGCGAGACATCCAGGACTCGTACTCCGCGCACTCCTGGTGCTACTGCGCAAACTCCTGGTGCGCTACTGCGCGAACTCCTGGTGCGCTGCTGCGCGCCCTCCTGGTGCGCTACTGCGCGCGCTCCCCGTGCGCTGCTGCGCGCACTCCTGGTGCGCTACTGCGCGCACTCCTGGTGCGCTACTGCGCGCACTCCTGGTGCGCTACTGCGCGCACTCCTGGTGCGCAACTGCGCGCACTCCTGGTACGCTACTGCGCGCACTCCTGGTGCGCTATTGCGCGTTCTCCTGGTGCGCTGCTGCGCGTTCTCCTGGTGCGCTGCTGCGCGCCCTCCTAGTGCGCTGCTGCGCGCCCTCCTGGTGCGCTGCTGCGCGCCCTCCTGGTGCGCTGCTGCGCGTACACCTGGTGCAGCAAAGGAGCTGCTGATGGACACAGTGGAGGTAGAAAGAGGAATGGCCGAAGCGGGTTTGTTGTTTGAAATTCTTGGTCCCAGAAACGGACCCTGGTCCTGTGGAAGCTGCAATTGGTAAGAATCACCTCTACTTAAAGATTGATAAATCTACTTCTGATCTCTAATATTATCTTTTCTTACTACAGGTTGCCGGTGGCCAAACTGAGGTTGGAGGGGTTGCTGCGAGACATCCAGAACTTGTACTCGTACTCCGCGCACTCCTGGTGCGCTACTGCGCGAAGTCCTGGTGCGCTGCTGCGCGCCCTCCTGGTGCGCTGCTGCGCGTACTCCTGGTGCAGCAAAGGAGCTGCAGAAACGGACCCTGGTCCTGTGGAAGCTGCTATTGGTAAGAATCACCTCTACTTAAAGATTGATAAATCTACTTCTGATCTCTAATATTATCTTTTCTTACTACAGGTTGCCGGTGGCCAAACTGAGGTTGGAGGGGTTGCTGCGAGACATCCAGAACTCGTACTCGTACTCGTCCTCCGCGCACTCCTGGTGCGGTACTGCGCGAACTCCTGGTGCGCTGCTGCGCGCCCTCCTGGTGCGCTGCTGCGCGTACTCCTGGTGCAGCAAAGGAGCTGCAGAAACGGACCCTGGTCCTGTGGAAGCTGCTATTGGTAAGAATCACCTCTACTTAAAGATTGATAAATCTACTTCTGATCTCTAATATTATCTTTTCTTACTACAGGTTGCCGGTGGCCAAACTGAGGTTGGAGGGGTTGCTGCGAGACATCCAGAACTCGTACTCGTACTCGTACTCCGCGCACTCCTGGTGCGGTACTGCGCGAACTCCTGGTGCGCTGCTGCGCGCCCTCCTGGTGCGCTGCTGCGCGTACTCCTGGTGCAGCAAAGGAGCTGCAGAAACGGACCCTGGTCCTGTGGAAGCTGCTATTGGTAAGAATCACCTCTACTTAAAGATTGATAAATCTACTTCTGATCTCTAATATTATCTTTTCTTACTACAGGTTGCCGGTGGCCAAACTGTGGTTGGAGGGGTTGCTGCGAGACATCCAGGATTCGTACTCGTACTCCGCGCACTCCTGGTGCGCTACTGCGCGCACTCCTGGTGCGCTCCTGGTGCGCTACTGCGCGCACTCCTGGTGCGCTACTGCGCGAACTCCTGGTGCGTTACTGCGCGAACTCCTGGTGCGCTGCTGCGCGTACTCCTGGTGCAGCAAAGGAGCTGCTGATGGACACAGTGGAGGTAGAAAGAGGAATGGCCGAAGCGGGTTTGTTGTTTGAAATTCTTGGTCGCAGAAACGGACCCTGGTCCTGTGGAAGCTGCTATTGGTAAGAATCACCTCTACTTAATAAATCTACTTCTGATCTCTAATATTATCTTTTCTTACTTCAGGTTGCCGCTGGCCAAACTGAGGTTGGAGGGGCTGCTGCGAGACATCCAGGACTCGTACTCGTACTCCGCGCACTCCTAGTGCGCTACTGCGCGCACTCCTGGTGCGCTACTGCGCGAAGTCCTGGTGCGCTGCTGCGCGCCCTCCTGGTGCGCTGCTGCGCGTACCCCTGGTGCAGCAAAGGAGCTGCAGAAACGGACCCTGGTCCTGTGGAAGCTGCTATTGGTAAGAATCACCTCTACTTAAAGATTGATAAATCTACTTCTGATCTCTAATATTATCTTTTCTTACTACAGGTTGCCGGTGGCCAAACTGTGGTTGGAGGGGTTGCTGCGAGACATCCAGGACTCGTACTCGTACTCCGCGCACTCTTGGTGCGCTACTACGCGCACTCCTGGTGCGCTCCTGGTGCGCTACTGCGCGCACTCCTGGTGCGCTACTGCAGCACTCCTGGTGCGCTGCTGCGCGTACTCCTGGTGCATTAAAGGAGCTGCTGATGGACACAGTGGAGGTAGAATAAGGAATGGCCGAAGCGGGTTTGTTGTTTGAAATTCTTGGTCGCAGAAACGGACCCTGGTCCTGTGGAAGCTGCTATTGGTAAGAATCACCTCTACTTAAAGATTGATAAATCTACTTCTGATCTCTAATATTATCCTTTCCCACTACAGGTTGCCGGTGGCCAAACTGAGGTTGGAGGGGTTGCTGCGAGACATCCAGGACTCGTACTCGTACTCCGCGCACTCCTGGTGCGCTACTGCGCGCACTCCTGGTACGCTGCTGCGCGCCCTCCTGGTGCGCTGCTGCGCGCCCTCCTGGTGCGCTGCTGCGCGCACTCCTGGTACGCTGCTGCGCGCCCTCCTGGTGCGGTGCTGCGCGCACTCCTGGTACGCTGCTGCGCGCCCTCCTGGTGCGCTGCTGCGCGCCCTCCTGGTGCGCTGCTGCGCGAACTCCTGGTGCAGCAAAGGAGCTGCTGATGGACACCGTGGAGGTAGAAAGAGGAATGGCCGAAGCGGGTTTGTTGTTTGAAATTCTTGGTCGCAGAAACGGACCCTGGTCCTGTGGAATCTGCTATTGGTAAGAATCACCTCTACTTAAAGATTGATAAATCTTCTTCTGATCTCTAATATTATCTTTTCTTACTACAGGTTGCCGGTGGCCAAACTGAGGTTGGAGGGGCTGCTGCAAGACATCTAGGACTCGTACTCGTACTCCGCGCACTCCTGGTGCGCTACTGCGCGCCCTCCTGGTGCGCTGCTGCGCTGCTGCGCGCCCTCCTGGTGCGCAGCTGCGCGCCCTCCTGGTGCGCAGCTGCGCGCCCTCCTGGTGCGCAGCTGCGCGCCCTCCTGGTGCGCTGCTGCGCGTACTCCTGGTGCAGCAAAGGAGCTGCTGATGGACACAGTGGAGGTAGAAAGAGGAATGGCCGAAGCGGGTTTGTTGTTTGAAATTCTTGGTCGCAGAAACAGACCCTGGTCCTGTGGAATCTGCTATTGGTAAGAATCACCTCTACTTAAAGATTGATAAATCTTCTTCTGATCTCTAATATTATCTTTTCTTACTACAGGTTGCCGGTGGCCAAACTGAGGTTGGAGGGGTTGCTGCGAGACATCCAGAACTTGTACTCGTACACCGCGCTCTCCTGGTGCGCTACTGCGCGCACTCCTGGTGCACTACTGCGCAAAGTCCTGGTGCGCTACTGCGCGCACTCCTGGTGCGCTGCTGCGCGTACTCCTGGTGCAGCAAAGGAGCTGCTGATGGACACAGTGGAGGTAGAAAGAGGAATGGCCGAAGCGGGTTTGTTGTTTGAAATTCTTGGTCGCAGAAACGGACCCTGGTCCTGTGGAAGCTGCTATTGGTAAGAATCACCTCTACTTAAAGATTGATAAATCTTCTTCTGATCTCTAATATTATCTTTTCTTACTACAGGTTGCCGGTGGCCAAACTGAGGTTGGAGGGGTTGCTGCGAGACATCCAGAACTTGTACTCGTACACCGCGCTCTCCTGGTGCGCTACTGCGCGCACTCCTGGTGCACTACTGCGCAAAGTCCTGGTGCGCTACTGCGCGCACTCCTGGTGCGCTGCTGCGCGTACTCCTGGTGCAGCAAAGGAGCTGCTGATGGACACAGTGGAGGTAGAAAGAGGAATGGCCGAAGCGGGTTTGTTGTTTGAAATTCTTGGTCGCAGAAACGGACCCTGGTCCTGTGGAAGCTGCTATTGGTAAGAATCACCTCTACTTAAAGATTGATAAATCTACTTCTGATCTCTAATATTATCCTTTCCTACTACAGGTTGCCGGTGGCCAAACTGAGGTTGGAGGGGTTGCTGCGAGACATCCAGGACTCATACTCGTACTCCACGCACTCCTGACGCGCTACTGCGCGCACTCCTGGTGCGCTACTGCGCGAACTCCTGGTACGCTACTGCGCGCACTACTGGTGCGCTACTGCGCGAACTCTTGGTGCGCTACTGCGCGCACTCCTGGTGCGCTACTGCGCGCACTCCTGGTGCGCTTCTGCGGTCACTCCTGGTAAGCTGCTGCGCGCCCTCCTGGTGCGCTGCTGCGCGCTCTCCTGGTGCGCTGCTGCGCGCCCTCCTGGTGCGCTGCTGCGCGCCCTCCTGGTGCAGCAAAGGAGCTGCTGATGGACACAGTGGAGGTAGAAAGAGGAATGGCCGAAGCGGGTTTGTTGTTTGAAATTCTTGGTCGCAGAAACGGACCCTGGTCCTGTGGAAGCTGCTATTGGTAAGAATCACCTCTACTTAAAGATTGATATATCTACTTCTGATCTCTAATATTATCTTTTCTTACTACAGGTTGCCGGTGGCCAAACTGAGGTTGGAGGGGTTGCTGCGAGACATCCAGAACTCGTACTCGTACTCCGCGCACTCCTGGTGCGCTACTGCGCGAACTTCTGGTGCGCTGCTGCGCGCCCACCTGGTGCGCTGCTGCGCGTACTCCTGGTGCAGCAAAGGAGCTGCTGATGGACACAGTGGAGGTAGAAAGAAGAATGTCCGAAGCGGGTTTGTTGTTTGAAATTCTTGGTTGCAGAAACGGACCCTGGTCCTGTGGAAGCTGCTATTGGTAAGAACCACCTCTACTTAAAGATTGATAAAACTACTTCTGATCTCTAATATTATCTTTTCTTACTACAGGTTGCCGGTGGCCAAACTGAGGTTGGAGGAGTTGCTGCGAGACATCCAGAACTTGTACTCGTACTCCGCGCACTCCTGGTGCGCTACTGCGCGAAGTCCTGGTGCGCTGCTGCGCGCCCTCCTGGTGCGCTGCTGCGCGTACTCCTGGTGCAGCAAAGGAGCTGCAGAAACGGACCCTGGTCCTGTGGAAGCTGCTATTGGTAAGAATCACCTCTACTTAAAGATTGATAAATCTACTTCTGATCTCTAATATTATCTTTTCTTACTACAGGTTGCCGGTGGCCAAACTGAGGTTGGAGGGGTTGCTGCGAGACATCCAGAACTCGTACTCGTACTCCGCGCACTCCTGGTGCGCTACTGCGCGAACTCCTGGTGCGCTGCTGCGCGCCCTCCTGGTGCGCTGCTGCGCGTACTCCTGGTGCAGCAAAGGAGCTGCAGAAACGGACCCTGGTCCTGTGGAAGCTGCTATTGGTAAGAATCACCTCTACTTAAAGATTGATAAATCTACTTCTGATCTCTAATATTATCTTTTTTTACTACAGGTTGCCGGTGGCCAAACTGTGGTTGGAGGGGTTGCTGCGAGACATCCAGGACTCGTACTCGTACTCCGCGCACTCCTGGTGCGCTACTGCGCGCACTCCTGGTGCGCTCCTGGTGCGCTACTGCGCGCACTCCTGGTGCGCTACTGCGCGAACTCCTGGTGCGCTACTGCGCGAACTCCTGGTGCGCTGCTGCGCGTACTCCTGGTGCAGCAAAGGAGCTGCTGATGGACACAGTGGAGGTAGAAAGAAGAATGTCCGAAGCGGGTTTGTTGTTTGAAATTCTTGGTTGCAGAAACGGACCCTGGTCCTGTGGAAGCTGCTATTGGTAAGAATCACCTCTACTTAAAGATTGATAAAACTACTTCTGATCTCTAATATTATCTTTTCTTACTACAGGTTGCCGGTGGCCAAACTGAGGTTGGAGGGGTTGCTGCGAGACATCCAGAACTCGTACTCGTACTCGTACTCCGCGCACTCCTGGTGCGGTACTGCGCGAACTCCTGGTGCGCTGCTGCGCGCCCTCCTGGTGCGCTGCTGCGCGCCCTCCTGGTGCGCTGCTGCGCGCCCTCCTGGTGCGCTGCTGCGCGCCCTCCTGGTGCGCTGCTGCGCGTACTCCTGGTGCAGCAAAGGAGCTGCAGAAACGGACCCTGGTCCTGTGGAAGCTGCTATTGGTAAGAATCATCTCTACTTAAAGATTGATAAATCTACTTCTGATCTCTAATATTATCTTTTCTTACTACAGGTTGCCGGTGGCCAAACTGAGGTTGGAGGGGTTGCTGCGAGACATCCAGAACTCGTACTCGTACTCCGCGCACTCCTGGTGCGCTACTGCGCGAACTCCTGGTGCGCTGCTGCGCGCCCTCCTGGTGCGCTGCTGCGCGTACTCCTGGTGCAGCAAAGGAGCTGCAGAAACGGACCCTGGTCCTGTGGAAGCTGCTATTGGTAAGAATCACCTCTACTTAAAGATTGATAAATCTACTTCTGATCTCTAATATTATCTTTTTTTACTACAGGTTGCCGGTGGCCAAACTGTGGTTGGAGGGGTTGCTGCGAGACATCCAGGACTCGTACTCGTACTCCGCGCACTCCTGGTGCGCTACTGCGCGCACTCCTGGTGCGCTCCTGGTGCGCTACTGCGCGCACTCCTGGTGCGCTACCGCGCGAACTCCTGGTGCGCTACTGCGCGAACTCCTGGTGCGCTGCTGCGCGTACTCCTGGTGCAGCAAAGGAGCTGCTGATGGACACAGTGGAGGTAGAAAGAGGAATGGCCGAAGCGGGTTTGTTGTTTGAAATTCTTGGTCGCAGAAACGGACCCTGGTCCTGAGGAAGCTGCTATTGGTAAGAATCACCTCTACTTAAAGATTGATAAATCTACTTCTGATCTCTAATATTATCTTTTCTTACTTCAGGTTGCCGGTGGCCAAACTGAGGTTGGAGGGGCTGCTGCGAGACATCCAGGACTCGTACTCGTACTCCGCGCACTCCTGGTGCGCTACTGCGCGCACTCCTGGTGCGCTACTGCGCGAAGTCTTGGTGCGCTGCTGCGCGCCCTCCTGGTGCGCTGCTGCGCGTACTCCTGGTGCAGCAAAGGAGCTGCAGAAACGGACCCTGGTCCTGTGGAAGCTGCTATTGGTAAGAATCACCTCTACTTAAAGATTGATAAATCTACTTCTGATCTCTAATATTATCTTTTCTTACTGCAGATTGCCGGTGGCCAAACTGAGGTTGGAGGGGTTGCTGCGAGACATCCAGAACTTGTACTCGTACTCCGCGCACTCCTGGTGCGCTACTGCGCGCACTCCTGGTGCGCTACTGCGCGCACTCCTGGTGCGCTACTTTGCGAACTCCTGGTGCGTTGCTGCAAGCCCTCCTGGTGCGTTGCTGCAAGCCCTCCTGGTGCGCTGCTGCACGTACTCCTGGTGCGCTGCTGCACGTACTCCTGGTGCAGCAAAGGAGCTGCAGAAACGGACCCTGGTCCTGTGGAAGCTGCTATTGGTAAGAATCAACTCTACTTAAAGATTGATAAATCTACTTCTGATCTCTAATATTATCCTTTCCTACTACAGGTTGCCGGTGGCCAAACTGAGGTTGTAGGGGTTGCTGCGAGACATCCAGGACTCGTACTCGTACTCCGCGCACTCCTGGTGTGCTACTGCGCGCACTCCTGGTACGCTGCTGCGCGCCCTCCTGGTGCGCTGCTGCGCGCCCTCCTGGTGCGCTGCTGCGCGTACTCCTGGTGCAGCAAAGGAGCTGCTGATGGACACAGTGGAGGTAGAAAGAGGAATGGCCGAAGCGGGTTTGTTGTTTGAAATTCTTGGTCGCAGAAACGGACCCTGGTCCTGTGGAAGCTGCTATTGGTAAGAATCACCTCTACTTAAAGATTGATAAATCTACTTCTGATCTCTAATATTATCTTTTCTTACTGCAGGTTGCCGGTGGCCAAACTGAGGTTGGAGGGGTTGCTGCGAGACATCCAGAACTTGTACTCGTACTCCGCGCACTCCTGGTGCGCTACTGCGCGCACTCCTGGTGCGCTACTGCGCGCACTCCTGGTGCGCTACTGCGCGCACTCCTGGTGCGCTACTGCGCGCACTCCTGGTGCGCTACTGCGCGCACTCCTGGTGCGCTACTTTGCGAACTCCTGGTGCGTTGCTGCAAGCTCTCCTGGTGCGCTGCTGCACGTACTCCTGGTGCGCTGCTGCACGTTCTCCTGGTGCAGCAAAGGAGCTGCAGAAACGGACCCTGGTCCTGTGGAAGCTGCTATTGGTAAGAATCACCTCTACATAAAGATTGATAAATCTACTTCTGATCTCTAATATTATCTTTTCTTACTACAGGTTGCCGGTGGCCAAACTGAGGTTGGAGGGGTTGCTGCGAGACATCCAGGACTCGTACTCAGCGCACTCCTGGTGCGCTGCTGCGCGCCCTCCTGTTGCGCTGCTGCGCGCCCTCCTGGTGCGCTGCTGCGCATACTCCTAGTGCAGCAAAGGAGCTGCAGAAACGGACCCTGGTCCTGTGGAAGCTGCTATTGGTAAGAATCACCTCTACTTAAAGATTGATAAATCTACTTCTGATCTCTAATATTATCTTTTCTTACTACAAGGTTGCCGGTGGCCAAACTGTGGTTGGAGGGGTTGCTGCGAGACATCCAGGACTCGTACTCGTACTCCGCGCACTCCTGGTGCGCTACTGCGCGCACTCCTGGTGCGCTCCTGGTGCGCTACTGCGCGCACTCCTGGTGCGCTACTGCGCGCTTTCCTGGTGCGCTACTGCGCGAACTCTTGGTGCGCTGCTGCGCGTACTCCTGGTGCAGCAAAGGAGCTGCTGAGGGACACAGTGGAGGTAGAAAGAGGAATGGCCGAAGCGGGTTTGTTGTTTGAAATTCTTGGTCGCAGAAACGGACCCTGGTCCTGTGGAAGCTGCTATTGGTAAGAATCACCTCTACTTAAAGATTGATAAATCTACTTCTGATCTCTAATATTATCCTTTCCTACTACAGGTTGCCGGTGGCCAAACTGAGGTTGGAGGGGTTGCTGCGAGACATCCAGGACTCGTACTCGTACTCCGCGCACTCCTGGTGCGCTACTGCGCGAAGTCCTGATGCGCTGCTGCGCGCCCTCCTGGTGCGCTGCTGCGCGTACTCCTTGTGCAGCAAAGGAGCTGCAGAAGAAGTCCTTGGTAATTAAACCAAATAATGAGTCTGATTATTTAAGTGGTTTAATATTTAGTTTATTTTAAGTTTTTTTTTTTTTTTTTTTTAACTTGAACGGGTTTGCATTTGACCATAGTTTACCTGATAGCAAGTAAGGCTATGGCCTAAGATGGAGCGTGCTTACCCGATAAGAACCGATTCACTCTCGCTTTGAAGATCGAGTTAAATGACAATAACAATAAAAAAATAGTAATTAAATATGTTTGTACTACTCTGCCCAAAAGGTGATGGACAATATGTATAATGCCCGGTCAACTTGATTATTTGAATAATTATTATCAAATTGCACTCTCATATTGCGCATTTTTCATAATGACCGGGCACTATGTAAACTGCCCAATTTATCACTTGGTCCATAACAGATACATATCTTTACCTGAAAAACCCCAGGTGATTTCTGTCCAGTCACCTAGTGAGTATATCTGAAAAAATCTAGATAAGTTTTACCCAATTTCACTCGCAAAAGGCGTAGATTTTCCCATGATTTGTTACTTTGCTTCATCACGGCTATGTTTTATTTTACTTTCCCGTCATGTACCATGCGTGAGGATACCTTTGTACATAGACGATAAAGGGAGACTCCTAAATATAAAAACGTCATACCAATATCACGGAGGAAGTATTTTGTGAGTATGTAAAGTGTGTTTGTTCAAGCTCCAACTCATGTTAACCTTAATGTCTAAACTGGTAAAAATCATCAAACTAAATATACTTTATTGTACACCAAAATAAAAGATTCACATTCTTTTGACTGGCCTGTTAGCTTAGTTGGTACTGGCTCTGCCTTCTAATCTGAGGGTGGCGGGTTCGATTCCCGCGTAACACAAATAATTATGCATTTTAAAAATTTATAATTACTTGTGTTGAGTCTGGTCGTTTGTATGTATATTAAGTATGTATTTACAAAAGAAAAGTATATAAGTATTATATCCGTTACCTAGTACCCACGACACAAGCGTTTGCTTAGTGTGGGGCTAGATGGCGCTGTGTGCAATGTCCCGGAATATTTATTTATTTATTTACATAAAAAAATGTAATCAGGGACGTTGTGCGACCTTATCATTAAAGTGATCCCTTCCAGGTATCTGCCATATTATGTCAAGATCTTGAGGAAACATTTTACGAGTATGTACTTAACTATAAAAAGTTATTACATACATAAAATAAACAAAGATTTTTAGAATACAGATTATAGGTATGGAGAAAGCAGGAGTCATTTCGCATTATAAGAAGTCTTGGAACAACAATTTGACAGACCTGGGCTTTTACATTTAGAAGATATAAGCTATACATACCGTTTTATGAACGATGTGTCTTTGACTGACCAATCAGCACTAAACTTACCACGTGTTCATGGCGCCGGACCAATCAGGATTACTTACACAGAGCAAATATTTTTATTTGACAAATGTTTACCGGATTTTATTATTTTAGTTAGGGTCTAGTGTGTATGATATCTTTGGATATACGAATACCTACAATATACTACCGGGTATATTAGACCGACCGTTAGAAGCGTTAGAAAAACCTCTCTTGGACGTAATTAGGGTTAGGTTAAATAGAGAGCAAAATGTTTTTACTATTCCAAGTGAGAAATGGATAGCTAACAAGTAATACTTAGTTTGTGTTCAAGTGTCCACTTGAATAACGACTCCTTAACACAATTAGTGGAAAAAATAGCTGTATGTGTTTAATGTTTAGGAGTGGGAATGTTACTTATCCTTGTTATTAAGTTTGAATTTATTATCGTTTTGCTAACTTATTTTATGAATATCTAATGAGAGTGGCCAACTCTGGTGCCGAGAGTTTAACAAGCCGTCCTAAAGGCCTATGACATGGCTTCACGACTGCGGAACTAGACATACAGCCGGGACCTACAATTTAACGTGTCATCCGGCCTACGGCAGCGCCCAAAATGTAATGCCACTCTTCATGAATATGAATAAAAGCTAGTGCCTGTGAAAAATAGTAGCGAACCCTAACGTCAAGTGTTTTATCTCAACGGCCGAAACCGGAGGCATCCACTGTTTGCCTATAAAAGTCTATCAAAGATAAAGAATCTTTATTGATAATGTAAAGTTGTAACATACATATGTAGGTATAGGTTTAAGTACTAATATCATAGAAAGCTACACAAATTACAATATTTCGTCAAATTAAATTTATAACATTTAGTTTTAATAAAATTTTAGAAGTTACAATGTCTAGTTTTATTAATAAAATAATGAATTTTTTTGTTAAACAAATCATGTCAAATATCAGTGAATAGTTTTACATATATGTAAACATATAGAAAAAATTCACTACATTTACCGTCTGCTTTGGTAATTATGTATAATTACCGGTCATTATACATAATTACCGATTATCCACATTTACCGTAACATATATTTTATATCCCGTGTAATGTCACCGACATTTGCTCTACATCCTACGGTTGCCTCGACGAGATTGCTTTTCAAATAAGTCGCCATATATGTATATATGTACTTGTTTTTCATGTGTCTCTCTTGTTATTGTTTTTTGTTGAGTGTCCAATAAAGCGATAATCTATCTATGTATTTATCAAATTAGCCGGCTACATGCAGTTTTCCCCATTAATCTGGTAAAAAGACTAGTCAATGTGCTTATTACTATCCATGGTCTATTCTATCTCCGTAGCAAAACTTATAAAGCGGTTTAGTCTTGAGTTCAATAATCCCGCTAAAAATGTAAGGCAAATACTATTAAAGTGACGTCATTTAATTAAATGACGTCACTTTAATAGTTGACCATAAATTAAATAAAAAAGAAACGACATGCCCCTGACGCCTGATTCCTAAATACACTCTATAAAGAAATATTTGCCTTAATTTTCCACCGAATTCTTATACTTACAGCCAATTCGAGAACAGTTAAAATGGCTGCCTCAAAACTCGAGACGTGGCAAATAAATGAGGGCAGTGTTCGCAGAAAATGCTTAGTGCTTTTTGCTCGAGTTACTTATTTTTATGAATGGACCTATCAATTTAAATTTACAAGTTTTTCATTTGGAGACGTTGGTCGTATAATATTGCTTCCACTGTCATTTGTTGTTATAATTTATTATTTATTTATTGTATACTAGTTGACGCCCGCGGCTTCGCTCGCAATGTTTTAACATAAAAAGCTAGCGTATTAGGTACACTTCTAAGACCGTATACTACCTAAATAACAAATATCATGAACATCTGTTCTCCCGTTTTTGCGTTATAAGCGTTTAAATAAACAGAAAATAGATAAAAAAAACTTCTGAAACGTATTCTGTTATAGATTAAAAGTATACCCAAACTTTTTTTTCGAATATCTTTTATGTTCAGATGTTTTACCTTCTTCTGCTTTTTATATGTAACAGATAGATAGATTGGTACAAAAATGCTTAGAAAATATATATACCTACTACGAAAGTCAAATTGTTACCTGTATTTCATCAAACGATCAAAATGTACTAAACCCAAATCTACCCGTTTTTAAGTGTTGTTATCTCTATTTCAAAACTTTTAAATGATCAAGATGTAGGGACTAATCCCAAGTCTAACCGATTTTCAAATCAAGGAGATAAGTCTACTTAATTGAGTATAGAAAACTCTAATTTAATTAATTTCCGTCATTCCGTCGTAAGACTGTATTTTTTTCTCAAACAAAGGATAAAAATAACTCGTCAAATAATCAAGAATGGTCCAAACTCAACCTTTTAAGCGACGCCGTTTCCACGAAAATTTTACTGAATAAAGCGTGATTTAATTTTAAGTGTTGCAAATAAACTAGAGAGTTTGCTTTGACCTATTTTCAAGGAAACGACCTTAAAAGAGGTTTATAAATAATCTGAAGCGTTATAAAGTAATAGATGCTCAAGGACAAACTGTTGTACAAAGTTAAGTGGTAAGTAAAAAAAAATTAAGAAGAGATAATTTCTTAGTAGGTATATTGCTAAAATAATTCTGTTTCTTTTATTCGTTCACGCGGAATTTTTGCGCCTTCAGCATGTATTAGGTACCTACTTATTATTTACTAAGTGTATATACATATATTATTATAGAGAGAGAGAGAGAGAAGACAATTTTTTCCATAGGTATTCCTTTATAGTCTGTTTTTTTCTTAAGATGGTGTTAAATTAATAAAAATGCTGTATTTTTTTTGGAATGTGTATTACCGTACATTTGTAAATTAACAAAATTGGCCGTATCGACATTTGCTTCATTTTGGTAATCGCGTACAAAAACCTGAGCGTAGATAACAATTATGTGTTTATTTATGAATAGGGTGTTAAGAGGAACGCGGTACATTCTATCAAACGTATCTTGTAAGTATCATACGACTGCCATCGATTAGAAACTAATAGATAGGAAAAAGTCAAGCAAGTTGGTACTTACCTTTTTAAATCTCTCTCTAGCTTTAGTTTTGAACGAAATAAGACGTAAAAAGGTTAACTGTTACACAATTTTGGATATAGTACGTTTTGATTGCTTCAAAAACCTCTCGGTAGAGCAAAAATTGTTTATTCTTTAATGAATGGCGAACGCAACATATATTATGTTGATAGATGTAACCAAGTGTGTATATAAACCAACATTTTTATATAAGAACGCTTAATACGAAAATCTATGTATTTATTGCAGTCAGTAGGTACTCTACTCTGGTATCAATATCTATTATGCTACTCTTTGTATACGTCCTTTGTTTGTTTGCCTGCCTTCTTGTACGTGCGTGACGTCACAGCCAGCCCCAACGGAAGACCAGCGCTGGTTGCTTCCATACAACCAGCATTATGCTGAGTTGGGGCTGTGTTGTGGCAGATTTTGTATTTTTATGTTTTTATTCCTGTGTTTTTTTAAAATCTGTCACAATAAATGTTTTCTTTCTTTCTTTTTTTCAATTTTGTGGGGAATATGCTCATACATTTTGTGACGATGGCTATTCTATTAATTTAGGGGTTTTATTCATAACTCCATGGTTGACACCTACATGTAGTCGTTGATTAAAGCATGATTGGACCGTGGTAGCTCTGTTATATAATCCTACTACATACATTATACGGTAATACTAATTTCTATGAATATTAGATTACTATTCCGTTAATGGATGACTGACACTGACCTCCATTACTGGTACGCGTAATGGAGGTCAGTGATGACTGACCAATGGTTATTGAGGGTTGATTTAAATTTACAAAAATATTCATTAGAGGGATCCATATTCCGTAAATTAAAATACCCGAGTAAGTTCGTATCAGACTGGCCAACTCTAGTGTCGAGAGATTTGAAACCACCCTGGGGCCTATGGCGTAATGATTGCCGTACTATAATAAACAGCCAGGACATATAATTTCACGTCTTATTCGACCCACGAAAGCGCCCTAAATAGAAAATGCACTTTTTGGACACCCATCCAAAGATTGACCTCGTCGACAGTAGCTTAACATTGGTATTCACAAGCGAATCTTTTCGCTAGCTGAGCTACGGGCGCTATATGCTTCTGAAATCATTAAAATTCATATCTTTTAACAGCTCCTAATGTAATATATGGGTACGTAAAAAAACTAAAAAAATAAAATGACTTAACAAGTACCCGTACGCTGTAAAAAATCAACTCAATTTATTTTTGCATATTTCTGAACCACATCTATAACTTTGACCTCACATTGACCTGCGAAAAGTGTCGAATAAACTGATAATTCAACCTGAAAGGTGCACCGTGCAACTATCTCAACTGCAGAGGTGTTACTACGAGCTCTCGTTTCAACTGTTGTAGTAACTGATAAGTAGTAGGTAATTATTTGGTAGGTACTACGATAGTTCTAGGGAAAAAAACGGAAAACGAGACAGCAACAAATATGACAAGGGTGCTAACTAAACTGTAAGCCACACGTTTGAAAATATTGGTGGCGCCACTTGTTCAGATTTTGCCCTATTACACTGTTATGATCACTAAAATCTTAGACTTTATTCAGCAGGGTGTTTTTACAAATTCGGAACGCTTCCGCTCGGAAACGAAACGCCAATCAAAGACGTCAAAACTGACTTATTTTAACCAATAACAGTCATCCACCAATCATAGAAGTTACAAGGAGTTCTACTATTGGCGTTTCGTTTCCGAGCGGAAACGTTCCGAATTTATGAAAAACAAACTCTGCTTGTCTGTATATTTAAACCATAGTCAACAATATTTTATTTATGTATTAGCTTACAAGTTAGAGGAGTATCTATAGTTAATTTCACACCGTGCTGCAATCGAATACTTGCATTATAAAAACCATGATGGTTATAATCATGGTTGCCCCTTCAGGTGGGCGCTAGCTAAGCGATTTCAGGAACGACTTCTTGTTCCATTATTCCTTATGAGATTCAGTAATGTTGCACGCCGCGTAACAAATATCTGGCTGGGAAGCATATGTAGAATAAACGCTCGAATATAGTGTGACTACGTTAATACAAGTTTTTTTTTATAAACTGAAGAATACTTAGCCAAAACTCGTGTGCAGATGGCAATCGATAATTATGACCAAGGATGTGTTGTAAGAACTAATTCACTCTAGCTTTGAGATTATTTTAATGCCATTTTTATAAAGATTTTCAAGGGTCAATCAACAAGTTGATTCTGCTAATTTTAAAAAGTTAAGGTTCAAAACGACAAGAAAAAACAGTGAAGAGCCTTGAAAAAAAAAACAGAAAACTATCAGGTAAGAATGTTAAAAATAAAAGCTGTTATAGCTCGTCTTAGCCATTTTTGAAATTTTACATGCAGGACTCTAAACAATTTATCTTTTGTAACACTAATACCTGAAAGAGATCACTTAAGGTGATAAGGCCACCCACTTGTACATATATTTATAGTTTAAGTCCCTTTGATGTTGTTCATTTATTTAGGTGTGCAATAAAAATATATTGAATTGAAATACCTACAGTTTTTACCATTTACAAATGTACGGCGGTCCACAATTTTTAAATTAAAACCTATAATATAATATATTGCGTAAGCTCTGTACATCTCAATTTATATCCAACAAAGACATTAGACAAATTGCGGCCAAGTGCAAACCCATTTAGTTAAAAATATCTTACTCATTGCGATTGGCATACAATACACATTTATTCATACTAGTGGACGCTATCGGCTTCGCTCGCATTATTTCAGGATAAAAGTAGTAGATGTCACCGGCGAACTTCCATAATGAAGATGGCACCCGATGGTGATGATGATATGTCACTCCCAAGACCGCATAGGTACTACCGAGATACCAAAAATCATTGTAATTCATTAGGCCGTTTTTGCGTGATGAGCGTTTAAATAAACTGTCAAAAATTATAAAAACTGCTGACATAATATGTCAGCAGTTTTTATAATTTTTATAATTGAAATCGATAATAAAACATATTATGTTTTATTATCGATTTCAAGTATACCCATACACTTTTTTTTCTAATATGTTCTATTAACAGATTTTTGACCCTCTTCAGCTTCATTATATGTATAGAAGATAGATCATTTAACACTTCAGCTATTACTCCTAGTCTAACTGTATCTGCCAAAGTGCAAAGACATAGACAGTATACATCACAAATGAAACTTGCCTGGTATGCAAGCATAGAATACGCAGAAGTCTCTAACTACAAAACTTACGCCGTCTTCAGCAGATGTCGCTGCCAACGCGCTGGAATTTGAATTTAGAATCCTGCTTCAAATGAGGGTAGGTGGCAGGTATTGGGAAATTCTATTCAAAGTTTGAAACCAAGAAATAATTAAACCAACAAACTTTTAAGGTCATGTTTATTTGTACTGATATTACTTAGTAGTGGTTTAATTATTAAACTTAGTACAAGTGTTTCGTAGTTGTGCTCTAGTGATGATTAAAAAGGTCTATTGCGAAATTCGTTCATACGTTCATTGACAATTTCTACGTATTTACATAGGTTGGTGACAAATGTGGATGAAATCACTATTTTTGGAGGCACGTAATTACGAAAAATCTGGAAATAAGGAATCAATCAATTAGATCTTGCCTTCTGCTACTTGTGCCTGTGTGGATGTTATCATGTTTCAATGGCCAAAAGGATGGATGCAATTTGGTATAGCCATAAAATTGTTATTAGCTTTTTATGTGCGTATGTAGCATTTTTACCATTATGTTTTGTTTACCGCAAAATACTCATTTCACCTAATCGCAATATATTTAAATAAACAATGAAAATATTTCAATTTATTGCACATCATTAATTTTGTAAGTATGGCTAAAACAAAAAGCAGAAGATAATCCAGTTGTTGCCAACAAAACAACATCCGTGTTCGGATGTCGGCTGCGAACAATAAGTTCCCGACACCTCTTAATCCTATCGACAAACGATTCTATCTCTGGCCTCTAACCAAAACAATACATATTTCAACCTAAACAAACATTATTTTCGATCAATCACATACAACAATTATTGCGAGCGATGAAAACACCAAAGAAAAGCTCAAAGACCACCGAAAGAACCACAGACAATGTAATACATTCTACTAGCTGTCAAGATTCTACCTCATCTTTGCAGATTTTCGCGCCAGTTTCTGTCGTGCTACTGGCAGCTTCGGACGTGTGAGGTCACTTCGGGAAACCTCCCGCTAATTTTCGCATTTCGAACGCTTGCCAAATTCATTTCTTTTCCAACAGTTGGGAATTTTTAAAGTTTAGTGCGTTATAGTGCGATTTGTGGATTGGAGTTTTGACCGAAAAAGTTTCGTTGTGATTGTGTTTTGTTTCTGTGTGTGCTGTGGAAACTTGAAGAAGTACTTAGATTGAGAAAGTTAAATGCGTGGTAAGTACATTATGATTTTGCAACTTATAGTTCATTTTATATTTGAAACATTCATTTATTTTACTAAAAAGAATGCAGCTAGTGTGTGCCAAACACAGAAATCTGTTTATTTAGATTTCCGTGGTGCCAGAACTGGCAGTTTCATTGTTGAAACTTTTTCTAACAATATTCTTATGAAAGGGAGTTAAAAAGTATGAATGTGATTATTCTGTCACTATTTTCTTATTAGGAAATATTATTTCTTTCTATTTTCTTTATTATTTCGTAGATTACAACGTTGCTTAACATCAGGCAAGTTGTAGCCAAGCGTGAGCCTATCTAATGTAAAAAAGGAGCCTGTGTGTGATTATAAATAGAAACTTAATGTCTTTGGCTCAAATTACAGGCAGGTATAAATTTACGCTTACTTGCCTAACCTAACCAAATAGCACAATAACATCAATTAGTTTAGAAATTTATTTTCAAATTCATTCAGGGAGTAAATAAATAGGATTTTGAAAAATAATTTACATAAATCAAATTATATTTAGCCATGAGGTAACTTCCTGTATTATTAAATAAGTAAAATAATTAAAATTTTGCAATATATCTTGCTAAGATCAATAGGGATGATACACCAAGTTTGCAATAAATAATGTAGGTTGGTTTGTTTGTCTTTGATCTCATTGTTTTAAACGATTTATAAACCTTTTCGAAGTGATTTTATCCAAACCAATGGCTATTTAATTTATGGCTTCCAACACACAGCTTTCGTTTTATGGTTGATAAATGTGTTTTTGACGCCCTCAGATTTACGCCATTTTCCCTTACCGACCTTTTTTATGACCACAAAGTGAAGAGTGATGTCATGAAATGTGAATTTAAAATATTGGACGAAGCCACCGAACATCTATACATATAATAAAGCGAAAGAGGGTCAAAAGTCTGTTAATTGATTTTTTTTTGGATATAGATTCTTTTATAGCCCAAAAACAAAATTCAATACCAGATATATACATACAATTGTTAGCAAAACACGATCCAATAATAAAATTGATAGAACTTTTGTCTGTTTATTCAATCGCGCATCACGCAAAAGCGGCCGAATGGATCATCACGAATTGTAGGTAGTATGAGGTCCTAGGAGTGACAAACGAGTGTTCGAAATAGATAGATAAACTCTTTATTGTAACACACATTTACAAAAAAAAGACAAACAGAAACACAAAAGGCTTAAAAAAAAATAGTGCCACAACTGGCGGCCTTATTGCTAATAGCGATTTCTTCCAGGCAACCGTAGGATGGACAGGAGTCAAAAGAAATATATAGGATGGGTGTTCAAAAAGAGAAAATATATACAAATAATAAAATATTCAATAATATATATATATATATATATATAATTAATAAATAATGCGAATAATGCGAGCATAGCCGCGGTCGTCCGCTAGTATAATAAAATGTAGCAGTAGCTTATACGTAGCCTTTTACGACTTTGGGTTCTTCCTGTTGATTTAAAATTTTAATGCGAACAGCGTATGCCCGCGGCCAGCGATGTATATAAAAATAAAATTGGGACCCTATTCTACCTACGTAACTAAAATTACGTTCATCCGTCGCTTAGATGATGTATAATCGAGGACCGAACATCAATAATCTAGTAAACTAATAGACTCAATTTCGCAAATGAAGTTTTTTTTAAATATGTGCAAAAATTTTATGGCGTAGGACATTTATTGAAACAATTAACTACCTAACTTAAATGAATATGTTTGTAATGCACAAATATATAATAGATAAACTCGTAGATGTAGATATATAAGTTTAACATTGATGCTCGCTGGTAAGCTTATCACAGTTAGTATTACTACTTTAGTTTGTGTATGGAACTAATTAGTAGGTAACAAATACCAGAATTCTCCCCACCAACCCATTAGATTATTGTAGCACTATCGAAAAACATAAAAAACACAAAATACCTAACTATTTGGCTCGTGTTGACCTCCAATAGAATAACATACTCGTAACCATAACCGATATTGTACCCAATCCAGGAAAATTGGACAAACATCATCTGCTGTTATCACTTCTATGTTTATTCTTGTCTAATATAAGAATGTGAACATGTTACCAGTGAAAATGTTTTTTTATATAAATAAACTAGCTGTGCCTGTGACTTCGTCCACGTGGATTAGTTATTTTTGGCTTCATATTTATTTTTGTTACAACCTCATCAGCTTTATAAATTATAGCTGTTACCCACGACTTGAACCTTTTTTGCAGCGCACGCAACGGAAGCCCTGAAAGATGAATAATTTTCCCCGTTTTTTCCACATTTTCCATTGTTTCTTCGCTTCTATTAGGTGCAGCGTGATGTTATATAGCCTAAAGCTTTTCTCGATAAATGGTCTATTCAACAGAAAAAGAATTTTACAATTCGCACAAGTAGTTCCTGAGATTAGCGCGTTCCAACAAACAAACAAACTTTTCAGCTTTATAATATTAGTATAGATAAATATTTCAGGACTTACCACAGCGCCATCTAGCCCCATACTAAGCTTACGTAAAAAATATAACTTTACTTGAGTACTTACATACTTACAACAATTATGAAAGAAAAACAACAAAAAGCTATATAAACACTTAGTACATATTAAAATAGACACTTGGATAATCTTTTGTAAAGCCTAAAAACGATGTTTTTTTTCCAAGGGTGCCTGTTGTAATTAAATCTATACTTTACGGCCTCTTTTTAGCTGTTGAATAGTGAGTGAAACGGAAGGAGTAATTAATTTAAAAAGTTTTATTTTGTGTTTACTATTTCATTTATATTATAAGCCTACTAGCGGACCCGACTAGACTTCGTCCTGTCTGTTGACTCTTTTACTCATTAGTTAGTTAGAAAACGTTTGTATGAGAAAAAGAAAAGGGCGGTTTTTAGGGATTTCCCGGTATTTTTTCGAATTTTTCTCGCCGTAAAAACCATCCTTGAACTTCAACGAATATAAAAAAAAAAAATTGGCCAAATCGGTCCAGGCGTTGTTGAGTTATGCGCTTACCAACACATTTTGCGATTCATTTTTAAATATAAGAAAGAAAAAAGATTAAAAAAATCTAATAGCAAAAGTATCTAAGTATTGAATTCATATTTATTTGTGACGGCCATTTTGATATAACAGTGCCGCTAGATAAATAAAACTTAAATTTGTATCATACTAAATATCATGTTCAATTAAAAATAAACAAATGTTCTTGGACATTGCACACAGCGCCATCTAGCCCCACACTAAGCAAACGCTTGTGTCGTGGGTACTAGATAACGGATATAATATTTATATACTTTTCTTTTGTAAATACATAATTATTATACATACAAACGACCAACCAACCAACCAATCGGACCAATTGGTCCGATAACTGAAATTTGCCTAATCCAGGAAAATTGCGAACATCATGTACAGTTATTGCTTATGTTTATATATATTTTCTAATCTATGAAAGTAAAGCCACCACTTGATGACTAGTGGGATATAGGTTGCTGACATAGCATGAATTTTTTAAATACACAAGCTTTGTAAGTATGTTTTTTTTGATAAAAAACATTAATTAGTAAGTGTCAATCAAGCTTGTTTTTATGCAAACTGTTGTATTTATAGTAAATTTCAGAAACTTTCATCGTAAGAAATTGTTTAACTTTAGTATGGGAAGTATTCATAATTCATATATGGCCACTGGTATGTGTTAACGAACGCTGTAATCAGTAAAATAAAAGTACAATTTAAATCAATTTGTAGCTAGCGCTTAAATAGATATATAATATAGACTTGATGTCTTTTAAAATCATCATCATCATCAGCCTGTTATGGAACACTGCTGAGTATAGGCCTCTTTTCTTGTACGCTTCTCGTCCCGGTCCAGCGCAGATTGAATCTCTGCGGTTATTCTAATGTCGCCAACCCACCATATTGGTGGGCGATTCTATTCATTTAAAATAGCTGCCAAAATTAGCCACAATCCAGCAATATTTGACGACATGGAAAATTAATTTGTCACGCAAATGCCACTGGATTCAAAAAGAATTCCGAGCCCGTCGAGATTTCTCGAATATCGTTCGCAAAAAAGCTTTTAGAAATTCGAGATATTAATATCGTCTCCGATGGATGAATGTCAAATCATTCCGCTACAAGGCCTCGGGATTGTAATATAAATATTTTAGGCAACTATTGTAACGGGACAAATGGAGGGATAATTTGATAATAATAATAAGGAAGACGCAAGAGCTAAGTACCTAAGCTCCAAGGTGGAAGTGTTAAAGGGCATAATGCCGCTAGTACCGCTCAGAGAACGCGCAGCACACCTCTCTACACCCTAAGCCACTCACATCAATGTTGCCCTTCCGGTGCCATCTTAGGCTGCCTTTTGTGGAGGGCCCATTTAGTGAGTGGCAAGTCATCACCCGCTATAATTTTTATGAATGAGGCGTAACTGGCGGGTGCCGTTCCTCGTACAATAAGACCAGTTTAATTAAGTCAATGAACAACTCAACACAATAGCCTGTAACATCAATACCATGTCTGCAATAGTAATTTTATATACCTAACATCCTCTTTCTGTAATTTTGTACTTAATTTTAAGTATAGTATTGTAAAAGGCCTCTCAGTGTTGGCTACGTCCCCACTGATGCCTTAAACATACCGGGCGTAAGGCCCGAGAGTCTGTGAAGGAATTAAAGATAATAATAATATGTCTTTATTGCACACCAACATGAAAGAATTACATGAAAGGATAAATTTATGATGACGTACATATGGGCGGCCTTATCGCCTTAAGCGATTTCTTCCAGGCAACCTTTGGATGGACACCTAAAATTGATATTATTAAAATACAAAAAATGACATAAAAAAATCGACTAAACGGAGGATGTATGTAAGTTATCTAATTATATCTGTTAACTAAGTAAGTTTTAAACACACACGTAATATTCATGACGCTCTAACAGCTGAACCGGTTTGTAATAAATATTTTTAAATATATTGTACCTTGTTGTATTATATTTATTTGCTGTGATAAAAAAATGTTGTAAGTCTAGATTATGGATAAATAGACAATATCTATATATAAAACTCAAAGGTGACTGACTGACTGATTGACTGACTGATATAGTGATCTATCAACGCACAGCCCAAACCACTTGACGGATTGGGCTGAAATTTGGAATGAAGGTAGATGTTATAAGGTAGGCATCCACTAAGAAAGGATTTTTGGAAATGTCACTTTTGAAGGGGTGAAATAGGGGATGCAAGTTTTACTTCTTAATGCAAGCGAAGCCGCGAGCACCCACTAGTTATAATATATGTTTTTTTTATGTTGGCTTACAGCATGCTCTGGGAAAACTTTTAGTGCTGTGTGCAAGTGAACAATAGATTAGATTAACACATACTCCAGTTTTTACCTTTATGCGTATCTCGAACTAATTTCATTGGCATTTTCGTTTGTAATATAAATCGTCATAATAAAGCTAGGTGCGTATATGACATTGTCATGTACTCGCCCACGCGGACGCAGCCGCGTGCGTAGGCTTGTTAATTAATACGAGCACGCGATGACTCAGCAAATGAGTTGTATGCAGCGACATAGGACATGAAGGGACTGGTAATACATTTCCAGCAAAGTTCTTAAGTCAACAAAGCTTTTTTTAAGTCTTTTATTCATTTATACAGGGTTTTAATTAAATGTCAACCTTGTAACATGGGTCAACAAAGCTTTTTTACATAATCGAAACGGTCGGGTCTTATCAATACATTTCTTTTAAAAATAAGTCAACACAATCAATATACAGACAAATTTTCTTATATACCGTGTCATAAAACAGCCAGGCTTTACGTGTTATATGAATTACATATATTATGAACCTATATGTCACTATTTGACCACAAAGGCGGGCTTTGATAGTTGCAGAGGTATTCGCATGTCATAACGAATATTAGGAAATCGCTAATCATACTAGGTTATATCCCTGCCAGATTGGTTGCCTGAAAGAGATCGCTTTTAGCGATAAGGCCGGCAATTAAGACGCTAATTTTAATTCATATGCTCTTTTTTGTATTGTTCTATGTGTGGTGTTTTAATAAATCATTCATCTATCTATCACACACGTATACCGGCATTTAATCTCATACAGGCATTCCAGGTGAATTTTAGCTCAGTTCATTTGAAATTGAGCTATGCATCACGCACTCCCAAAAGGCAGGCCATTTCTGTTCTATGTCGACTGTTGTAGGTACACAATTAATATTAGAGTTAGGTACAATAAACTCGTTACTTTACTAATTTCTATTGAAATTGAGACAAAACTGCCTGGGTTTGTTAGTTATAGGCTATTTTAGTTCGATTTCTATTTCGATATATTATGTTGAATGATCTATTAAAACGGGACAGTGAGAATTATATTTGTATAGGTGTTGCTAATTAAAAGTAATATTTGATGATTTGTATTGTGTTGTTAATTTTAAGCTCCGAACTTCAATATGTAGATGGAACCGATGATGATGAATATTTTGTGCTAAATCAACAACGACCCACTATTAAATTATAAAATTATACATACATACTATATGTATAACAGAAAATATGCAATTTTTTAGTTAGCGACGTAAGAAAATATCATTCTTGTGAGAAAAGTAATATTACCTGACGGCCAAATAATACGAAAATATACGACCTTTCGGACTATTTGAAAAATTTCGATAGCACAGTTGGCGATGGCTACTTTTAGATTATGCCCTGTAGGGGGTAAATCCGAAGGGCGCTGCTAGTAGATACATATATAAGTAATATAAAGCTAAAAATTATCTAAACTTACTTTAGAATATCCCAGATTTGTCACACGCAGATGCAAGCAAGGTCCCATTAGAAGTACAACGTCAGTCAATGTCGCTTGCACCAGCTCAACACATCCAGTTGTAATTAACTATGGTTTTTAATTCAATTTTTAATGTAAGAATGAGAATACTGCCTTATAATACTATTTTTTGATCCGGTTTGCGTTTTAAGAGTAAGAAAATTACTTGTTTTTCGATCACAAAATACGAAGACTCTATTTTCTCTTTATGTACTTATAATTCGCGGCTCAAATGGCTAAACCGTTTTCATTTTTGATATGCAGGTATAAGTAAATCCTGGATTAATACATACGCTTCTTTTATCTTGGGCGGCCACCACTATATGATTTCCCAATCTTCGCCAATGAGTACAATCTACGGGGGAGTCACGATCCTTAGTAATGAGTAACAGGATGCGAGGAGGAGGAACTTTATCTTGGGTTATAACGAGTAGCACTTGTACCTATATACTTACGACTGCAAGCAGGGTCCCATTAGAAGTAGGTACATGTTTAATGTATCTATTTAAATATATAAAATTCAAAGGTGACTGACTGACTGACTGACATCAATTAACGCATAGCCCAAACCATTGGACGGATCGGGCTGAAATTTGGCAGGCAGGTAGATGTTATGACGCAGGCATCTGTTAAGAAAGGATTTTTGGAAATACCACATTTATAGGGGTGAAAAAGGGGGTGCAAGTTTTACTTCTTAATGCGAGCGAAGCACCCGCTAGTATATCTATACTAATATTATAAAGCTGAAGAGTTAGTTTGTTTGTTTGAACGCGCTAATCTCAGGAATTTCTGGTGCGAATTGAAAAAATATTTTTGTGTTGGATAGACCATTTATTGAGGAAGGCTTTACGCTATATAACATCACGCTGCAACTAATAGGAGCGAAGAAACAATAGAAAATGTGGAAAAAAACGTGGAAAATTATTCATCTTTGAGGGCTTCCGTTGCGTGCGCTGAGAAAACGGTTCAAGATATCAAAAAAATGTGTATGGAAGAATTATTCCTCTTAAAATGATCTAACAAAATGTCCGCAACAGTATATGTCATTTAATCTTTTAAGGTTAACTCACTGGAACCGTTTTTATGGTAATAACTATTCCACGCGGACGAAGTCGCGCGCACCAGCTAGTTATAATATTATATAACGTCAGCTACGAACAAGTGGTACGTCAGTCACTGTCGCCAGCAGCTGACTCTTTACAGCCAGTTGTAATTAACATTTACTCACTCAAATTGGAAAGCATATCTACCTAATTTAAATTGATTTTCTCTCAAGATATTAGTAATTTGGTTATTTAAGTTTCAGCCGATAGGTGGTTATTTTAACGCATTGATAACTTGTAACTACCAACATCCTAATTGTTTGTTTTTGTGGAACATAATGATCGCATAAGGTGAAATAGTCAATATTGGAATTTGTTCTGGTTCAAAACCAGTTTTGAATGTGTATTTGGCTTATATATGAACTCATTCTGTTATGTGTACCGTTATAAATAAATAAATATTTTTTTTTTTTTTAAATATGTATTTCTCAATATAATTAATGCAACGGGTTAACAACCAGTGTACGTTACTAGAAATCTAGTAGGCCACACATATTAAATCTATTCATTATGAATGTTGAAGTAATAAAAAAATCCTTTCGGTTCTTATCGGGTAAGCACGCTTCATCTTAGGCCATAGTCTTTGCTTTTTATTAGGTAAGCTATGGCCAAGTGCAAACCCGTTTAAGTTATAAAAAAGTAAACGCTTTTTATGTTTATATTGATTTTGAGTTTTTGTTTTAAAGTTACGGTGATCCAAATGTAAGCAAACAAAATTAACAAATGAAATATTGAGGATTTGTGCTCAAGACCTATTTAGTTAAAAATAAAATCTGAATCCTTGTATAACTTTGTATCCGGTAGATTAAAACACCTTTAAACAACTCACATCTACAAATGGGTTCATACGCGAATATGTTTGTTTGTTTAGGCTACAAAACTAGAGTAATAAATTAAAATAATAATGTACCTAGTTTGTAAAGTTCGTGTTGTGTCACTCATAGCATGAATAAACGTCTTTATGAATACAAATATGTAGTAACTAGTGGGTGCTCGCGGCTTCACTCGCATTAAGATGTAAAACTTGCATACCCTATTTCACCCCTTTAAAAGTGGCATTTTAAAAATCCTTTCTAAGCGGATGCTTACGTCATAACATCTACCTGCATGCCAAATTTCAGCCCGATCCGTCCTGTGGTTTGGGCTGTGCATTGATAGATCACTATTTATTTATGGCATTTTTTTTAGATAATAATAGATAGATCACTACGAGTATGTCAGTCAGTCACCTTTTAGTTTTATATATTTAGATATAGATTTTAAAGGCTTTTCTATACATATACTTAATAAAAATCATATACATGTAAATCAAATCCATAACTGATACGTTTTAGCAGTTTTTTAGAATTTTCATTTGTTTGTCTGTTTATTTAAACGATAATACGCAAAAACGGCTTAACGGATCATGGTTGGTAGTATGAGTTCTTAGATGTGTTATAGGCTACTTTTAAACTCAAAGTAATGCGAGCGAAACCGCGAGCGTCCATTTGTTAACAATAAGCGCAGATGCATCGTAACACCAATATTATCGGCCCATACTCTACATAGATATCATCTCTCCTCGACGGAACTCTGTCAATGATAACGATGATAACATAAAACTATGCACTAATGAATTTATTTATTTATTTCCTCCACATCTGGAAAACTTTATAGCATTAAATTTACATAAATAAAGTTTACCTACACGTCGAACGTAAACTGATTTGTGTAAACATTCCCTCTTCAGATAGTTTAGGTTTAAATTAAACGTGTAGTATTTTAAAGATGTAAATAGTATTAGGTTGAGAATTCCGGAATAAATTAGTTGCCTAGTCATCATTGTGTAAATGTAGAAGTTGGGATAGCGCTGAAATTCGGCCTCGTAACTTTTGAGGTCAATTTTTTTCTAGTTTTTTCTCAAACAATAGAACATAATCGCCAATAAAACTTGAACACGTATTTTTTCTCTTCTAGTTCTTTGATTTGTTATAGATTGTTTTTTATGATCTCAGTAGAAAATTGGTCTAGAAACGACGTTCTGCCCATTTTCCCGTCTAACCACATAAAGGTTCAACTTCAAAACAATTGAAATATTATGTAGGTCTGACCAAGATAGATTATCTCACTTAACTTATCAATTAATTCGACAATTATTTTAAATTACCCTTAATACCTGCATTTACTCCTAAATTAATACAATTAATTAAAACAAAGACGTACCTGAATACGCAAGAAATAATTTCGTAAAGCATCCGACATGAATATCATAAATTAGCAACATAAAGCTGGCTCATAAAATGAATCACCAAAATGGCGTCGTGCTGATGCTCACGCACAACTTTATTAAACACAAATATACTACCATTATACAGCCCTAAGGATGTGACATACTGATATAAGTATCGTATGCTACATATGTGAATGTTGCAAAAGCATCTTCATACTATTTTATTATAATCCTGGTTTTCTTATCGAATGAGATAAAGTTTCATTTATTTGCAAGATGTAGTTGTGTTATATGATGGTAGGTGATATAAAATCAAATATTAGTTTCATACATCTCAAACATTACTGGTGTGCAAATTAGACAATATAAAAACTAAACTTGAGTTGACCGCTGATCTATTTCACGCGATAAGAGGAAGATCGCATAAGTTCTATTGGAAAGATACATCGCAGTAAGCACCCAGACCTGCCAAACCTGTAACAAGACTATATCACCAGTGTAACCAAATCCTTACCAACCTCTAGAAAGTGCTTGCCTCAGCCGAAGACCCTCGATAAATAAGAGATATGTGATGTTTTGGTGTTGTACCTCCGCAATAACTTTGTTTCTTAACGACGGCAGACACTTATAACACAGGTTGTAGGTATTGTAACTCTGATGGTTCTAGGTTAGGTATACGGGTACAATTTAACTGGGACATGACACATTTAATAGTAAGTAATACGTTGAAATACTAATAATATAGAACTTACAAGAATACTACCCCGTGACTAAGAGGACCCAAATGTTCGTTCGCGATTTTCAGCAACAGACGAAATCCGTCCTTCGATGGAGGGATGATCTCAAAGATAAAAAGTGGCATTTATATCTTAGTGCATTTGAGGGTCGGATATTGTACATTCCTGCTTCCTCTGTCCTCCTTAACTTTAAAACAAAATGTCATGTTGTCTAGGACAATTTAAGCATAGATTTTTATTTTCAACTTTGTTTTGAGTTGTATGAAAAGTATTTACAAATACACGTGTATGCTTAGAAATATGAAAGTCAAACGCCGCCGTTTGACTTTCAAGTTTTTGCTGCGGTCAATCACATCTACGTTTATACCTATATGCCTATACTTGGGTACTACTTCAGAGCACATTTAGTCATCAAATAAAAGAACGAAAATCTAGAGCGATGCCTGAAAAGAAGAGACCCCTTCAATGTGCAAAGAAAAAGGAAACTCGAGGCAGATGACTAACAACAACAGACGAAAAGCTTAGTACACAGAGATGGAGTGAGAACTACTAAAACTAGTTAGCATATTGGTATTGGGGTGTAAAAAGTAGGCTATAGTTTGTAACATAATCTATATAATATCTAAACATACATATAATTAAGCTGAAGAGAGTCCAAAGTCAGAACACTGAAGATATTTGAATCAGTTTGGAGATACTTAGAATTGATAACAGAACATGTTCCAACAATTTACTTATAGTTTTTTTCTGTTTCTCTGTTTGTCTGTTAATTAAAACGCTCATCACTCAAAAACAGCTGAACGGATCGTCATGATTTTGGTATGTAGGCAGTATGAGATCCCGGAAGTGCGAGCGAAGTTGCGGGCGTCCTCTAGCGATATACGATATGATAAGCATAAAATATATTGTAGAATAAAATATTTTTTTTCTAAACGTGCTTAAAATTTAGATCACGTTGTTGATACATTACGCAGGCTGCAAGTAATGCAAACTATTTGTTTCAACTATTAATAATAGCACACGGAGACTGTTTACTATCGTGTGGTTCTTCTCCCCCTTTGAAAGTAAATAATCAAAGTTCTCCCCTTTTAAAACTTAAAAATGTTTTTGTAGTTCTATGATTAGCTAATAATGCTAATACACAATGAAACATTTAATCACACTGATATTACGAGTATTATGGCGAAAGTATTTATTAATTACTAGCTGCTCTGCCCGGCTTCGCACGGTTACACGTTACATACTTAAAAACCGTCCACTTAAAACACTATCTGTTAAAAAAAAAACATATCAATCCCGTTGCGTAGTTTTGGAGATCGAAGAATGTAAGGGCTGCCCGCACACCGCCTGTATGTTATATTATAATATTTTTTTTTGCTTCAAATTTTTCTCGCCGTAAAAACCATCCTTGAACTTCAACGAACATTTAAAAAAAGAATTGGCCGAATCGGTCCAGGCGTCGTTGAGTTATGCGCTTACCAACACATTTTGCGATTCATTTTTGTATATAAAAAGATTTGAGTAAGTTAAGTAATTATTTGTAAGTGAGTGTGTATGTTTGCTGTTTTGTCACGCTTCAACTGAACCAATTTTAATAAAGTTTGGTATGGAGTTAGATTAGATCCTGGAATAACACATATGTAGCTTTAGCTAGCTTTTTATCCCGAATTTATACGGGCAGCACTGCAGGGCGTTGCTAGTTCTACACAAATACTTAAGTAAGGAAGTGAAAATTATTGCATAATTTTCTTCTGAAACTATAAACTAAGTTGTCCCTAGATTCTTCCCTGGCCCCTCGTGACTCGAGTGTCTGGATGAATGAAATGTCTCCCATTCATTTCTCAAGTGAAAAAAACTGGGATGGCTTCTAGGGCTGGCCACTCATGTCGACACACTTACGGGATTTGTATTCTAGTAAAATTAATTAAAAGGACTAGGCAATATGGCAGGATATTATTATTACTTATATTATTTTTGATAAACTCTCGACACTAGAGTTGGCCACTCTAATTCGGTAAGAAGAACGACCATAAATTAATACATGTTTATTGTTTTGGTTTAGTATTGTGGATATGCAAACAATGCTCAAATTCCTGTTGTTAATACTAATTCTTCTAATAAACTACAGTTTAACATTCTACAATTTTGATTGATTTTTATACATACATGAATTTTGTGTAAATTGTTAGTACACAGTTTTTTTTATAAGTAATTTATTAATAAATGTCAATTTACAGGTCAAAATAGGATATAAATTTGTACAATTTTGTATTTTGATTAAAAAAGTCATCTACTGAGTACTTATATTGTTTTGTTCAAGAGTAACAATTGAGATACGAATCAATTATTATAATGAAAATTTACTCACAAAATAAGCTGATTTCCTTCAATTGACCCTCAAATTTCTTACATCATTCTTTCATGATGGGTTAGCCCTATTATCTAAGTCCGACCGATTTATTTTATTTTGAGCTCTAGCTTAGTATGACGACTAGTGATGTAGATTTAAGAGGTATTCAGACTCAATCTGAAATATTTTACACGCTTCGCCATCTAATATCTAGCAAGACTATGTTGACCTGTTGCATGCGATCACCAATGTGAAGCAAAGGTCGACGCTGTCAGTCCTTGGATGGGTGACCAAAAAGTGGCATTCCATTTTGGGTGCTTACGTGGGTCGGATGACACGTTGAATAATGTAAGTCCCGGCTGTTTGTCTAGTACGGCAGTCGCTAAGCCATGTCAGAGGCCCTCGGGCGGCTTGATTAACTCTCGACACCAGAGTTGGCCAGTCTTATTCGATAAGAAGAAAATCATATTAAGCACCTTTTTATAAAAAAAATATGCTTACCTACGGTTTTTTGAAGTCAATTACATAACATTTGAAACCATTTATTGGATTGAATTTTTTCATAGTAAGAAACACAAACATCTCACAACAAGCCAAATTCAGGTAATGAATTAACTTCCATGAATTCATCTTTTTTGGTTTTTAAATCGTATCAATATTACATACCTCAAAGGTATATCTAGTAGGTATGTAAATATAAAAAAGCTGAAATATTTTTCATAATCATTACTAGCCCGTGTTCACTCATTGCTGAGTATAGGCCTACTCTCCAACGTAAATAAAAAAAAAAAACGTATACACATAAACATATAAAATAACATACGCTACACACAACTATAGTTACAAACACTATATTATAGCGAGCGTTAAAGTTAGCAAACATACCATCAAACGCGAAATATGAAAGAAGAAAGAAAGAAGTATTTATTAAGATCATAAATATTACAAAATAAATAAATAATTATTATCATCATGTAACACTATGATTTCTTGTCATAATTGTTTTTACATACATTTAATTCTTATAAAAATATTTAGGTAAGATTGTATCATATTATACCTTTATAATAAAAGAATAATCACAGTATGAATAATATATAATGAGTAGAAAGCTATGTAGGTATCTACCTTCTAGTAACGAGTATACCTACCCATCACTTACCAATCACAAGTTGCCCACGTATTTCTAAAGTACGTGTTTGTGAGTTGGAGAATCATCAAGAACCCTTAATGGTTTCAATAGATCTAACATTTACAAACTATCGTCGAGCCTAACGAGCAGATATACTTTTTATAGATGTGGCAAGCCATAGGAATTATCTAGAATAATAGAATCAGCATTTTTAAAATATTAATTATAATTTACTTTATTTACACAAAAAACCTTAGCCTAGTATATAAACATCATTTGTAATTAAAGAAAATAGGGTCAGACAGGGAATATCAAAATAGGTAGGTAAATGATGTTGACTGTGATCCCCACACTAGGTTACCCTGTGTCGTGGGAATCATGCTATTCGAGAAGGAATCTAAACATAAATGATGGGAGCTATCATATAAATAGGATCTATTATATTTTTACCAAATATACTTACCTATTCTAATGAGTAATTTATCCAGTACTACTTAAGTTGATTATTATAAACTTTGTTAAAAAGACAGTGCTGCTGTAACTCATATCTCAATAGGTTTAGGTTCAACATTTAAATGTTACTAAAAGTGTGATAGAAGCTTGTTTTTGAGATGCCCAGTAAATTTCTTCGTGGTTTGGTTTTTGAGAAGCCCCTAAAAATTGTGTGGGAGTAGCCAAATGTCAGTTCTAGCATTACATTCCCGAAGACCCAAAGTTCCCGGAAAATTATCGTATTCGAGAGGGTCGTATGTCGAGTTTGCTTTCTGTGGAAACGTCTGCAACTTTTCTACTGATTCCTAATAAAGTATTTACTACTTGTGAACATACAAATACACGTGTCAGGTAAATTATTGTTGTTGGGAATGTTTGTGCAGATTCGAAGGGCAGTTGGTAGAGAATAGAATGGAGTTCTGGGTCTTGTTTTTTTAAGATATTCTATGTGACAGTGGTATGAAGTTTTGTGTCTTGTTTTTTTTAAGATATTCTATGTGAAAGTGTTACGAAGTTTTGTCTTATTTTTTAAGATATTCTATGTGACAGTGTTACGAAGTTTTGTGTCTTGTTTTTTTAAGATATTCTCTGTGACAGTGTTACGAAGTTTTGTGTCTTGTTTTTTTAAGATATTCTATGTGACAGTGGTATGAAGTTTTGTGTGTTGTTTTTTTAGGATATATCTATCAATGTATTTGATTGTGTTTTAGAGTCAGCTGTTATTATGTATTATATATTGTTTCTTATAAACATAATATAACAGCGGTGCCCCGCGGTGTTATTCGCGGCCGGGATAAGTAGCCTATGTGTAATAGTCTGAGCCTATATGTTAATTCAAGATCTAATTTACTAACGTTTTAGTATGAAGAAGTATAAGTATTAGTGTGATGTTAAAGTGACTAATTTATGTTTTGTCGATTTTAAATTATCTCTTACCACTAATTGCCTACTTTAAAACAATTTTAAATGAGATAAAGCTCGTTACTGTTTTCAAACAATATAATTTGGTATTAAATAAAACTCACTATTTAAATCCTCTCCAAAAAACGTTCAATTCACCGGAAATTTAAGTTGACTCTTGAAAACATTCGGACACTAGTTACAACTGTCAAGCGTTAAATTTTTCGAGCATTTAAAATAAAACGTCGCTTCGTTTAATTTTCCAGAATTTTCCTGAAAGTGTCCAGAATTTTCCAGAAAATATCCAGAACTTGCAATGCAAGCTAGAGAGACGGGCATTTACTTTTTCACTTCATCTTCGAAGTAATTCAGTTATGCGCCATTTTCTTTTGTTCTTCTATTCTTTCTTACTAGTCGCGCTGCATTTCGTTTTGTTACGATGAGATATTAATTGTATTTACACGGCAAAATGTCTCAGGTGTGATAAATAAATGATAATAATATTTATCTACACTAATGTTGTAACATTCTACTTAAGTTTCCAATACTTGACTTATAATTACTACTGTTATAGCACAGACAACAAAACACTTAATTTAAGCAATTTCACATGATGGTATAATATCCACATCGATATCGTAATAGCTCATTATAACATCAATAAAGCGCGACCAACCTGATTGCAGGGCCAATCAGGTTGATCGCGCTTTATAGATGGTTAGATTTTAATGGCGGCAAAATCACTGTGACAATACACGTACGCGTGAATTTAATGTTTTGCAATGTGTTTTGTTTTTTAAATACAAATTAAAAGTTAAAAATGGATAGCGACGATGATATTTGTACGCCTCCGAATATTCTAGAATTGGCAACAAAAGTAACTCACAATCTTTTGCCAAAAAATCTAGAAAATTATATGAACAAATTAACTATTGTCAGCTTTTACTCTTGTTGTTTGATTAATTGCATTAGTGAAGATAAAGTAGTGTATGCAACTGCATATAACACGGGTATTAAAACACGAGTGTGAGTTTATGAAACGAGCGCAGCGAGTTTCATAATAGTAACGAGTGTATTCTTCAACTTAACTTCATTGTATGACAGTTGCATAAACTACTATTTACATACATTGTTATTCACATAAAAACTAGCAAACCCCGCGAACTCCGTTTCGCCACCTTGGATGGCTTAGTTTTATCTTTTTTTTCCTTTTTTTATAAACCTCACGGAGCCTGAGACCTTTCCAACGAATGCAAAACCGTGGAAATCGGTTCGTGCATTCTGGAGTTATAGGGTCAGGAAGGAAAACCCGACTTATTTTTATATATTAGATTAATGTGTTTGTAGCATATGCTATACATATGTATAATATTACTACGTAGCTAGAGCATGGTTACCTACTAAAACAAAATGCCGTCGTACTATTTTTTTAACAATATCTAGATATATAATACTCAAAGGTGACTGACAGACTGACGCACATCCCAAACCACTGGACGGATCGGGCTAAAATTTGGAATGAAGGTAGATGTTATGACGTAGGCATCCGCTAAGAAAGGATTTTTGGAAATGCCACTTTTAAAGGAGTGAAATAGGATATGCAAGTTTTATATCTTAATGCGAGCAAAGCCGCGAGCACTCACTAGTTTCTAATAAAGCATTGATTAAAACGACATTGTAATAGTTTATTACTTTTTTTATTTTAAAAATCTTAACATCTTTTTAAGCCAATAAGTACAGTGAGCAATTTTACACCTTACTGTAAATTCAGTTAATTCAAAATTCTTTTAACAATTTGATCCTTGTCTAGAAAGCTAGGATAAAAAACTTTTAACCCTTAGCTTCAGAACAAAAGACTTATCTCTATTTTTATGCTTTTGCGGTGTCATCAAACCATATTCTATTAATTAAAATCCCAACCAAACACTAAAAACAAACTGCTATTTAAATAATCCGAATAAACTGTATTCAGAAATGTTCGTATCAAATTATCAATTTTGTATAACTTTCTAGACAGAGTTTAGCAAAGATTTCATACTATTTAGACAACTCATTTATAACAAATAGGAGTGGAACAGACTAAATGCCAAACATTTCCCGTCATAGGTCAGATATAGTAAATCGGTAAACTATGGCGAAGTGAAAACCCGTTTCAATCAAAGAAAACACAGACATTGTGTCACTTTTAGCGAAAATTTTGGATGGTATTACTTTATTATACATATGTATTCATTTCACTTAAATAGCTGAGCACAACTCCATGATATATGCTTGATTTTTAATGTATAATTCAGTAAACCATGAACTGATCTTTGTGCAAAAAAAATGTGTATGTAGAACCATAAGATAATATTCTAACATATGTGTTATTTGCTTAAGTACCAATTTACTATTAATTTACTACTAACATAAGCATCCAATGAATTTGATTCCAACCAATTTGATATATAAGTAAGTCTTCAGTTTTTTTAAACATACTGAATAATAAAGAGGTAACCTGTTAATTAGAAGCATGTGGCTTTAGTTGTCTATGGAATTTGCCAAAGTTTGGGCGGTAATGCTTATTCTACGATTGATAATGTAAAATGATAGCGTTTACTTTTAGGCGAGCTTTCGAAAGCTTTCAGTTGATCTTTTGCGGTTTAGAATAAGTTTGAAGTTAGAATCTCTAATATTTACCGCCCTAATTATAATTACTAATCAATGATCAAACAATTATTTAAACACAATGATTGGTCTTTTTTTAATCTATACTAATATTATTATGAAGTTGAAGAGTTTGTTTATTTGTTTGTTTGTTTGAACGCGCTAGTCTCAAGAAATACTGGAGCGATTTAAAAAAATCTTTTTGTGTTGAATAGACCATTTATCGAGAAAGGCTTTAGGCTATATAACATCAAGCTGCAACTAATAGGAGCGAAGAAACCATGGAAAATGTGGAAAAAACGGGGACAATTATTCATCTTTGAGGGCTTCCGTTACGTGCGCTGAGAAAACGGTTCAAAATTCAAGGAATTAATGGCAAATATATCTATACCACGCAGACGAAGTCGCAGGCACAGCTAGTTATCTATAGTTTTGTCGAGTGAAGAAAGAGACACTATTTAAACAGTTTTTTGTTAAAATTTTTACTACTTAATTGATCCAGATATCAGTAGATAACATAAATAGCAGATAATATTAGAATTAAGAAAATATTGCGAACAGTTCTATGTATGTTAAATAATTAATATATGGAATTACTATTTAAATCATCGATATTTTAAGACTTGCACTAAGAGTACAACCGCAGGGAATAGCTAGCTTTCTTTTATAAACTTTCTAATATTCCGGGCATAAACGCACATTACAGTTTTACTTAAAAATATAACTATTTGTCAATAAAAACATACATTTCTTGTCACAGAAGATTCTTAATTCATTCATCGTTAACTAGTAATATCATTCTCAAAGCGCAGAAAGTTTCTGAAACAAAAGTTATGTAAAATATTTCACAAAAGAATATGTTTTATTTGTTATGTGGCATTTAGCCAAACTGCGGTGACCGGTACAAGACTCCCGGAAGAGATTTACGTATTGTAGTTTAAAAATAAATGTCCGTTAGGTTAGTTACCTATAACGACAAATATGATGAAGAAAAGTAATTATTGTTGAGGAAAAGTTTAGAACAAAATAGTCATCAGGAAATCATGACGTGATTGGAAATACCTAAGAACTAATGTTTTTTTTTTAACTTGAACGGGTTTGCACTTGAACATAGTTTACCTGATAGATAGATAGATAGATAGATAAACTCTTTATTGTAACACACATTGACAAAAAAAGACAAACAGAAACACACAAGACTTAAAAAAAAATATAGTGCCACAACTGGCGGCCTTATCGCTAATAGCGATTTCTTCCAGGCTTCTTCTTGATAGCAAGTAAGGCTATGTATGTTAAACCTAATAAGAAATCATAATGCCATTCGTTCATTTCAGTTTGAAAAATGTATTGTGTATCGCTGGAATTACATATATATTTTATTTTATACAATGTACAATTACATATATTTAATATACAATTAATTACTATCTATAAAATTACTAAATGTATGTAGCGGAATCTTGGCCTCGTCCAAAATTACATATATTAGACCACAACATATGGTGAAAGTTTCAAAAACCCGTCACATAATATACCAGCTTTTGCCCGCGGTCTCCCACGCATTTTTATAAATATAAACCATCCTCTTAATTCATTCTATCTATTTAAAAAAATGCATCAAAATCCATTGTGTACTTTCATAGATCTAAGCATATATACTATACATACATTGGTAGAGACTGACGCAGGAAGTGACTTTGCTTTATACTATGAAGTGATAACTTGGTTGCGCAGTGCCAAAGTGATGATATTTCGTCCGCTTTATTTGAGAGCCAATTTCATTACCAATGAAGGTAATAATATGCATTCTTTACCTTGAACTACCTTATGTTGTGTGAGCATCGATTCAGATGACTTGGGGCAAATGCCTGACTCATGTACATTTTGCGTATACAGTGTGATACATAAATGACATGAACAAAACAAGAACAAAAAAACATCTGGGCAAGAACATTACAGCGCAGGACAGGGAGTATTGGTGTAAGAGGGAGGAGGTCTATACCCTGCAGTGGGTCCCATTAGGCTGATGATGATGATGATGATGATGACATAAAACAACACAAATTTTCTCTTTGTAGCTTTAATAATCATAAAACCATAACACTTGTTTTAACAATTAGTTACATAGTATGAAATCCGGATGTTTACAGCTTCATTCATTCACATCATTACCTTCTTAATTGAGGCGTAAAATAGTATCTTACGGATAGTTACATTTGAAAAGAAGAGGGTTTTTTGTTTTAGTCTAATAACTTTGTTTGTGAAGATGGAGTAGATCAAAAGATGCATTAAGCATTAGCATGAAATTATAAATTCCGAGACATTTTAAACCGCTCGCTCGATGTCAGCGGCGCGCGAGCGTTCTTGTGTGTTCGGACGTGCTCGCGCCCTTGAGCGGTCTCATCAAAGTATTCTTTTTTGTTTTAGCGAATGTATACATATCTATTATTCTGTAGGTTACGAAAGAATGCTCTTGTTCTAGCTCTAGCTTTGTTCGTTTGGTGTAAACGATGAATACGAGTTTTAGTTTACACTAAAAGACCACGAAAGAATTCTCTTGTCCTATCTCTAGCTCTAGCTTTAGATTAGAGCAACCGCACATTTATTCTAACGAATGAACTGCAGGTGACCTACCTCTAACTTTACTAAGGAGGTCAAGCAAAGTTACAATAGATCCGATACAGAACTAAGAGCAAAAGTAAATCTCTCTCTTCCACAGTTAATTTAAATCACGAACAAAAGGAATAAAAATATTTCGCGTTTCAAGAGAAAGAATGCAGCTGTAGTGCTCATTGTGCCAACACAACGACAAATAAGACAATAGACACCTCTTCATAAACAAAACAAACTAAAAAAACACAGTGAAAAAATGGAAATAAATTTTAATTGCTAAAAAACCTTGATTTACGGAAAAGATTTACACATTAAGAAGCTAGGATTTACTAGGCTAGAAGCCTGTCCCGAAGCAATCAGATAACAGTTTACAAACTCATTTATTTACGCTTCATAAGACAGATATGACTGTATATTATAAATAAAATAATTGAATCCGAAAGACTTTCGGACCGACGCGACGTTCGAAGAGTCAACACGAGTCCTGAGGATGCCTCGTGGAGAGGCGAAACACGTGTCGACGAGAATATCTTGCCCAAAGAGAACAACAAAGCTTCAAGATACAAGGTGCGGTGTTGGTAAGATATTGAGATCCACGGAGGCCACGTTGGTTAGGAGGTGAGGTGTGGCGGTGGTATATGGAGGAACACACCTAAAAACCATCAAGTTTGTTGTTTGATGTCGGTTAAGGAGCAGTCGCAGCGGAAAAACACTACATATTTCTCCAGAGTTTCAGTAATTTCAGAGAGGTGTCTGTAGTTAACCTAGTCTGCTAGCCAAGATCTTTGTCAGCAGAAGTGTGCTCGAGACTTTAATTGGAGCCTGCTGTTTCTTAAATGTATTTGAATTTACATTGTTTTGAATGGACACTGCGAGGCATCTATTTATCTCTTTTGTGGCTTTATTTTATTTAAGAGGCTGCAAGAAAAATCTGTTGGAATATAAAGTTATGAAGGTATGAATGGCAAAGTTTTAATAATAATCTTTTGAATGACTTTTAGCTGGAACTGATTTCAATGATTGGTACTGGATTATTGTTATTGGAACTAAATTCAACTATTAATATATCTAAAATAACACTAGCTTATTATTTGTTCGTTGAAACATAATAAACGATTATTTATATTAAAGCTTTTGATTTGGATTAACAACTTCTTTGCATACAGCAATGTTAATAATAATAGCAATCAATATTTCTTTATTAAAGAAAGCTTTATGATTTCTGAGTACAATTAGGAAGTATTAATTGATTGAATATCACAATATTTATGTAGTTCAGTCGTATTCTCATATTACCTATATGTACAGTACATACAAACAAACAATGTAAACATTTATCTTCACTCTAGTACATGCCTACACTAAGTCCCAGCATATTTATATGACATGTCAAGACCTAGTCTTAGAACCCGTTGGTGGCTTGCTATACCAGTACCTAGTACTTATGTACAGACTCATTTCCTAACACACAAATAAAATAAAAATAGGTTATTGTGCCAAAAATAAACCAGTCGATACTTACTAAAGTTTATAACTTACAACCACTTGTCCCGTGACTGAGGGTCGTGACTCCCCCGCAGAATTAATTCGTTAGGGGAGTTCTCTTGGGCAGATACAACTCGGTGGGCGCCCAGGTCCCTCCACGGAAGATATAATATGTCCTAATATATTGTGGTCCCCAAACATGTCGGTTTCTTCACGATGTTGTGAGTGCGAATCCACACAAAACTTGAAAATACAAGTCGTTGGTGTATTCCAACCAGGGTGTCTGGATGAAAAGTGGACACTGGAACCGCTGAGCCACACTCGCTTATAACATATACGATAAAGAAAAACTTAGCCAGCCCGTTTGGTCTAGCATGCCACAAATAAACACACATACACTCAAATCAAACTAATAAAATCCATCTTTTTCGTCAGGGGTAATATGAGAAAGAAACGAAATAATTCGATAAAAGACAGAATATATCGAATTCTTTTGTTTCTTTTTCATATTACTTTTTGTTCATTATTTGTAATAATTTTTACAAGTGTTTTTTATTATTACAAAATTATTTTTCTGGCAATAAAGATCATCATAACCCCATACACTTATTGTTTTTTTTTATTACGTATTAATATAAAAATATTTGTCTGGAAGTAAATATCATACCCCATAAACTTGCTTTTGGTCACAAATCACTCGACTTCCTATTCTTACAATAGAACATAAAACATTTCAGCTTTCAATACGGGTTGGTATTTCGATTCTCTCAGGAATGCCAGATATGAGTATGTTTTGGAAATAACAGCAATAGCTAATTTATAGTTTGTCGTCCTCAATCATGTCGGTTTCCTCACGATGTTTTCCTTCACCGCTAAGCGAGTGCAAATCCACACATATTTTGAATAGTATAATTCATTGGTGTAGGGCTGGACTCGAATTAAGGTATGAACAGTAGACACTGGAACCGCTGAGCCACACTCGCTTTTATACAATACAATACAATATCTCTTTATATCACACCAAAATAAATTATAATATTAAAAGGACTTAAACTATAAATAGATGTAAAAGTGGCCTTATCACCTTGAGTGATCTCTTCCAGGCATGATTATGATGATGTTTAGCCCTGTATATTAAGTCAAGGCATGTAACATGAGTCGTTATGCTCTATTAAAAAGCTCTACCGGTCTGAAATGCGCGCCAACCCACGCTCCGCCGCCTCTAGCCGAGCTGTATGTGTACTTGAGGCCAGGGTAAGTGGATATGCATTACATGTACCGTATTTGTATGCATTTTTTAACTATGGGCGGTTAATTAAAGGATTGTAGAGGGTCTCTTTAAGCTGATGTTGAACATATACATATCATATCTTTATTTTACAGAATATTCAGTGTTTTTACTTAATTGTAACCCAAAGATGAAATGTATGAATGAAAGCCATCGGCAACCGAAACACAGTGTTTTACTAGTTCGGATGCCTTTGGATTTTCATACAATGTTATGCCATAAGTATAATGCAAAATAAAAAAAAAATATTTTATTTATTTTATTATTGATGAAAGAAATAAGTAAAAAAGCCATTCGAGTAAGATTTTATCTGTGGATGCTTTCTTTTATGTGTTTGTGTGTTTTTTTCTATTTCTTGGAATGAATGTGTGATGTTTATATGATTCTTTTTTGTATTACATAAAATATGATGGTGGTACATAATAGAAAAAAAAATTAAAGTTTAATTCTGTTTGCTGATTTTTGATTTATTTATTCAACATAAGTGCTAAGGTATGGCCGGTTTCATTTTTGTAAGTACCTACTAATATAGTCAAGGTATATGAGTACCTATATATGAGTATATAGGATAGGTAGGTAGGTATTATGCACAATCAGAATCACACACACATTATTTAGTCCTCGAAAAATAGTTAAAAGACATCATCATCATCAGCTCATTAGAGCGTAAGAGGGAGGAGGCTTATGCCTAACAGTGGCATAAGCCTCCTCCCTCTTACGCCAATAATCCCTGTCTTGGGCTGTTTTTGCCCTGCATGGTGTTTCACAATGAGTCGGATATGATCCGATCCGCTCGTAGTAAAAATGGTAGAAATTAAATACAATGGTAGAAATTTAAAATATAAGTTTTAAGGCTAATTTTACCATTTTTACTGTAGATTTCATATGAATAATTATAAATAGAAATAAATCAATGTATAATTATGTGTAAATCGGGTTAAATATCATGAAAAAACAAAATCGAATTTATCATCGACGGAAACGAATCCGCTAGCTTTTGGCTTACGGAACGGTTCCGATTTTTCTGATGAATAAATTTGTTAAAAGATTCGTATGGAATCATTGTGATTTGGAAAAATCTTTCCGTGCCAATTGATTTCCGTCTCAATCGAATCGGATCCGTATCCGACTCATTGTGAAACACGCAGATGTTTCTTTCTCACTTTCTTATATCATCCAGCCACCGTTGTATAGGTCTTCCTACACTTCGCTTGCAAAACACATATGACATTATTCCTCCCACGAAATTCGCAAGTAAAGCAGTAAAGTGTAGAAGTAAACAAGCGCATTGATGTCAAGTGCAAGTGGTCTCAAGTCGTTAATCGGCTCCGGCGGCGCACTCACTCGGCAGAATCGATAGTCTGCTGTAAACACCTCGCTCATTGCACTGGGTATGTAAACTAGCTCTGTATGTTGTAGATAGGTAGAAAATAGAAATATAGTGTATGCACAGACAAGACTTAACAAGAAAAATCATGAAAAGACAAACTTCTATTTACTTATTAATTTATTTATGTGATTGTGTACTTGGGGCTTCTTATGCGTTGTATTGTAATTATTTACTACATGGCAACTATACATAGAAATGGCAAGACACAAACATTCTTCACTGTTTAGTCGAATCTGTGTATTTTATTATGTGAGTGCATACCCCAATATAAAGGTATATAGATTATGTCGTTTCATTCTAAAGACCCCAAAATACTCAATGAAATCTGTTATAAATACCGCGCTCTTTGGGCTGGATATGTAAATTTGTTTGTAGATATGAAGAAATAAGTACATTTTGTTGTAGTGTCTACACAATGCTTTGCTTGTGCAATGTAAAAATAATTATTATGTCATTTCGTTCGAGAGACGCCATGGCTTATGCTCCAATTCTACCATCCCTTTATTTGCTCATATTATTATATGAGTATAAATGTGTTTTGAATTGTATATAGATATATGTGAATAGATTAAAATATCTTGGATATAATGTCTTAAATCGAGACTTTTGAGTGACTTCGATCTGTACCTAAAAAGAGATACCGGTAACAGTCTATTTCATTCATTATGCTATTCCGTGCATTCAAGATTACTGTAAGTAACTCCAGAGGATGCAGAATAAAACATATAGACCGTTTGAAAATTTTCCCATAACCATCACATAATATTAACAACATTACTCTGTAATTTCACTGTCACTTAAAATTCATAAAATACCTGTGTACCATCTTACGAGTAGCTTAAATCTACAGCAATTGAACTAATATGTTTTCATCGAATGCAAACTGACAAAAAAAACTTACACTTTGTATTTTCTTGAACGAACAAAGCAGAAAAAACTAACGGGGGTTACGTTAGTTTTATGCAAAGCGTTTGAGTCCACATTTCCCTATTTTCTTATCATTGCCCTATAATTCTATCCTCGCCTCTCGCAGGATGGGCTTGTTTATACGTCATCGGAAGCCCGGGACGCTCTGTTTACGTAAACTTTGATTCATGGGTGTGATTTATGTGCTGTGTAGATACGGTGCCCGAATTCTTGCGGCACTCTTGTCACTTCGGATCATAGGTGTACATTACTGTACCTACACGATATTATAAAGGTGTGCAAATATTACAATTATTTTAAAAACCATAATTATTATCATATTTTCTCCCTGTATATTTATATAATAAGTCATTCTTGTGAAACACACCCGAGCACTTTAGTAGAACACCAACTATGTAAATACATAATTGTTTTTAAAATTGCCAGTGTCTTCAATGACAAAAATAAGAAGGTAAATACTATACATAATATACTTCTAACAACTACTTCGTAAAACATTAAAAACATCTATAGAAAAAACTAAAAATAATCCCTTTACATAGTAATCCAAAAGTTGACTCTTGTATGTATTTTATTGCTTTTACAAATCAAATACGCATGCCTATAAGCATAGAATACATTTGAGTTAGATTATGAATTGCACTTGTATTATTAGTTTAAGCGAACTTTAATTTATGTGATCTTTACCTTATGAGATAATTTTATGATCTTTACAGACAGTGCCTACATTCTTGTGGTGCGGGTGTCACTTTTGATTTAAGGTGAACGCGTGGAATTTAATCAGACTTGATAAATTAAAAGTTTTCATCTAATCAATATAAGATTATTGGGCAAGTAAAGTCAAAAAATTAAATGGTTGCTTCAGTTTTTTCTTTCCAAGAAAACTGTATTGAGTAAAATCTGCGAAGGAGTCACGACTCTTAGTAATGAGGAACGCAACGCAAGAAGGGAAGAGAGGTTTATTATACGATGTTTCTTTTTTCTGTAATTTTCTAAAACAAGTGTAACTAATTGGTTTCATAAGTATTTTTTTTAGAATGTTTTGTGATCACGCTATTATAATCTTTAAACTCTTTTTAGGATTCTATATTTACATAACAATTCATATATATTGTAAGTCTTATCTCTGTCTTATTGACATTTTGTGATCTTAAATAGAGAAGGAGCTGGTTTCCAAGACAGATAATTTTCTAGTTCGGAAGCCAGAGACTTTGAAACTTCTTGTGTCTTATGTCAATAAAGAACTGATTGATTGATTGATGTTACTTACCTGCTTGCTCGGGACACGGTTGCTAAATCTAAAATAGAAACTACCATCTCAAGAGGAAAACAAAAGGAAACTAAATTATACATCTACACTAATATTATCATGAGGAAAGATTTCATTGTTAGTTTGTTTGAATTGGATAGGCTCCGAATCCACTGGACCGATTTAATATATTCTCTTACCATTAGAATCCTACATTATCCCTGATGAACAAAGGCTATATTTAATACTAGAAAAAATAAATAGGGATCCGCGTGAAAATTTCGAATATGAAAAAAGTACCAACAGCCGGGGCGGGTGTACGGGCGGCCCTTACATGCTAAGATCTCCAAACTACGCAACGACTTTTGATGTTTTATTGTTTTTTTGCAGACAGTGTTTTAAGAGGACGGTTGTTAAGTAATAGGTAAACACGATATATATTAGGTTATTACTTATGAAATTGCCGTTTTTTTCTTACAATTTAATCTGCAGTGCATAGCTTTTTTTCCATCTAACTATAGTTATCAATTGCATCTAAATCTGTTCAGACATTTCCATACACACATTAAAAATGTGTGTATGGAAATATCATTTTTCTCAATTTCGTCATACAAATCGGCAATTTCATAGGTAAAAACCTAATATATATCGTGTTTATGTGACCGTGCGAAGCCGGGCAAAGTAGCTAGTAAAACTAATTACGTGTACTGTACAAACAAATACAAGGAATGCAAGCAATAAACCTATACACGGATTCAATCACAAATGTAAACAAAAACTTAATTACTTTGTTTAATAAATACGCAACGTTGATTTGTACTTAATTGTCTAAACAGCTAATAAAACATGGCTAATGAACAGAAGTACAATAATTACATCAGAATCGTGTTTTTTGTTTTGTCTAGTTAGCTCATAATCTATAAGTACAGGGTCGAAAGTCTGAACATTGAAGATATTAAAAAAAATGGAATTAGAATTAATAAGAAAACACGTTCCAACAATTTATAGAATTTTGTCTGTTTATCTGTTTGTCTATGTCTCTGTTTGTCTGTGTATTTAAAAGCTCATCACGCAAAATCAGCTGAACGGATCTTCATGATTTTTGGTATGTAGGTAGGTAATATGCGGTCCCGGAAGTGTCAGAGGCTACTTTTTATCCCGAAATAATGCGAGCAAAGCCGCGAGCGTCCATTAGTTGCCTATAATTTTCTTCATGTTAAAACATAGGTAAACTCTGGTGTCAAACATTTTAAAATCAGTATAGTATCAGTGTAGTAGTGTATGTCAGAGGCCCCTAGGGCGGTTTGAAAACTCTGACACAAGAGATAACTACTCACTATTATGAACTTACAGCGCAATACTAAGCCATGCTTGTCATAGCCAAAACTAACTTCGAACAACAAACTGTTATAAGCCGCTAACCTGGACTAACACCGGAAAAAAAGACTTTGCTAATCGCGAAAGAATCCCTCAGTCAGCTCAGCTTTGGGCGCTCTAAAATATTACATCGTTGCTCAAACAACTCACCCAGCGAGACGATATATCGCACAAAGCCCATGACAATGTCTCTCACAATAAGCTAGTCGTATCTCATAGCTTTCATTAACATTCGTGCACGTGGAATGTAGGATACGGTAGACGAAATTAGGGTAGGGGGATATACATACATATTATATTATATGCATACTATTATAATATAACGACTGAAATTTGACTTAAAATGACACAAAAATGACAGACAGGCTCTGCTGCGGCGATCACCGTGATTTTATGTCGTGTGATATCGTGTAGTGTGATATACATCTATACTATGTAATAATCATGTCATTTTATAATTTAAGTCAATCATTCGGGTTGTATCAAACAAAAATGGAATATAATGAATTATTTCTTATGTAATTTGTGCTAATGTTTTGGAGATAAAAAATATTTTTATCATTATCTCTTATATCTCTAGTACCAAACAGAATAAAAACCGCAAGCATTAACAATTATACTCGAAGGTGTAACTTACTTAATTGCTATAGCTACCTACCACTCAGGTTGCCTCAGATATACAAAAGTCATTTCATCATATCTATACTAATCAGGCGAATTACGGTCAAGTGCAAAAACATTTCTTGTAAAAAAAAACTAATATTACAAAGCTGAAGACTTTGTTTGTTTTTTTGAACGCGCTTATCTCACGAACTACTGGTGCAAATGAAAAAAATCTTTTTGTGTTTAATAGACCATTTATCGAGGAAGGCTGAGGCTATATAATATCACGCTGCAACTAATAAGAGCAAAGAAACAATGGAAAATGTGAAAAAAAAACGGGGAAATTTATTCATTTCTGAGGGCTTCCGTTTGCAAAAATAAATATGATGCCCAAAATAACTATTCCACGCGGACGAAGTCGCGCGCACCACTAGTTTCAGAATAAAATAAATAACAATTAATATTTATAAGCCCCTAAGCAGTATCCTTATGCCGCCCATTGAGTTAATAAACACCCAAACTATCCTTGTTGCGAGCTTACCGTGTTGTGTTCTTGACAGTACATTGTATGATTTCATAATGTAAATTTCACCCTAAGGGGTTACTATAGAATAAAAATAGTCTACATTTTTTGCTTGTCACATTTTAACGCCTGATAACACAGCGTCGCTTTTTAAACTGATGGTCAAATATCTCGACTCTTAAGAGTATTCTAATTAAGAAAGGCTCTTCATTTTTTGACGTGATCTTACAACACCTTAGAACAGAGTGTCGTTTAAATAAATAAATAAAAATAAAATAATCTTTATTATTGGTTATCTAATCGTCACTTGAGCGCGATCATACGCTCCACTATTTTCTTCAATTTTAAATTTCAAAATGACTTTGAAAGACACTGAGAATGCAGTCCGTGAGCTCCAGAAGACAGTGGCTTCACTAATGGAAAAAACTACTTCGATGGAGACGAAGATTGGTGAGCAAAACGTAATAATAGCTAATATGCACGACGTAATTATTTTGCTCAAGTCTGAAATTGCGGGTGATTCTGCACAAACTGCGAAGCAACTCGAGTCGACTCCCGCGCCCGCGACAGCGCTGCAGCGCCCCGTCCGGCAAGTACGACTAAACGCTAAAGCGAAGAACGTGAGTAATAGCAATACGACTGCGAAAAAATCCAGCGATGCAGCGGCTGCGCGATCCAGCGACTCCACAACAAGTAAACCAGCAAATAAATCGCTCTCTAAAAGCGCGTCATTAGCAAGTTCCGAATTGACAAAGCAGGCTACAGAATTTGTAGACAATACTACATCCGATAACGCTGATGGTAATGAATGGCAGCGCGTAACTCGCAGACGTCCGATGAAAAAGCATTCCCCTGTTATCATAGGAACGGGCCGCGCGCACGAGAAACTACAGGCTATCGAAAAAATTCAATTTATTCAAGCTTGGTCGTTTAAGCCCGATACTACTGCACAGCAGGTTCAAGACTATTTGAACGAATTCACATCACCTTGCGACAATTATATTGTTGAGAAACGCAATATAAAAACCGATAAGCATGCTGCATTTGTTATTGGCTTTCCTGAAAGTTTGTATGAGAAAGTAAATATGCCTACTGCCTGGCCCCCGGGCGTGAAGATTGGACAATGGTTTCGGAGAAGCACTGGCGGGACGCGAGACGCGCGCGCCGCCGGCGACAAGCCACCCGGCGCCAGCGTGCGCCCGGCCGGCCGCCACGGCGCGTCACGCAAGTGAGCGCGCATCGATATCGTCCTCATTAGTATTATGTCACCAAAACATTCGTTCATTAGCGAAAAAAACACAACGTATCGAAGTAGCCCTTCAAGATGTACTTAATTGTGATATTCTAGCGATGACGGAACACTGGTTATCGACGACTGAACTACAATGCGTCTCAATTGACGGATTCAAACTTGCCTCCAGTAGTTGTAGGAATGCGGTAACTGAACACGGCGGTTCATGTATTTATACTAAGGACAAAGTTAAATGTATAGAAAATTCTGACATTACACGATTATCTCGTATAAGAGTATGCGAAGTTTCAGCTGTAGATTTATTAGATTATAATTTAACAATAATATGTATTTACCGTACTGGTAAAGCCAGTATCAAGGACTTCCTTGATGGATTAGAACCAGTGCTGGATAGGATAAGTCAATGAAATCTTAACTGCGTTACTGTGGGTGACTTTAATGTTGACTATTTAGATACGGATGAGTCAGATTTCAGAAAACTACATGAATTGGTATCGACTCATGGCATGGTGAATTTGGTAGATTTTTACACTCGGGTTTGCCCTAAGACTGGGAGTAAATCCTGCCTAGACCACTTGTTCTCGAACCTAGCTTCGGACGCGGTACAGGTGCGCGCCGTTGATGCCGTCCTGTCTGACCACTATGCCGTCAGAGGTGAAATATTATTACGCAATGGTCCATCGTCGAACTTAAATAATACTATGAATTATACAAGAAACTTCACTGTGTCGAATCAGAGAAATTTTGTAGCTGCTATTGGTAGCGTTGACTGGAGCGAGATATTTGCTAAATATTCATTGAGCACTGACCTAGCCACGGCTGTGATTAGCATAATAAATAATAAGTATGATATATGTTTTCCTCTACGAAAACAAATAGCTAGTTTTAAGAAGGACTCGTCCTGGATAACCCAGGACGTAAAATTGTTTAAATCATTAATGTTTGACATTGTAGAAATTGGTAATCGGAATCCTGGTAATAATATTATAAATGACATGGTAGTAGATATTAAAAATAGATACAACTCCTTGTTATTAAGAAAAAATCTAAATTCTATTCTGACACTATAAAGACTAGCAAAAATCGCTCGAAGGCTATGTGGAATGTTGTCAATAAGGAACGGGGCAAACAAAATTCACCCAATATTGATTTTAGTGACGTTATTCGTGATGAAGATGGGAACATGTTTCGCTCAAAAAAACAAGCTGTGGACACACTGAACGCTAGGTTTTTAGGTGCAGCAGCGGCCTGTGGTGCGCCGCGAGCGGACGTCACGGGTGCGCTCGCCGTGCTGCGCGCGACTCGCCCGCCCGCCGACCGCTCGCTTCGCCTACTGCCATTCACAGCTGACGAGGTGTACCACATCATCTCTGCTAAAATACCTCCTAAGGCTTCAAAGGATGTATACGGTATTAGCATGAAGCTCATAAGAACTGCTGGTATACCTTTAGCTGCTGTACTCGCGAATTTGTTCAATCGCTGCTTGACCGAAGGTACCTTCCCGAGTCCTTTGAAAATAAGCAAAATTGCCCCTATTTTTAAAGGTAAAGGTAAGAAAGCCGATATGAACGCGTACAGACCGGTGTCGATCATACCAGCATTATCGAAGATTTTCGAGAACGGAATCAGCAGACGCCTAGTTACTTACCTAGCAGACACGGAGGCACTCTCAGACAAACAGTATGCCTACCGAGAGGGTAGGTCGACCACGTCGTTGACGAGAGAGCTGCTCCGCCGGGTAGTTGCCGCCCGAGACGGCAGAGATAAAAAACAAGTCGCCATTTTGTGCTGTGACCTTTCAAAGGCCTTTGACCTCTGTGACCATGATGTCCTCGTTGGTAAGCTGAGTCATTATGGCGTCACTGGTGCCGCAAATAGTGTACTTAACAGCTTCTTGAGGAATCGGTCCCAAGTTGTAGTCGGAAATGACAGCAAAGTTAGGTCTGAACCTTTGGAGTCCACCATGGGCGTTGCTCAGGGGTCCTCCGTCTCCAATCTGCTGTTTTCGTTACTGCTGAACGACTTACCTGCTGCGGTGCCAGCGGCAGACTTACTAATGTATGCCGATGACGTCGCCGCCATAGTGACCTCTAGGTCAGTTGATGACCTTGAACGGCAGCTCAACGAGACGGCTCAGCAGTTGGCGACATGGTTTACTACGAATGGTCTGGCACTGAATCTGCAAAAAACGCACTATCTCCATTTTGATCTCTCTGGCAGAAATCGCAGACCCTTAAGGGTACGAATTCAAGATACAGAACTTGAACAAACCCTGTGCACCACCTTCCTAGGGTTCGAGCTGGACTCCGCCTTAGTGTGGGACAAGCATGTGTACAAGATCTGTGGGAAATTAAGTGGAGCGTGTTTCGCACTGCGACGCGTCTCCCGCCTGGTGTCGGTCGAAGTGGCAAGAACCTGCTATTTCGCTACCATTCACTCCCTACTCCAGTATGGGGCAGAGATCTGGGGCCAGTGTTCGGAATGGAAGAGAGTGTTCCAGCTCCAAAAACGAGCCATCCGAGCAATTATGCAAATACCGTATGACACACCCGCACAGCCACTCTTCAAAAAATTAGGGATCCTCACCCTGCCTGCAATAGTACTATTGCAAGTAGCCATGTACATGAGGAACAACCTGGAATCATACACTACACGTAATGCCACTCATACATACAGCACACGAAATGGCCAAAAACTCAAATTGTTACAGTGCTCGTTGGCTAAGTCTGCTAAACTCACTCATGTCATGGGTCCAGCCGTATACAATAAGTTACCAGTATCAATAACCAGCGCACCCAGTGTCAATAACTTTAAAACCCGCCTACAGCGGTGGCTGTTGGAGCACTCCTTCTGTTCTATCGAGGAGTTCATGAAGTTCACCTGACAATTTTGAATGTAACAAAGTTATTATTTATTAATTTAATTATGATTTGAATTGTATATTTATACTTACTCTTAAGTAATACAATTTAGTTTTTGACTTGTAAATTTACATATATTAAATAGTACTGTAATTATTATCTAGTATTTACAACTATACAATGTGACGTGTAAAATGGCTTTATGAATAAATGATGATTATGATTATGATTATGATTATGATTATGATTAATCCCTGATATTCATTATGAAAAACTCTTTCGTGTTTCGTCTTTAAAGTTCGATAATTATGCTCATGATAGTTTGTGTACTTAATATGATTATAACTTACGTTTATTTATCTACACTAATGTTGTAACATTCTCCTCATGTTTCCAATACTTGACTTATAATTACTACTGTTATAGATAGACAACAAAACACTCAATTTAAGCAATTTCACATGATGTTATAATATCCACATCGATATCGTAATAGCTAATTATAACATCGAAAAAGCGTGACCAACCTGATTGCAGGGCCAATCAGGTTGGTCGCGCTGCACTCTCGTTGGTTAGATTTTAATGGCGGCAAAATCACTGTGACAATAAACGTACGCGTGAATTTAATTTAATAAATAATTATCAATGCATTCGTGAAGATAAAGTAGTGTATGCAACTGCATATAACACGGGTATTAAAACACTCGTTACTATTATGAAACTCGCTGCGCTCGTCATAAACTCACACTCGTGTTTTAATACCCTTAATTATATGACAGTTGCATAAACTACTATTAAAAGATCGCGTTTTTTATAAAAACGGAAGTCTAGCCATAGATTACTTTCATTATCAGATTCATAGTAGTCCCATAAATGTACATCTTGTTCATCTTTCAAGTCACGTAAATAGTTTATTAATGTTGATTAGTTAACAAGGAACGTGAGAGAATTTAGCTAATTTGCAACTTGCTCCAAACTTGTGGCAATGACGATCATAATACGTTTATGTTTGTATTCGAAACTAGATGTCAATTGCGATTAAATAAATTATAACAATAAAATAACAACAACGACCTCTCATGTAATTTGTATACAAGCAAAACATTTGTGAATATATTAGTTCCTCTTAAATGTGGTAACGGAGCGACGGACCATCGTGATTGCTACTTTAGTGATAGTATATGATCTTGAGAGATACTTTGTCTACTCTTTATCTCAATACAAAGCGAGCGTAGCCTTGGAAACCTAGAAAAAAATATATTTAGTATAAAATGTATGTTGTAATTTAACAAGGTTTATATCACTTACTTACCTATTATTTTTCTTTTAATAAGCTAGTGTGGCTCAGCGGTTCCAGTGTCTGCTGGTTCGAATAGGTAGTAGTAGGGCAAGGGTGCCCTACACTAATGACTTGGTATTTTCAAGTTATGTTTGGATTTGCACTCGCTTAGCGGTGAAGGAAAACATCATGAGGAAATCGACATGTTTGAGGACCATAATATCCGAGGACATGTGTCTTCCGTGGAAGGACCTGGGTGCCCACCACGGTGTATCTGCCCAAGAGAACTGGCCTAACGAAATTAATTCTGCGCGAATCTCAGTCACGACCGGCGACCCTCAGTTATGAGGAAATACGACTCAAGAGAGATTCTTTTTCTTTTAATTATTTTTACAAGTTCCTACCCAGATTTTGTTTATTTATTTCTATGTTCGTCGAGCCTGATATTTTCACTATAATATTATTTCACGAACGTGATCGAATCAGTCGATATAATTAAATTGGGAATTAGGTCTCCGTACCTTCAAAGGACACTTTCAATCACTTAGGTTTAGGAAGAAGCTTTCAGAATACTAGATTACAAGGGTCAGTTACACAAATTAATTAGATTGTAGATAGATAATAATAGGCATATTATCTAAAACACTGCGCACCAGTAAGAACAAGACTAAATGGTTAAACTTACACAGTTCGATGGTCCTCACAATTTTTTTTTAAGATTATCAAATGTATGTACAAATAATTCATACTAACTAACCAATTTCAGTACTCAGTGTCATTAAGAAAAATATTTTAGTCTTTAAATGAATATCCATTGACTTAAAAAATCGGAAATATGTAATTTATGTATGTATTGTATGTTAGTCAACTAATTACACATTGAATTTTTTGACGTCATCAGCTTAAATAAGTACATAATCAAGTAATACATGTAAATATAATATAATCACACGCATGATTACAGCGCCAAATTACTGGTTAATTTTTCACAGCCCACAAAGTTATATATATGAGCAGTCCATAACCGTTTCTATTCTTTGGCAATCTTCCTTTCCACATGACGTCATCATTCTGTTTGCATATCAGTGAACTTGATACCAGTGACCCGTCCTCGGATTTGTCTGCTGGCAAATTGGACAATTTTATTATACTTATAGGTATAGGGACAAGGTAGTATAATCCTTTTCTAAATTGATTTCTACAATCGTGAAACGTGTATTTTGAAGGCAGATGAAAACTGGCTTTTGTTGAGCAATTTTTAGAACCAAAATGTATTGATTCACCTTTGGCAACAGTGTAGTTTGTGTGAATGTCACTTCAGGTGAACAAGTCAAATACTAAAAACAACGACCTACAGAAAAAAGCGACACTAATCACAACAGGCAGGATTCGAACCTCATTGCGGTGTAAGCACTTACCAAATCTTAACGACAACCTAGTTTAAAAACAACCTACTATATTACTATCCTTTATTCTGCAACACTATTCTATTTCCAATGCCTCTGTTGACATTGCCGCGTGAAGAGCTCGTGGCAGAATGGAAAGTCCAAAGTACACACAAGTGTCGGTTCTTCCTTTCCTCGAGAGATTGCATCTGTGTGTGTAATCACCACGATCCGGACAAATATTGGGTCTTGGTTTGGATTTGACAGTAAGAGTCTTTACTGAGTTACTGATCATTTACTTCAAAATATTTCGAACTCGGGTTAGGGCAGCAATAAGTGGAACAATTAGTGTTTTTATAAATAAGTTTTTAGTAGTTAGAGAGTTTAGTTTTTTAGAGTTAGAGGTCGAGAAAATGACTGTTTTAGGTTATAAGACCTACATTAAAAAATATTGGTGATTTGGGCCATGGGGCAGCAAATATGTTTTTACTATAAATTCCAAAAAAATATGACACAAAAGGCGTTTATGACTTGATGAAGTCACTCTCAAAAGGTTAATAATTATCAGTAAAAAATAAGTAAAAATTTTAGTCATACGGTTTCTCATCAGAATCCCCTATGGGATTACTGCCTCTATAAATAGGCAGTTTGCGAGAGCTATCATCGGAATTGACCAATCCAAACGAAATTAAATAGGTTCTCACATAGTTTTAGCTAACCATTTCCCTGTAGGAGCGTACAGTACACATAGTGCCTAGTTCCTAGTAACAGGCATTGTACCTTGTTTCCCAGGATAGTGCTCGATTCGAGAGCTCGATGCGAGTAAGGAACAGTGGAACTATTTGCGACACAGGGCTTCCATGACTCTACGGAACCTAGGTACGGGAGTATACCTACTGGGTTCGTTAGAATAGAATGTTGAGTTGTGTTAAAGTGCAGTTTGTTATTTTTTTTTAACTTGAACGAGTTTGCACTTGGCCATTGTTTATCTGATAGCAAGCAAAGGCTATGGCCTAAGATGGAGCGTGCTTACCCGATAAGAACCGATTCACTCTCGCTTTGAAGATCGCTGGATTATAGGGCTTTATTTTCAATGTTTTTTTTTTACTAGCCTTTGCTTGCTATCAAGTAAACTATGGCCAAGTGCAAACCCGTTATAGTTTAAATAAAATAAAAGTTATGTCAGGATTTGTATTCGCTTAACGGCGACAGAAGATGTGAAGAATCCTACTTAGACATTTGATGACTACAAAATTTGTGGACGTGTGTCATTTGAGGAAAGACCCGAGCAACCACGATCAATTATGCTGTATCTACATACCTAAAATAACTCCCTTAAGAAACAATTCTGTGGGGGAGTCAAGACACTTGGTAATGAGGAATACGACTAAGGAGAAGATTAAACTATTAGCTCTGTATCTGATGATAAACCCTTGGAAATCATAGCTCTTGAACCAAATATTTACAAACAAACAATTTTTTATACTCATCAACAGATTTACGTTATTTCTCTTTGATCAGATATTTACACACATACAAACCGTTGTAATTATCAACCACTTCACATTAAGGAAGAGCCTGCACTTCACAACACAGGTTATCCTAGTGTGGAGTGCAGTGAACATGTAATAGTTCATATATTTTATACTATTTAAATTGTAAACAAATTGATCCCCTGGAAGATCCTGCCTTCTACAACACAGTCAACACTACAGTAGAAGGCAGAGCAACACTATATTGTATCCCAGTTATCTGTTTTCAAATAAAAATCTTTTATCTTTTTTTTACTTCAGTAAATAATTTGAATTTCAATACTTAGTAGCCCTGAAAAGTATCAGCTAGGTATATTATGTAGGTAGTACCTAATGACCCAGATTACGTCGCCGTGTTCCGGACGCGGGATGGCAGGGAAATGACGACTCGAACCCGGTAGTGCCACGATGTATGGGAAATCAGCTTTGTTGCAGATCATTGATTTAGTCATTTATTTAATAGAGTGGCATTCCATTTTGGGCGCTTCCGTGGGTCGGATGATACGTTCAATTGTAGGTCCCAGCTGTTAGTCAAGTACGGGAGTCGCTAAGCCATGTCAGAGGCCCTTAGGGCGGTTTGAAAATTCTCGACACCAGAGCTAGGCACTCTCATTCGATAAGTAGAAGAATGAGAGAAATATTTTTATATCTGGTAATGTTGTTCAGTTTGCCAAAATAACTCTGTGTTAGTTATTTTTTCGATTTGAAAGTTATTTAAGTCGTTTCAACAGTAATCTTACGTTCTCTCTGTGAGTCGTATTTCCTCATGACTAAGGGTCGTGACTACCCCGCAGGATAAATTCGTTAGGAGAGTTCTCTTGGGCAGATACATCGTGGTGGGCGCCCAAGTCCTTCCACGGAAGTCACATATCCTCGGATATTTTGTAAACATGTCGGTTTCCTCACGATGTTTTCCTTCACCGCCAAGCGAATGCAAATCCACACATAGCTTGAAAATACAAGTCATTGGTGTAGGGCCGGATTCGAACCAGGGTGCGTCTGGATGAAAAGCAGACACTGGAACCGCTGAGCCACAATCGCTTAACGTATTACGATAGTTTCTAATAATAATTATATGTTATAACAGTAAGTGTGACTGTCACAATATGTTTAAATACTAATTACTCCAACTAATCTAATCGAGCTCAATAATCAACATGCTGTGACTTATAAAATTATAAAAATAATTACTTTTCTACGTGAGCAAGACCTGTCATTACGTATCTCCAATATTCGCGTTTAAAAATATTTTTTTCGAGTAACAACATGGTGGAATAATTAATCTGATGATAGAATATAAATTAAGTTTAACGCTTACCGCCCGCGGGGGCGGACCAATCAACTCCTCGTTTTACATAACGGAATATATTATTATAGATTATGTTTGTACGTTATTTTAATGGGAGACTACGAAAAGTTCCGAAAGTAAAAAAGTAAATAAATAAATATTCCGGGGCATTGCACACAGCGCCACCTAGCGCCACAATTTTACTTCTCTTTTGTACTTATGTACATAAGTACTTATTATACATAGAGACGACCAGACTCAACACGAGTAATTACAAATTTAAAGTGCATAACTACTTGTGTCATGCATTAAACCCGCATGCCTAGATAAGAAGGCAGAGCTACTACCAAATAAGCTAACAGGCCAGTCAATATTAGTTCTTGATGAGTTACTATCAAACGAATTATTGTCAAGTAAAAACTTACATCTTGGTAAGTGAAGTTTATCAATTTTGAATTTTATTCGATTGAGTTGGATTAATATCATATTGTGTCTTTCTATGTATAAATCGAGGTTTGCAAGCGCGTGTGCTAAATTTAGTTGATGCGATAAGATTGCCTTTCGAAAATTACCTTGATTGCTTTTGCATCACGCATTTATGAAAGATATTTTAGAATTTGGTATCAAAGTCGATTGATCTTATTCGCCTAGATTGCATAATTGAATCATGGCAAAAAAATTGAAGACTAGGTACTACAAAATATAAGTAAATAACTTTGTAAGCGTATTTAATCCTTGGCTGCAGCAATGCTTGACAACAGGCAAGCTGTAGTCAAACGCAAACCTATCCCACGTAGAAAAAAACATAAACAAAATAACTCTTTCAAGCGCAATCGAAATCGTAAATTGTTTATCGTACCAAATTGACAACATTGTTAGGGATAAATAGTAAACCTCTAACCTTTACAAGATTTTATTGCGTCAAAACACAATTTCGGCAATTTCCTTATCTGTTTTGGAAATGTCAAAACCCTTCCGTGGGTATTAGATTAAGGGAGGCTTGTTATGGAAAACAGATTTAAGGTTTGTTTTGTGTTTGCTCAGAATTTGGCGGAAAAGGTTGTAATGTTTACGGTGGTCAAATATATAACTATGTTTATTTAATATTTTCTTAGTGCTAGTTAGTTCACGGCGTATAGTCTCGGTTAGACAAAAAAATATAAGTACCTATTAGAAAAGCAATAAAAAATTTCATATCGCGTTTTAAGTGACCTGAGTAAAAAAAATAGTCCTATGTGAGTCTAAAAATAATAATAAAAAATCACATGTATGTGAAGAAAATTATCTAAGGATTGTCAATATTTTCAGAACAAAGTTTGGTGTAAAATTATCTTGCTATTTATTTTTAACTAGCTGTGTCAGCGACTTCGTCCGCGTGGAATAGTTATTATCATAAAAACGGTTCTAGTGAGTTAATCTTAAAAGAAAGATATATACTGTTGCGAATATTTTGTTAGATCATTTCAAGAGGAATAATTCTTTCGTACATATGTTTTTGATATCTTGAACCGTTTTCGCAGCGCACGCAACGGAAATCCTCAAAGATGAATAATTTTCCCAGTTTTTTTCCACATTTTCCATTGTTTCTTCGCTCCTAGTAGTTGCAGCGTGATGTTATATAACCTTAAACCTTCTTCGATAAACGGTATATTCAACACAAAAAGATTTTTTCAATTCGCTCCAGTAGTTCCTGAGATTAGCGCGTTCAAACAAACAATACAAACAAACTCTTCAGCTTTATAATAATAGCATAGATTTAGTGGATCTGCACTTGCTCACGATTAGCACCATGTAAAGCAACAATAATAGTAGAACAGAATAATATGTTAGCACAGAATCATAATCTAAGTTATTAATTACCTTTTAGCCAACATATCTCTGAAGAACATGACGCATGATCTTACTTATGCACTGGTAGTAAAACATGAAGTGTCCAGCGTCCATTTATATGCATATGCCAGTCGGTTTACTGCCTGCATAAGTCATAATACTGGAATATTCTGACGTATGTGCATAGGAACTGTATGATTGAGTGAACTTGGACTGAAGGACGGAATATGAAGATGTTTTGAGGCGGTGTCAAGGTTGCATCTTTATTTAAGTTAAGTAAAAGAAAATAATATTATAAATCTTTGTCTACGGCACGGCAGTCGTTAAGCCATGTCAGAGGCTCTTAGGGCGGCTTGATAAACTCGAAACCAGAGTTGGTCACTCTCCTTCGATAAGAAGAAGAATCTTTTAGTTTGTTATACATTAGAAAGTAACAAATCAACGATTGGTTTAAAATAACACCCGCCTCTAACTTACAGCAAACTGATTATTTTTTTGGTAGGCTACCAGTTTGGTCAATACAATTTATGTAGTTTTTATTTTAAGTAATACTGGTTTGCATTTGGCCATAATTTGCTTGATGGTAAGCAAAGGCTATGGCCTAAGATGGAGCGTGCTTACCCGATAAGAACCGATTCACTCTCTATTTGAAGATCGCTGGATTATAGTAAAGTTAAGTTTTGTCAAAGCGGCTATCTTATTCAAATAATGGTCAAATGCAAACGCGTTTAGTAGAAAAAAAAATGATAATCGTACAGCGGTTAATCAAGATTTTGCTTTACATAGGATGTTGTAGATTCTTATCTAAAAGTTAGCGCTGAGTTGCAATAACGGTCTTCTACATTAATACTATCCGTGGTAACACTACATGTAATCTCACGCGTTTAGTAAAAAAAAATAATAATAATCGTACAGCGGTTAATCAAGATTTTGCTTTACATAGGATGTTGTAGATTCTTATCTAAAAGTTAGCGCTGAGTTGCAATAACGGTCTTCTACATTAATACTATCTGTGGTAACACTACATGTAATCTGTTGTTTTGTTGGCCTATATGTTTATTTATAGAACACACATCCAATTTCTTTTTTTTTCAGTATCTGATTTTCTAAGCCACTTATTCCGCCAGTGACCTATGTCACCTGCCAATGTTGCCAACCTGACTGTCTTGCCAACATTAGAACGTAATAAATAAAGGATGCTGGTAACACAGCTTTTGTAATCCTTATTTCGAATTCAGTTGATCTGGTTTACCAAAAATTAATCTTAAATAAGGGTTGAGTAGGTTTTTTACAAGAAATGCTCTTATCGTTTAATAATCGATGATTCTATTAGTTTACTTGATTTTTCTCACTAATGATAGCACACTATGATCAAAAAGCGATTGGAATAATATATTTAATTAAGAACTGACCTTCGATTGATGCTGCCATGCCAGTGAATGAATGAAAGATGCGTATCGTTCATTGCACAAAGAAGAAAAATAGCAAAAATAATAATTGTTGTTAAGTACATTTTCTTTGACAGCTTTAATATGAACTAGCTGATGCCCGCGACTTTGTCCGCGTGGAATAGTTATTACCCTAAAACGGTTCTAGTGAGTTTATCTTCAAATATAGACATATACTGATGCGGAAATTTTGTTAGATAATTTCAGGAGATATAATTCGTTTATACATATTTTTTTGATATCTTGAACTGTTTTTGCATCGCACGCAACGGAAGCCCTCAAAGATGAATAATTTTCCCCGTTTTTTCCACATTTTCCATTTTTTCTTCGCTCCTATTAGTTGCAGCGTAATGTTTTATAGCCTAAAGCCTTTCTCGATATATGGTCTATGTAACACAAAAAAAAATTTTCAATTCGCACCAGTAGTTCCTGAGATTAGTGCGTTCAAACAAACAAACAAACTCTTCAGCTTTATAATATTGGAATAGATTTAATACTTAAGTAACATATGTAATATTTTTTTATCTGCCCATTTTACAATCTGAGTTATTACAGCCTTGATCCAGGCAGTTAGGCAGAGCTGGGGGCTGTTACTATTGAAACAGGCAACACCTGTAATGTATTGTTGTTTGCGTGTAAAACCTGTCTAGCTGAATCGATACCTTCGTAACCGACTTCAAAAAAAGGAGGTTATCAAGACTTCTGAAAGTTATTGTCTGCCCATTTGATGGTTTACCTTATAAAGTTATTGTTACATAATATCATTTAAAATTTTAATATCATTTATGGTCCTGGCTTTGTGCTACATTGTGACAAGGTAAATAGCCTACCAATGTGTAACTATTACGGTTTTTATTCACGTGTTTCATGTTGATAGGAAGGTCTCACGAAAGATGTAAATAGCCTACTAGCCTACTGTTACTTTCAGGACCCAAAACAAAAAATCACGATGGTTGAGTTGTAATGCGTAAATACATACATACACAGATTACAAAGAAAAGCCATCAAGCAAATACAGAGCCCATAGTACCCCACCTGCGTCTAATGTGCCTCAACAAACATCCAGACGCAAATTGGTGACATTTGCCGCATTCAGCGCGTAATTAAATGGAAATAGGGACGTTACAACACTTTACTAGTCGTTACGGAGCGGCCGCAGATTGTGATGTCATTTGCGATTTTATCTTGTGATGTTAACGCTACTGTATGATTTATGTAATTAATTATTTGATTAAATTAATTATTAATTGTTGTAATTGGTTTGCCCGTAAAAACTGTTAAAAAGAAGATAAATATGTATAATATGTTTACAGTTTATCTTATCAATTATTATAATTGGTTTATCCGTAATATTTTTTTTATAATTTAAATGATTTATAAACTCGATAAACTCTCGACACCAGAGTTGCCCACTCTTATTCGATAAGAAGAAAAATAATTAATTAAATAAATGGGTTTAAATGTCGGTAGCGTGCTAGCTATCTGACTGATGATCGTATTTGAACATTATCAGCAGATTTATAAGTTGACGCTGCCAGTTTCTTTAAACTGTATGTATAGGCTTACGTTTAAGTACAACCTATTTGTCGTTTATTGTCAAATTATAACCCAGGGGTCTTCAAATCTAGAGTAAGCAGGTTTCTTCTAGGCAAGCGTGCTACATTTTAGACTATAGTGGTGCTTAACATCAGGCAGGCTATAGTCAAACGTAAGCCTAATTAATGTGAAAAAAACCTCTTTTTCTAAGGCTGTCGGTTAAAAATAAACTAATATCCGGTTTCCTCCAATCTACTAGGAAACCAAAAATTTTAATCCGGTCGTATTGCAAAGACGACCAATATCAGTTTTACGGGCTCACTTTTAGTGAAACTTAAAAACAGCAATTTCAATACATGCGGAACAACGATGGATGAAAATTTTATAATAGTTTTATATGTTTCCTGACTATATATTCGTACTTTTTACTTTTCATTCTCTAATGCAATGATACCCTTTTTATAATAACATTAAATGAGTCTATTTTAGCAGTAAGTAGGTACAAAAAAGTTATGGGTACGACTAATGGGTGCTCGCTCGAATTAAGAAGTAAACTTGCATAGGTTTTTGGAAATGCCACTTTTAAAGGGGTGAAATAGGGGTTTCACCCATTTAAAAGTGTCATTTTCAAAAATTTAACAGCTACTGAAATAAACTAACAGAAACATCAATCTACGATTTATTTATTCATAATAGATACAAATCTATACTATACTAATATTATAAAGCTGATGAGTTTGTTTGTTTGAACGCGCTAATCTCAGGAACTACTGGTCCGAATTGAAAAATTCTTCTGTTGAAGATACCATTTTTTGAGGAAGGCTTTAGGCTATATAACATCACACTGTAACTAATAGGAGCGAAGAGATAATGGAAAATGTGAAAAAACGGGGAAAATTATTCATCTTTGAGGGCTTTCGTTATGTGCGCTGCGAAAATGGTTCAGAAGTCGTGGGTAACAGCTGTTATTCATAAAGCTGAAGAAGTTGTTTGTAAAAATAAATTTGATGCCCAAAATAAGTATTCCACGCGGACGAAGTCGCGAGCACAGCTAGTATAATAGTATAATCCTAGCTCGATAAACAGAAACTATGATAACCGGGAGTTACAAAGTTTACGTATTCAAAATCCAGCGTGCGACAAATTCTATGCCAAGAGATTTTGTTTCCTTAAACTAAAGTGTAAATTTAGCTCTAAGAGTCATAACCATAATCTCTAACCATCTGTAACAAATATTTCACTTTATCGATACCACGGCCAGTTTGTGGTCAAACTCCTAAGTCATAATTCAAGCCTGTTTCCGATAGTGGTTTAACTTTGCCATTTGACCCTGGCCTGGTACTTTGAAACCAACTTTGAAATAACAAAAAGTGGGCCTTCTATTTTTTATGAAACCAGATAAGTTTTGACCGCGTGGTGTCTTAGTTGTTTCTCTGTGTTCTTGTCTTTAGTTTAATTAAAGCATATTTTTGGTGCAAAGGTTAGCCATCGCGATTCAACGTGGCAACGCGGCGAGCGTAATGATCTTTGATTAATTTTTGTTTGTTTTATTTTACTTCATATTTTTTTTAGATATATTATATATTTTAATACTATGTTTAGGACTTGTAAATATATACTATTAGTCAGTTACTTTATGTTTTATAAGTTACTAAAGCATTATAATAGGAGTAATATTATAAAAGTTTCTTTATAAGGTACCTATTTTTGAAAGAAATATTTATGCCTAATTATGTCTGGAAATTATAATCCGGGGGTCTTTAAATATAGAGTAAATAAATTTCTTCTAGGCAAGCGTGCTACATCTTAGACTATAATGGTGCTTAACTTCAGGCAGGCTATAGTGAAACGTAAGCCTATTTCGTGTTTAAAAAAAACATCTGAATATACTCGTACAGACAGACAAAATATTTATGTTTCGTAATGACTAAAAATGATTTAGATATAGATATTTCGGTGACAAAAGGAAAACATTTCATTTATTTTAGAGATATTTGCCATTCTTCATTTAGAACTACAAACAATAGCTACGAACAAAAAATGTCATCTATGGCTCATATATTATGTATAAGTAGTTGAACCACAAAAACAAATACATAGTTCTATGTAAAGAGACCAACATTAGCTGACTTTATATAGAAAATCAACGTTAGCCAGAAGTCTTGAAACCCAACCGATGCAACAAGCAGTTCCACTTCTTATACCACGACTCCTGCAGTGAAGGGAGTATTAGAATTAGATAGGTTTTAATTATTTTGTGGGAAAACACATGTTATCCGTATTTTTTCCCAAACTTTTTTGCTAAAACTAACAGAGCACTTTATTAGCACTATCATAGGATCCGTCGCTAAATGAGACCATATTCTGGTGAAATGTGTTTTCATCACATGAACACAGCATTATATCCTCGCTTTAAGTATGCCTTTATTCTCTTTAGTTACGGGAACCTGTAGAGTGTGTGAATTACCTGATGTTAACATACCTGTGTTATAAAAGTTGATGAATTACATTTAGGAAATTAGTTTTACGCTTAAGTTTTTTTGAAGATACTGTAAATTTTGATTACTAAGATTATATAAGTAATTGCAAACATGAAAATTGTTACTTTGCTTCCAAATTTTTGTGTTAATGTTGAAATAAAATACTGGGGAAATATTCAAATCTACTTAAATAAGTCCTGTCGAAAATTTTAATCAATTTGGTGTTTAGCAATTTTGAATGAATACCGTTTTAACTTACCAAAATCAAAATACAGGTTTAGGTACACATATAAACTACCTGTACTTATTATGAGCCTCCCACAGGTAGTGCCCTGATGGTAAACGACACAGTATTACACGATTGTGAATGCTGACTGACCACTAGCATTAGTAGCAAGTTTGAATGAAATACGAAAACTTGCTTAAACCAGTATTATGTGCATACAGATTATGAACGTACTCTAATTATGGACCTCATTCTCACCTATAATATACTACATATACAACCGGTAGTCTCATAAAGCCTATCTATGGGTATATGTAACAGAGAGCACTTCATTTGCGATGCATTGCATAGTAATGAGGTAGGAGCACCCTTACCATTGCTCTTTGGTAGTACTGGCTGGGGTTGATTATTCAACCCTCACTTTCACGTTGTTTGAAGCTAAAATAGTTTTTTACATCCTGTAGGCTTTTCGTTTCGTTCTTTGGTAATTTTCACCAATTTGTACACAATATTGCGTAATCATAAATGAATAGATTGAAGAATCATAATGACGTATTTAACACAATTAATTCTTATATGATCTTTTCGCAACCTATAGTGTTTAGTGTAATATAGTTTGTTTTATTATCATCTTATACATCATCAAAGATTATACAGGTATATTATTAAACACACGCAAAATAACATAAATCTTACGGAAAAAACAATAAATGGACATCTATAAATCCTCATTCCAATTTAATCTTTTTTTCCTTTGTCAATAGTTAATAACCGAGTTTGACTACTACCCGCGACGCAAGTGTTTGCTTAGTATGCCGCTAGATGGCGCTGTTGGACTCTGCAAACAATATTGTATCATTATTTAATTTAATAGTAAGCAATAATTTAATTTAATAAACATTTCATGAGGCCATTTTTGAGCTGTGGTTTAGAAACAGGACACGATCCATGCGTCACTGTCACTATACATTTCCATTGAAAAGTTGATTAAAAACTCGAAAACATCCGCGCATTGAAACAATATCAGCATTGATTGATTATAGGGCATTGTGCTACAGTACAGTCGTATTTACGAGGAAACTAGATTTTTGAAACAAGAGTTTGTTCATCATCATCATCATCAGCCTATCTTATATTCGTCCACTGTTGGACATAGGCCTCTCCCAATGATCGCCACACTGCACGGTCTCCTGCTTTACGCATCCAGTTCTTCCCAGCCACCTTCCTCAGGTCGTCGCTCCATCTGGCCAATTGGCCTCCCACACTACGTGTACCGACACGCGGTCTCCACTCTAGGATCCGCTTACTCCACCGATTATCGGTCCTTCTGCAAACATGGCCAGCCCATTGCCACTTCAGTTTGCTGATTTTGCTGGCTATGTCGGTAACCTTGGTTCTTTTTCGGATAACATCATTCCTGATTTTATCCCTCAAAGAAATCCCGAGCATAGCTCGTTCCATAGCTCGCTGAGTGACTTTGAATCGGTGGATTCGCTTCACTGTCAGAGTCCATGTTTCGGCTCCGTAGGTCAGCACTGGGAGGACGCACTGATCAAAGACTTTCGTCTTCAGGCTCTGTGGGATAGACGAGGAGAAGATATGGCGAAGTTTGCCAAATGCTGCCCAGCCCAGCCTGATTCTTCTGTCAATCTCACCCTCGAAGTTGTTTCTACCTAACTGCAGTAATTGCCCGAGGTATATATATTCGTCAACAACTTCGAGAGGTACACCGTTGACTACAACAGGTCCCGGAGAAGCTATTCGGTTAACCATAACTTTAGTTTTTTCAATGTTCATTCCGAGACCTATCCGCCGTGAAGCATCAGCTAAGGTGGTCAGCATCTCTTCCAGTTCTTGCAGCGACTCCGCCATCAAAACTATGTCGTCGGCGAACCGTAGGTGAGAGAGCTGCTCGCCGTTGATGTTCAAGCCTTTCCCTTTCCAGTCCAGCGTTTTAAACATATCTTCGAGGGCATTAGTGAACAGTTTCGGGGAAATAACATCCCCCTGTCTCACTCCTCTGCGAAGATGGATATGTTTAGTCTGCTGATCTTGTACTTGAACGGCCATCGTAGCGTCATTGTAGAGGCCTCTCAACACTTCGATATACCGATAGTCTATTTGGCATCGCTGCAAGGACTCCAGAACAGCCCAGGTCTCGATAGAATCAAACGCTTTCTCGTAGTCCACGAATGCTAAACACAAAGGGCGGTTATACTCTTCGGTATTCTGTATAACCTGCCTTATTGTGTGAATGTGGTCTACGGTACTAAATCCTCCACGAAACCCGGCCTGCTCCGGTGGCTGAAATTCGTCGAATCTCCTCGCGAGGCGATTTGTTATTACCCTCGAAAACAGTTTATATACATGGCTTAAGAGCGAAATGGGGCGGTAGTTTTTTAGGAGAGTCTTATCTCCTTTCTTATAAAACAAAACTACTACGCTCTTATGCCATGCTCGCGGAGTTCTCCCATTATTTATTACGACGTTGAATATTTTCTGGAGTTCCCGAAGAACAGGACGTCCTCCTGCTTTCAGCAATTCCGACGTAATTCCGTCTTCTCCTGGGGCTTTTCCGTTTTTCAACTGTCCGAGGGCAATCTCAATTTCGCCTAGACTGATTTCCGGCAGGTCTTCTGTGAAATGGCGCGTCAGTGTGGCACGAGAGTCTCGTTCACTCGATGAAGGAGGAGAAGCTCGTGAGGCGTATAATCGGCCATAAAAATCCTCTATCTCAGCGAGAATCTCCGGCTTAGAGATTGCGGTAGAGCCACTCGTAGTTGTAAGTCTAGTAAGGTGACTCTTCCCTAAAGACTGTGCGAACACCTTCGATCCTCGATTCTTTTCTATTGCCTCTTTGATGGCTTCGGTATTAGAAGATCGAAGGTCACGTCGCACAGACTTCGATATTCTCCGGTTGAGTTCACGCTGCTCTGATAACGTGGCATGAGAAGTATCTCGTCTTACATTCATTAGCCGAAGAGTCTCTTCTGAGAGTTTGGACTTCCTACCTGGACGCCTTAATTGGCAGAACTTCTTCCCTTCTTCGCATAAGACTTCCGTAAAATTTTTGGTTTCCCTGTCAACATCCTCGGTGGTTTCCAAAACGGCAAAGCGATTCTGCAATTGCAGCTGGAAATAGTCTGATCCAGTTATAGCTTGGAGCATGTTGGGGCGGAGCGTGGACTTTATCAGACGAGACCGTTCAAGCTTAAAATCGATATTCAGGGTGCCTCGAACAAGTCGGTGATCACTTCCGGTTTTGAACCTAGTAACCACTGAGACATCCCTGAATATATGCTTTTTGTTCGTCATGATAAAGTCGATCTCATTTTTGGTGACTCCATCCGGGCTTCGCCATGTCCACTTTCTTTGAGGTTGCTTCTTGAAGAACGAGTTCATCAGAAAGAGCCCTTCTTTATCGAGAAAGTTGACCAACATTTGCCCTCTGTCGTTCCTTACTCCATAGCCATGTGATCCTATTTGTCGCTCGCCGCAAGCCTGTATACCCACCTTGGCATTAAAGTCCCCCATAACAACGCTGTAGTGTGTCTTCGTAGTTTTATGAAGGGCTGCGTGTATATCTTCGTACATCCGTTCCACTTCTTCATCTGGGTTGGTGTTAGATGTTTTCAGCTTCGGCTTTTTCTGTGGAGGAGCATACACTTGCACTACTTTTAAACTATACCTCTCAGTGAGCTTTAATATAAGGTAGATTACTCTGTTTGACACACTAGATATTTCTACAACGTTGTTAAGGAGAGCCTTGTTGACAAGGAATCCCACGCCACCCTGTGATAGTTTGTCTCCTTCGCGGTAGTAGAATAGATGGCCTGACGGTAGGGTTACGGTGTCCTCTCCCTGTCTTCGGACTTCGCAAAGACCTACAATATGCCATTTTATTTTTTCCAATTCGGTTTCAACCTGCGTCAAATGATGGTCGAGTCTTATCGTTTTTCCGTTATACGTAGCCAGGGTCAGTTTAGATTTAGGGTGGCCTGCCGTAGCCCGGGGATTCTTCGCACCCCCTACCCGGCCGTTACCATGGCCGCCACCTTGGCCAGGAATAGCCGGGCGACCGGGAACTAGGGGCCGTTGTAATTGTGTGTTGTTCATAGAGAGGAGTTGCCCGTAATTGCCACGCTGGGCATGCGTGTTGGCAATCGCAGCACGTAGCTCATCGCACGGGTGTCGCTGCTGCCCGACACCCGTCTGAGTTATTTAGGCTACGTGTTTCTGGGTGGATATACCGCCATCATTCGGTTCGCCAGAGCCCCATTCGTTATCCAGCAGGATGACCACGTGCAGGTTGAGGTTGGCTTGGAGCATGCAGTGTGATTTGCCCCCATCACCCCACACACAAGAGTTTGTTAGTACAGGCGGAATCGACTGATAAATTGATTCAATTGTAGTTGATATCCTAAATTCAGTTAGGTTTAAAATAAATATTGAATAGTGATTAATATGTTACCTAATTTTGGAGCTACGATGCTAATGCTGATAAACGTTTTATGCTGGTTGTCAAAGTTTTTTTTTTTTTTTTTTTTTTTAAATTTCAGGACATATCACACAGCGCCATCTAGCCCCATACTAAGCTTTCGCTTGTATCATGGATACTAGATAACGGATATAATACATATATACTTTTCTTTTGTAAATACATACTTATTATACATAGAAACGACCAGACTCAACACAAATAATTACAAATTTAAATGTTCGTAATTACTTGTGTCACGCGGGAATCGAACCCGCACCCCTAGATTAGAAGGCAGAGCCACTACCAACTAAGCTAACAGAGCAGTCAAAGTACGGCAGTCGTTAAGTCATGTTGCTGCCAACTCTTATTATTATCTTAATAAGTTTGTTGTAATTCTCTATGTTAATAAATGATATCTATATTATATATATAGATATATATATATATATATATATATATATCTATCATGTGAAAGGCCCTTTGGGTGCTTTAGGGTGCTAAGCAAAACGCTCCGGACCACATACCACATGCAGGTGGGCACGCTCCGACCAAACGGCCGCCGCGTAGGTCGGGATGGCGACATAAATGGCCGTATGCAGGATACGGAGCGCCTTGTATCGCAGATAACTGTAACGTTTAGTATGTGGAAGTCTAGATAGAAGCACTGTGACTGATTTTAATGTGGTTAACTACCTAATTATATGAACAGCCACCCAAACGCCTTTGTTTGATACTGCGCAACGTATAGACATTTAGCCATGGAGAATAAATCAGGGGTTACAATGCAAACGTGCTTTTCCGGTTGTAAAGCAACTATGTACCTCGTGGTGCTCGAATATCTCTAGCTCAATGCTTAGCCGTATTAATTTATTTAATTCTAATATTGTTAATCAATAACACGTTTCTCTTTTGTTCCAGATGTCCACCAAGCGGTGACCCTGTGACCGCCGCCCTCCACCTCACAGACATGCCTCAAGAGGTGACCTGACGTCCGCATGGGATGACTGACATGTCGAACTATACCTTCCTGGACACACTATTACAAGATTTAAAATGCCGCCTGACCCCTGGCAACGGCTGCCAAGAAAACACCACATACGGTCTCAACTGCTCTGACGAACTAACTACAGAATTCACCTGCAACCTAAACCTAGACCTCCAAAATGAAACTTCCTACACCTGCAACGCCTGCAATTTCAGCCTGGATTTTAGCGGCAACAGTTCAATATGTGGCTCTCGATTCAAGCTAAACATGGTCACTTTGATTTTCGAGACTGCTGTCAAGAACTTATGGCTCAAATTGCCGTACACGACCTTCTGTGAATGGGACACGTTGTTCTGCTACGGTTATTCTAATCGGACGTTGTACATTGACGGGTTTGGAAACGCTTCTGTAAATAGTTTGGAAGACACAGTGCAGTGTAGTTGGGGTTATGGGAACGAAACGGGCGATGTGATAAGCAATAAGGCGAGATACGATTGGAGTTTTCTATTTGTGATATTATTTATAATAGCGGGTGGTGTGGGGAATATACTGGTGTGTTTGGCCGTGTGCTTGGATAAGAGGCTGCAGAATGTGACTAACTACTTCCTGCTGTCGCTGGCGATCGCTGATCTGCTGGTGAGCCTGTTCGTCATGCCCATGGGCGCGATACCGGGCTTTTTAGGTAAGTTGATAATGTCATTTGAATATATTTTGTATGCAATAGAGAGTTTACTCTTATTTCATTTTTATACAAACTGTTTGTTTATGACTCAAAAGTCATGTATAAATCTCTTAGTGCACAATATCTTTATTGATTAAATTTTTATTATAAGTTACTCACTTCCACAAAAGTTGGTATGAAAATTAGAAATTGTAGAATCATCAACTTATTAGTTGTTACATGTTATTTGTCTTTCATAGATTAATCTATACTAATTAAATAAAGAGGCATAGTAAAATAAGGTGTAGCAGCAGTATTTAATCTCAAAAAGCGAATTGCTAATTAGCTCGATAATAAACATAATATCTACTGCAAAATAATACATTACGCTTTGGGTTATTCTCATGCCAACTAACTAAACCTAGCCCATCACCATCACAACAAATAAAAGCCACCAATACTTGTCAAATATACCATTCAATATAGGAGTAGGAAGGGCATTCAAGTTATTGAATGTTACGAGTAGTATTCACGACGCGTCGTAGCTTTCTCTGCTTGTTACACGAGAGGAATTCCTTTAGCACCCTATTGGAAATGTTTTTTATGATATTTGGATATTGGGAATGGCGGAGATGTGAGAATGGCCCCTGTTCTTTTGTGTGGCTTTTATGTTATGTATGAAAGTGGCGCTGATTGGAGGAAAATATAAAACCACTGTTTTATAGATATTTTTTTTTAATTGTTGAAGTAAATTTTTGTACGTATGAAATATTTGAATATTTCTCTATTATGCTCGGAAAGTAAATCATCTATAAAAACACAACGTATCTATATTTTTAATTTTTGGAAAAGATTTTTTAATTATAATAAAAATTAACAGTCTTCTCTAGTTATAAAGAGATCAAATCAACTTCTTATCGTGCAAATACAATGGGATCAGTCTTCTACTTCCTCATTCAGAGCCATGGAACTACTGCAATTATTGCAGTATGGAATCACATGGTCAGGGCATATGTAAATGTGGCATGCTGAACAAGTTTGAGTTGTTTTTTATCTTTGCCGTTGTACTGATTCAAGGTCAAGATTATCCGATGAACCTGACTCCGCATCACTTGCCTCTTGTTCACTTTCACTGTCATTACTACGTCCTGATAAGTTATCCTCAATGTCAATGTCTGAAGCTGCCTGGAAATCTTCATTTATGGAATCAGACTCTTCTAGCAATGCCAAAATTATTGCTTCGTCGTTTTTCAAAGACATTTTGTCTAAAAACCTACAATAGAAAATCATTAATTAACAATAAACACTAAATAAGCGAAAAAAAATTAAGCCACGAAATCACCACACCACCAATGACGCTGGGTCATACTTACCCGAATTAATTTGACGCACGTGTATCTCGCTGCGCAGGTGGCGTCGCACTGACCATGTCAGCGAAACAGGTAGAGGGAGGCTGTATCTCCAGCTACACGAATGCTCAAAGCACTAAATGGTCACAACAAATAATTATTAACGTTTGAAAACGCTTCGGGTCAATATGACCCAGCGTCATTGACGCCGGGTTAAAGGGGTAACATAGGGGATGCAAGTTTTACTTCTTAATGCGAGCGAAGCCGCGAGCACCCACTAGTTTGTTATATGAGTCATATTCATAACCCCTATTCCTAAGACAGTCTCCCGATTTTTTGATTGGACACAGAGTTACCGGACCGTATATATTTTTCTCTCAGATCACTTTATTCAACCGTCTCTCTCTCTTTGAGTCGTATTTCCTCATGACTGAGGGTCGTGACTCCCCCGCAGAATTAATTCGTTAGGGGAGTTTTCTTGGGCAGATACATTGTGGTGGGCGCCCAGGTCCTTCCACGGAAGACGCATGTCCTCGGATATTGTGGTCCTCAAACATGTCGGTTTCCTCACGATGTTTTCCTTCACCGCTAAGCGAATGCAAATCCACACATAACTTGAAAATACAAGTCATTGGTGTAGGGCGGATTCGAACCAGGGTGCGTCTGGATGAAAAGCAGACACTGGAACCGCTGAGCCACACTCGCTTTTTTTATTCAACAGTAATACAATCGAATTTCCAAGAAACTGCTAAACAATTCAGTAAGCAATTGCTCAACTTATTTAATTAACTTAGTATAAATATAAACCATTAATTTTGCTCGTTGAAATAGAAAAACTTATGCTTTTTGCCCAATTATTGAGAACTCAATGACCTTTGTACAAGCCTGAGCGATCGCATACCTATACCGAAAATATAAAATCACTCGTTAAATATTAAAAAGTTTATGGATATAAAAAAAAACAAGTAGAAAAAAAAATGGTGCAGAAGTTAAAGCAGTTTCAATAGATTAAAAAAAAGTAAAAAAAAAACGAAAAATACTAAACTTATTAAAAACGATAAACTTTAAATATGACTATTAGTTTGAACAAATCATTCCCTATTAAAATTGAAATAAACTGCTATTTTAACATACGCTAACTAGACAGCTATGCTTTTTAACGCTACTTTTAACGGTGCTATTTTCCCGTATGCAGTTTAGTTCAGTTTTACTTCGTCACGTATTTTCTGCACTGCGCTCTCTGATACCAGCAGAATTTAACGTATGCTGAATTCTGAGACGTTTCGCTGAACTATCACGGGACCGAATTTTAGAAGATTCTAAAACTTTACCAAGATGTTTCACAAGTTTAGAAATATTTTAACACAGTCTAACGGCTACCACGAGGTCAAAGGAATCACACGTTATTATACAAAATTTACGTCAAATAATTATTTTGTATTTGTATTTGTAAAACGTTAAAATATGTGATATAATAAATGACGGCTTACAAAACAGAATGCCAGTCACCGTTTTGTTTTTAAGTGAAATCTTTTCAAATCCTGATGTTTTATACAATTACTGGTTAGTTATTTAAAATTAGCTTTGAAACGACATCAATAAAATGACCATTAAACATATATTATACTAGTGGGTGCTCGCGGCGTCGCTCGCATTAAGAAGTAAAACTTGCATCCCCTATTTCACCCTTTTAAAAGTGGCATTTCCAAAAAACCTTTCTTAGCGGATGCCTACGTCATAACATCTACCTCCATTCCAAATTTCAGCCTAATCCGTCCAGTGGTTTGGGCATTGCGTTGATAGATTACTATATCAGTCAGTCAATCAGTCAGTCAGTCACCTTTGAGTTTTATATATATAGATAGAAGATTTTAATTTAAACTAATCGTTGTTAAGCATGAATTAAATATCTGTCCTAACAGGATTCGAACCCGCAAAGTACTGATCCTGAAGCAAAGGCGCTCTCGAAGTTATCAAAATCAAGTCAAGTCTGAAATGTAAAATTGGTTATCTATATACATATATACTAATATTATAAAGCTGAAGAGTTTGTTTGTTTGTTTGTTTGGACGCGCTAATCTCAGGAACTACTGGTGCGACTTAAAAATTCTTTTTGTGTTAAATAGACCATTTATCGAGGAAGGCTTTAGGCTATATAACATCACGCTGCAACTAATAGGAGCGAAGAATCAATGTTAAATGTGGAAAAAACGGAGAAAATATTCATCTTTCAGGGCTTCCGTTGCGTACGCTGCAAAAACGGTTCAAGCCGTAGTATCAGCTATAACTTATAAAGCTGAAGAGGTTGTTTGCAAACATATATATGATGCCCAAAATAACTATTTCACGCGGACGAATTCACATCATTTCACAATTTTCTCATCAGTTCCATCCCTTCAGATCGATGCACTTAAATTTATTGCCCTGGGCGTTATTGACATTGTTTATTAAAGGATAGACATTTCCAATATAACATTGTAAAAAAAATACGGCAGTGTTTGCTTCGCGCTCGGCTTGGCGGGGGCACTGCCGTGCCCCCAGATAACTTGTTACTAACTAACTTTTTAGCTGCTTTAAATTAAGAAGCGAAAAAAAGCCTAGCTAGCTTTGACGCCGACTGAAAATTACAAAACACAATTTTTTACTGTTTATTTTGGAAACTGTTCCATCTAAGTATAATATGTAGTTTTAATAAGCAGCCTAGAAAATCCACTGTTACTAGTAGTTTTTTTAAAACTAATACGGGTTTACGCTTGCCCATAGTTTGCCTTATGTTAAAAAGAAACTGGTGAATAGAATGTGCAAAAGCTATGGCCTAAGATAGAGCATGCTTTCCCAAAAACTTGCTTACTTACGAGGTTTCCTTAGATTCTTCTTCTTCTTATCGAATGAGAGTGGCCAACTCTGGTGTCCAGAGATTATCAAGCCGCCCTAAGGGCCCCTGACATGGCTTTACGACTGCCGTACTAGACAAACAGCCGGGACCTACAATTTTCCTTAGATTAATTAGCATTGAATCACTCTTATTTATTATAAATTATTATATATTTTATCTTTATCAGTTTATTTGAAAAAGAACTCAGTGGACTTACAAAATAGCGCATTTACTTACTAGACCAGTCCACTATTCAATGTCACCATTGGGCGTTGCAAAATGCCGCCATCACTCTGATTGATTAACGTAGAAGCGACTTATTCAAAAACCTCGCGAGCGCCTGATAAAAATGATATTTATGAAAGCCTCGCCAATGGCATGTTACGGTTTCTTATCAGGAAGTGAAGAAGTGAAGGTGATTTAAAGCGGAAAGGAATGTTTTTTGGAAGTTGGGTTTTTTTGTGTGTGAGAGAATTGAAAGAGAAGAAGAACTGATGCATAATTCAGCACTTTTATTGAGTGTACATATTTATTTATTTATTTACAGACACTTACAAACTAAAACTTATAATAAAAAACAAACTTAACCTTATATGTGTTTTTTTTTTTTAAATTAGTAAGTCTAACTATTGTGTACAGCTTTCTTTACAATATAATGTTGTACTCTTAAAGTTTATAGATACGTCACTATTATAAGCGGTGATATTACATTTATTAAGTAGGTTTTTGATTTTAGTTAAGTTGTGATGAAATACCTACACGTAAGAATATTATATCATGTCAAGTTCGATATATTTTGAGTTATAACACTATTGTATCTGGTTTAGTACTTTCTTTGCTACTGAGTTCATTGTACAAAATGACACATACGAAACAATGCTAGGAAAATTTCAACACAAAATTATTTACGTGATTTACATCAGATAAAGTTTAACAGTTGTTAAAAGTTTTTCAGAATAATTATATAAAATATAGTAGATAAAAAGTTGATTATAATGCAACTAGCATTTGTGTGTTCTTGACTCGTAAATGCAGAAGCACAGACACAGGTATAAAACGATAAATTCTTTACTTAGTCTTTTTGCTTTAAGTGAAATTAAGATAGTTGAAAAATCCTTCTTGCTTCATTTAATTCTTTATCTCTTCGACTCATATTTCCTCATGACTGAGGGTCGTGACTCCCCTGCAGATTTATTTAGTTAGGGGAGTTCTCTTAGGCAGATACATCGTGGTGGGCGCCCAGGTCCTTCCACGGAAGACATGTCCTCGGATATTGTGGTCCTCAAATATGACGTTTTCCTCACTATGTTTTCCTTCACCGCTAAGTGGAAATAGGCACATAACTTGAAAACACAAGTCATTGGTGTAGGGCCGGATTCGAACGAGGGTGATATGTATCCCTTTCTTGTACTAATCTGCGTCGTGTTCACATTGCAGGCTACTGGCCGCTGGGCGTGGTGTGGTGCAATGTGTACGTGACGTGCGACGTGCTAGCATGCTCGGCTAGCATCATGCATATGTGCTTCATCAGCATAGGGAGGTGAGTACATACTACAAAGTATAATACATATTATTATATACATTGCAGCTGGCACATTCAAAGAGAGGCCTATGCCCAGCAGTGGAATAGAGAAGGCTGTGGATGATGATGATCATGATAATATTATCATGATCAAGAATATTTATTCTTAAGAATATCTCTCTCTTGGGTCGTATGTCCTCATGACTGAGGGTCGCGACTCCCCCGCTGAATGAACTCGTTAGGGGAGTTCTCTTATGCAGATACATCGTGGTGGGCGCCTAGGTCCATCCATGGAATACTTAAGGATATAGAATAAGAATAAAAAAACATGTATTCGGACACTAATATTACATTAAACCTGAACGCAAAAAACACAAGTTTTAAAAATAACCAGCAGAAACAAGCCTATTCCCTGGAAAAATCCTCTTGTTAAATGCGTGATTTCCACTACTTAATAAAAAGCTAAATAAAAATGCTTCCGTAGGTCGGATGACACTTTAAATTGTAGGTCCCGGCTGTTTGTCTAGTACGGCAGTCGTTAAGCCTTCAGAGGCCCTTAGGGCGCCTTGATAAAATCTCGACACCAGAGTTGGCCACTCTCATTCGTTAAGAAGAAGAAGATTTTACAAGCCATAATTTGGCAAGAGTAATTACTTACTTTAGATGTTAAAAAAATTACCGCATAATTATGTACTAACCCTACATCAAAGTCTAACGCACTAGACGAACAGATGTTCGACCCCATTTACGCCAAAACGAGACTTAGGTCCGAAATCTAGGATAGATAGCGTACTTACCGGAAACCTAGACCAGAAACTTATGCTAACCATCAATTTGCCGTTTAGACCAATTTGTAGGCTTCAACCTATGAATAACGATTTCATAGAACGGTCACTCCATAGAAGATTCGCCAAGAAAATGCTTCTACATTACGCCTCTCTTTCACTCACTACTTGCACATGAAGCTAGCTTGTGATTAAATACGATGTCGGAAATAGTCGACTGCTGCCGACTACTTAGAATTCATTTTTTGTAATTGGTTGCTATCGGGTTGAGCCCCGCCTGCCAACTCAACCACGGCCATTTTATTATTCCTTATCTTAATTATTAATTTTTTTTACACCTTAAATCAAATTATACATGAAGCATTATTGTGAATAACCATATCACATGTAACCTTATTTTTAATAAATTAATATGAATATGGCGGCAGCGGTTAACCATCACTTTGTTTTTTTTTGACTAGTTACGCTTCTGTAGCGTTTTTATTAGTAGGCTTAAGTCTTTTAAGATAGAACAACTTTGTAGAAAATTGTAGTCCTACCCTACTAAGAAAGATGATTGGCGATTTTTCTTAGACCTAAACGAAACCCTTTTTATGCTGAAAAGCCAATAATGTAGGCAATGAGAGGCAAAATTGCGGTTTAGGCGTCAATGAGCTTGTTAAGTTTTGTGGAAAAAATAGCTTGAGAAATGTTTTCAATTTTGCTGTAACAACTTTTATAATGTTTGATGAATATTGTAAACTAGTAAACGCCCGCGACGTCTGTCGCATTGTTTTGGAATAATAAGTAGTTTGTGTTATTTTCAGAACGTCATACAATCTGCATACCAAAAACTATGATGACCCGTTCAGCCATTTATGCATGATGTGTTTTTAAATAAACAGATAAATAGACGAAAATCCTGAAACGTATTCGGTTGTCGATTTAAAGGTATACACCTAAACATTTTTGGTATCGATATCTTCTATGTATTGATATTTGACCATGATTGATAGATTTTTGGCTTTATTATACGTATAGAGACCATGATTGATAGATTTTTGGCTTTATTATACGTATAGAGAAGACCACAGAACAACGATTGGGCCACACAGGGCGACAAGCATGGACTTCAAAGCTCTGTGGAGAAGAACGATAATTACACACATTTTTATAAGAAAGTAATGTAATTTGGTATCTTTAATAAACGACGGAATACTCTAAAATAATAGGAACGGTTGGATTATGTCTTGGCTTTTTTAAATCAAAAATGGGTGTATACCTGACCAAAGTTTGCCTGATGGTAAGCAAAAGCTTTAGCCTAAGATAGAATGTGCGAACTCAATAAAAATCGGCTGTAACTTTTCTTATACTACAAACACTACAGTACTACACTACAAATTCCCAAACTAAGATCTTGCAGCATAATCTTCTTCACAAAATATCCTAAAAAAACCCTATAATGATCGAAGATAAGCCTTTGAATTTTTGTGGCACGTCAGGACGTGCCACAAAAATTCAAAGGCTACAATATACCCACAAAACCTTTTTAAAAACACAATAGACACTTCACTCTGAGAGCAAATCCTTAGGCAGTTATTTTTAGCAAGGCGGTGAGAAAACCCTCGATAAATCACAAACGGCTCTTTATTCATATCAACGTAATAAAGCCTTATCAAATACCACCAACATTATACCAAATGGACGCCTCATAATGACAAAAAAGAACACAAAAATACACGACAAATCAATAAAATAAATAAATACTTCGGGACATTGCACACAACGCCATCTAGCCCCACACCCACGACACAAGCAAACGCTTGTGTCGTGGGTACTAGATAACAGATACAATACTTAGACACTTTTTGTAAATACATACTTATTATACATAGAAACGACCAGACTCGACAAAATTAATTACAAATTTTAAAATTCATAATTACTTGTGTCATGCGGGAATCGAACCCGCAACCCTAGATTAGAAGGCAGAGCCATTACCTACTAAGCTAACAGTCAATAAGTTCTTATGGGTTGTATACCATAATATATCGATCACTCTGTGATAATGAGAATAAACGGAATAGGTCTTGTTGTTAGTTGGTGTCTGCAGGAAATATGTATATAAGGTCAGGTCTTCCTCAGCAATCAAACAAAACTGTGATTTTGTTGCTAAAAACAAGATTTTATTAATTAATAAGGGTAACAATTTTGATTAAAACTATTGTTATTTACTACATTACCTAATTAGTTGAATTACTTACCTAAAAACAAAATCAACAAATAATGTTCATGCTTTAGTTGTTACTTTAGTTACTTTAAATAATTTATACAATATTTCAGTTTCACATTTCAGTACAGTATTTTTATAGGTTATCGTAGCTGTCAATGTCTATCCAATAATACATCAAAGCTGTCAAAGCTTACATCTCCCCCCCTTGAAAAAACAATTTTTCCCACATTATTATGATAGGTAAAAATGTTCATGAAATCTAAATATTATTAAGCATTGGTATAAGTTTTGTAACATGATATAATCCAATAGATTTCGTTCCACGACCGGTGTTTATTTTAAAAACTGTATCTGATAGTTTCTCTTCAATTTCAAAGGGACCAATTCTAATTTCATCCATTTTCCTTTTGTTTAATTTATTTGCATAGTCAACATATACCTTGTCCCCTTCCTTAAATTCATGTTGTATTCTATTCTTGGAAAATAAAGTTTTATTGTATTCATGTGATTTTATTGACCTTTGTAGCGCTATTTTTCTATTTTCTTCCAAATTCTTTGTTAATGGCTGTTTTTCTTTCAATTCCATGGGTAACAAATCAGTAGACTCACCAGATAGCAAATATTTGGGAGAAAAACCTGTTACAGAATGGTTTGTTTCATTGTATTTACATCTGCATTCCTCTGCTATTTTTGACCAATTTGTTTTTCCTTTTGATTCATTCATTTTGCACCTTATTTTATTTACAATAGTTTGGTTTAGCCTCTCGTTTAAACCATTCGAGAATGGTGCATCTACTGCTGTAAGTATTAATTGGATACTCTTGTTTCGAAGGTAATTTTTAAATTCAATGGAATTCAAAGCTGGATACTGATCACAAAGTAAGATGCTTATTGTTTCTTCTTTAGGAATTTTCTCTAAAAGTTTGATGAAATCTCGGGCATTTTGATTCTTGGAACATAAGATATATGAGTACCTGGTGAAATGGTCCACTAGTAGATGTAAATATCGTTTTGTTGATCTTTGTCCACCAAATCCTCCTATTGTGTCCAGCGACATTATTTGGAAAGGTCTAGTAGCTGGGCCCAATTGTGACATAAATCCATATTTTCTATTTAACCTTGTTTTATTCTTTATGCATATCTCACAGTTTTTACATATATTTTTAATATTCCCTGATAAATTTGGGGCAGTATAAAAAGGCTTTATCTTTGATTCTGTCTGATTAATTCCTGTATGACAATATTCTTCATGTGTCTTTTTTATAGAGATTTTTTTATCTTGATAAAGATTTCATGTTTCAATATCTCTTTGTGGAAATGTATTGGTTGATACTCTTCGGGTACAATATAAGTTTGGCCATTTGAGTCCATAATTGAGGTTATGGCTATCATGTTCGTTTTTGCGTCATCAGGTTTGGCTTTTATGATGAATTCAAAGCGTAACTTCTCCATGTTTATTCACTTCACATGTAGACATCCAATTTGTTGATTTATAAGGTCAGGTCTTCCTCAGCAATCAAACAAAACTGTGATTTTGTTGCTAAAAACAAGATTTTATTAATTAATAAGGGTAACAATTTTGATTAAAACTATTGTTATTTACTACATTACCTAATTAGTTGAATTACTTACCTAAAAACAAAATCAACAAATAATGTTCATGCTTTAGTTGTTACTTTAGTTACTTTAAATAATTTATACAATATTTCAGTTTCACATTTCAGTACAGTATTTTTATAGGTTATCGTAGCTGTCAATGTCTATCCAATAATACATCAAAGCTGTCAAAGCTTACATGTATGGTTTATACAGTTTTTTTTAATATACCAGTACTGACGATATTTTTACAATTTGATAATTTCTTCTAATCTATACTAATATTATAAAGCCGAAGAGTTTGTTTGTTTGTTTGAACGCGCTAATCTCAGGAACTACTGGTCCGAATTGAAAAATTATTTTTTTGTTGAATAGACCATTTATCGGTGAAGGCTTTATGCTATATAACATCACGCTGAAACTTATAGGAGCGAAGAAACAATGGAAAATGTGGAAAAAACGGGGAAAATTATTCATCTTTCAGGGCTCCCGTTGCGTGCGCTGCGAAAACGGTTCAAGATATCAAAAAAATGTGAATGAAAGAATTTTTCCTCTTGAAATGATCTAACAAAATGTCGACAACAGTATATGCCTACGTTTTAAAGTTAACTCACTAGAACTGTTTTTATGGTAATAACTATTCCACGCGGACAAAGTCGCGCGCACCAGCTAGTATTACAATAAACGTAATAGCAATAGGTATGGTTGCTGGTTAGTCTGTTCAGGAAATATGGTTGGTAGATTTGTTAGAGAAAATAGAAACGTTGTCCTGTTTAGGCAATTATTTTTAATGATTTTTACCGTCCGTTTTTGTTGTTTCTTCTTTATAAGACACATATACCGTTACGTTCAATAAACTACTTGTTTTTTATTAAATGATATAGGCTCACATTTGACTATAACTTGCCTGATGACGATCTAGCGCGCTTGCCTAGAAGAAACCGGTTTCTCTTTTTTCAACCGGACTGTAGTGGTGTTTCAAGATTACTTTGTCAATGTCAAAGCCTTATCTATCGCGCATAATATTTTCATCAAAGGATCAGCGGCTTACCCCTTTCAATATCGTGTCGGTATTTAGAAGTTGCCGTCAATAGAAGGGCTTAAGAGATTTGTATCATTCGAGACACGCCGATAACTTTGATTGATATCTATCTATGTATCGCTTGTTGCAGTTATGGTTTTTTACGATGGTGGTAAAGATTTTATGCACACTTATTTATTTATTGTGTATGTAGTTGTAAAGCTCGCCTCAAAGTAAATAGGTTTCTTCTAGGCAAGCGTGCTACGTCTTAGACTATAGTGGTGCTTAACGTCAGGCAGGCTATAGTCAAACGTAAGCCTATTTAAAGTGAAAAAAAACGCAGGCTTTTCAATTCAATATAGATTTTTACTAAAGTTCCTACAGTCCGATTGAAATGCAGCATTTTAATTCTACAAACAATTTGTCTGCTGGTGAGTAGCTGCAGATGATGATGTTGAAAGTAGGACAAAAAATATTGTATACCTCGTTAATCATATATAGCAATAGTTATGTTACGGAATGCCATTTGCTTACAGATTTAGTTTGATTATTTGGATAGGTATACATATATTAGCAGATAACAGTGTGTTAAATTTTTTTTTCTACCTGAATTTGTCAGAGTTGCACTCCTTTGCCTAGTGTTAGTTGGTGTTAGTCCAACTAAATATTGGATTTGCCGAGCTCTGTGCTAAATTGGGTGAAATACTGTTACGGTCTAATGTACCGGCGAAAATAATGGTGTTTTTAAAAGTTGTGGATCTACGCTGTGACAGAGGACAAAAGCTCGCGATTTATTAGTGCGACTGTTTTAGTATCTTTCTATCTATTTTAAGAAACATTTATTCATTTTTAACGCATAAAAGCCCCGTTGATCATCTAGCGGAGGCAATCGCATGCGATTACCAATATTAAGCAAAGGTCGACGCGGTCAGTCCTTGGATGGGTGACCAAAAAGTGGCATTAATTTTGGGCTCTTCTGTGTGTAGGATGACTCGTTAAATTGTAGGTCCCGGCTGGTTTGTCTAGTGCAGCAGTCGCTAAGCCATGTCAGAGTCTCTAAGGGCGGCTTGATAAACTCTCGACACCAGAGTTGGTCACTCTTATTCGATAAGAAGAATAACGTATAATAAGCTCACCTTTGATTGCAGGTAACTTGATGCTGTGCTCGATAAAAATTCATACCTACTTAGTTTTGTTTTAAAACCTTAAAATAAATTAAGGTATTTTTCCAATAAGAACACCCGTTGAGGGATTTGATAGGAATATATAAAATAAATAAATGAATTGTGGAAACATAAAATTAAAATTTGTAAAAACAAAATTGATTTTACGAAAAGCGCCAATCAAATCGGTGCTTTTTGTGGAATTAATTTGTAATAGGCTGGGTGCTATTCACGGTTGCTATAAGCACGGGAGCTCTAAGTGGAATAATACGTTCTGCATTCATTCATTGACTGACATTTTATATCTGTTTTATAAAGAGCTTATTGCAGTGAAATTCTGTTTCTAAAAAAAAAATTTCTAATTTTTTGCACTAAATATAAGCACAATTTTTAAGCTTTTTGAAGTATTTTCCGTGGAAGGACCTCAGCGCCTAACACGATGTATCTGCACAAGAGAACTCCCCTAATGAATTAAGTCATCGGGTCGTCAATCCCCCGCAGTCTTAATTGGTCAGGGAAGTTCTCTTGGGCAGCTTCCACGGGAGACTCATGTCCTCGGATATTGTGGTGTGGTATTCAAAAACAATATTATAAGTAATCGATTTACATTTTTTGGTTTCTTTTTGAGCAAAAACATTATACCTATAGATAAGTAAATTTCACTATTCAATGTTTTTTTAACAACCTAAAAATCATATCTTTTTTCAATTTAAGGAGACCCAGAATAAATTAAACTGAATTTTACATTGAATTTCCTACATAAAATTACATTTCGATGTTAATTTGTATAAACCGTGTAACCTGTCAGGCAATAAAAAGAAATCTAGGTCTTGTCTCTAAGGATTACATTGAGTGACATACCAAGGCCATTTCCGTAATTGGTACCTTTACTTTGTTTGTAAAACACGCTTACCTCAATTTTTTTTATTAGTAAATAAAGTATTTTATCCATGAATGAAATGATTAATTTTGTAAAACATCTGTTACTATTCATACGTAATTTTTATTAGGTGTAATTGATGAGAAGTTCAGATAAAATGGATGAAAAGTTCAAATAAATTTGGATTTGGAGAATTTTAATTATAATTTTGATATATTTTTTATAACGAAAGTTGTTTATGAAATTTTAGTTCATTCCATATACTCTGATAGAGAAATTACCAATGATATATATTTTTTCCAAAAAATTCCGCCCAGTAAACCAGCTTCCTTCAACTACATATTTTCCAAAAGCAGCTTCGCTACATTTATTCACAAAGAAACTACCAATTTACGTACTTAAGCAGATTATCTCGATATACGACCAGGTAGGGTTCTCAGAAAATATCTCTGCTTGAGGACAAAAGTTGAACTAAAAAGTAATGACTAAAATTGATAGATAGACTCAAAGAAAGTTAAAAACTAATTTAATGTTCTTTGGGCGGCTTTATCGCCAAAAATGTATTATTAAATATTAGATTGTTTGTTATAGGGCAGTTATAAAGCCATATTACATAGCGCTTAAAGTGGTTCAAAAATCTCAAGTTAGTTGATCCATGGAACCTACTAAAATAGATAAGATTAGCTAATTAATATATTTAATTAGATTAAATAGCTACAATTAAGAAAAATAATAATACATGCTAGAAAACTGTCTTAAACCTCTCTTTACTGGCTAAAGTGCTGCCACAATGAATTATTTTAACGAACATGATACTCGTGACCTAACAGGCTTAAACCTTTGTCCATAATGATTTAATTCACAAAAAATATACTAGGTACTATCACATCTTTTTCTTCTTATAGAATGAGAGTAGCCAACTCTGGTGTCGAGAGTTTGTCAAGCCGCCCTAAGGGCCTCTGACATGGCTTAACGACTGCTGTACAAGACAAACAGCCGGGACCTACAATTTAACGTGTCATCCGACCCACAGAGGCGCCCAAATTGGAATGCCACTTTTCGGTCACCCATCCAAGGACTGACCGCGTCGACCTTTCCTTAACATTGGTAATCGTACTAATAAGTAACTAGTACTAATAGACTGAATATTCAGATTTTAATTGAAAAGATTTTTTGTATAATATGATAATGTATATACGAGTACAATGTAATATTGTTGACCATCCACAATCTTCAGATGTACAGGGCAGTAAAAACTATATTGTATGTGGCAAACTATGGTATCGAGAGTTTTTAAACCGCTCGAGGGGCCACTAACATAGTTTAATGTTTGTAGTACCACATATATGTAGTCGGGACAAACTTTTTACTATTCTAGTACATATATTAACGTAAGTCAAGTTCCTGGAAGAAATCGACTAAGACGATAAGGCCGCCCCATGTCCAGCATTTTCATATATTTATAGTTACTTTCTGTTTTGTTATTTCTATGTTTGGTGTACATTGAAGCAATATCCTATTCTATTCTTAGTAACATGCGACATAATCCTGTTGAAGGCATTAAAGTTAATGTAACATTTATCACATGAGCAGGGAACGGACAATGTGTGTGTGCCCATTAGTAATTTATGAAAACATCGCATACACATGTAGCTTTATGGTAATTTATTACAAACTATGAAAGCAGAAGTTTGCATTGGGTTAACACAATGTGAAAACCCTTGCATTTACATAGTTTGATGATATTGTTATACCATTGACAAAATATCCTCCTATTTGAGCCTTATTCCTCAATACTGAGGTGCAGGATTCTTTCAAAAAATAAATTCTTTAATGAACCTGCCCCCTTAGACAAGAGGCGTATTTTAGTGAGCATATATGTAGGTAGCTTATGGAAATGCAAGACCAATGTACGGGAGTGACGTAACAACTCCCCCTGCGGAGCGCATCGTGATGTCAATCCCATACATTGGTCTTTCTAATCCATAAGTATTTGTCAGCACGCTTACTAAAATATGCCTCTTGTGCAAAAAAAAAGATAAAGAATCTTTATTGATAATGTAAAGTTGTAACATACATAGGTAAAGGTATAAGTACTAATATCATAGAATATGCTACACAAATTACAATATCTTGTCAAATTTATAACATTTAGTTTTAATAAAATTTTAGAAGTTACAATGTCTAGTTTATTTATAAAATAATGAAAAATGTTGTTATCAAAATCATGTAAGGGGTCAGATATATACTACAGTTTTTTTTAATTTGTCGTACAATATATGAGAGCTATCATAATTATCATGCTTTAATGAATGAACTAGGTATAGTGCACTTTACTTTACTTTGCTTTATCACAATATGTTCATAGACTTTTATAACATTAGTAAGAATTCGTGCAAAGAATTAGCTTGGTAAAATATATCTAAAGAATTTCTACGTTGATACCGAGAATAAAATTAACATGTTCATACATTTGTACCTCCAACATCAGGCATATAAGGGCAAAGGGAGCCGACAACATTGTGCCCGATAATAAAGGGTACAAACGTAGACTAAATAAGCTAGAGTCTTCATTGCTTATTATATGTAATACTTATGTTAAAGCAGAAGTAATTTAATTGGTTAGATTAATTTATTTTTTTGTTTTGTCGTTGTTTGTGTATGGAGGTTGGATAAGGTCTAGAAAGGGGTATTACCAAATGATTATCAGATCTTTATACATTAATATTAACTTAATTGTATTTTTACACAAAAACTGGTCTACCAACAGGAATACGATAGCGTTGTTATTGTTTATCGCTGACTAGATTTCTGACAAATTATATATTTTATATTTTGGAGACATCTATTAATGCTTGATATGTACGAAGTTATATTAAAAAACAACAATGATGGAGTAAAGCCACAAAATTTATGAGCTTTGTCCCTTGGGTTGTATTTTTGTCCTCGTATCTCTTAGGCAGCTGAGTTTAAGTGTTGTGTGTGTGTGTTTTTAAGTGTTCCTCTTGACATTCTCTAAAGGGAAAGGAAAGGAGGAAGCTTTCGACCGGGTCTGATGGAGGTAGTTGGGGGAGACCTTTGCGCAGGAGTGGGACAGTATATGCTTATAAAAAAAGGGAAAATTAAAATTATAACTAAACTTGCGCGTCAGCAGAAACCGACCTGATTGGTTTGCTGTTACGTTGGTACTGATGCTATTTGTATTCATGACTTTGTTTGTCGTATCTCTTATCTCACTTGTCTTTGTCTACAAACGTCAGTTGTGTTTATTATGCGTGAAGATGTCGCTCCAACTTGTCTCCGTTATGAACCGTGCGTCTCATCTCGGCTTATCAAATGTACTGTAGCGAACAAATTGTTGGATTTGAATGTGCTATAAACTTTGTCATTCGACAAATTTTGGTTTGATCTACATAGTAACATGACGTTACAAATGTATTACTTTTATAGTTGCTTACCTTATAATTTTTTTTAAAGTTTTGGAAAATGTGTGTGAAATAAAATCTATCTACTTACACATATAATAAAGCTGAAAAAAGTAAAAAATCTGAACAATCTTCAAAGCGAGAGTGAATCGGTTCTTATCGGTTAAGCACGCTCCATCTTAGGCCATTGCCTTTGCTTGCTATCAGGTGAACTATGGTCAAGTGCAAACCCGTTCAAGTTAAAAAAAAAACAATAAAGATATTAAAAAAAAATATTTGGAAATACTCCGAATTAATAACAGATAAGATTTCTAGATTTTTTTCTGTTTATACATATGTGTCTATGTTTGTCTGTTTATTTCAAGGCTCATCACGCAATTTAAACGGCTACACTGATCATCATGATTTTTTGGTATGTAGGTAGTATGAGGTCTAGGGAGTGTCATAAGCTACTTTTTATCCTGAAATAATGTGAGCGAAGCCGCAGGCGTCTACCAGTAATTAATACATATGTGTTTTGTTATGAAATGAGAAAATTTTATGTACGGAATAGTTGTTTTTGAGAAATTCTAAGACATGTTGATTGTTGGTATTGATGTTAATACAATAGTGTTAACCGAAAGCAGTCAATAGTATGTTTCCGAAGCTTCATTTCAGACCCAATTATATACGCTGTTTTATTTTCATAGTAGACAACAATGCGAATAAATATACGACTATACAATTTATTCGGAACAAACGAACCAATTGAATTCGAATCTCTTGCGTTAAATCTTTGTGCCTTAAAGGTACATTTAACTCCGTATAGAAATAAATAAGTCTGGATTAAATTATCGGCCAGACAGGACCTATTTGGAAAACCTATTTTATGTTTAGGATCTGTCTGGTGTAGGATCTCATTTAGGTGAAGGTAGAAACAATTGGGAGAGAAATAAATCCGTGGAAGATAAGTACATATAAATACTCTTTGTATTTATGTGTATATATGGAACCAATGGTGAAGTAAATGAACATACCTTAACTATGGTTCTGGAATAAGTCTCTTATATTTTTGATTTAAAATTAAATTTTGTCAAAAAAAGAGTCGAAATCGTGACGTCATCACCAGCCTCAACGGAAGACCAGTGCTGGTTGCTATGCAGCCAGCATTATGCTGAGGGTTGTGTTGTGGCAAATATGTATTTTCTTTGTACATTCTTGTTTCGTTCTTTTTTCTTCAATAAATGATTTTCTATCTTTCTTATTACCCACGTGATAAATTACGTATTATAAACAAAGATATGGTCATAACAATTTTTTTTCTAAAATATTGCAAAAACCTTATATAAAAATATTAGGCAGCTTTGCTACACCTATTTCCCCTTTTTTCATATAAATCTTTAAAAAATACATGCATCTGTTTTTATTGACACTAAATGTAATACATATCCAGCTCCTTATATTTCCTTCAATAATTTCAGTAATCCATGTTCCACTGCTACTGTCTCCACTGAAGAACTTTGAAGGTTCTTTGAGGAAGCAAGCCGGATATGAATGAAATACCTACTTTATTAACTAAACTATACAAAGTTAGTGATAAAAGAAAGTAAAACTTGTTTTGGAAATAAGAAACTATTTTCTACAAAAGACAGCCAAGAATAACAAAAGAAAAAGAATTAATCAGTTGAATTTAATCGATAAAAAATATTTTATATGACAAGTAATAAATTTATTTAATTAATTAACATCACCCATTATTACTCTACTATTAACAGTTGTAACATAAAAATAATACCTCAACTTACTATTTAAAGTACCCGATTATGTCGTATGCCGATGATGGATATTTTAATTTGACTGGCCTGTTAGCTTAGTTGGTAGTGGCTCTGCCTTCTAATCTAGGGGTTGCGGGTTCGATTCCCGCGTGACACAAGTATTTATGAATTTTAAAATTTATAATTACTTGTGTTGAGTCTGGTCGTTTGTATGTATAATAAGTATGTATTTACAAAAGAAAAGTATAGAAGTATTATATCCGTTATCTAGTACCCCACGACACAAGATCATCACATAAGATTTCTATTTTGTTACAAAGTATCATATTTCAGAGAGCTTGTAAATTTTGGTCGCGTAAAATTCGCACATTTCACGTTTACCTACTTCGGTCGCTTCATCAATCTTTATATTCTAACCAAACTTCGAAATACTGGAAAAGACAATTATTTATTAAAAGATATTTTTTAATTTCAATTCAAATATACTTATTATGTTAGTATGTTTCAAAACGATATGTTCAGTTAGTCATTAATATAAAAATCAGGTAAGAAATTGTAATCAACTAAACAAATAGTTTAACACTATCATTTGTATGTTTGTTATAAGATTGATAGAGATTGATTGTTACTCGTATGACAACTCGATCTATATGCATTGTTCATATTAAAATTAAATATACAAAATTCCGAATATTTTGTTGAAGGAGCCAAATCAATATTAACTCATATTTTTTTTCTTCTAGAAATATAATAGATTTTTATATATTACGAATGTTATTTGACTTAATATGTACATAAAAAAAGTTCGTATGTACCTGATGAGTACGTTCGTAGCATATTGGTTGGAGCCTCTACGGCGTAGACTCGTAGACTGTCGTAGCCTCGTAGCTGCCACACGCATAATATGTTTATATGCCTTTTAGCAGGCTTTTGTTAAAGTGTTTTGTTTATCTAAAGTGTAACAATTGATTTATTTTTGGTTTAACAAATGGCGCTATAAAAACAGCAAATTAAAAAAAAGTTTTCTATATATAAAGAAAAAATAAATTATTGACCACTAAAATAATAAAATGTCAATGATTGAATGTTCCTTATTTGGTCACAATCTTTAAGTACCTAATAATAATCTACTCGATAGGTGGTTTTAAATAATGACGCTTCCAGTTTTCAAATCTAGACAGAACACAGAGGTAATTTTACAAGTACCTACATACATGTCGAAGGAGAAACGTCAACCCATTATAAAGTTTCGCTACACTTATACCAAGAAGTCAAATTTATAAACCATTAAAAAACTATTTAATCGTTTCGCTTAAATTGCTTCAACCAGAAAACCTAAGAAATCAAATAAATGCTGTGAAAAATGTTCTCAAGCTGCAAATAATCTGTATCGCTTCCTCGTTCCGCTTGTGCAGCTCAGCTCAGATTGGAGGAACCTTAAGGAGCAGTTGCCAAAGCATACTTCCATACAAAATGTTTAAAAATACACAAACAAAAAAAGTGAGTAAACCGGTTTCTTTTAGGCAAGCGCGCTAGATCGTAGAGTATAACGTTGCTTAACATCAGGCAAGTTGTAGTCAAGCGTGAGCCTATATCATGTAGAAAAAAAAAACATTTAGCTTCTTTTTTTTTATTTTGGCTTAACATTTATAAATATTAATTATTATTATTATTCTTCACAGATTCTCGGGCCTTACGCCCGGTATTTTTAAGGCATCAGTGGGGCCGTAGCCAACACTGAGAGGCCTTTTACAATATTATAGGTACTTAAAATTAAGTAAAAATTACAGATAGAGGATGTTAGGTATATAAAGTAACTATTGCAGACATGGTATTAATATTACAGGCTATTGTGTTGAGTTGTTCATTGACTTAATTAAACTGGTCTATTGTACGAGGAACGGCACCCGCCAGTTATGCCTCATTCATAAAAATTATAGCGGGTGATGACTTGCCACTCACTAAATGGGCCCTCCACAAAAGGCAGCCTAAGATGACGCCGGAAGGGCAACATTGGTGTGAGTGGCTTAGGGTGTCGAGAGGTGTGCTGCGCGTTCTCTGAGCGGTACTAGCGGCGTTATGCCCTTTAACACTTCCACCCTGGAGAATGTTATTATATTCACCACTTCCCTTCCCACTTATTATTATTATTATTATTATTATTATTATTTATTGGTAATAACATTGATACATTTATATTACACTAGTACTAAAACTACTATCTACGTATGTATGTCTACTTTTATAAGAGCAGCGAAAGTTTGGAATAGTCTGTCAGAATCATAGTTTCCTGTGACTTATTTTTCTAGGCACGTGCACGTATTTCAGTGTTTGATTAACATCAGGGGGGCTGCAATCAAACGTAGGACTTGACGAAATGAAAAAAAGAGATACGTTGTATCTTACATTGCAGATTTCCAAATGTTTACTTTGAGCTTGTCTCCTGCAACTTACGTTCTATTGTTTATTTTAACTAGTCTTGAGGCGTATTTCCTCATGTCTGAGGGTTGTGACTACCTCGCAGTATTAATTCGATAGGGGAGTTCTGTTAGACGGATACATCGTGGTGGGCGCCCAGGTACTTCCACGGAAGACACATTCCCTCGGATATAGTGGTCCTCAATCATGTTACTTTCCTCACGATGTTTTCCTTCACTGTCAAGCAAGTGCAAATCTACACTTAACTTGAAAATACAACTCATTGGTGTACGGCCGGATTCGAACCAGGGTGCGTCTGGATGAAAAGCAAACACTGGAACTGCTGAGCCACACTTGCTTCACTATCAACAATTTTAGAGATTATTTTTAATTCCATCGCATTACTTGTCCTATCATAGTTGTTAAGCCTTCTTATACAACAATTTTGTATGATCACCTGCCCAGGCTACTACAACATACCCGGCTCACTTCACATCGGGGTTACCTTAAAAACTCATCAATTTCTCGCTCGGAAATGAGGTATTTCCACAAGATTTACGACGGACGCGCCCCGGTGCAGGCTTGCAGCGTGTGGGGAATATATTATTTAGTGAGCACCTGGACTAGCAGTGGAAATAGCATGTTGGTAAATGCAATTCTGTTTAAAATAGGGTTATGAGTTATTTTATACTGGTTGACAAATTTTTAAGATGCGCATGTTACCTGCTTTTTACTAAAATATAGATGTATGGTGGGTGCTCGCGGCTTCGCTCGCATTCAGAAGTAAAACTTTCATCCCCTATTTCACCCCTTTGAAAGCGGCGTTTCCAAAAACCCTTTCTCAGCGGATGCCTACGTCATAACATCTACCTGCGTGCCAAATTTCAGCCCGATCTGTCCTGTGGTTTGGGCTGTGCGTTGATAGACACTAATAATATCAGTCAGTCAGTCAGTCAATCAGTCAGTCACCTTTGAGTTTTATATATTTAGATTAGATTATCTTTATTTTTATAAATAAAAATAAAGTGTTTGCATAAACATAAAAAAGTTCTTTTGTTCCGTTGTGTGAACAATTTGTCTGACCCTTGTAATTTTTATATTTTATGAATCAACTCACTTTTGCTTTCATATAATAGTTTAGTCCATTTGGTAGAAAAAATCTTTGAATATGACTACTCATAGTTTACCATAAGAATTTGTATGTTATTTATTAAAAAATATAGAATACTCAAGTTTTTGAGTATAAATTGGTAAGTAATTCATTCATCACTATCAAAACTAAGTTACTCGTTACTCTACAATAATACGAAATTAGTACATCTATATACCTGCATTACAATATTTTTTTCCAAATTGAGAATCAGATGTAATATTGCTTTAGTATGAGTGCTAAGGCCACAGGCCACAGTCACTTGTTTTTGGCAAGGACTGAAAGAGTAGGTCTCGGGTCGGGCGTTCCCAGGTTAATCTAATACTGCTTCTTACTTGGATCTACAGAGACTACAAGGATAATGAAATTTTAAAGTTTATGTGAGTGGCGAGTTTTAATGTCAAAGGTTTTCCTATATACCAACCTTAGTGCCCTTTAATTTGACTGCTTTATGACTTACCCAAGACACAAAAAAAACTGTCACAATAGTATTGCCAGAAGAAAACAGAGATATCTATAAAAGAGAGCTGTTTATAGTTAAAGATTTAATCCGTTTTTTTATCCATATAAGAATTCATCATAATCTACAACCAAGTCTCGTCCCACTGCTGGGTATATGCCATTGGCTTCCATCTTGCGCCAGCCTCCTCAAATATTGCTTCCGAAGTAATGTTTAACTCTTATTATTATTTACAATATTTAATCGTCCCAAATTTTCGCACTGTGTATTGTTGTATTGAACAAATTGTCTTAAACATTAGTCAAAAATAAACATTAATACATATTAGTATATATGTAGTATATCCGTTATCTAGTACCCACGACACAAGCGTTTGCTTAGTGTGGGGCTAGATCGCGATGTGTGCAATGTCCCAGAATATTTATTTATTTTATTTATTCGCTCAAAGTTCCGATTCGATATAAGTAAGTATTTAAATTAAGCAAACTGTTTTGCATGCCGATAACTGAAATGTGGCGCCCTTAATTATATCTTTAAGACTTTTTATGTACCCATGTTTCGCAGACCAATAAGAGAATTTGAATTTAAAATGAATTTGAATCAATAAAGGCTTAACTTAGCCACCCTTAAATCACACTAGCAATTCAAAAATACCTACATTGTTCGGTAAAAGCTCGTTATTTACATTGAAAGCACTTTTCGTCGGCGTTGATTGATAGTTAATCCAATTAATCGGAAGCTTGTGAAGATTGCTGAGGGCGTTTACCCCAATTAAAGTTATGTAACGGATCGCTTCACAATAAATAATCGATTTATTTTTTGTATGGTTATTTTACTGGATTTAAATAGAGAAATAAAAATAAAATTAGGTCCACAGGATTCTGACGTATCCACGATGTAGCGATATTTTAACCGAGAGTGAATCGGTTCTCTCTGGTATATCGCGTTCCGTTCTAGATAGTCTATGATAAAATACCTAATGCACTTTAACCTTAACACAAATTATGATTAAATATATATAATAATAATTTATATTATTGTTTTTAAATACATTTTGTTTTCGAAAAACACTAGGTATTGGGTTAGTTCATTGAATCCAGAAAGCTGTTTTCTATTATCGCTTAACAAAGTAGACAATGTGACGACTAGTTACAAAGGCAGGTGTACAACTGTAGGTAGTTTTACATGTTTCTTTCATAGTGATCTTTACAGGGTTGCCTGGAAGAGATCGCTCTACGCGATAAGGCCACCCACTGTACCTAGGTTAGGTAATGTTTTTGTATATTATTGTAATTTTGTTTTCTGGTGTACAATAAATATGTGTTGATTGATTGTTATTTTTGGAATTATGTACTACGTTTTTATACATCAGAAACATAATCAGTCTATCCATTCTTAAGTAAAAGTCAAAGGAACAGAAAAACCGAATCAGGATAAAGTTTACTCTTCAAAATTTGAATTATGAACTTTCTTCACTTCTTTCGAGTAGTAATTTCTCATGACTGAGGGTCGTGACTCCCCCGCAGAATTTATTCGTTAGGACAGTTCTCTTGGGCAGATACATCGTAGTGGGCGCCCAGGTCCTTCCAAGGATAAACTTACTTATTGTATTTTTGTTCCAGGTACCTAGGAATACGTAATCCGTTGAAAAGCCGACATCATTCCACGAAGCGTGTTGTTCTCATCAAGATAGCACTAGTGTGGCTGCTCAGCATGTTTGTGTCCAGCTCTATCACAGTTTTAGGTAAGTGCTGTAACATTGTCCCATACAATCATATACATAAATCAATTAAAATAATATAAAAGAAAGTGGTGTTAGTTATACCATTTATAACTCAAGAACGGCTGAACGGATTTAGCTGAAAATTGGTAGGATGGTAGCTTAGACCCAGGAGACGGGCATGGGATACTTTATACCTCGTTTTTTTTAATTCAATTGAATAAAAACTAAAATCTGCTTATTTATTGCCTCTTAGGCGGAGCAAAGTTCGCCGGGTCAGCTATAGAAATAAAATAAAATAAATTAATATCATGCTCTTGTACAGAAAAAAACAAAAATTAAGAAGATAACTCAAATTGTACATGTTCAAGCAGAGAGCTCGCTTCTAAAGTACCAATCTCATAAAAAGATATGCAATAAAACTAAGATTTCGTAGTTATTGAAAAAAAATCTTTAGTAAATAAAATGTATTGTTAGTAATTAAAATATCAAGAAACTTTCTTTTTACACAATGGATGCATTACAGCAATGAATACATTTGTCTGTGTCTATGTGTAACTATGAGGCTATTTAGCACTGGTATGAGGCGCTAAAATCTATTCAAGGTATAATATAGGACAGCGAGACTATGGAACTCTCTACCATGCAATGATGCCAGAAAATTATAACCTAGGGGTCATCAAATCTAGAGTAAATAGGTTTCTTCTAGGCAAGCGTGTTGCATTTTAGACTATTAGTGGTGCTTAACATCAGGCAGGCTATAGTCAAACGTAAGTCTATTTCGTGTTAAAAAAACCAGGTGTCCAGTGTATCGTATCGAGAAAGCCAAAACGTTAATGTCTTCTTCTTCTTATCGAATGAGAGTGACCAACTCTGGTGTCGAGAGTTTATCAAATATTAATGTTACTAGAATTTATTTCTATACCAATAGAATATCGCTCGAATGCAAGTGTAAGATCTTTTGATTAAATCTTTATAAGGTAGTCGGGTGCACTCAAGTGCTTTGGGATTTCACTCCGGTTCGATTCAAACCAGAGCTAGATATACTTTGAACTAATACCTACTACTTCGAGAAATCTTAGAGGGACATTTTGATAATGTTAGTATAGAATGTCTTTATTTTTAAGTTATTGAAAATCTAAGTGCTCCAGCCCTCTACCAGAGAGCAGCGTGCCCAGCATACTGGCCGCATTACCACGCTGGATGGCAATGCTGATACGTTGAGCCAGAAAAAGGCCAGCATTTTGGTCATGCGTCGCGTCAACCAAGCGCTCCGAGAGGTTTTGGAAAATAGTATGGGCTCCCGGACCCCACGGCCCCAAAGTCTCGACTCCAAAAGTTATTGATAGTTAGGTGTTATTGTTCCTCTGAGCCAGTTTTTGGTACAAAGAGTTTGCTCCCGACATATCATATAGTATGGCAGAATACCTTATTAAAAGGCAATTCAATAAACTTTTTTTAGAAATTGGAATGAGTGTGAATTTATGATGTGTAAAGATATGTTTTACAAAAGTTATATACGGCAGCGTGATGTCGTGGATTAAAAAAAAAAATGTGTGCCTGCCCCTAAAACAGAGTAGTTTATATTTATGAGTATGTATACCTTCTTTCGGCTTAACCCATCATCTAATATCACCTACGGTCATGTGAATTTGATCATTTTTCCTTGTTTGATATTACAATATCTACTAGAAAATGCACTATGCTGTTATATAAACAAATGTACAAATGCATAGTACTTTCTAAATAAATTCTGTGTAAATTAAGCCTTCACGTATAAAGTAAATGAAAATTCGGAAAAGCCAGTTAAAAAGCGCTTTTGTTAACATTTTTGGTATGCTAACTAACCTGTATATTTAAATTTAAAATGTATTTAGTTGAAATTTAAACACAAAGCTATTGCGCTGACTTTGAAAAGCTGGGAGACTTACCTTCGTTTTGACTCTACCTTTTGATGCTACTGGTAGTACGATAAATATGAGCGTATATTATATATATTGTTTGTGCAAGGTTGATTCACGCCTGATTGCAACTCTCAAGATGTTAAGCGTTATATAACTAAAAAAATATAATAATAATACAAATATAAATCTGCTGCCATCAGTAGAAATAAGATATAATGAACTTATGTTTAATAAAAGTTGTGAAAACATCATAATTTGATGTATGTAAAATAAAAAAAACAGGCAAAAACATATAAAACAATTTATTGGTAATGTTTTACAATTACATTCATTTAAATATAACTTATATAATTATTTAACATAATTCCTACCATTTACATATTTATATATAATATATACTTATATTAATATTTGATAATCATCTATTAGCAAATAATCCATATCAATAATAAACTTAAGATCTATAGATCCGTAAGACACATATTATTGAGTTCATTAATAATTTGTATCTAACACTATTATTATTTATTTTTGGGAAATAAACGTGTTTTTTTTTCTGTATGTTTAATTATTTTTTGTATAGGTACATGTAAACACTGTCTCTGATATACCTACTATAAGTTATATTTAAAAAAACTAACGCTATACATCCCTAGATCTACAGTTGATCCACGGAGTAGTGTCAAAGACTAGTTAGTCTCACAAGGTCACTTGACATGTATTTATGGTGCACGCCACGTCTACTTACCTGCAAAGTTTATTCACAAACCTGAAACCAACAACAACATACCAAACAGATGCTTCTTTAAAATAAAATAAATGTTGGCATAATTATATATTATATACAAATAATTTGACTACATCATACTATGAAAATATTGATAAAACGTTTTTTTGTAGGAAAGGATGAATGGTAGAGGAAGATGACTGTGGTGGATGTGTGTTTGGTGTGTGAGGGGTCTTCAAATCTAAAGTTAATAGGTATCTTCTAAGTAAGCGTATTTCAATCTAGGTTGCAGCAATGCTTAACATTACGAGCAGGCAGGCTGTAGTCAAAGGCAATATCCTACGTAAAAAATGTATCATCATCATCATCAGCCTAATGGGACCCATTACAGGGCATAGGCCTCCGCCCTCTTACGCCAATACTCCCTGTCTTGCGCTGTTCTTGCCCAATGCGATGTAATCAGCCACCGTTGCACAGGTCTTCCTACACTTCACTTACCTAGCCGTGGGTACCATTCAGTTATTACTTTGCTCCATCTGCCGTCAGTACGTCTCGCCAAGTGTCCAGCCCATCGCCACTTGAGTTTCGTAATACGAGACCCGATGTCTTCCACCTTCGTACGTTTTCGGATCTCAGTATTACGAACCCTGTCGCGTAACGTAAATGTATAGATACAAGAAAATACCATTGTGTTATAAACTTATACATATTTACTCTCATCAGCTTTCAATTTCATCACACTAATTAACGTATTTACCAGTGAATGACCACATCTTTTATCCCCATAAAACCCAGTTATTCATTGAATATTGCATAATAACAAACTTAACAAAAATCACGATGACATGTCACTTCATTGATGTTGTTTAAGAGGAACGAACTGGCCAATAAACACCAGTATGGTGTCTTTTATTAGGTTTCAAGAAAGCCTTAAGTGCACAGTCAGGTGTATCTTAATAACACTGTCTGTGGTCCCTGCATTTCGCTTGGAAACAGGCAGCAACCAATCACAGCGTTGGAAAGTAGCCAAGTTGCTTGTCAACCACGGCTACGATGGAAAACAAATTGGTTTTCATTTAAGTATTTTTTATCTATGGGGAACTTGCCAACGTTTACGTAACTTAACCGAAAAACATTTTGTTTTTTACGTTAAGTTTGGTCCGAGAGTTTTGGAATCGATAGATTTCTTGGTCTACCTGCTATACCTATATCTTTGCTTAGCTAAGCTAAAGCAGAGTAGTTTTAAAAAGTCACTAATCTGGTGTTAGACTCGAGACAAAGTTAAAAAATATGTCTATTCAATTGTATATTCTAAATATTTTATCCTTAGGTACGTTTCTAAACTTTTTCCATCAGAATTATTTCAGAAAACTTGCATCATTTCCATCTGAATGATCTTAATCAAGGATTTTAGCTTCCAGGTTCTTTAAAGGCGAAATTCGCAAATCATCAAACGAGTTATGCCTTACTTATGAGTCGAAAATTGAAGGCAATTTACGAGACCCATCAGATAATTTTGGTACTTCAAGCAACTTCGTAACTTTGCCACTTTGGAATCGAAATATTTTATTGGCCCATCATTTGGGTTACTTCAGCCATAAATATTTTTATCAGAAATATGAGATTGGGTGATGATTTTGGGGTTCGAAGTTTTTGTAATCTTGTATTTTAGTAGGGTACATCCTACATCTTTTTAAGTTGAATGATTGCATTAGTGAGTGAGGGTGTGTGTGTGTGTTTGTGAAACTTAAAATAAACGCCTTAACTGGCAGTTTTATTGCTCAAAGCAATATATTCCAGTGAACCTATCTGCCATAATTTAAATAATGAACATGAATGTAATTTTAAACCATACTTATATACATAAAATTTTAGTTTAGTTTTAGTACTTTCTTTTCTTATTTTTTGGCATGGTTGTCGGTCATTCTATCCACTTGTCAAATCTGCCTTAGACAAATCAATATAATTACACATAAGTTCTAATTAAATGTTCTTCTCTCTGCAGGTCTAATAAACCGCAACAACATAATGCCGACCCCGGACCTGTGTGTCATCAACAACCGCTTGTTCTGGATATTTGGCTCGCTGGTCGCCTTCTACATACCTATGCTGACCATGGTAGTGTCATTCGCGCTGACCGTACACCTGCTGAAGGGGCAAGCGAGGTTAGCAGCCACGCCTGTGCCTGGAGGAACCCAGAGAAGGTATTTAATCAATTTTACTCATTACTTGTTAAAAAACAATACTCATTTCTTAAATAAACATTTAAACAGTAGACAATAAAATGTGCTGATTGAGGAATATTGTTGTTGTTTTTACTCGGTTAGTTAATAAACTTGTACTGGACTAAATCTATCTAGATGTCAAATATAGCAGTAGCCTATCATATAGGGAAACGAAAACACGAACAACCGCTTGATCGGGATATTTGGCTCGCTGCTGGTCGAGTTCTACATACTTAACTAACTACGTACTAAATACTAAAAAAAGATTTACATAAAATCTTCATACTATTTTTGCAGTAAATTCTCAGCGCCTGTATCACAGTTAGCGGAAGCAGTCGCATGCGATTTTACCAATATTAAACAAAGGTCGACGCTGACAGTCCTTGGATGGGTGACCGAAAAGCGGCATTCCATTTTGGGCGTTCCCGTGGGTCATGTGTCACGTTTAAATTGTAGGCCCCGGTTGTTTATCTAGTACGGCAGTCGTTAAGTTATGTCAGAGGCCCTTAGGACGGCTTGATACACTCTCGACATAAGAGTTGGCCACTCTCATTCAATAAAAAGAAGAAGTCAGTTCTAAATATAAGTTCATGCGTGTTTATAATATAGAATGTCACAGAACAAATAATACTTATAACTATCGAGATCCCACCACCCCTCAGTCCTTAGTCCTTAAAGCTCATATTTTTCTTTTTTTGGTAGACTACATTCCATTTATACAGATAAACTTTCTAACTAGATTCATTAAAAAAAACTCAGTTAAGTGTTTCAGAATAGAACAATTGAAAAAAAAGGGTTACCATTTCGCAAAACCAGGCTCGGTCATAAAACTACTCAAATAATATTTATTGAACTACAAGTGCTTGCAAAAATATTAATGTATGCTCTATAAAATGGTGAAATAAAACTAAACGTCTGACTAGATCTACTTACAAACTTTTTTATAGACAAAAGTAATAAAATCCATTAGATCTATAGGAATACATTTAGAATGGAGATTTCTTTCCACAACTTTGGCCTTGACTATGGCTTAGTAATTTATCCGCTTTCATTGAAAACAAACTACTTTATCCAACTAAACTTCAATAATGATTGATGTGCTCTACAATCGCAGTTTTGGCAGTAGTCAGGGTACAGTTGGTGAATTTGTTTGATCTTGTTTTTATAAATAAAATTCTTTGAATTGGTTTTCGGTAAAGATGTGTATTATTTTGTTACAAAGGTAGTTGAACTTGAATTTGTTGAATAAACGTACACACAATAGTTAAATTATCTTAACTACTTATACATAATATTACAAATATATATACAAAATTTACAAGAAATATACATTAAAATACATTTTCGATGATAAACAAAGCTTAATTTTTAGATTAAAAATCAGTTAAAAATTAGGTTAAATTACATACGTTGTAAAAATAAATAAATATTCCGGGACATTGCACACAGCGCCATCTAGCCCCACACTAAGCTAACGCTTGTGTCGTGGGTACTAGATAACGGATATAATACTTATATACTTTTTTTTTTAGTAAATACATACTTATTATGCATACAAACGACCAGACTCAATGGCTAGTAGTCTATGGCTCAACCTATGCAAACAACATTAACAATATTTCATGGATGAATCTCAATATAACATTTTACTTGAAGTTAAGGGCAACAAAACTACCCATTTAACTAACTTTACTAACTTTAAAATTGGCTAATAATTATTTAAATCCCAAGACAAGTAGACATATTAATGTTAACTTATAAATGTCATACAAAATATTACTGTTGCAGGTAAGTATTAAAATGAACTATGTAAGTTAATTTTAATCACGGAGAATACTTAAAACAGACTGTATTTTCTTAGAGTCCTATTTTAGAGATAAAAAACCAGAACTTCATTTTGTATTCATTGCGACCCGTGCTTCCATAAGGAGGATTTTGGAGTGTTCAATTCTTGTTTTACAACTTTTTTAGTAGGGTCAAGGGTTAGGGGTTTCACCTTGTTGGATTGTCTCACATCGCGGTGACACTTACAAAGACTATTATTATATGTATTTCTAAAGTAAAGCGTAAACTACCTTAATCATCATCATCTACAGCCCTTGTCACCCACTGCTGGGTATATAAAAACTAACATAATAAGCAGCTACTAGGGAAGAAAAACTAAACATACTACTTCTAACTACTACAAAAAAGGGGCACTTAGAAAATCTTTAGAAAAGCCTAAAGATAATCTAAGTGCTCCAGCCTACTACCAAAAGGCAGCGTGCCCAGCATGCTGGCAAAAAAACTAAGCTTGATGTAATAAATAATATAATCATAGTTGCAATTTCGATTTTAAACTTAATCGATTAAATTTGAATCAAAAGTTTGAGCCACAAAAACATATAACAAACCAAACCAATTCAATGTTTGAAAGTTTATAATAAGTACAAAGTTTTATATAGTCAAGGTTGAAAAAAATTACACTGCATTCTAACTCATAGCTGTTGTAATAAAATTACACTGCATTCTAACTCATAGCTGTTGTAATAAAATTACACTGCATTCTAACTCATAGCTGTTGTAATAAAATTACACTGCATTCTAACTCATAGCTGTTGTAATAAAATTACACTGCATTCTAACTCATAGCTGTTGTAATAAAATTACACTGCATTCTAACTCATAGCTGTTGTAATAAAATTACACTGCATTCTAACTCATAGCTGTTGTAAAAAAAATACACTGCATTCTAACTCATAGCTGTTGTAATAAAATTACACTGCATTCTAACTCATAGCTGTTGTAAAAAAAATACACTGCATTCTAACTCATAGCTGTTGTAATAAAATTACACTGCATTCTAACTCATAGCTGTTGTAATAAAATTACACTGCATTCTAACTCATAGCTGTTGTAATAAAATTACACTGCATTCTAACTCATAGCTGTTGTAATAAAATTACACTGCATTCTAACTCATAGCTGTTGTAATAAAATTACACTGCATTCTAACTCATAGCTGTTGTAATAAAATTACACTGCATTCTAACTCATAGCTGTTGTAATAAAATTACACTGCATTCTAACTCATAGCTGTTGTAATAAAATTCCAGTTTATCGAACTAAAGAAAACTTCCAAACCAAATATCTACTAATATCTGTAAAATAAGTATTAATACATATGTATATAGGAATATTACGTACGGGTGGCGCAATAGAACGTGCATATTGCATCATCTTTTTTCGAATAGAGGTGATATCCCATGGCCCCCACGTAGTCCAGACGTGACGCCTCGTGACTTTTTTTTGTGGGGATACCTCAAGAACAAAGTCTACAGCAATAATCCGAAAAACATCGATCAGCTCAAGGAGAATATCCGTGGTGAAATGGCAGCAATTACACCAGCATTACTGAAAAAAGTTTTCAATAACTTCCGTTTGCGATTAGAGGAGTGTCGTCGTAGAGAGGGTCATCATTTAGACGATGTTTTTTAAATAAAATAAATTAAGTTATTTCTTACTAATATCTCAGTTTTATTTTAACTATACCTTTTGTATTTATTTTTTAATTAATATTTTAAATATGCACGTTCCATTGCGCCACCCTGCATTATATTTATAAAGATGTAAATAGGAATGTACGCACACTTTATAAGGATCAATAAATAATTTTGTATAACTTGTATGACACACTGCTATAGTTTGGATAGTAGCCAGAATCGGAATATTTAGGCTAATAAACCGAAACGGCATATAAATTAGCGAAATGAGACTTTTATTCCTTATTTCACACCAGTTTAGAAGGAGTTAGGGGTCGTAAAGACCCTTAATGTATACTAAAAGAATCGGTAAGTGAGTTAGTATGCTGGGGAGTGTAAGTAGTGGACAGAGGACTTCTATCGATATGTGATGTGTGTGTTTATGTGTATTATGTAGGAGCGTCTATTGTGTATTTTAGAATTGGATTGAAAAGCCAAAGGAACTGCTCACAAAGATGTTTTAGATAAATAAATGTTCCGGGACATTACACGCAGCGCCATCTAGCCCCACTCTAAGCAAACGCTTGTATCATGGGTACTAGGTAACGGATATAATACATATATCTACTTTTCTTTTGTAAATACATGTACTTATTATAAATACAAACGACCAGACTTAACACAAGTAACTATAATTTTCTAAAATTCATATATACTTGTGTCACGCGGGAATCGAACCCACAACCCCTAGATAAGAAGGCAAAGCCACTACCAACTAAGCTAACAGGCCAGTCAAAATGAAGAATGATGGTAATCAGAATTCATTCGGGAGTGTAGAATGAACTATTTTGAAAAAATCTTATAACACTATCATAATTATAATCTCACTAATATTATAAATTAAACGCGCGCGTGTGTGTGAGCGTAATTATATATCTGTTGGTGCCATTATTATTGTATTTGACTTTGCGCAGTGCAAGCCCATATTGGTACAAATAAAGTTTTATGGTGACAGAGCATCTAGCATGTACAATTGGAGATATATATGTATATATTTCTTTTTTCTAGCCATTAGTTTTATATTTTTCTTGATTTTAGTAACTTTAGTATTTTTTTAGACATTTTATTTAGATACATACATAACTTATATACCTTACCTGTGTATCATTTACTACATCCATTAAAAGCTACATCTTTGTTCTCCTGATAATCCTTCTTATGTTAATTACAACTCGAGTGCTTTCACCATTGTTTCGCGGCGCCGTGATAAGGTAGGTAGTTTTATCTGTTGTTTTTTTGTTAAACAACGACTTAATTTATCGTTGCTAAGCTATGTTGGTCTACAAAATGCATAATGATTTGCTTAAGTGAGTGAAAATTCAGAGGCAACAAATTAGTTGAGAAATCCAGCATATAATTTTAAAAAAATATAATGAAAGGATAAAAAGGAATTAATCTGCTAACAAAAACGACATGAATACTTTAGTTCTGGTTCCATTTTGTATGCAGATGTTTGAGATAAAGTCTGTTGACCAGTGAATACCATGTACTTATATGTATAGTGTAGTCGTATATCAAACGCATATTGTAAATGAAATGAAATTCAATAGATGCCACGGAGCCTTTTCCAAAAAAATACGTACATTTCTTACCTCAAACTCTGTGCAAACAAATTCAGCATTTTTTTGCGAAAATATTCTTTTAACAACCGAGTTAAAGTATCAAATTTCAGCATTGTTTTTTAAATTCGAAAGGTTTATCTCTAATCATGCTTTAAAAAGTTTATAGCACCGTTTGAGCGTCTTATTTTTTTAGTTTAATATACTTTTCATTTTTTAATCTGCAAGATAGTCTTGCTAAAATTTTATTAAAGTGCCAAAAATTTAAGTTTTTAATATTAAAAAATATATAAGTGAGAAATATTTGAATTGATGCCGTTTATCAGTGTAACTAATGTTAATTAATGAGCAAAAGTAGATACCAAATTTAAGCCAAACCAGCTAAGATTTTTGAGCCGCGAAAAAGAACAACCAGTATTCATAGTTTAGGTATATAAACTTCCCCACATAATCTATACTTCTATACTAATATTATAAAGCTTAAGAGTTTGTTTGTTTAAACGCGCTAATCTCAGGAACTACTGGTACGATTTTAAAAAAAATCTTTTTGTGTTGAATAGACTTATTATCGAGGATGGCTTTAGGCTATACCTATATAACATCACGCTGTAACTAATAGGAGCGAAGAAATAATGGAAAAGGTGGAAAAACCGGGGAAAATTATTTATCTTTGAGGGCTTCCGTTGCGTGCGCTTCGAAAATGGTTCAAGATATCACAAAAATATGTATGATAAATTATTTCATATAAAATAATCTTACAAAGTGTCTGTAACAATAAATGTCTATTTCTTAAGGTTAACTCACTAGAACCGTTTTTATGGTAATAACTATTCCACGCGGACGAAGTCGCGGGCACCAGCTAGTTATGTATATGTGTCAATGCTATTTTCCCCATTGGCTATCTTTATTTTACGAATATACTTGGGTATCACAAATCGGTGCCGCTAATATCTTCTTGTTTAGCAAATCCTAACACACCGAGATGCGGATATTCGTAGCCAGTGATAAACGTCTATCAATAGGCAAAGTAAAAGCCAGATCAAAAAATACTGTTCTCAATTTTAGCCTAGATGATCGTAAACCACCGTACATTTGTGCGTACGAACATGTAATGGCCTATAAAGTGAGTCTGTTTAACAACCATTACCGAAAGGCACTACCAGTAGTGCTATATTTGCTATGTCTGAATTATGAAAACATGTTTAAAATGTACCGTTACTAAGAAAACTAACCCAGAATTTTCAAACTAAAACTATTGCGTGCACATCAAAATAAAACATAACACATCTTCAATAATTAATGATTCTTAGAATAAAATCTTTTTCTGGTCTTAGAAAATATGTCAATTGATCAATATGACCATTATGAAAAAACACAAGAAATTTAACAAGAAAAAATCTTTTATTTTCATTTACTTAGACTTATTTGAGCTCTAAATATAATCCAATTTTTCTCAATTCTTTGTTTATCATATGGGTATTTATTTACAATAATAAAATATAAAAACAAGTAAAGAAAAACTAAACATACTACTTCTAACTACTACAAAAAAGGGGCACTTAGAAAATCTTTAGAAAAGCCTAAAGATAATCTAAGTGCTCCAGCCCACTGCCAGAGGACAGCGTGCCCAGCATGCTGGCCGCATTACCACGCTGGATAGCAATGCTGATACGTTGAGCCAGCAAAAGGCCAGCATTTTGTTTATTATATTACATGTAGTTTTTTGACATTAACCAACTTCTAATAATAAGAATTTGCTAAAGTAGCATAGCATTTACATCTTTACATTACTTGACACACTTTTTTTAATAAGACGGTGGTGGCACTACCACTGAGTAGTGCCACGATATCAGTACGATAAAATGTGTTCCTGTAATTGTTTATTCTATGCTTTGTTATGTCCGAGTTATGAGCACGCGTGTCATAAAATAGCAGATTGATGGCCCTAGGATGATTTGTTTATTTAGAAGGTCGACCCGACGCTATTCAGTATTTCAAGTTCATTATTGTAATTTTGTGTGATATTATATAAATATGTAGTGATAAAAGAAATTATTTATGTTTGAGTGCTGTCTGATATTATGTTATTAATATGAAGTTAAATGAGAAACCGTCCAGTTTGAGGACCACACAATTCAAGGATATTTAATGTGTCCGTTACCTTAGTACCCATGATGCACGCGTTGGTTTCGTATGGGACTAGATGGCGCTGTGTGAAACGTCCTGGAATATTTATTTCCTTATTTAATTATTTTATCAATACAGTGACTTCACCGGGCGATCACTACGATGCATTGTATGTGACCGTGAAAATTTCTCGATGAATTAATTTTTTGGGGGAGTCAAGATTATCAGTAAGGAGGGACATGACTCAAGTAGAAGGTCTTATTATGTGTTACATATGAATTCAAATGACGACATCATAACTAAAATATCAGGTATCTTAAATATAAAAATAGCTAATTATCAAACCAATTGAAAAACGTTTCATTAAAAACTTCGCCAGCATTGAAAACGGCTTAAATCATCATAAATTAAGATTCTGTGACGATAATCAGACTTTCCAATTCAGATTGAAATTCTCTTAGCGAATATTCCTCATACAAATGACAACATACCATATAGACATCTTATTATTACGAAAATACTCCAATACACATAAGGCACACCTTTTATTGCCACTTACTCTTATAACAATAGGCCAAAGCATTTTGCTTACCTTCAGGCAAGCTATGGCCAAGTGCAAACCCGTATTAATTAAAAATAACTACAATTTTATTACTAGCTAAAATGACAATTGGTGAGCACAATTAACATCTACCCTGTTTTTGAGAAAATTAAGGATTAGATATTGATAAGTTACCAAAACTGATTAACACAATGAGTGGAAATATCCCAGAATAATTACTTTGTTAAAATATGTATCATAATAGATAATCTCATGTATGACATTTCTTAAATCTGCATTATGACGAATTAGCCCGAAGTGATACGCATTTAATAATATTATAAATTTTAGAAAATAAATATAATTGTTTATGATCAAACAGGCATATATCAAACATGATATTGGCATTTATTTTAGCAGCCATGAACTATTTATTTATTTGATTAATAGGCGGACAGCAGATTTCTCATTTGCCCATATCACACTGTGTCAAAATTGTTTTAAGTATATTGTCCACACAAGGTTCACAATTATACAGTCCACTGGTGCAATGATCTCAAGTTTACAAGAGATAAGAGAGAAAAGATTACTAGACAAAAATTTCAAGCAGATTTCAAGGTATTTTTTTTCAGTTATTTTTTTATTATAATATCATAGACTCAAGCTTTAGTTCTGATTAGTAAACTTAGTCTCTTTGCTGGAGTTTTTGTAATAGTTAACCTTCTATTTGCTATACTGTCAATGTCTCCATATTATCTTCGTTTGAGGATCGAACCAGTGGATCGGAATATTATATCCCAGAGGATTTCGTTGATACCATACATTTTTAAAACTCGTTTAGATAAAGAAGCCCTTTGTAGTCCAAATCCTATGGGATGGGATCTCTGTATTGGATCTACGGATCTGCTGGGTGAAGGTACTTGAGGGCTGGTGTTATGGCAGATGTACATTCTCTTGGTTATATGATAGTAAAAATAAAAATAATATTCCGGGACATTGCACACAGTGCCATCTAGCCCCACACTAAGCAAACGCTTGTGTCGTGGGTACTAGATAATGCCCGCTTGTTTCGTGACTCTTTTTAAGCATGCGCTCCCGTGGGTCGGATGACACGTTAAATTGTAGGTCCCGACTGTTTGTCTAGTACGGCAGTCGTTAAGCCATGTCAGATGCTTGATAAACTTGCGACACCAGAGTTGGCCACTCTCATTCGATAAGAAGAAGAAGTTTTGACCATTTCATGCTTGGTAATTTTGTTGGCAAATATGTTTTAAATTAAATCAGCTGTATATTTCTCTTAGTTACATGATAATAATATTGGAAACCGCTTGTTCGATGCATTAAACAGATATAGCCATTTATATCGCTAATTTTGTTGCTCAATCCTTTTTTACAATAGTTTGGCGAGTGGTCTTTGAATTGAATAAAGAAGCTAGTCTGAAAATAAAACATCTAAAAAGGGGATTGCAGTTTTTTTGCTAATTTTCATTCATTATTATCATCATCCACAGCCTTCTCTATCCCACTGCTGGGCATAGGCCTCTCTTTGAATGTGCCAGCTTTGTCCATCTTGTGCAGACCTCATCCATAAAGAACCCGCGACTCGTCGACCCATTTCGCCGCCGGACGACCTACTCCTCGTCTGCCTGTTCTTGGCCATTTTAATTATGGTACTGATGATTATTATTAAATGAAAAGCTTTCAAAATGTTGACTTGTTACTTTCACCAAATAATGATAACAGGAAAAACACTACCACAATGTATCAGATTATATGCAGACAGCAAATTAAAATAATAGACTAATATGTCCTAGGCCGTAATGATTGCTTACCATCTGGCGAATTACGGTCAAGTGCAAACACATCCTTGTTGTATACATATGAAACGTTTTTAAGAAGTATAACGAGTTGAGTACTTTTTTAATTAATTACTCTACGAGTTTTTAACCGTGAATAACTTTAATACCGTAATAAACACGTAGATTTTAAAAGAACCAAACATTTAAGGAATATTACTCACCACGAAAGAATAAAAGACAATAAGATTTTAACATCTCTTTGTAAGACGCCGCAATCCATACTTAAATCCAAGCCTTTGACATATCAAGCCAAATATCTGGAGAGGTTGATTTTTTATCATGTTTCTGCTACTAATAACGATTAAATGGAACGGTAACTTCATACAAATGTCACATCGAATATGCTTCTTTTTCTCCTCATACATCAATCACACAAGAATCTTGCTCGAGATTGGGTCCTTGAGTGCCGTAGCTCAGCTAGCGGAGGCAATCGCAAGCGATTACCAATGTTAAGCCGACGCCGAAAAGGTCGACGCGGTCAGTCCTTGGATGGGTGACCGAAAAGTGGCATTCCATTTTGGGCGCTTCCGTGGGTCGGATGACACGTTAAATTGTAGGTCCCGGCTGTTTGTCTAGTACGGCAGTCGTTAAGCCATGTCGGTGGCGTAAGGGCAGCCTTCTTGATAAACTCTCGATACCAGAGTTGGCCACTCTCCTTCGATAAGAAGAAGGTCCTTGATGATGGAAATAGCCGAATAGCTGCCTGCTATTCTACAATTCAACGTCAAATTTGGAGATTTTAACTTAAGGTCTTGCCCATCAAAATTTTCCAGCTACCTAACTATAGTTCGACTCAACCAGTGGTACGATTTCTTTAGTTCAGTTACGTTTCTATCTTGTACTTTATTCGTAGTATTTCAATGATCCCTTGAGATCTTCTGATCGTAAGGCTTTGGCGTCGGTGGAATTGTGAAATCTTATAATGTAGACACATTTTGCTTTGATTCTGATTTCTTGTGACTTATCGGGGTTCTTTCAGTTATTGGATTGTGCGGTTGTTGGCCGATTTTTGGTCGCTCATTTGAGTATGTCATAGTAAACGTAAATAGCATACAGTAGTTTAAGTTCGGAAGATTTTGAATCAAGAACCGCGTCAGGTGAACCGCGATCACTGCGATAAATTGCTTGTTACCTGCATATCTTAAGGGTCTGGTTAAGTCGACATATTCCTGTTAATGGCGTATAGTTTACATTGTTTCCGACTTATTTGTCTATGAAACACCCTAGCCTAAACTTAACTGTTTTTGAGATATTTGAATTTTATTGTATTTTCCAAAAAATACCAGATTTTTGGCTATCAGCTTAGATATTTTGAAATTTATTCGTCTTATTATTACTATTATGGATTTTTTTAAAGTTTAATAAGATGCTTCATTGTCTCAATAATCAATATTTTACATAATATGAATAAATAATTAGTTGTGGACATTTAAAACATGGAAAAAATAATCAATTTCGGTAATTTGATAATCGTTGTTTCGAAAATAAATAGCTTTTTAAGCATGTTAATCCAGTCATTTAAGCATAAATTAGGTAAGAATCTCGGAATTCGAGATACCCAGCTGTAAGTCAATGTAATAGGTAATTGTAGTATTATCCAAAAGCGACATGTTTGTTTTATAAGTGGTTCATATAGACCTTTTCTAAGAAGTTAAAATACTGTATGAAATCACATAATCTTGTTCTATTTAATATTGAAAGGTCATGTCAGATTTGATTTCTGATTTGGTTTTTGATGTTTGTAAGTTATGGCTTCAATCATATTTAGTATGAGGCATACATAAATAACTGATTGTAAAACTCTGGCAAGTCATAAAATATGAGATGTAAATAAAGTTTATGAGACAAAGAAGTTATATATGCTGTCAACCTTATTTTGAAGATAATTCATAAAAAAGTTTTGTTAATTGAGTTAAAATAATGTTCTCCCAATTTTACTTGTTATTTCCATATCCCCCGACCCTAAGCCAAAAAAAAACCAAGCACAGTTCTAACTTCTTACTAAGTTGACAGTCTATTGTGTTGGAGAGCTCGTTTATTAATAGTAACAAAAACTATACATTTGAAATGACGCTGGGGTCTTTGTGAGATTCAACGACGTACAGCGCCATCTAGTGAAAATCTTACAAACTAAAATTATCGCTCCAACAATCATTGAACTTGAAATTGTAAATGTGAATTGTGAGACTCTATGTTTCTTCATTTTCAGTTAGCATTTTTGTTTCATATAAAAAGAAATACTAGCGCTGCTGTATAATATAAAAAAAATTGTTTCAGACAATGCGGAGGTTTTGACAATGGTCCAGTGCAAGGCAACAGGAGGATGGGAGCCAGGAGTTCACCAGACCTGTCACCAGGGAGAACTGTCTCCAGGCAGCTCACCTGGAGAGTCACCAGTGCTGCCAGGTAAGATCAATATTTTCAACTAGTGGGTGCTCGCGGCTTCGCTCGCATTAGAAAGTAAATAAATAAATAAATAAACATTCCGGGACATTGCACACAACGCCATCTAGCCCCACACTAAGTAAAACTTGCATCCCCTATTTCACCCCTTTCAAAGTGACATTTCCAAAAATCCTTGCTTAGCGAACGCCTACGTTATAACATCTGCCTGTATGCCAAATTTCAGCCCGATCCGGTTCGGGCTGTGTGATGATAGATCACTATATCAGTCAGTCAGTCACCTTTGAGTTTTATATATATATAGATATCATACAATTATAGGTTAAGGTTTAAATAACTTTATTTGACACAAAGATACATTCAATCACTTACGCGTGAAACATAATTAAAATTAAACACATTTTACGTTCGTCGTCAAATCAAAATTTCGTAACTACTCTATATCAAAAATAGGAACATATATGACGCTGTCCGTCCATCGCATTCATAGCAGTGAGGTGTCCGTTAATACGTGTAATAATTATTTATCTACTACTGGGTATAGACTTCCTTTTGAAACTAGTCACCTCACAACTACAATCGCTGTTACCATACTTATTTAGTCACTTGCGATTTCGAGACTGAATTAAGCTCTACACAAATTAGATCTTCTTATAAACGTATGAGATTTACAACTAGTGACAAGAGTTTTAAACAACCTTTGAGGTTTTTGTTAAAACTGGACTGTAGGATTAACCTAACCGATGACTAAGCTAGCTATGCCTTGACGACAAAAATATCAACTTGCTTATTTGTCCCTTTTTAACTTACAAAAACTATTACAATAGGCAATTAAATTATACGTGCCAACCTATATTGGACTACTTTACCACATTCATCGTTATTTCCCATAATATGGTAATAATACACTAATTGTAAACCACACTACTAACATTGTTTACACGAGCACAATACTGTTCTACAATAGGATATTTCATTGTTAACGCTACGTAACTATGTAGGTCTAATTAGCTTTGAATGTGAACCTGAAATAAAAACCCTTTTCAAACCTATTCTACAAATCTGTGCCATTCCAACTCAGAGATGCTGGAATCAGCAAAACAAACATTGGAAAGCAAAAGTGGGTAAACAAACCAAATACTTTCTTTACCCTAAGTATGGTGCTTTAGAATATTTAAAACACTACCTAGTGTTTTTGTGAACAGTAGACCTCGAGTACCTGCTTACTGTTTTTTTGTTCAAAATATTAGCTCATTTGTTAGTGGTATTTTTTTCATAATGTTCTAACAAATTGAACAAAACATATTTAAATAGGTTTTGTATTTGTTAACTTTACCTGTTACCTATAAAATACATCATCCACCTGTGCTCTGCCACTATTGAGCATAGGGCTCTTCTTATAACACATAACTGGTCTTATCAATAAGATAATCATCATCATCTACGGCCCTTTCAACCCCACTGCGTCGATCTTTTCCACGTTTAGTCATATAAATATTTGGTAGAAACGAAAAAAAAAAGAAACTAGTAACTAAGATTTCGTTGAAATTGCCAAAGTTAAACGTCATGTTAAGGCACTAGGTACAAAATAAAAAGAAGCAATTCAGCTTTTGGCGGTACAAAACACGCTTCGGTTCCTCCGCTCGCTCGTCCAAAAGTAACCGTTACTTTTTAGAGTCTCCGGGCCGTCCGTTATGAATATTTTCTTGTAATGTATACGTGAGGCTACAGCGCGAATGTTTTTGTACATGCCCTGAATGAAACCTTTCCGCTTTAGAACAGGTTGATAAGGTTTATTTATATGCAATTATGAGGTTAGATGCTCTGTTATAGCGGGAGAGGAAGGGAGGTGCAATATTTTTTGTTTACAATGTTTTTTTCAGATTGCGGGATAAATAAATAAATTTAAATTAATATTCCAGGACATTGCACACAGCGCCATCTAGCCCCACACTGAGCAAACGCTTGTGTTTTGTAAATACATACTTATTATACATTCAAACGACCAGAGTCAACACAAGTAATTATACATTTTTAAAATGCATAATTACTTGTGTCACGCGGGAATCGAACCCGCAACCCCTAGATTAGAAGGCAGAGCCACTACCAACTAAGCTAACAGGCTAGTCAGATGAAGATATTTGGGATCGTAGCTGTTTCATAACTTCTTTAAATAGACAACTTGTTGTTGTTGTTATTTAGTGCAATGCCTACTAGTTTTATTTAATAATTGACATTATAACACGCTGACATTAAAATAATAATATTTGATTCATTTTACTTTAACTAGTAAATATGAAAATTTCTATGAGAATCAAGACCCGGTAAGACTTTTGAATTGAAATATAGCAGCTATTTACCATAATTTAATTGTTCACTATATAATTCACTATATCAGTCAGTCAGTCAATCAGTCAGTCACCTTAGAGTTTTATACATAGACTATAATAAAATAAAGCACTAAAATGTTGTTTGATCTTTCAATGTCTACTCTTTCCAGAGCCCAACGCAACAAGATAGGAATGAGCGTGTCTCACCCGCAGCTGAGCTACATGAACGGCTGCGGGTCTAGTTCCAGCTCCAAGAACCGAGGGAGGGACGTCGCCACACAGACCCCGCCCAGCATCATGGCGGAGACCAGGCGGGCGCGGCTGAGACCGCTGAAGTTGATGACTACACCTAACGCACTTACTTTAAGGTAACTCAAACAAAATAAATATTATATCACTCTCTTTCTCTGTATCTAAAACCTTGGCAATAATGAAAAACAACACCAGAAAAGTTAATTATTCCTGAGATACTAACTTCAAGAATCCAAGAATCGGCGGAGACCAGACGGGTACGCTTGAGGCCAATAAAACTGATGACTACACCTAATGCACTCACTTTTAGGTATATATTTTAGGCTTTATATACTATAAGGTAGGAAATATATTAAAAATATAATAATATTATTATTTCATTCTTATGTAGGTTCTAAGCTGACTTGCCACGCGAATTGTTAAGGATATAAACTAGCGATCTTCTAAGCAAGGATGAATATAATATTGCTCGCTCCGTCGTATTACAATTTTATATTTTCTGCAAATCCATAAATAAATGAAAATTAAGCTTAAATACTTTTTTTAAGAAGAAATATTCATTCAAATTCCAAACGCATTGTAAGTTAAACTCGTAATTTAAAGTTACTGATTATTCTTCACAGTTCCAAAAAAAAACAGATTAAGTACCGTTTTGATGCTTTCAGTCCTGAAACGTTCTTTGTTGTATGTCAACTGGATTCAGAAAATTTGGAATATATCCGAACCCGAATGCCCCAATATTTTCCTCGCGTCAAAATGTCTTTGTTTTTCATCTTTTTAGGGTAGATATAGAAACTGATACAAGTGAGTGAAAGATAGAGGTTCTATGGCACTATTTTCTAACTTGGTGAATTGGACGGAGATGTCTCCGGAGTGTAGTAGATGGATGGAAATGTATATCAAAGGATGGTATTGTACTATTGGTATGGAGTTGGTTGGTACAGTCGCAAATCAGAACCGTGGTGATGAAATGTTGGGATTTGTTTTTTTTAAAGATAAATTGTGAAGAGATTTATTGGTATACAGTATTAGCAAACCCTTCAAACGCAGATGGCTTCTATTTTATAAACCACAAGGAGCCCGAGACCATTCCAACGAATGCATAACCGTGGAAATCGGTTCGTGCGTTCTGAAGGAAAACCAGACTTATTTTTAGATAGTAGATTTGTATGTAGTCAGAGTTACTCTATTTTTCAATGTCAACTTTGAAAGCGCTTTATGTTTTTTCTTGTATTTATTTATTCAAATGAACAGTGAATGTTTTTTTACTCATAAATGTAACGATAAATAAAAGCTTCTCTTCGATATTTTGTTTTGGTCAAGTACCCAGTAATAATCATTGTGTAACTCAATCTTCTTCATTTTGGTAACATAAACAAAACCCACACATAACAGACTTTCTCTACTTCAATTCTTGTGAATCACGTAACAAAAACGAGTATAATTTATGTTACAGTACTCTTGGCAATGTATCTTACTGTTCTAATAAGAAGCGTCTATAGCTCAGCTAGCGGAGGCAATCGCTTGCGATTACAAAAGTTAAGCAAAGGTCGACACGGTCAGTCCGTGGATGGGTGACCGAAAAGTGGCATTCAATTTTGGGCGATTCCGTGGGTCGGATGACACCTTAAATTGTTGGTCCCGGCTGTTTGTCTAGTACGGCAGTCGCTAAGCCATGTCAGAGGCCCTTAGGGTGGTTTGATTAACTCTCGACACCAGAGTTGGCCACTCTCATTCGATAAAAAGAATAAGACAGTTCTAGTTTACAAACTGCCACGCCGGTTCTCGTGTGCGACGAGTGAGGTTATCAGAAAGTTTTATTGCACCGCCGACAGTAGATAGTGTGCTTGATCGATCACATTTTTATTTCACTTGGTTTTCTACAGAGTTGTGCGGAAAATTGCATTTTTTAATTAAATTCTCAGAAAAATATCTAACGATAATCCTCAGTAACATAAGCTGCCATCTATATAAAATAAATTATGAAGATACTCATTTAAAACTTATTTTTTAGAAAATAGTTAAATTAATACTTTGAGGATTTGTTAAAAAGTAAATGTTGACAGATAATGGACAGTTTCTAGGCTTTATATTTTTGTGTGTTTTTTTATAAGAACGGATTTGTCAGGACTACAGCTTGCTTAATGGTAAGCAATACATGTAATCTAAGATGGAGCGTGCTTATCTGTTTACCCAATAGGAACCGGTTCACTCTAACTTTGAAGATCACGAGATTGTAGTTTGGAGAACAGGGGTTCTGACAAGGAACTCCACCACTCTCATATATGTTAATTGAAATGCTTTTTTTTTACAACCAACCTTGTATATTACTCTACAATAGAACTGAAAGGAGGTTATTGCAAGTCGTAAGTTTTGTAACAATAAGTTTCAGGATGTTCTTGTTTTATGACGCTCGTTTGAATCGGTCTGATTTCAAAGAATGAATTGGAAACATATCGCGACATTTTGTACGGTTTCTTTCACTACCGCTATCTCAAACATTTTGATTGATCTATAAAGTATAGTCCGGTCATGGAAAAGAATATATTTTGTGGACACACTCGCTGCGGTGCAATTGCACTTGAGTGAGCGAGAGAGCGATAAACTGGCATACATAGTAAAAAATCTACGTTAACTGCGATCGGATTTAAGTAGTTGAAACTTAGCTTAACAATGGTTAAGAAAAGGATTTGTTTAATTTGATTCTGGATCTGTCAAGATACGCACTTAAATTAAAGATTAATTTTATATTTCTGGGGCTTATAACATTGCTCTTTTTTCTCTTCTTGTCGAATAAGAGTGGCCAACTCGTATTATTCGAGAGTTTATCAAACCGCCTCAAAGGCCTCTGACGTTGCTCTTAAATAGGTACCAACGAAGTCGATTATTATTATTACAGTGTGGTACTGCAATAATATACACTTGAAGGCTTTGAAATCCAATAAAAAGACAAGGAAATTTGCAAGCGTTATGTTTTTCATTAAGTAAGCAGATGATGATTAAAATTCAGAAATAAACATCACCAAAGAAACACAAGACACAAGACTGAATTAATATAATACCTAACCTACCATAGTACCTTAGTATTTACTTTGAAATATAAGGTCAAATAAAAACAAAAATAGATATTTTGGCATATTTATTTGATTTAAACCATCCCCAAAGGCTACTTGAATTACGCAATTTTATTGAAAAAATCACATTAAACTCGGCCAGAACAGGAAATGAGTTCAAAAATGAATTATTAGAGTGGCAAGATTAAAGCGGCATCTTGGGACCAAATGAATATTTCATGAGTTCCAGATATTTACTTTGAAAAGTTTTTGGTTGAGACTATTAAAGGAATCGAAAATCGTGTGATTTTTATAATTTAATCTCAATGTAGATATTTGATGCAGTTACATTTTTCTCTGGCCTCTCGGTTTTATTTTTAGCAATTAATTGATTTAAAATTGATACAAATAATATCAGTACAATACTGATACAAGTAATATCAGCAAGTATATTTCAAATACTTTACAAAAAATCTTTGAATTTTATTTTCCTTAATAATTTGCATTCTGCTTAATAATTCGCATCGCGCAAAAACGGCTGAACGAATCATGTTACTTTTTGGTATGTAGGTAGTATGAGGTATTAGGAGAGCCATTTTAATCCTGAAAAAAAATGAGAGCGAAGCAGCGGGCGCCCATTGGTTTATATTATATTAATACATATTTGTTACAGATTCCTAGCCCGTAAGAAAGGGCGGTCGCTCTCAGCCAACGCCGTCGCCAACGAGCAGAAAGCAACTAAGGTGTTAGGCCTGGTGTTCTTCACATTCGTCCTGTGCTGGGCACCCTTCTTCTTGCTCAATATACTGTTTGCTGCATGTCCCGCCTGTGTTGTTTCTGGTGAGTTTCCTTTTTGTATTTAATCTTCCTAAAATAAATACACATACTTTTGATGGTAACTATACACATCTATAAAAACACAATTGGGATGACAGTTGGCAAAATAATAACCATACATTTTTTAAGTATATTCCGCCAACGTCCCTAATTTAATCTTGATTTTTATTTAATATTTTCTAACCAATTAAGCTGTCCCAACTGATATGCCTATAATAATAGACAATATATTTGTCAGGTAGATATATAAAGTATAAACTTAACTTAACTTTTTTATGTTTAATTTTTATAACTTGTTTCTATCTTTTTCTTTTTTTATTACTTTTTCAACGACTTTGGTACTAAAATTAACAAATACATCTCGATTTTTTTTATCGGCAAATATCAATGACTATACGTTATGATACGTTAAACCAAATAAAAAGTTTAATTATTTTATATGAAATGAGCGTCTAGCAATAAAACTTATTGACCTATATCTGTGTTGAACAATCTACCACCTTAACAACATCAACCTTCACTAAAATCTAATCATAAAATTCAAATCTAATTAACTTAGATAAAGTACAGTTTCAAGAAGGAAATCCTAAGTAAACTATTTAAATTAAAGTATGTTTGCAGTCCGGTCTCCAGTAACGGATACGTTGTTCAAATTTTTTGTTGAATGTCAATATTTTGTTAGGAAAGACCGCAATGTATTACAATCGTCATGCTTATTGAAAATGTTATTATGAGTTCAAGAAAGAAAAAAGAAGGAAAGAGAATATTTATATTGAGACAATTATATATTGTCAACAGTATCAACCTACATACAAAAATAACAATAAAATTTGTCACTTCACATCCCCATCTCAGCTCAGCGGATATTAAATTCAGCTTAAACGAATACTTTTTTGTTAATATTAAATACACAATATCAAGTTTTCAATAATTAATGCTTTCAATAGGAATAGTTAATAATTGTATAATTTCACTAGGTATGGGTATTATAACAATATTTTTTTAGTTTCTGGTTATGATATTATGTATAATTATTATCGGTATTCATTTATTTAAAACTATTTTTTACAATATATGTATAATAAAAACAAATATCATAAAAAACTTAAAACTAGTGATGCCGCCGGCAACGGGGCAGGACCCAGGCAACCGGTGGTAGAGGCTACAAAGAAAGGAACCTCCGGACAATACGCGCCGTGTCAAGGATCACTGCCTTCTGTATCTGTCCCTTAACCCAACCTTCCAACGATACGCAGTCCGTAAAATTCCCCCCTTTGGAGCCTCATAATAGGCGCCGCATGCAATTTTCATTATTTGATGGTGACCATCGCAAACGACATTATTAATATAATTATTAAGGTTAATGAATATTTTCTTAAACAGACAATTACTTATTATTGTGATAAACTCTTTGTAAAAAAATAGCCTCAATAACTTTAGCTTAAATGAGACAATAATGATCCAAAAACTAGATAAAATTTTAAGTTAAAGAAACCTAAGTTTACCTTAATAATAACTTGACAATTAAATTTAACTTTAGAAACATAAGTTGGCGGATGAAACGCCTAGGCGCCTATAAAATACCTTAATTACTTTTCTTTATAATTGCTTCAGTTTTCAAGAAAGTTTTCAAACTCAATTATTTATTTTCTCGTGGTTTATTTTAGACAAGGTTTAACTAGTAACGATTTGCAATTTTGTCTCTTTAAGGGGTGAAATCTTACGTTGATTTTCACTAAATCTGTTTTATTCGAAACCGTATGAACAAATAAAGCAAACAAAAACTATTGTTCGAGTACAGTATGTACGTGTTATAACGTACGCACAGAATAATAAAATTAAAAAGTTCAAATTAATATATTGTGCTATGATCATTTGTCAGCATATTACATGCCGTACTAAAAAATACAATTTGTGTTCCACAAATTATCTCGATGTTTAGTAAAGGTGTAGAATAGAGTCACTTATTAACCAATACAGAAAGCAAGCGAAGCCGCGGTCATTTTTTATGTTATCAAATCAGTTGTGTTCTTGCAACATGTTTTGCACCAACACAAATTGTATAGGTAGCAAAAAATTATAGTTTACTTTTCGTTGCCCTTTTTTCAAATCAAATCAAATCATTTATTTTGCGAATATGTTGTGTACAATTATTAGATTATAGCAGATGTAACGCTTGTGATGAGTAATAACATATTCTGCCTTACGGCATGCAATTTTTTTTAGTAGAATTCTTTTTGTGATTAATATAACCTCTTTGCCCATTTGAAAATGACCTTTATGTTACAGAGCATGTGGTCGACATTTGCTTGTGGCTGGGCTACGTGTCTTCCACCATCAACCCCATCATATACACGGTATTCAACAGAACATTTCGAGCCGCCTTCTTGAGGCTCTTGAGGTGTCATTGTAAAAGGTAAATATAAAGCTTTTTATAGTTCTTTTTTTAAAATTATCGGATGTGTACATATGTACATATTATTACATGCCATGTAAATGCACATGTGAATGCCTCTTATTTTCGGATATGTACATACATAGTATTTTAAATTTTTCATTTTGAGTTAGTGCTTAATATTGCGTAAGATTTCTAATATTTATTTAAAATATCCCGGCTTAGCTTTGCATGAATAATTTGACATAAATACAAGGCAATCTTTTTTTATTACCTTTCATCACTAAAATTCGTAGTCACGGATAAATATTAAAGGACATAATAACTTATAAGAATGAATTAAGAAGAAATTGCCTCAAAGTCAACGCGATAAGGCCGCCCACTTGTGAATTCATTTATAGTTTAAGTTCAATTCATATTGTAATTTATTTTGGTGTGCAATAAAGTTTTATTGTATTGTAATTAAGCCCATTTGGTGATTGTACTGAAAAAAATAAAATAAACTCCTAGTAAAAAAAAAACCGGCAAAGTGCGAGTCGGACTCGCGCTTGAAGGGTTCTGTACTATCATCTATTTTATGTATTAGTTTAGGTATTTATTGTTATTATATTTCTAAATATTTCCTCCTTGAATCGTATCCCTCATGTCTGAGGATCGTGACCACCACCTCCCAGCACCTTCTCCTTGATGACATCTTTCCACTTCCTTCTGTCCTCGGCAACATGCAATGCATTATAGACTGTAGTGTCTAAAGTGGTGCGAATTTGGTCCGACCAACGTGTTGGGCTGCGGCCTCGGGATCGATTGCCTTCTACTTTTCCTGTGATCATCAGTTTTTCCAGGTTGTCGCCATCTTTCCGGGCAATATGACCAAAATATTCGAGGATCCGTTTCAGACATAAAGTGGATAGTCTGGTTTTGATGCCCAGTTGTTTTAGTATCGACACGTTAGTACGGAAAGCTGTCCACGGTATTCTCAGCATGCGTCGCCAGCACCACATTTCAAAAGCATCGATGCGCTTTCGGTCCGCTGTTTTTAGGGTCCATGTCTCAACTCCATAGAAGAAGATCGAAAAAACTAGAGTCCGCACTAGCCTGGTCTTTGTCTTCAGCCTTATGCCTCTATTTCTCCAGATCTTTTGAAGCTGAGCCATAGCATTTTTAGCCATTCCGATACGTCGGCGCACGTCTGTTTCACAGGAGCCATTGTTACTTATGGTGGATCCGAGGTATATGAAATCGTCGACAATCTCTAGCCCAAGTTCTCTAGTCAAGTTTAGAGTGTTTGCGCGATCAACCACCATTACCTTTGTCTTTGACTTATTTATGTGAAGCCCAAGGCTATTACTGACTCCCTCCATTCTATTCAGGAGCAGTGACATTTCGAGTTCGTTTGCGGCCAGTAGAGTTGTGTCATCGGCATACCGGAGATTAGAGATGTTCTTTCCACCGATGCGCACGCCTCCCGTCCAGTCTTCGCAGGTTTGTCTCATGATGTACTCTCCATATGCATTGAATAAAATGGGCGACAATATGCAGCCCTGACGGACACCCTTTCCAAAGCAAAACGGCTGGGACATAACTTCGTCAATTCTTACGACACCTTGGCTCTTGATATATAGGCTTTGCACCAGTGATACCAAATGATTCGGTACGCCAAGATCTCCCAGAACCCTCCACAAGCACCCCCAATTAACACAGTCAAAGGCTTTACTGTAGTCAACAAAGCACATAAGAAATGGAACATTGTACTCGCGGGATTTTTCAATTAGCTGTCTCACATTAAGGATCTGCTCACGAGTGCCTCTGCCTCTAACAAAACCGGCTTGCTCTTGCGGTATTTGCTGATCCAGGAAATAGCGTAACCGGTTGTTCAGTATGTAGAGCAGAACTTTACTAGCGTGAGATATGAGCGCTAAAGTGCGGTAATTGTCACACTGCTTTGTCGAGCCTTTTTTGTTCAGTGGAAGGACAATAGATTTAGTCCAGTCGTTAGGCCATTCGCCATTTGTCCATACACTGTTGCAGATGGTATGAATTACAGATATCCCCTTTTCTCCCAAAGCTTTTAGGATTTCTGCCGATATTAAATCAGGGCCCGGTGCTTTTCCATTCTTGAGTGATCGCAAAGCCGATACAATCTCAGTTCGCAGAATATCCGGTTCTTTCTCCATAATACCGACAGCAGGTGAAATGCATCCATTTGTTTGCAAAGGGTCTCTGTATAGGTCCTGGCAATAGGTACGCCATCTTTCGGAAACTTCATCCAACTGGTGCAAAAGACGACCGTCAGCATCTTCAACCCCCCATGTCTTGGGCTTAATTGCCCATTACTTCCTCGTGAGTTGTCGCACCTTCTTGAAAAGATCAGCTGTTTGGTAACTATGAGAGTGAGTTTCAATTTCCCGGCATATTCCATTAATGTAGCTGTCTTTGTCTTCTCTGCAGTATACATCAACTAACTTGCATAGGACACTGTACTCACTTCTCACTGCTGGATTCTGTAAACCAATCTTCAGTTCCCTCCTTCGTTGGATCAGTGCCCAGGTGCGGTCTGTAATCCATGAGGCTTTGTTCACCTCCGGATTCTGGGATATGCGGATCTCTGCTAGAGTGTTATTTACTAACTCTTTAAGATTAGTCCAGAGGGCATCAGCTGAGGTCTGCCGGTTTGTTTCTGCGTTAGCCAGCTTTTCTTCAAGGGACAGCCGAAATGCAAGACTTTCAGGAGGACTAAGCTGTTTTGGACACCTTTTAGTTCTTGTAGGTGGTGCTTTCAGCCGTAATGCAAAATTCGCTACAAGCAGGTTATGGTCGGAGCCACAATCTGCTCCAGGATATGTTTTTACATTGCTTACGGATGATTTCCAACGCGAATTAAACAAGATGTAATCAATCTGATTCCTACATCTGTCGCCTGGAGATTTCCACGTGTAAAGGCGCCTGGGGTGGTGTTGGAAGCAGGTGTTGAGGATAGTCAGCTTCCTGTTTATACAAAAGTGGATGAGCATTTCACCCCGTTCATTTCGTTCGCCTAGTCCATGATTGCCGACTACTTCTCTCAAATACTCTTCTTGTCTAGTTTTTCCCACTTTTGCATTCCAGTCTCCTAGAATCATTACCATTTCACGATTCGGTATTGAGTCGAGTACTTCTTCCAGTTTGCTGTACAAAAGTTCTATTTCCAGATCAGATCCAGTACCCGTACTGGTCGGGGCATATACTTGAATGATATTCAATAAACAAGGTTTCGTGTTCAGCTTCATAGTAAGTATACGCTCCGATATCGGATTATATCCAAGGACGAATCTGTTCATGGAAGGTGGTACTAAAATTCCAACTCCACGCTGACTGGAATCCTCACATCCCGAAAAATACATCGTGTTACCAGTTCTAGTTTTATAATGACCGTTTCCGCGCATGTGAGTCTCACATAGCCCCAGTATGCAAAGATTTAGACGTTTCATCTCTCTTTCGACAATGCTGAGTTTTCCTGGTTTCAGTAAGCCTCGAACGTTCCAGGTTCCAATACGATGTTGAACTCGTAGAGATGTTTTCGTGTGGGTAGGCAGCTTTTTGCTTCCATTGGTGTCAATCTCCCCTGCTGTAGGGGCTTCGGTAGCATATTTCACACCATCCAGCCCGGGCACTTGATGGCGCCGAGGTTCAGTCGGGTCGTCCAACATATCGCATTCTCGTGTATTCGTATTCATGGTTGGTGGTGGTTTTCTTGGGTAAATACTAGGTGGGGCCCCACGTCCTTCCGGCAACACTTTTTGGGGTTATTTACTCCTCAAGGCGCTTGAAGCCTCTTCCATCCTAGAATGGGTGTTAGGTTATACCGCCTATGCTCGGTCGCCATTGCCTCGTCTGTTATCTGGCAGGGGGCACCACGGCGACCTAAGGGTCGTCCGCCGCCAACTATCCTGAAAAGGACCACTGACGCGTGCAGGTGAGGTTGACAGTAGGGCCGGATCTTTGTTAATTCCGTTCTCCCCTTACCCCCCAAATCTAAATATATCTAAATATTTACTTACAAATATTCAAGTTTCAAACTGTTTATAAAGATTGCTTAAAAATTACGTTTGTTGTATGGGAGCCCCCCTTATTTTTTATTTTTAGTATTTGTTGTTATAGCGGCAACAGAAATACATTATTTGTGAAAATTTCAGCTTTCTAGCTATCACGGTTTATGAGATACAGCCTGGAGACAGACAGACAGACAGACAGGCAGCGGAGGCTTAGTAATAGAGTCCCGTTTTACCTTTTAAGTACGGAACCCTAAAAATGGTATTTTCGTGCATGTTGATGTCATTTAATTGATTTTATTTCTAAAAATATTTATAATATTTATTTCCAAATTCTAATTGTAAACTATTTTATTTCACTACTTTTGTTGAAGTTTACAGATTCTTCAAACATACCTCTGTAGGTATTTTATTTGGCGCCGCTGACCTATCTCAAACAAATCCAACAAACTCCGTATAAGTTTGACCAAACATTGACTCAAGTTGGACTAACATTGTGATCAGAACTGACACGTTTGCACAAACTATTGCATGTTGACCATCAATATTTATTATGTCTGTTGTTTGATAAGAAAATATAAATATGTAAATATAAATATGAAAATACAAATAATTTACTTGTAAATTAGTAGCAAATTAGGTAAATAAGGGGCCCGTAGCTCAGAAGCGGAGGCAATCACATGCGATTACTAAAGTTAAGCAGAGGTTGACACAGTCTGTCCCTGGATGGGTGACCAAAAATTGGCATTCTATTTTGGGCGCTGCTGTGGGTCAGTTGACACGTTAAATTGTAGGTCCCGGTTGTTTGTCTAGTACGGCAGTCGTTAAGACAGACCTATATTAGGCAGCTTGATAAACTCTCGACACCAGAGTTGGCCACTCTTATTCGATAAGAAGAAGTAGCAAATTTAATACATACTTAAAAGAAATCTGTAAAATATTCATTTTTGAAGATTTTTTTTTTCAATTTTTGGTCTCTAAATAACAATGGCCTCAAATAACAAAAACTTTACTAAACACATATTTATGCAGTCTGTCTTCTTTCGCAATTTATTTCACAAAACATTTCTCCAAGGCTTTTAGTAAAACAAAGACTGCATCAACTAATCTTAATAAATTCATCAAATTCAAATCTCAGGTCTTATTCTCTAAAGAACATGACTCCGATTGTTCCTTTCATATAAATCCAACTTGAATCCATTTTAATCCTCAGTCAATGGCTTTTGTTTGATGCAGTTGGTTTTGGGAATACAGATTGCAATATAATAAAATGAATATTTCAGGACATTGCACACAGCGCCATCTAGCCCCACACTAAGCAAACGCTTAGAAATTTTTGTTGTTTGAAGCCGTTTAAGGAGCAGTCACTGCGGAAAAAACTACATATTTCTCCAGAGTTTCTTTTATATCATATTTTTTAACCTAATAGGAACAATGTTAATGTATTTTTTTATCGACTGTGCAGAAATGCATTTGACCACTTCCGATGAAGCAACATCTACGACACTTTGGCCGTACATATAAGACGCTTCATTGGCTGTACAATCATAGAAATAAAGTATTTATAACTCCTTTTTTAAGGACAACAAAAACACACACAGCCATACACAATCACACAAACCAAAGACAGATCGATTAGCAATAAAATGTGTTCTACAATAACTAACTTATATTATTTGTACCTATAATTTACGAGCGAGGTAGGTCCATGAATTCAATTCAAGTTATGCGCCCAATATCTTGATCTGGTCGGGGCTATCGATTCAATTGGTTGGCTTCCCTCCAGCCCTAGGCGTTACCACGAGCTGATGGAACTAAAACCATCATGTCGCAAAATAAATATTTTTTCATTTTCATGTTTTTTATTCTCATTCTCATTTTGAACACATATAATTTCACATAAAATTATATTTCAATTAATGTTTTTTGTTGAATAAAATGTAAGTATTTGAATGTAAACTATTAATAACATGATTACATGAAAGTATAATGGAAGGAATGTGTTTGTTCTTTTGTTAATCTTATGTCCGACTGATTTTGATAATATTTTTGTGGAGTTAGCTTAAACTCAGGACTAACCACAGGTATCGTGGTATTAACGTTTAGGCTAAATACTATAAGACTATAAGTGTGATCCTTTACATCATAAAAATAAAAAGACATTATATTTTGTATTCAACTAGTGGGTACTCGTGACTTCACTCGCATATTATTATGAAATAAAACTTGCATCCCCTATTTCACCCCTTTAAAAGTAGCATTTCCAAAAATCCTTTCTTAGCAGATACCTACAACAGAACATCTACCTTCATTCCAAATTTCAACCCAATCCGTCCAGTGGTTTGGGCTGTGCGTTGATAGATCACTATATCAGTCAGTCAGTCACCTTTGAGTTTTATATATTTAGATTTTACTAAGCGTGAATCTATCCATCATAAAATACATGATGGTTTTAAAATACTATAGTATCACTCTCCCTAGTATAACGAGGTCTCACTCCTGATGCTCTTGTGTTATCTCAGTGAGTAATGTCTTTTGGAGTTTTCTACCGGCTGACCGTATTTAGGATTTGATTTGCGATAAAAAGGACGTAAAGTTTTGTTTATTTGATAAAGAGGCATTTGTTTTTATTTATTTTTGTAGGTATTTTTTTAATCATTCCCACTAGATCCATTGCCAAGATCCATAATGGATCTACTGGGAAGAAACATTCCTACTAGATCTATCGATCGCCGCTATGGATGTGAGCAATAGATCTAATGGGAATGATCCTATTTTTCTGATCTGATCTGATTTCTCATAAAAGTAATATTTATAGTAAAAGTAAAAAAGCCATTTATTCAGCTAATTAAAAAAAACATTTTACATTCTTGCACTCGGATATATTATAAGTTTACACATTCTAAGCTTCTTATAAGTATTAGATTTATTTGATATTATTGTTATTATGTTGTGCGATTTCTCTTGTCCTTTAAAAAAACTTATATGTAAGACAAAATAAATTTACTTATTTACTTATTTACTTATTCATTTGTTACTTGCAACACATTTAAACTGATTTAGAAGCTAAATATGTCAAAACATTAAATCAAAATGTTTTCTGTTAACGTCTACGTCTGGACTTATGTAAATACAACAATAAAATATCTCTAAATACTTAAAGTAATTGTTAATTTTATTGTATAACTATATAAAATTTCGAAAAAGTATCAAACACAACACGTGGTCATCTAAAAATTCACGACGGGGTCACCACTTTGCCGGTGCGGCAAGGATGATAAGATAATTCAAACACTGGTATATAAGGTTGTATAGAAGTATATTGTGATCATCAATTAGATTACCATTCTAACTTATATACTTAGCACTACGTGAGGTACGTGCTACTATGCAAACAACATCTCATCTTTATATGCAGATAGATCGCATATGCAGGAGGATGTCGCCTTATGCTCCTGGCACATCAGGTATTACAAAAATATATATTCGTTATTCTTAAACCGTATATTTTTGTATGAAATTTGCTAAGTCTATTTTTAAAACTATTTTCCTAATATCGATAAGTCAGAAGCATACACAACTCCGTCTGCGCATTCCACAACAAATCTGCTATTCCCCTTTCTAGTCACGAGCCGGTCAAATTCACTGCAAAACGATCAATTTGACGATACGATTTACTAAAATCGCTCCCTTTAGACATTTTCTGGAGGGGTGAATGCTTGAATAATGGTGCTAGGAGTAAGTAAATAATGCTAGATCTAATGCTATGTACGTTAAATCTAGATATTTTACTCATGATTTAGCCATTTTGAAGTTAAGCAACGCCTAATCCAGCACTTTTTTTAATTCTTTTTTTTTATTTCTTTTGGTGTTTCGCGATTTACTTGTCAACTTTGTCTGTAGGTACTCTAAATTACGTTGGAATCAGTTGTTGCACATTTACATAAAAAACATACTGAAATATGAATTGTTGTCTATATCCTATTAGTGAATTTAAAAAAAAATTCATTCAGATAAATCAAAAATCAAAACAAACCTATTAATTGATTAGATTGTATAGTTTTTTTTCTAATATATAGGCACTAGACAAATTCATTTATTTATGTATACACAAAAATGGCTTAAATATACAGAAGAAAAAACAACTTATAAAACACAGATAATTTAACAAAAACTTAGCACGCCGTCCATACTGTCACTGACATTTTTTAATAATATAAAGGCATTAAGCATTTTAAAAAACTAACATACATAATACAATATGTTTGTTGTCTACCTTCACAGACAGATTTCACTATGGTCCTGTTAATAATTCAGAAGATATCGGAAACTAATAAAACAAGATCGTAAGAGAAATCGCTGACACACGTGTCTTGACGTATTATATCTACTATAGCCATATTATGATCAAAAGACATTACATGTATTTTCAATAGATGACTCATTTTGTCTAGTCCAAAGTTAAGAATCTCTCACATGTAGAGAAAATCAAATAACTTATTATAGGACGTGAAATGAAACAGAAATATATAGGGAGTTAAGCGAGTTTAAAAAAAATGCTTGGCTATGGTGTCCTTCGGGCCTTTAGTCTGCAGATTACATACTGGCCCTAATCTTCTTCTTCTTCTTATCGAATGAGAGTGGCCAACTCTATCTCTGCAATCATATGTTGACAAGAAAATCTTATGTCCAATCTAACTGATACAGTAGGTAAAAATCACACATTATCACTTAAACATAATATGTTAATTGCTCTGTCAATAAGTATTGTTTTAAATCCTCTCACTTTTATACATGTGCAGTCAGTTTTAAAATAAAATGGAATATAGCTTGTTTACGATATACTCGTGTACAAGACAGATTAGTTCTGTCTAAGTTAATAAGTCTATGCGACTCCCTTTTAATGTCAGCAATCAATTCTCATTTGAAGGCGACAGAAATTATGACACGGTTTTATCATGCTTACAAGATATTTAGTCAGAGCAAGCTCATTTCGTTCACCTGTTTCTAAAAGAGGCTTTAAAAGAAACACAATCTTGTTATATGTACATGCATTATTAGGCACAATGTAGTTGATATTTGAAATGGTATAATAATAAGAATCATTATTAACAGAATTAAACAATTTTTGAACAGATGAAATTTTTTACGTTAGAAACATATTTTTGAAAATGCTTAAAATGCATGCATGTCAAGTCAGCGTTTGTGTAAAATGAGCTGAAAGTAGTTAGATTGTATTTTATATAGAAACCTCTCCTTAAGCTTTAACTTATTAGGGCCTGTGTTTTTTGTCTCAGTCCTGTTTTGCACTATTTTCCAATATAGTATTTGTACTGTGTTATAGTTACTCATTAAAAATGCTATAAGATTTTTTTTCCTTTACTAAGGCGCCTTAATTATGTATCCTTTACCAGTGTATTTATTTATGCCCCAACTTTTTTACCGTCACCTTCTTATGTGTGTTTCTACCCCAATTCCGTGAAATTTCAATTCCATTCCATTAAAAAAAGCTGATTTGATTATTTGCAAAACTCCTACCATTTACGTTATGTAAGTATATTTATTTTTTACCTTTTATTTTACCCATAACTTCCAATTGTTTACCAGACGAGGCCGTTGTACTAGGTACCGCTCGGTCGGCTCAACTAGGGGCGCCTCTCAGCTCTGTGCGAGGTCTGCTCTACCGCTAGCCATATCACTGAGACCAGCTGGCATGCAGTCCACCCCACCAGGAAACCATGAAACCACGGAGACAGTTCTCATGGAACGAGAGGACGAATATAATATGAGGTATTAGTGGATTAATGTTATAGTGTTAAGGTTAAATTAATAGTTGAAAAGAAGTAAGATGAAAACTGAAATTAATGATTTATTATTGTGTTAATGCTAATTATTTTTTTGTACGTGGAATAGGTTTACGTTTAAGGTTGTTTTTTGTGATTTGTGTTTGTTTTAGAAACAATGAGTAGCACCTGAGTTGGATATAAGAACAGATTGAAACCATTAGTTGTAGTTTTAGTATACTGTTTTATTATTTAACCATAATGTTTACGCAAAAATAAGTACAAGCAGGTTATAATTATTATTATTTTTAGAAAGCTAATCACAGAAATGATAGCTTTGTTTTCTAGTGCCCAGCAGTCAATTTAAAAAAAATATTAATTGTCGCGCGATCAAAAAATGCAACCGTGCATTCAGTAGGTATATAATATTGTTTTTCTTCTGTCTCAAATTATATATTTAGAGTATAGTATAGTATTATTTTAATTGTGTTCTGTAATTAAGATGCATTTAATAGTTTGATTTATTTCGCTTTAGTAAAGTCAAATCAAATCAAAAGTATTAAATTCTTTAAAAAACAGTTATTTTACAGTTTATCATACTTTATAAGTACACTCCAGCTACATATGTTACTATTAAGGTATACATATATTCCATATGTCATTAATCTATGTTAGTAATTTATGTTATCAATGTGTGTAGTTCATGATTTTGATGAAAATCATGTAAAATATCTTCAAACAGGGACTTGGGAGTTTCGGGATTGTTAGCGAAGTAAGATTAAAGCAATAATGTTAGTAAGATGTGGTTTTAACAATGTTAAACTTCTATCTATGGTACTTATTATAAGGAAAGCGCACACTTAGTCTCAAAGTATCAAATTGAGTTATTGATGATTAAACTAAAAAAATTGATAATGGATTGTATTTAAGAAAAAAAAAACAGTTTTGAAACCCTTGCACTGTGTGCTTGCACGTTTTTCACTTGTTTGTGATACAAGTAATGTTTGAAACTGACATCTGTCTCCCTAAATATTGTGCACTAAGGGTTTTGCATTTCAAAACATGTAGCACAGGAGTCCAACAAGCTAACTTAATTCTGTGTATTAAACAAAATATTATACCAAAGAAATCTAAGTAATGTTTTCTATCGACCACATGGTAATTTTTTTTTGCTTAACCGGTAATCACCTGTGAACTATACAATAGAGCGATGATATTGATCATAAATTAGATAAGGTATATCAGTGTATCCTAAATCTGAAGCAAGCCTTATTTCAGTTGTGCGATTTGAGCTGATGTTGTGTTTTTTTTAACTTGAACGGGTTTGCTCTTGGCCATAGTTTACCTGATAGCAAGCAAAGGCTATGTGGCCTAAGATGGAGCGTGCTTACCCGATAAGAACTAATTCACTCTCGCTTTGAAGAAAGTTTTCTTGAAAAATTGTTGTTATAGTTACCAATAGTATATTAAACAAAGTAGTTGTTCGAAATATGTCTGTCTACTGCCATAATAATCAAACTGTCAAAATGTTACCAATGATAAATTAGCATTCAAACTGAAGTTGACATTTACATTGTGTGTATGTGATGTTAGAACAACAAGAACCGAAATTTTACTTTCAAAGTTCTAGACTAATATTTAAACCACGTTTTGTAATATTATTTTTAAAAAGCATTCACATTTGGTCAGTATTAGGTTTGCCAAAATATGTAACTGTCAAAGATTCGAGTGTGCCAAAAATGGGATTTGTGCCAAAGTTATAAATTTCTCTTTTTTTATTACTGTACTTTGTAACTCAATTAAAATGATTTTATAACTAAGATGCACCACTTATGCACTCATAACTTGAAATCACAAGTAATTAATGATTATTTAGTTTTTGGCATCAATAGTTTTGAAAATGAACTTAGGAGGAGGAAATGTCCATAAATCCATGACGTTGACTAAAAAAAAACGAACTTTTACAATTTGTGCACTAAAAGCAAATAAATTCAATAATCTTTTAGCTAAATTGATCTTTTTAATTGAGCTCAAAGTACAACATTAACTAGCATAAGATAAACTTATAAGATTTAATTTTAAATAAATAAATAGATTTATACAAACTCAATGTTTTAAAATAGATTATAGACTTGGAAAGAATTTATTGTAAATAAGGTTTTCTAGGGTCATAAAATAATTAAATTAAATTCAGTGTTGGTAAAACTTATTAAATGAATGGAAGATATGATTTTATAAAGTGTCATATGTTTTATCATAGAATAAATCATTGAATGTATTTTGAATACGGTGTCTTTTTATTTTGATATCACAAGCTTAGCAATGGGCGGTAACGGGCTGATGATGATGATAATGAGCTTGCAACTTTAAAGCCATTATACTTGGTTATTTATAAATATCGTGGACATTTTTACGGGGTGGATTTCTGCATTTTCAAAATTGCAATTTCTTAAAGATGTAGAACAAAAGTGTAGGTATATTATTCCTAACATAAATATTTTGGTAAAGTACGTATACGTTACAAACCAATAATCAGATTATGTTTACATGTTTAGAATTTTGTAAACCTGAAATAATACTCGCTAGTATCACTTATATTCCGTGGAAGGACTTGTACACCCACTACGATGTATCTGCCCAAGAAAACTCCCCTAACGAATTAATAATGCGGGGGAGTCACGACCCTTTGCCTAACGTTAAGCACCGTTGCAGTCTAATACGTAGCATGATTGCTTAAAATAAACCTATTTAGTCCAGATTTAAAGACTCTTGAGCTGCAATTATCAGGAAACAGGTAAGAAAAAACAAAGTTATGCTATAACAGCCACTTTACCAGCCGCTTAGTCTGCACTGCTTGGAATGAGTGTGGATTTTCGCACCTGGCAGTTAGTAGACCGTAGCCTAGTTGGTTAAGACGTTCTGACGGTAGCAGAAATACGCAGGTTCGAATCTTCATTCGTGATTATTTTCACTCTTTTTTCTAATAAAAAATTAGGTTTAAGTTATGCTATAGTACGCTATATACGGTGGCTGGATGATATTAGAATGATTGAAGGAAACACCTGGACAAAAAAAGCGCAAGACTCCCTATTGGCGTAAGAAGGAGGAGGCCTATAACCTGCAGTGGGTTTCATTATGCTGATGATGATGCTAAAGTTATCCTCAGGAATATTTTCTGAGTAGAGTAAGCTAAACCCAAACTCTTTCTGCAACTCCAAAGACAAAGTTACACTCGCTTATAACACGATAAGTAACTTTATCGAATAACTTTTATCGCTCCTCCATATTGAGTTAGAGTTGTACGGGGAAGTATGAGAAAACAACATTATCCCATAGCACGGGCTTCTGAGAAGGATTATGGTGACAGGTAAGGAGTAAGGTTAACACCACAGTGAAAATGTTTTCTGCAGTTTTGACGCCACGGAGGACGCTGTGAGAGTAGCGGAGTTCTGCCCCCTTAGACAATAAGTGTGTATTTTAGTGACCGTATTGACGTTCGCTTATAGAATAGAAGAGCAATTTATGGGATTGACATCGCGACGCGCTGCGAGGGGGGAAAAATTACGTCACTCCCATCATTGGTCTTTCTATTCCATAAGTTTGCGTTCTGGCTGGTCTGCCAGAAATATTTAGAGCTGACACTGGACACAAGCTCGATTCGAGAAGAAGTTATTTGATCTCGAAAAAATATATGGAAGAAAAGCTATAAAAAAACATAAAATGAGTAACTAAAAATATCTATTGTATCCCACATAAAATATATGTAATTTTAATGACAAAACATTTTTGAATAAATATTTCTTACGAACTTAATAAAATATGAGTTTGCACTCACAATCATATTAACTACACTAATATTATATACTAGCATTATTGCAAAATTCCTGTAACACTTAACGATTTTTATCGTTAAGTGTTACATAAGTTACTTTTTAGTAACTTAATATATTAACTTAAATCTACAGTCAACAACATTGATTTTAATAAAGTTAATTTAATTTAGAAACTTATTATACAGAATCACAGACCGTTGAGCATTTTCATAACGGTAAAGTTTGATAACTTTGTCTATAGTTTTCGTTGTGTTAGGATGAGATTTAATTATAGCTCAAGCCTTGCTTTTACAGCTAAAAATGCAATACATTTGAAGCACTTTTAGTCGTAGGTTTATTTGAATAAAAATTGTGTTCTTTTGGTCTTTTTGTTTCTCTTCACGATTCAATTGAAAAGTAGATCATCACGATTTTTGATTTGGTTGTATTATAGTTAATATATATTTTCTTGTATGTTCTGTTTTTTATATTTGTGTCAACAATGAAGAGTGTATCTATCTATCTTTCTTTTATAAGAGAGTATTACCAAGAGTAATGTAAGCTATATATTATATACTGAAAAAACGCGAGTGAAGCCGCGGGTGTTCTCTGGTCTATTGTAGTCCTGAGTGAGATCCTGGATTAGAATAAATTCACACATGTTGGTAATGTATTTAGGGCAAGGTAGCAGAAGTGTTTGGGAACGAAACGACGAGATCAGGATTTAAGGTGAGGAATGAATGGTGAAATACTGTGATTTTTGACACTCGGCAAGTTTGGTGCACGATAAAAAATATTGATTCTTTGTAGGAGATTTTTTTGAGGAAAAGCGTCCATTACTGGCTTTGTTTATTAAAAAGTGACACGTGTAAGTGAAATATTTATAAGTACTTCCCACATAAATCTTAATATTATTTTTTTTACGTGGGATAGGTTTACGTTTGACTACAGCCTGCCTGATGAATATACTAATTATATTCGGATACCTCACACAGCACCATCTAGCCTCATTCTCTAAACATATGCTTGTATCCATTATATTAAAAAAAAACTAAAATAGTTATTAGGGAAAGCATTTTATTAACAATGATTACCTTTCTGTAGTGGATTAATTTTAATTTTAAAGTGATATTATTTTAAAATTTAGTATAACTTTACTTATATATGTGATTTATTTATTGTTTTTTATTGACGAGTAACTGCTGTTTGTTATTAATAAATATATGTCACATAGTTCAGAGTCATCTATTACTAAACAGAGTTTACACGTCAAATTACGAAATAATATTAATATACCACATGGTATGTATACACTTCTGACTTTATTAATTTATAATCTATACTAATATAATAAAGCTGAAGAATTTGTTTGTTTGTTTGAACGCGCTAATCTCAGGAACTACTGGTGCGAATTGAAAAAATCTTTTTGTGTTGGATAGACCAGTTATCGAGGAAGGTTTTAAGCTATCACATCACATCACGCTGCAACTAATAGGAGCGAAGAATCAATGGGAAATGTGGAAAAAACGGGGAAAATTATTTATTTTTGAGGGCTTCCGTTGCGTGCACTGCGAAAACGGTTCAAGATATCCAAAAATATGTATGAAAGAATTAATGCCCAAAATAACTATTCCACGCGGACGAAGTCGCAGGCACAGCTAGTATAATATAAATTGCACATTAAATCATTTTATTCGGATTTTGCCATCAACTTGTAAAAATATTTTATACGAGAAGAAGGTTTGCAAGGTAGGTACGTATCATGTCACGAATATATGTTGTGAATATATAAAGAGAAAGAGAGGAGAGTATAGGTACTAACATTGCCATGCAATTGTCGAAGCTCTATATAATTACATCCAAGGATTTCTCCTCCAAATTGATGGAGCATGCAACTGCATATCAGCTAGAAGGTCTTATTATGCAAATCAATGCATACATTTAGCTACTTGACTCCAGATTAGCTAGAGTGCACTATTAACCCTAGGTCGCGCTTTATTGTATTACTGCTTGAAAGCTAAACGTAGAACAGAGTGGTTGTGGAGAATCTAATCAGATGATAGGGATTCATCCTAATGTCAAACTAAATTACATATTATTTTGGCTAGGGCAGAATTGCAACTTATGATGGCTCAGAAAGAGCATAAATTTAAATCGCTTATTTTCACAAGGAATTAATGTGCAAATCATAAAATAGGTATATAATTATATACAATTTTATGGTAAAAAAAAAACTATTTTAGACATTTTACGACACAGGCAATGTAAAAATATATAACTATTTTTAACAAAGGGCTAATATAAATTTGTATGTTCCGTGTCTAAATGTAGGTATCCATAGAATAGTATCTGATTCTGAATACTAAAAGTAAACACTTTCTGGTCGTGCTGTTTCTAGGACTTATAATATGCACTGGAATTGTACATTAGAATAAATTTAAGACAATAAATAAATATATTCGAAATTGAAATTTCTGGTTACTCTCTACAGAAATTAAAATCTGTGGAAGCGACTGAATGGAGCCAAGTTCAAGGTTTATTTCCTTTGGGTAAGTAAGATAAGTTCTATCTAAGTAAGCCACAGCAGTAGATCCGGTAACTTGAAACTTAAGTTTCGACTGTAGCAAGGTTAGAGGTGAAATAAAATGGAATTAGTTGGTAAAAATAGCTTTAAAAGTACCTAATTGTTCTTGGTACTTTTTTTATATCCAGACGTATTATGTATGCGATGTTGCCACTTTATAGGTCTCTCTTAAGTCGTATTTTCTTATGACTGAGGGTCGTGACTATCCCGCAGAATTAATTAGGGAAGTTTTCTTGGGCAGATAGATCGTGGTGGACGCCCAGGTCCTTCCACGGAAGACACATGTTCTCTGATATTGTGGTCCTGTGGTCCACGGTTTCTTCACGACGTTTTCTTTCACCGTTATTAAGCGAGTGCAAATCGACACTTAACTTGAAAATTCAAGTCATTGGTGTAGGGCCTAGGATAAAACGATAAAAAATGAAGCATTTTTACATTTTGATAGTAAGTGACCAAATATATTTTTATGGTATATATAAATATTCTTACCTCACAATAACGTGAACTAGGTCGCAGGTAACCCCAAATATAATAATATTATACTCGCTCCGGATCACCCAGCAACTTTTGAACGTTATCAAAGTGTAACACCTCGTATCCACAAGCAATGTAACCGGATAACACCGACTCTGTTTAATTAACTTTCGCGCCTAAAACATCATAAAGTGGCACACACAGAGTCAGTTCATAAAGATATTGGAAATGATAGATCACGTTAGTATAGAACTGACTAGCATTAAAGTAATTTATCTATACTAATATTATAAAGCTGAAGAGTTTGTTTGTTTGAACGCGCTAATCTCAGGAACTATTGGCGCGAATTGAAAAAATATTTTTGTTTTGAATAGACCATTTATCGAGGAAGGTTTTATGCTATATAACACCACGCTGCAACTAATAGGACCGAAGAAACAATGGCAATTGCGTAAAAAACGGGGAAAATTATTCATCTTTGAGGGCTTCCGTTGCGTGCGCTGCGAAGTCGTAGGTATCAGCTTTAATTTATATAGCTGAAGAGGTTGTTTGCAAAAATAAAATATGATGCCCAAAATAACTATTTCACGCGGACTAAATCGAAGGCACAGCTAGTTTTAAAATAAAATGAAAGTTTCTATTTGACAAGTTCAGCCTACCAGTGAGCAACAATGTTTCTCATTAGCAAGCGTGCCACATTTTATTTAGAACGCCTGTTTAGAAGAAACCTAATTGCTACTAGTTGATAGAGCTACACGTACTATCCTTAAGTTAACTAAAAAGCTACTAACAAAATGCTTCGTTACCCTACTATGCCTACATAGATATTGTTAAATTACGCCTTCTAGTGTTACCTTACGCCTTAGGTAATAATTAGGTTATTTAGAAAATCTAATCATTTCTTGACTTTGCAAGCAATTAATACTTGTTCATAAATGTCCAGCCCGTTGAAAACTGAACTATATACTATTGTTAAAATAAATGAAAATGTTGGCTTTTTCATATATTATTTTCTGTGTTCTTCACGACCCTCAGTAATGAATGAGGAATACGACTCGAAGAAGTACGTAGTAACCTAAAAATGACAAACTCATGACATGACCACTAAGGTCACTTATTAACATTAAAACAACTTACCAGAAATAACCCTAACATAGAGCCTCCGCAACGCGGAGGGAATTCCAACGGAGAATTAAAAAAAAAACACTAAAATGACAATTAAAACTTACATTGTACAATAACCTCACGTAATCTACGCCATTCCAGCTCAGTCAACACACCTTTCTAACCGAAATTGACACAACTTCCCAACTTTCGGGCCCGACATCCCTTACAGGAACGTTTGCGAGCCTCTGCTCTTTGAACCTGGCCACAGGATACGGAGCGTTTAATAACTTAGAAAGGGCTTTTCTATGGAACATATTACGTGAATTCGAATTCCTCTAAAAATGAGTAACAGATTTTTTTTATAAGACTTTCATTAACAGTTAAAATAAAAGGCTGGGAATGGACTTGTCGGTTTTAGTTAAAGAGCTAAATTTATAAGTAACGCCAGTGAATTCACAAGAATTATTTTGAGATGAAAGTAGCCTATGACACTTCTATGACCTCATAATAGCTACATATCAAAAATCATGATGATCCGTCCAGACGTTTTTGCGTTATTAATGTTTAAATAACCAGACAAATAGATGAACAGACGAACAGTCAGTTTCAGTGTTTGCTTGTCATCCAGACGCAACCTGGTTTGAATCCGGTCCTACAACAATGCCTTGCATTTATAAGTTAAGTTCGGATTTGCATTCGCTTGACGGTGAAGGAAAACACCGTGACGAAACCGACATGTTTGAAGACCACAATATCCGAGGACATGTGTCTTCCGTGAAAGGACCTGGGCCCCCACCACGACTTATCGAGAGGACTCCCCTAGCGAATCAATTCTGCGAGGAGTCATGACCCTCAGTCATGAGGAAAGTGAGAGATTCTTCGTAGAAACAAAGACATATTTGATACAAAATAATTAAAATTAAAATGTTAAATGACAGTAATTTAGCTCCAGCTTTTATCTTCCAGTGAAGTAGTTAGCGGGTCATTATTCTCGCGAAATTAAAATAGTTATTAATATTTGAGATGGGAAGGAGAACGGAGAAGTTCGGCCGTTATGTCGATTTATGAGGCTGAGACGATTTTAGACCTTAGAGACGAAAGTAAAGTAAAATGCTTTGATATGCAGTTATACTTCCATTAAATTTTTGAGACTTTCACTGTTCCCCGAAATATACCAAACGGTCATTGATGTTCCTCCTGTTTGAGTCGTAATTTTTATTACTGGGGGTCGTGTCTCCCCCGATTCACTAGCAAGGTCTCTTTGGCTAGTACCTACAACATGGTTATTTGAGAAACCTTAAACCTTAACCTTACCTTCCTAGGCTGCAGAATGCTTAACATCAGGCAGGCTGTTGTCAAACGTTAACCTAGCCCACGTTAAAAAAAACCTTTATAGATAATTACACTTTTAATTATTTGACTTAATTTTTTGTTAAATTCTGTTTTAAAAGGAATTTATATAAAATAACTTCCATAATAAACTAACTCATCCTCACAGTAAATAATTCAGAATATATTGTTTTTAATGTGATGAAGAACCACTAACACAATTACATTAATTGCAAGCCACTGGTAATTCATTATTCCAGCTAATTCGAATTCGATTTGAATCAATCCGGGGCCACTAACGAGTGTTATTAGAATTGTTGGCTGCTTCACACTTGGCACTTTTTAATTTTGTATTAAACTAGTTCGCTCGCATTAAGAAGTAAAAATTGCATCCTTTATTTCACCCCTTTAAAAAAGGGCATTTCCAAAAATCCTTTCTTAGCGGATGCCTACGTCATAACATCTACCTTCATTCCAAATTTCAATCCGTCTAGTGGTTTTAGCTGTGCGTTGATAGACCACTATATCAGTTAGTCAGTCAATCAATCAGTCAGTCAGTCACCTTTGAGTTTTATATATATAGATAGATTTATAACTATAAAGTATAAACCTACTCAGAAACAAAACCGCAGCTGCACTGTTTAAATAAAATAAAACCATAATGTGGCTTCTGTAATCTAGACAAACCTAGTGCAGTAACCACCAGAAACACTAGAAATAAGCCCCAATTTAGAGTAGAAAGTTTGTTTGTTCAGTTTATTATTAAAGCTATAATATATGTATAAAAATAAATAAATCCAGCCTATACTATTAAAATTCTTCCCGCTTGATGAAGAATTTATTTACGTTATACTCAATCTCGTTATATGGTTATTTTAAACGTCAAATGCCTACATAATACAATTGACGTCTAAATTTCAACAAAAATAATTACAGCCGTCAATTCTCCACCAACAGGGCAAGTGAAGCACAAGACAGAGGTATTAGTAGTAGTAAGAAAGATTTTGATAACCCCCTGTGTGCTTTGGGTTGAAAAAAAATTGAAAGTGTGCGGGTCATAATAAGTTGGTTTGTTTAAACTATTGATTCGCGTGATTATAGGCAGTGCCAATACACAGACCAGTGTTAGCTGACATACACGGAACATAAATTACATGTATATAGATTAGCATATTGTATACATTTTGGTTTGCTTGCTTTAGGAAAAATATGTGGATTTGAATGAATAGTTATTAAAAAGTAATCAAAGTATTCCAGGGATAATAAGCAACTGCGACAAATTTAAAAAGGAAGTGTGTGTGATGCTTTATTTATTATTTTCGGAAAATGATGTCCCACCATTTCTCATGAAATTCTTAAAAAAACATCAAGAATGAGTAAAAGTAATTGCAGAGTTTTGTCTTTATGCTTTCAGCTTTGTGCTTGTGTCGTTGCTTAGTTTTTCGTTAAGTAAAATAATAATTCTACAAATATTTGTAAAGTCAAACGATTCCTATTTTGTTTTACCTCCATAGTTTGTACCTAAATAAACAAACCTATCTACAACTTACATAAATGATAAAAACTAGTCATGAAAAAATCTGATAATTTGAGAGGTCTTCTCAGAATGGTTATTGTTCTACAAACACTGTTTATTGATTCTATGGAACATGAAACACAATGCACACCTAAATACTCCGAATAGTTATATCGTAACAACACAAAAAAAGTAAAACGATATTCTAAATTTGAATCTGTAAACAAAATGGCGAAAGAAGTGCTTCAAGTGAGAGAATTTTCTGGAAATAAACTTATTCTACCGAAACAACCCCATCATGATGTAAGTGAACCTTCACTTTATAAAACCTTTATTTAAGTAATGAATCATAATTATAGTAAACTAATTAATCCAACGTAGAAACCCTTCGGGTGGTTTAAAAACTCCCGACAAAGTTGGTCACTGTCACAAGAACTGGCTTACTTTACTGCCCTGTTAGCTTAGTTGGTAGTGGCTCTGCCTTCTAATCCCAGGGGTGCGGGTTCGATTCCCGCAAGACACAAGTTGTAATGAATTTAAAAAAAATGTAATTACTTGTGTTGAGTCTGGTTGTTTCTATGTATAATAAGTATATATTTACGAAAGAAATATATATATCTATTATATCCGTTATCTAGTACTCATGATACAAGCGTAAGCTTAGTATGGGGCTAGATGGCGCTGTTTGATATTTCCTGAAATATTTATTTAATATTTTATACTATTGTAAGTTAGTTTACTAACACGTTTTGTTTGCCGATAACTTTTATTAATAAAATCCGTAATACTTAAACTGGATGAGGCAATAATCTTTTAAAAGAAATCTAGAGAAAACAGATTATACAAAAGTAAGATAGCTTAAAAGTCGACATGGCACAAAGTATATGCATATTTGAGGGGCAAAACAAAGCGCATTTGGCTTAAATCAAGTTAAACTTAGCTAAGTAAGGAACTTACTCTTTCTTTTTTGGCACTTGTTTTCAAGGAAAATATGCTTTTGCCAAAGTTAACTTGATTAACCTTTTAAAAGAGGACATAATTTGAATAATTTTGCTTATAGACAAAAACGGAGGAACGGTTGGCGGTCAAGTTTCTTGGTAAAATGTGCCTATTTAAATTACGTACCTTGTTTACAAATAAAAAATAAAAGATGCGCTTGTAGCTCAGCTAGCAGAGGTGATTCATCAATGTTTCCAGTTGTAGACGCAAGTTTTTTTTCATAAAAACAGCTTCGCACTCGACCATAGTTTGTCTGATGGCAAACAAGTGGTTAGATTGATCGTGCTAACCCAATAAGATTAGTTACGGTCTATGTTATGACGACGCAGTCAGTCTTTAGATGTTGATGTCTTTAGTGTTCAAATATTCCCTTTGGGCGATTCCGTAGGTTGGTATAAAATTGAAATAGGGAACATGCACAACTTTTTTTTTATTACTTCAATGAAAGCTTTTTAATAGACAATCAGCACAGTGAAATTATTTTTGAATTAGCTTTAATAAAAACGCAGTTAGACACGTTTTTAGTTTACGATTAGAGAGAGAGAACCGACATGTCATGTGACGTCAGATGACACTAACGCCATACAAAATACATAGAAAATTCTGTTTTGAAAGAAAGAGATAGAATGAAATCTTCAATTGGTCATAGCTTCTTTATTTTTCAGTGGATATAAATGCGGTTTGCACAGCTCGTTTAGTATTTTGGTATATTTTATAGTTTATTTACAAAAATCAAATTTCATATTCAGTCATGTTCCCTATTGCAGATTTCGCTTTTTGTTACAGTGTAGGGCAGTTGTTAAGCCCCGTCAGAGGCCCTAATAGCGGAGGTTCGAAAACTCTTGACACTGTTGTAGGCAATTCTTGTACGTACTTACTTTTTTCAGGATTTCCTCCAAGTAATGAAAAATTTCTTCCGCTTTTCCTGCTGGTTTGGTATCGTTGGGTCCAAGAAGCTGGTCTGGAGGATGTGGAGTGTAATTTTATTTATAATCCTGCTCTTCATACAAGGAAATGCTATTTGGAAGGTCATCAAAGCGCTGGCTGGATGGGCCATAGATACTGTTGGGCATCGTAAGTAAGGGCCTTATTGTAAAACGTGGTTTAACTTTACATACTTTCCAAAACTTTGAGAATATGCTGTCGGTTTTTGCCACAGATTTTTCTCTTCAACATTTGTCTGTCTACTGTCATAATAATCAAACTAACAAATTGTAAAAAGATTTGAAAATTCTCAAAAACAGAGTTCGTTACTCAACCCACATTTTTGAACAATCTATGAACAATTGAGCCAAATGAATGCATATTCCTTAATTTCTTATTTTAGAAATTGTTATTTTCCGTTCCAGGGAGCGTAACACAACGATTCGCTGGCACTTTCTTCTACGCTATATCCATACTATCACTAGTACTAAGCTCCCGACTATGCCTGTCTTGGCAAGAACTTTCAGAGTACTGGGCATTTGTTGAGAAATCACTGGCTTTGGTGGTACCTACTGATAGACTGCTGAAGCGGAGGATGGTTGTTGTGATATGTTTTATGAGTCTGTTTTGTTTATGTAAGTATTAGCAACAACTTCAGAAGCTAAATGTTTTGTAGGTGAAGTAATTAATAAAGTACATAATCATTCTACAGACATAAATTTACACATTATGTACATATCTTAGCGCAGCGCTGCTATGCAGATGTTCTTACGAAGTGTGGAATTGAAAAAAAAAATGATATAAAAATAATAAAGATTTATATGTAAACAGTAGCATTTGTTTTGTAATATAAATCTTTTCATTTTCAGGTGAACATCTTATGAGTATAATCTCACTGGTTGGTTTCAAAATTAAACCAGAGGAGTTTTTGAGGACTTACACATTACTCTCACATGGATTCATGATTTTGAGGCGTAAGTTTCAACAGAACTGATTTAAAAACAATATACAGTATCTATTTGCATACAAGCGGATTGAGATTTTTCTTTCTGGATGTATGTTGCAATGAAAAAAGCTAAGAAAAAAAATGAAATTGGTTCATAAATAACGGAGCAATCGCGTAACAAAAAATCTTTCGGAAGACTTGATAACTAACCTCTTTTTTGAAGTCGGCTAAAAACCTGCCTGATTGAAAGCAAAACATTTAATGAACTGTTTTGGAGTTAGAACCTCTAATATATACCGCCAACCGCCTCACGTTGTGTTCTGCGCACTTTCTAGCTTATTTTTAAATACGTGGATGTCGATATTAAGCGCGTGTGGCTCAGCGGTTCCAGTGTCTGCTTCTCATCATGTATGGTCGTTAAAAATACGACTACATGAGAGAGGCTCACGCTTGACTACAACTCGCCTGATGTTAAGCAACGTTACGTTGTAATTTACGATCTGGCGCGCTTGTCTAGTAGAAACCGGTTAACTCTCGACTTGAAGACCGACAAATTATAGTTCAAGAGGAATAGAGAGACTATACGTATGTACATACATTTATGCAGTTCAAAAATATTTATTTTTCTCTAGATGAGTATTCAGAATGGATGGCCATACCTATCCTGTTCATCAGCACCCTGGCCACAGCTCTCTGGAACTACCAGGACCTGGTCATCATCCTGATCAGCATGGGACTAACTTCGCGGTACCATCGCTTGAACTGCTGCGTGGCTAAGGTCTGTGCTGCGGAGAAAAAGGGGAAGGGGGATAAGGTAAATGATTATTTGACAGGTATAATGTCAAATGTCAAATATTGTAGCTGACATCTGTGGTTTCCCCTGATGTGTGTGTTCAATTTAATACAATGTAATAAAATGACTTAAATTAGTCCAATGACTTATAGAACTTACTTCGTTTTTGATACCAATTAACCAGTAATTAGATTACACGCCACGAAAATGACCCTTTATCACTCATCAATTCAATTCAGATCCTTTATTAGCCAAAATGTAAAATGTACATTTACCCTGTTTACGAGAGAATTAGAATGTAAACTGTAAACTGATTAAAAAACTGTAGAATTTTTTAAATCGCCCACATAACTACATTACGCTCGCACAGGTGCAAATATTATACCGCTATAAATACCTTTCGTATTCCTAACTGAAACAAACCGAATTTATAGGCTATTCTTTGTTTACTCAGATGTATAGATCGTTACTTACCACGTTATCAATTTGATATTCCAAAATCGTCATTACACTAATGTTGTATAGGCGATAATCTTTATTGCCTGGTTATTTTCACTATCACACCAAAAACAACTATAATAATTTGTAAGAAATGTAGGTAAATATTAGTAATGAAGATAACATTGACCCCAGAGCCACTAGAATAGAATCATATCATTATCAACAACACTTAAAGCTTGTATTTATAGCCTTGTTGTTCTTCTTTAACACCACATAGAAGCGACGGATCTCGTGATTTTTGGGCTGGACTTAGCATAGGATACTTAAAATGATATTAGCTACATCCCAATATAACGCAAGCTAAGCTAGGGGCCAACAAGCTGGATAAGGTCTGCACAAGATCGACACAAATGGCACATGCAAAGGGAGGCCTATTACCCAGCAGTGGGATCCCAAGAGCCGTGGGTGATGATGATGATGAAGTTGCAGGTATCCTCTAGTCAATAAAATAAGCTTGATTAATTTTATTTTCAGAGAAACGACGGTCTTCAAGTATACACTTGGCGTAAAATAAGGGAAGCGTATGTAAAACAAGCTACCTTGGTTCGTAAAATGGACAGCGCGTTAGGCAATATGGTGGTTTTGTCCTGCTTTTGCAACTTCTACTTTATCTGCTTGCAACTGTTTTTGGGTATAACGTAAGTAACATTTAACTTTTTTGAGAAGAATAAAAATATATATTAATGTTATGAAATTTATTATGGTGTAAGCAGTCTTCTTCTAATCGAATGAGAGTGGCCAACTCTGGTGTCGAGAGCTTAGCAAGCCGCCTGAAGGGCCTCTTAAATGGCACCACGACTGCCGTACTAGACAAACAGCCGGGACCTACAATAAGCAGTAAGTTTAGTAGACAAATGATTTTGAAATAAACGCCTACTACACTATCATTTTGATGCTTCATTAGCAAGCTCTAATTTAATCTAAATTAGATGACTCTTAAAAAGAACTCTCACAACGAATTAATTCTGCGTGGAGTAACGACCCTCAGTCATGAGGAAATACGACTCAAGAGAGAGGTGACTATTGTCTCAAAAATGGAAAAGATACACAGATTCTAGTAGAACTGAAGAAAAATATTCTAAAAATTAAATTTAGGTTCCACCGAGATTTGAACTCGGATCGCTGGATTCAGAGTCCAGAGTGCTAACCGTTACACCATGGAACCGATGTGCGTCTGTTTTAAATTCAGGAAGTACTGAAATGTTAATACTATATTACTAAATTTATTTTAGAATCCCTATATTTAAAACTACTATATTCTGATAATATATTTTATTGTAATGTATGTAGATGCTATTTTGACCAATATACACAGAAATCTAATTATTTAGATTGTTGGTAATTGGTTGGACATTTGTACAACGAGTAATTAATAGAAAACATAACAACAAAATTTTACTTTTTAACCGATCAAAAAAAATAGAAAGTTCCAAAGAAAAGATAATTTGCGTGAATTTTCCATAGAAGTAATAAAATAAATAATAAATATTTCAGGAGTCTCTTGTGTCGAGATCGTGTGTGATATAATATACGTATATATATTTTTTTTTGTAAATACATACTTATACATAGAAACGACCAGACTCAACACCTGTACTTCTTTTTTACTTTTAAGGACTTTGGACTGAATACACTTTCTTCTAATAGTCAAATAAAAAGTTTTAGTCTTAGTATTTTTTACAATAATATCCACGAGAAATACTAGAATCTATACATCTAATATTAATCACATATCTTAAAACTTCATCAATTTCAGTCAAGGCAAATCAGTGTCCAACCTTCGCCGGCTGTACTTCGTGATATCTCTAACTTGGCTCAGCATTCGAGTGAGCAGCGTAGTTCTGGCTGCTTCCGACGTCAACGTGCATTCGAAAAGGGCCCTTAAATACATATACGATTGCGACGCAAATTGCTACAATGTTGAGGTAAGATTAAACCTGTGAAACCACTTCTTCATCATCTTATCAAATGAGAGTGGCCAACTCTGGTGTCGAAAGTTTATCAAACCGCTCTAAGGGCCTCAGAAATAGCTTAAAGACTGATGTACTATGACAAATAGCCGGCACCTTCAATGTGACGGCTCATCCGACCCTCAGAAGCGCCCAAAATGGAATGCCACTATTCAGTCATCCATCCAAAGACTGACCGCGTCAACCTTTGCTTAAAACATTGAACATTGGTAATCGCATGCGATACGATACCAATGTTCACAATGCTTACAACTGAACTGTTACCAATGTTAAAAAAATGAACCTGAAACTATAAATTTTATGAATCATTTCTTGAAAATCCATAAAAAATCTTTGTAAGTAATGTTTTTGTAACGTTAAATTTTATTTAAATTTCAGATGGACAGACTACAAAACCAACTAGCCAAAGAATACGTTGCTCTCAGTGGGAGAGGATTTTTCTATTTGAGCAGAACTATTCTATTACAGGTATGTTGTACATATTTATTTAAAACTAGTGGCCGCCCGCGGCTTGGCTTGCATTATTTCAGGATAAAAATCACGCAGAAAGGGCTGAATGGATAATCATGTTTTTTTGTATGTAGGTAGTATGAGGTAATAGGAGTGTCATAGGCTACTTTTTATCCCAAAATCATGCGAGCGAAGCCGTGGGCATCCAATAGTTCCTAAATATATTTAAGAGCCGTTGCGCAAGAAGGCCTTAGATTCTATTCATTTATATTTCTAAGTTAGTTACAGGTTTAAATATATAATAAGCAAGTGTGGCTCAGAGGTTCCAGTGTCTGCTTTTCATCCAGACGCACCCTGGTTCGAATCCCGACCCACACCAATGACTTGTATTTTCGAGTTATATGTATTTGCACTCGCTTAGCAGCGAAGGAAAACATCGTGAGGAAACCGACATGTTTGAGGACCACAATGTCAGAGGACATAGTGCCTTCCGTGGAAGGACCTGGGCGCCCACCACGATATACTCGTATCTTAGTCACGAGTCTTATCTAGATTTTCGGTGAATTGATTCTGCGGGGGAGTAACGACCCTCAGTCATGAGGAAATACGGCTCAAAGAGAGAGGCTTAAACAATAAAAGCGTGTCAAAAACCTTTGTTTCCTTATATTGTGCTGCTGACAAACGGTTGGGGCTGGATCCATTCGGGTCTAGCTTGTCTTCGTTGAGGCGGCGGCTGAGCAGCGAGTTCTTTGTTTGACTTGTGTGTTATTAAGTATGAAATTGTATAGTATATTCTGTTTTAAGTAAGTTAAGTGTAGGTTTGTGAGTATGTGTATGGTTGATGTAGGTGTAGTGTTTTTGTGTTCATAGTTTATGTATGTATATTGTGTTGTTACCCGTGTTGTCCTTTAATTGGATTTGTGTTTCTATTATAATTTGCTATTGTGTGTTTGTGTCCGTTGGACGACTTGTAAGTTAAATAAATAAATACATATTTTACAGATGGCTGGTTCTATAATAACATACGAGTTGATGTTAATTCAGTACGACGGAAGCAATGCTGCGGACAATTCATTTTTTCTTAGTCATGTTAACAATACTAACACTACTAATTAAAATGCATATTTTTTAAGGATTTTTAAGACTATATTGTCTGTGATTTTACTTAATGTTGATAGTAATTTATCCTCCATTCTTCTTAATCTTTATTTGCTCAAGAAACTAGCTTTTCACAAATTTTAAATGTTTGGTAAAAAAATAATGAATGTGCGATAATTTACGTCTTAGATAAGAATTAATGTATGTCCCAATAAGTGCTATAATTATCACTTTTATAAAGATAAGTTTGCTTTACCTGATTTTTTAGATTTAAATATAATATAAATGATAATAATAATAAATATTCCGGGACATTTCGAACAGCGCCATCTAGCCCCGCACTAAGCAAACGCTTCTGTCGCGGGTACTAGATAACGGTTTTTTTTGTAAATACATACTTAATATACATACAAACGACCAGACTCAACACAAGTAATTATATGTATTTATATGTAACTATGTACAAAAAATAATTACTGTATGTAATTAACTTATTTAACAAAACAAATTACGGTTTTCAAATAAACGTCACATGAGTAACTAATAAAGGCTTTTATTCCATGACACACGACAACATAATCGCTCACATCAAATATGTACATCGACATTGTTTAGTTAAAGACAAATCTTGCAAATATATTAATAAATTAAAATATACCGATTTTAGTAAACAATGAAAATAATTATTTTATGGTAATCTGCAGTTTAACAAAACTTTGTATTTGTATGTGATATTGTCGTAAACAACGAAAATATTTATATATTGACTGGTAACCTGCAGTAAGCAAAATAATTTGTAATTATATGTATTTATATGTAACTATGTACAAAAAATAATTACTGTATGTAATTAACTTATTTAACAAAACAAATTACGGTTTTCAAATAAACGTCACATGAGTAACTAATAAAGGCTTTTATTCCATGACACACGACAACATAATCACTCACATCAAATATGTACATCGACATTGTTTAGTTAAAGACAAATATATTAATAAATTAAAATATACCGATTTTAGTAAACAATGAAAATAATTATTTTATGGTAATCTGCAGTTTAACAAAACTTTGTATTTGTATGTGATATTGTCGTAAACAACGAAAATATTTATATATTGACTGGTAACCTGCAGTAAGCAAAATAATTTGTAATTATATGTATTTATATGTAACTATGTACAAAAAATAATTACTGTATGTAATTAACTTATTTAACAAAACAAATTACGGTTTTCAAATAAACGTCACATGAGTAACTAATAAAGGCTTTTATTCCATGACACACGACAACATAATCACTCACATCAAATATGTACATCGACATTGTTTAGTTAAAGACAAATATATTAATAAATTAAAATATACCGATTTTAGTAAACAATGAAAATAATTATTTTATGGTAATCTGCAGTTTAACAAAACTTTGTATTTGTATGTGATATTGTCGTAAACAACGAAAATATTTATATATTGACTGGTAACCTGCAGTAAGCAAAATAATTTGTATTTGTATGTGAATATTATTTTTAATATCTTCTTGCCACTTTGACACAGGTCTAATTAACTTATTATACCCGTCTAACGAGATAGATAAAAGTAAAAGCAACTTTTGGCGTTTAAAAGGGAAAGTGCATGCCCCACAATAGGTATTTAGATGATGATGCCAATTATAACACTATTGTTAACAAACACTTTGTTTAAAACAAAAAAAAATTGTACGCTGCGTTATGGCGAGTCCATCACAGTTCCATGTCGATAGTTTGATCTTTATCAATTCAATGTTAGTTATTATTTTGCTATAATCAACGAATACAAATGAGTAGTGTCAAATTAATAACAAATAACAATATTGTTTGGATAGCGAGACTGTTTATTTGGGAAAGTATAATACTTGTTTTTGATAGATTTATTATCGAATATTACCTATTCTTGTTCAAAATACATCGTTACCAAATAGTTCACATCATTTCTCAAAACCAGACAAGCTTGTAACCAGATAAAATTTATTTTATATTCTTTGACTAGTGGACGCGCTCGCCTCTTAGCATATAAAAATTACGACGATTCATTGCTCGGTACTTGCGATAAAGAGAAACATACAAATCAACAAACCACACTTTTGCGTTTATGATAAAGGTTTATTGACGCTGGTAGCATTTCCTGTGCCCTTAGACAAGACGTGTATTTTAGTGCGCGTACTGACGCATACTTATGGAATAGAAAGACCAATGTATGGGAGTGAAATAACAATATCCCCAGGGGAGCGCGTCGCGATGTCAATCCCATACTTTGGTTTTTAGGGTTCCGTACCTCAAAAGGAAAAAACGGAACCCTTATAGGATCACTTTGTTGTCCGTCTGTCCGTCCGTCCGTCCGTCTGTCAAGACCCTTTTTCTCAGGAACGCGTAGAGGTATGAAGCTGAAATTTATATCAATTACTCAGGTCTACTGTCCCTTGAAGCTGTGAAAAAATCAAACTTCTAAGCCAACGCAATCAAAAGATACAGCCATTTATGCCGCAAATTTTCGACACTTGCAAGGGAATCAAAACCTACAGGGTGCTTCCCGTGAACTCAGAATCTTGAAATTTGGTACGAAGCAACGTCTTATAGCATAGATAAAGGAAAAATTACGAAAACCATAAATTTTTAGTTACATCACAAAATATTTAACCTTGCAGGTTTGTACGGAACCCTCGGTGCGCGAGTCCGACTCGCACTTGGCCGGTTTTTTTTCTATTCCATAAGTATGCGTCAGTACGTTCACAAAAATTCGCCTCTTGTCCAAGAGCGTCGCTAGTAACCAAAATACATTATAATTATATTTAAAAAGCACTGTTTGCCGTGGAAATACCAGCAAACATCGAGTCCAACAAAAACAATAAAAATATTTACAACTTTTATCATTTAACAATCAATTGATCGCTATTCAATTATTTATTTACCTAGAAAATGTTTACAACTGTAATAGCTTCGGAACATGCGATTATTGTGCTTTTAAAAGTTGACAAAGCTTTTTAGTGCTATTTATCAAAATAAGCCAAGATTTGTGTAAATTACTGGGAATTTTGTGTTTAATGGTATACGTTTTAAATGTGTTTTGGATAGTTATAACAACTTTGTAAGTGTTAAGTTTGATAGACACTTTTTGTCAGCTTTGGTTGTGGTTGTGGCTTAGTAAACTGTAGTGTTAATAAAGTTAAGCAATCACCGTTACGGTCATTCTTTGGATGGGTGTCCCAAATTAAAATTAAGAGTGATTTAAAACCTATCTGTTTTTGTGGAAACTTACTCGTATATTGAACAATCCCGTTTGTTTGTTTTGTGACGTCAATAAACGCATATCAGATACATTTATAATTTTTCAGCAGATTTTAACACCAAAGTTCACTTGTTTCAAAAGTAATACAATTTATACGTAAATGCAAAATTAATATATATCTTTTTGTCGTACAGTTTTTTCTGTGACTGACAGCTTCGTAATTTAAAATACCTAAGTCATTTGCAACCTTCAAACTCTTTTAGAAGATTAAACTGAAACCATCGCAGTTGTTTGGCAAGTTTAAAGTAAGTTGTCTAACAAGTGCATAAGAAACATACACTATCTACAAACACTAATAAATTTACATGACAAAGCGTTAGCACGGACATAAAAGCAGTTCTCTAAATGATTCATTTAATATCTACCAACAAATCAACCCACATGCATGCAATTTTCTTTTTCTTTATTGACAGGATTGTACCTTGTCCATCAAATTATTTACAAATAGTTTTTTTTGGCATATTCATTAAAGTAATCTGAATCTATTCACGACTATCAAAGGTATGATGACTTTTAAAAAATAATTCCATATTTGGTTTTCATTTTCAGTAACGAGAGTTATTGCCATACTAAGCAGAGTCCGCCAGATAATAACGCAGACATATTCCTATTAAGTAATCGAGTTTCATCATAATCATTATCATCACAGCTTTCTCTATCCCACTGCTGGGCATAGGCCTCCCTTTGAATCTGTCAGCTGCGTCGATCTTGTGCAGACCTCATCCATAAATAATCCGCGACTCGTATAATGTCGATTGTCATACGAGCACACATTTTGGTTTAATAGGTTGACTTACTAATTACAGATTTTCGCAATAAAGCAACATGCTCAAAAATTAACTTTCATTTTCAGAAACGCTGGTCATTTTGACTTTAGTGTTCATGCTAACCCCACTGCGCTTAAAACAGCGTAATTAAGAAGTTGTTTATGTATTACAGTGTCATTAACGGGCAAAGTTGAGAGAGAATAGCCCTTTAACTTCTCGTAATATGAGTTTAAATACACAGAAGAGACTTCAAGGACAGAACGACGTAAGTTTCTTACTTTAGAAGTAGTTAACATTAACGACGTAAAAGATATCAAAATTATATACCTATACAAGTTATTTAGATAAATTTATCAGTACGCTCTCTATGCAACATGTTTTAAAAATTGGTTTAGTCACTAGGTTTATAATCAAGCAAATCTAATAAAAGAAGGGGAAAATGAAAAATATTTTAATAAACCCTGGCTTTTTACTTAATTAATGGTCCGATACAAAGTTCTCGTTAGTTTTTTTTATTAATTTATTCTCATATATTTAGAATTGAGTTATTTCTCATATATTTAGAATTGATCGAATAAAACTTTTTTTATAATATAATTACCTATACTTTTACACCTTCAAACTTATAAAGGTAGCCATAATAGATTTAGACACAAATTTCAACACAAAAAAAGTCCGTAAAACTTTTATTTGTATTTAACAGGAATTCCTCTCAACAATGCGCAAGATTTTCTCCATCGCTCGTTTCATAGGTATCTCTAGATATGGCTTCAGGATATCATTTCTGTGGAGTTTCAGCTTGTTTCTCATTTTGTTGGCCATCGTACTTGGATCTATATGGAAGTTAGTGAGGCTTCTCAGTGGCATGGCTAGGAATCATACTGGTGGACGTAAGTTTTTTTAATTATTTCAATATTTCTTTTAACATTTTTTTACAGGGAATAGGCCAATCTTTGACTTCAGCCTGCCGATGTTAAGCACCACCTTAGCCTAAGATGTTGCAGGTTTGCATAGAAAACCTATTGACTCTGGATTTGAAAATCCAATTGGACAATGAAATAGAAATAAAACAAAGAACATGAATTCAACGACGGTTTTCTAGCTGAAATTAGATTAAATCTATTAAATTTAAAAATAAAAATCCATTGTAAGTTTCTAATGTAATATATTTAAGGCAGAAATGTTCTGTGAAATTATTGGTTATAAGACTTAGGGCTACATTTTTTGATAAACTTCTGATATTTGTTCTGTTGCAATGTTTTATTAAATTTATTTTGATAGTAAGTTAGCATTACCTAATTCTAAAAGTAGTCAACTCTAGGTCTTTTATATAACATTATAGAGACAAGCAAAAGTAGTAATAGAAGTTGTAGTCTTTAATCGAGCAATAGATATTTATTGAATTAAATTTTGATAATTTATACTCAAAGTTATGTGGTTAGTTTTTAAAACTTTCTGTTTGTTGATATGCTAATATTTTAGTTACCTTCACAAACGTTTATTTTCAGGAGGCTTCGTCGGTCGTTTATCAGGCTCTATATTCTACGGTAACGCATTAGTCTCACTTATACTCACAGTGCGGTTCGTGTCTTCTTGGACCGAGCTCTCTGAAGCCTGGTCTAAAGCCAACTCAGAATCCGGCCTGAACCTTCCACCAGACATCAAGATTAGAAGACGACTAATATTTGTTACGAGTTTTGTTACTGCTTGTGCCATTGGTGAGTGATTTAGTTAGCTTACTTTATATTTATTAATTAATAATTAAGACGGCCGTAATCAATTACATTTACTATGATATAAAATAAAACAATTATTCAAACAAATCACAATTACAATATTTGAATCACTTAATTTAAGAAACATTGTCATATAATAACAAAAAATAATTGACAAAAAATTTCTTGTTATTTGCTTGTCGTATATACAAACAGTAATGTTATTGAAATTATATTATGTACGTTTCCAGTGGAACACATGATGAGTATGATGTCTGCTACAGGGTTCGATATTCCACCAGAAGAGTATTTTTACCGGTACATTATTAGTTCTCATGGATTTATTATACAATCTTGTAAGTGTTTATTTTATTTTTAATAGTGAATTTTTTTAACACTTCTCTTAACCAGAATTGATACACACACACAATTACTAAATATCAATTAAATTTAGCTTCCAAATCCATTTCAAATCAGAAAATACTATGACTAAGACATAATCCTATCAACAAAACTTATGTTTTTGACATAAGCAAAAGTATACTTCTTATTTTGTTTATCTCAGCTCCATTGATTGTTTATTTTATCCATTGTATGCACAAAAACAAGAAAGTTGTCTACATAATATGTCCAGAATCAAAACAATTTTTCAATTTTAATATAATTTTTACTTCATTAATTTCAGATGAATACACACTATGGCTTGCTGTGCCAATATTCCTCATCAGCAAGGTGGCCACATTGCTATGGAACTTCCAGGATTTGCTGATAATACTAGTCAGTATGGGACTAGCTTCTAGATACCACAGACTCAACCTGTATCTGAGTTGTATGGTTAGGTATGAGAAGAGGTATAAGGATGTGCAGAAGGTAGGTTGATACATATGTACAATGTACATAGTATTGCTACATACCATTTTTAGAAAACGTTACGTCCTCTTTTACATGTAAATACTTCCTTGATGCTTGCTTAGAAATTCTTGAGAATCTAGAAATTTATAAAATCTACTATATAAAAATAAGTCGGGTTTTCCTTCCTGGCGCTATAACACCAGAGCGCACGAACCAATTTCTACGGGTTTGCATTCGTTGGAAAGGTCTCGGGCTCCGTGAGGTTTATAAAAATAAACGAAGCCATCATGGTGGCGAAACAGAGTTCGCCGGGTTTGCTAGATCGGTTCGTGCGTTCTGGAGTTATAGCGTCAGGAAGGAAAACCCGACCTATTTTTATATAGTACCTAGATAAAAAATGTTCCTATAATAGTGGTGAACATTAATGTTAAAGTTTTCAATCTCCTTGGCTATTGCACAAATCCGCAACGCGTTTGACCAATGGTCGCTCTTAGATGGAAATAAAAATCACTTCCTATTTTTACCAGTTACCGCTAAGAAGCTTGCTGATAACTTTGTAATCACTCTAATTCACTTAGTTTTAAACCGTTCCTTTTATTCAATCAAAATGTAAGAGCAAAGCAAGCCCAATGTTTGTGCTGTCAATACCATTACTCACTCCTTCAATGGTATGTAATTGTTATCATTGCTTATTTTCTTTCAGCTAGAAACTGACTCGTACATCCAAGTCCAAGTTTGGCGTAAGCTGCGAGAGGCCTACGTCCGCCAATCAGCGCTAGTAGAACAATTTAATGAAAAACTAGGGGTTCTGATACTACTGTCTAATATAAATAATTTGTATTTTATATGCTTGCAACTGTTCTTTGGACTTGGGTAGGTGTTTCTTCTTCTTTGTTATCTTCAGCTCAAACCTTATAATTCATTATTATATATCTGCGTTATTAACTGAGCCGTAAATATCAAGCGAAAAATGAATACTCGTACTTATAAATTGTGCAAATAAAATTTCCAAAAGCGAATAATGGCTAGTTATTTTAAGCAGCCATTGAGCATATATACATCTTAGATTGTTTATTTATACGCTCAAACGTGTTAACCATTTGTATGAAATGTAACCTGACCTAGACAAGTATTATTTTTTATTTTAATTCTACATTAACACCGCAGGGCAATCAGCGCTCAGTTCATTATATTTTACAACACTAGACACAAATAATCTGAAAACATTCATAGACTTGGTTGAATTGTTAAAATATATGATATCTTATTAATCTATTATCATAATCATCATCATTATCATCAGCCTGTTGTCGCCCACTGCTGATCATAGGCCTCTCTCCTTGTACGCCTCCCTGCGGAATCTAGTATACACAATCTTAAAAAAACTCACTTTACATTTCAGTTCTGAAAGAGGCTCGCTCATCAACCGTGCATACTACTTCTTCTCCCTGGGTTGGCTTCTTTTCCGTGCGTGCAGCGTCGTGCTAGCCGCTTCTGACGTGCACGTGCATTCTAAACAGGCACTGTCTAGCTTACACTCATGCCCCGGCTCCGGGTATAATATTGAGGTAATTAATATTCTAAATCTTTTTTCACAGTAAGATATCAAATAGATATTATTGTTACATTGTTATTTTTGTGTCAATATTGGTTACTAGTACACCCCCGCGGCTACGTTTACATTATTTCAGTATAAAAAATAGCCTATGACACTTCTAAGACCTCATACTACCTACATACCAAAAATTATAATGATCCGTTTTACCATTTTTGCGTGACGAGTGTTTAAATAAACAGACAAAAATTCTAAAAACTGTTGAAACGTGTAGGTATGATTTTCAAAAAACCAAAACATGTTATTAAATTTTCTCTGTATAAAATTTTCAATTATTATATAATCAAATATGAAAAGGTAGCGAGTTTTTAATAGATGTTAAATATATGAAAAAATATGGTAAAATATTCTCACTCATATTCAATTACTGACTTAAGCTTGGATTTCCTAGGAAAGCGGTTCCGACATATAGCGGCCGTAATACAGCGGTGAATGAACGTTGTCTATGTAAACGTAATGGCGCGGTTTCCTAGAGAGCGGTAACTTGCACCGTAATTTACTTTAATTATTTTTGCGTCCGTAATATTACAGCCGCTATATGAAGGCACCGCTGTCCTAGGAAACCAAAGCTTAAGCAATACAGAAAACATAGTATAGACTATACAAAATTGTAATATGAGTAAATGTAACGTGGGATAAAATGACAATTGTAGGTTGCAGCAATCGTTGATCTGTAAAGGGGTTTAAGTTTCTTATATGGGCTATACAGGGTAACCTTTTAACATTTTGTCGAATATCTTCCATACTTTTGTATGGAACAGCTAATTTTTTTTCACGAATTTCCAAAAGTTATTGAATAAAAGTTGTTGATATAGATGTACTAAAGCCAACCTTAAAAGGTTATGCGTTAGTTACCAGTTTTCCTGTATAATTTCATTATTTTTCTTTCAGATAAGAAGACTCATAACCCAGCTGGCTAATGACAACGTCTCATTAACAGGTCTTGGACTATTTAGGCTACATAGAAATTTACTGCTACAGGTATACATTATTTATATATTTTTTTTTAATATGGACGCTCCTGAAGTTTGTGTGACATATAATAAATATATATTCCGGAACTTTGCACGCAGCGCCATCTAGGCTCACACTAAGCAAACGCTTGTGTCGTGGGTACTAGATAACGGATATAGTACTTATATACTTTTCTTTTGTAAATACATACTTAATATACATAGAAACGACCAGACTCAACACAAGTAATTATAAATTTTAAAATTCATAAATACTTGTGTCAAGCGGGAATCGAACCCGCAACCCCTAGATTAGAAGGCAGAGCCACTACCAACTAAGCTGACAGGCTAGTCAATACGATCCGATTTAAGTTTCTATAAAAAGTCGTATATTTACATATATTTAACTTAAATCTCTGTTATAATCTTGCGCCTTTTGTAATCTTCTGGTAACATCTACATACAATAAATAAGTTGTAATATTATGTATTTACAAATACTTTGTATATTGACACTGACATTATTTTTCATATTTTTTTTATAATGAATAGATTTGAATGTACTCATAAATATACTCCATTTATTAATATTTTATGTATTTAACTGAATAATAGTAATGAAACGTTGACGCAAAATCAACGGGCTGAGTTTTTAGTACAAGTAAGTTTTCCCTACACAAATTTTTCCGAATTTTTTCGCGCAAAATATACGAGTCTCAAATTGAATAAATTAATGAACATACTCGTGCACTCGTATTCATCTTATTAGAGCACCCTGAAAGAAATATGTTTTCCCAATTTATCATATTCATAAACGTGTGTACATCCTAATTTGCCCATTTTTATGACGTCAAGTGGATTTATTATGAAGAGTGGATCAGTATGAAACCTTAAGGGATCATCTCAATTAGACAACCCTTATTCAGGGTGATTAATTTGTAATAATATTTTCCAAAAAATATCTTTTTTTGTGTCAAACATATAATACACATTTGAGTTTTGACAATTTATTTTAATTATAATTGAAATTTGGTGATTCAGATAACTTTTTTTTTATTTGAGCTGCAGTAATTAAGATATTCAAGAGCAAGCAGCTAAGAGCAAAAAAGTGGGACTTACACTTAACGCAACAAAAACAAAAATTATGACAAACGGAGCTCGGATTAAAGTAATAGTTGATAAAGAAGAAATAGATTATGTAGAAGAGTATACATATTTAGGCCAATCAATTGCTTTTCATGACCTAACAGAGAAAGAAATAGGCCGAAGAATTACTTTAGCGTGGAAAAAATATTGGGGACTCAAAGAAATCATGAAGAATAAAGACATCAACATCAAAATGAAGAAAAAAGTTTATGACGTCGCTATTCTTCCTTGCCTAATATACGGCTGCCAAACTTGGGCACTGAGAGCAGAGGACGAGCCCAAATTAGCAGTGTGTCAAAGGAGAATGGAGAGGAGCATGTTGGGAATCAAGTTATCTGACATGATTAATACAATACAATACAATATAACTTATTATGCACACCAAAAATAAATTACAATATGAAATGAGCTTAAACTATAAAAGAATGCACAAGTGGGCGGCCTTATCACCTTGAGTGATCTCTTCCAGGCAACCTTAGCAAGAAAACGGTGACAGAAATCAGTTTAATCAGTTTATTAATAATCGTAGAATACGACAAAAAACACAAGTAAGAGACATTATAAAAACAATACGAATGCTAAAATGGAATTGGGCTCACATTGCTAGAATGACAGACAGCAGGTGGACTAAAATAATTCTAGAATGGACACCAAGAGCTAACAGACGAAGCAGAGGACGACCGCACCGGAGATGGGCTGACATATTTACCAAAAAATACGGACAAACTTGGACAAGGATAGCCCGCGACAGAAACTTATGGACGAAGCTGGGGGAGGCCTACGTCAATGAGGCGACAACTGCACACCAGGAAGAATTGACATAAAATTATTGCATCACTTGACATTGAAACAAACATTTTTGACATTTCCGTAAACAATCGACTGTATGTATCAATTTTTGTGACATTTTATGAATGTGTAGCTGAATAAAGGCCTTTTTACTTTTACTTAATTTAGATATTCAATATATTTTCTTGCTTACTTTAAAAGCTTTTTAATTTTTTTTACGAACATTACAAGTTTTACCTAAACCATTCTTTTACCGCATAATTTAATCTAATTAGTTAATAAATAAAAAAATCGCATGCAATTACCAAATAGCTTTGGTAATTGCCTCTGACCCACAGAAGCCTCTGACACCAGAGCTGGCCATTCTCATACGAACGTACTTAATTTACATCATAATATATTATTAAGTTAATTAATTGTGCTAATCACACTGTATAACATTTTTTTCTAAGAAATCTGTCTAAAAGAACGTAGGTATCTAATTAAATTTTATTCATGGATTGTCCGTATCAGAATTTCTAAAAACTTAGCAACCCAACAAACATTCCTTGATGTTAAGCGATATTACAAAGTGGGCACCTCTTTAACTTTGCCCCTTGGCAACTTTACAAATTGTTACTTCCCAATTTCTAACCAAATTCTGAGTAGGTTTGAGTCTTGAAGTAGAAAAAGTAGGTAGATAGAATAATCGGAGTGTGAATGTTGTGGAGAATCGTATTAAGTTATATGTGGATTCCCACGGCATCGATCCCGTTGTTACGGAACAAGAAGTATATAAGTTATGATGATCAGTAGCTCTGTTGTATGGAACAGCTGTTTTTTTTTTCGCGAATTTCTAAAATTTGTTGGTATAGATGTACTAAAGCCATCCTTAAAAGGTTATGCGTTAGTTACCAGTTACCCTGTATATAGAACGAGTATGAACTTATACTTATTGTATAATCAACAAAAACCTTCAATTACAAATCATACCCACTCCGCTTCAACTATTCCATGACAATGTTTGTACAAAATTAGCAAGCTTCAGTAACTTTCAACGAGTTGCACAGAATATATTTACAAAAATATAAAATAACAGGTCTGTTTGTGTGTCCGCCCCCAGACGGTTTTGTAGAGACCAACTTTGAAGAAACTGTAAGGATTGTAGAGTTAACAAGAGCTAGCACTAACACAATATGAATATTTATCTCTCGCTTAACATTTGTACCTTGTATTCCGAACTTTTTGTAGATTTGCATTGTCTAGTAGAAAAAAAAAACACTAGTAAATAGTAATCTTCTTGGCAAGGGGACAGAATTTTTGATTAGTTAGTATCGTAAATAATAAATAAATAATCAAAAACAACAAAACATTTACACAACTGAAACATAGTGGTGCTTAACATCAGGCAGGGTGCAACCACACGTAAGTCTATTCAGTGTTAAAAAAAAACACTTCAGGATAAATGCGCAGATATAGATTTCCCTGGACAGTTATTACATTGCTGACTTCTTCATCGGTTTCTATCAGGTAGTGCATTCAAACGCAAGTTTGCTTTACGAAAATAATTATAATGCAAAGAGATTTCGACTATTATTCATTGTTCTTCTGTCGAGCGGAGAATCAATTAGTGAATTGACTGAACCATGCTAACAACAAGCTTGTTAATCTGAACTATAGTTTGTTACGAGAACTAAGTAAGAAAGTTTTAATAAACGTAAAGGACAATGAATAGAGCTAAGTTTATCAAAGGAACAGATTTCTTGAGATTTTTCGAAAGATTTTCTCTTTACAAATAATTATATTAGGTGGGTTTAATTATTTTAGGTCGCCCAATGTCCCTGGTTACCTTCCACCTTTATGTTAAATATGATCTTTTTTATTTGGTGTACAATAAAGTTTATTTGAATTATATTCATCTTTATCCCCATGTTCTATTACTGACTTCTATATGTACTATTACAAGTACTCTCTCTTTGAGTCGATTTTTTTCATGACTGAGGGTCGTGACTACCCGACAGAATTAATTAAATCAGGGAGTTCTCTTTGGTAAATACATCGTGGAGGCCAGGTCCTTCCATATAATACACCATGTCCTCGTATATTACTACCTACTAAACATTAATTTTGTTCTATATGATTTAAAAATTCAAATGGCATTTGTGACTCATAATGTTGATGTGTCCTGGTTTTGTATTGTGTTTTTATGTCCAATAAAATCAATCAGTCGTTATGAAAACTTTGTCACTCATAATGGGTCTTATTACTAAACGTGGTTTAACTATTAGTCCAGAACTTTGAAAATATTCAGTTAGTTTTTGTAGTTGACCTACAAAAAAAATTTTTTTTACTGTCATAAAAATCTAATTATCAAAATGTTACCAATGATACATCAACGTTCTAATTTGAAATTGACATTTTGATTGTTTGTATGTGATGTTTGAATAACAAAAACTTATATTAAAGTCATGTTTTGTAATATAACGGAAAACGTTTTCAAACATTTTAAGCGCAACAACACAGAATTTTAAGCACTGAACTCTGATCAAGCGACCACAATAAATAAATGGATATTTAATATATTTTCAGGTGGCAGCTGCGATATTGAAATACGAGCTGGTGTTGATACAATACGATTACAATTGAAGCGTTTAACAGAAAAATGTTTATATTCAAGTGAGATTTTGACAGATTTAAATAAAACAATGGTTTTTATTCTGGTTTATATTGTCTTCTTTACATATAATAAAGCTGTAGAGGGTCGAAAATCTGAACATTAAGGATATAAAAAAATAATTTGGAGATACTTTGAATTGATAGCAAAACACGATCCAACAATTTCTAGAAATTTTGTCTGTATATCTGTGTTTCTGTTTATTTAAACGCTCATCACGAAAAAACAGCTGAACGGATCATCGTGGTTATTGGTATGTATGTAGGTAATATGAGATCTTGTCATAGGCTATACTTTTTATTCTGAAATAATGCGAGCGAACCCTCGGGCGTCCAATAGTTTGTGATATATTTTTGCTTATTAGAATTTACCTATTTGTAACAGTTCAAAAGCGCACTTAGGTTTTTTAGTCATTGATTTTGTAGCTAAATGCCTTTAAGAATCGGAGCGTAAGCAGTAGAGCAGGATTTCAAGATATTATGTTGAGTAACAATAATAATTAGTTTGATTTCATCAGAAAAACATAGCCAAATAATCTTGTATCAAGTCAATACACCCACAGATTAATAAAACGTTATTTAGACTAAATTTAAATGCATTGATAAAAGTTTGTAAATTATTTTATTCGTTGTTTTCAAGTAATTCAACATAATTTTCTAGATATCTCACAGATATTTCTTAAAAACTTTATTTCAGCATGAAAAAAGCAATACCTACCAAAATAATATGATGTATGGCTTCTCTAATACAGACTTACAAGAGTATAATCAAAGATTAGTTGAGAAAATCCGTCCTATTACTACCGACAAAGAATGAGTACAATATTCGTCTTGGATTTTCCTCATCTTTGGAATCAATCAGTTAAATCCACTTGTACGAGCTCTTATGATAGAGGATTTGAGTAAAGCTACAGTTTTGATTATTGTGTTTTTTTTGTAATTTTATAAAGGAAAAGAAAATTGGCTTGCACAAGTTTTTCGGGCAACGCGACATTTTTATCAAGAGACAGACTGTCATTCAAAATTGTACTGTACTTACACCAGAATGCGAACATAAAATGAGTCTGGTCGTTTGTATGTATAATAAGTATGTATTTACAAAAGAAAAGTATATAAGTATTATATCCGTTATCTAGTACCCACGACACAAGCGTTTGCTTAGTGTGGGGCTAGATGGCGCTGTGTGCAATGTCCCGGATTTTTTTTTATTATTTTTTCTATGGTATAATGTATTTAACTAGATAACTAACGAATATTTACATACATTTCACAAGTATATACAAAAAAGACATACACATACTGAAAAACTTACAAAAAAACAGATATTTATATATATTATATATAAATTTATTTATATTTTTTTACAAGATATTTATATAATTTTACTTGTTGTTAACTAGTTTAAATATTATTTAGTTTTTAAGTGTTTTGTATTTTAAAGGTGGCCTTCTCTTGCCTGAATAAAGAACTTATTATTATTTTATCTATGACAGTATTGATTTGGCTACAGTATAGTTTGAAAATAAAATAACCGTGAATTAAAACAGCAATATCATTTACCTTTACTTCAAAGATTACTTTCTATGTCTAAGAGTACCACCAGCAGTCAAAGCCAAAGTCAAAGATATTAATTGCGGAAAATAGGTAAATTGCAGTTTGCTATGTTAACTAGAATCAACTAATATTGTTAGACTTCTTTTCTTATACTTTTTTGTATAAATGCCGTGGTTTTTTTTAATCTATAAATATTTATAGATTAAAAAAACCATTAAATATTTTTTTTTTGTATATACTATATACAAAAAAATTTAAAACAATCAATATATATTGGCCAATACTTACATAACTATTGAATTAATGTATAAAATTAAGATTAATTACTTAAGTAAGATGAAATAACTTGCCTGAGTATAAACAATATTACAAATTCACAACATCATTCCTGTATAGAAAGTTGTAACATTGAAATAATACCTTAACCATTCCATCGAAAGAGTTTTTGTTCAACTAAACTTTCGTTTGCTTTTCTTCAAAACCGCGCAGCTGCGATTTTTTCTGGGATTTAGTAGTTATGACAAACATTTGATTGATATTGGTAAGTAGGAAAAAAACTAGGGTCAAATCTATACTAATATTATAAACCTGAAGAGTTTGTTTGTTTGTTTGAACGCGCTAATCTCAGGAACTACTGGTGAGAATTAAAAAAATATTTTTGTGTTGAATAGACCATTTATCGATGGAAGGCTTTAGGCTATATAACATCACACTGCAACTAATAGGAGCGAAGAAACAATGAAAAATGTGAAAAAAACGGGGCAAAAAAAATACCTATTCATCTTTGGGGGCTTCCGTTGCGTGCGCTGCAAAAACGGTTCAAGTCGTGGGTAACAGATATAATTTATAAAGCTGAAGATATTGTTAGCAAAAATAAATATGATGCCCAAAATAACTATCCCACGCGGACGAAGTCGCTTGCACAGCTACTTAATAATATTCTTATAGGATGAATAAAACCAGTTTTATTATAAGATTCTTATTGAACATTTATTACCACATAATACAAAAGAGGTATAACTTATACGAAAAACTATTAATTTTGAATGCCTTAAAACGATTACGACCAAACTATTGAATATTTCGTTATTATGTTGTTTTCAATTAAGTTAATTTACTACATACTTTTAAGTCAAGACTTTACTTAAGTTACTCCTAAGTTCAAATCGTTAAAAATAATTAAATAGGTGCTGAAGTTGGTGAAATCCCTGTGAACTGCATCAAGACAAGCTCGTAAGTAACTATGGTGCCAGCTATCTGAAAATTAAACGTGAAAAACATATCAAATTATTAAGTTCACAATTGCACTGAGGGTGTCAACATCATACCACAATAAAATAACATATACGAAAAATGAGTATATGCGATTAGTCATTGCTTGAATCTAGATTTTTATACATCTATACATATAATAATGCTGTAACCGGTCGGTGTCTGTACATTAAAGATAACGGAAAAAATAGTTGAGGGGTCTTATTGATGCAATAGAACACAAAAATCATGTTTAAAAAAAACTGTTTGTCTGTCAGTATGTTTGTTCGTTATAGACTCGAAAACGGATGAACTGATTTGTTTTCATTCACATGTTGGTGCATTTTTAATTTAATATCAAATGTTTATTTCATTTGAATCGGTTCGTAAACACAAAAGTTATGTTCATTTCAAACCAAGTGGTCATCGATCCGTGATATCCGCTGCCTACAGCCATTTTAAAGATTCGTGTTTGCCGACGTATGAACTAGATGGCACTGTATTTACTTTTTATCTCAAAATAATGCGAGCGAAGCCGCGGGCGTCCACTAGTATATAATATATGACATCCCACATAATAATAATCCGTATAAGCCGTGCAATCATCGTCAATTAATCTCCTAAAGTAAGTAGAGTGAAGTTCCGCTAAGTAATTTAGACAACTTCAAAGCTACACAAATTACCTCCGAGTACCGTATTGCTTGACAAAGGAATACCAATATTGTTAACGCATCGTAAAGGAGCATTATTATGGGTATTATGTAGGTACATATACATATTTATATGTATGTATGTATGCGTAATATGTATAAGTAACTGTTATCTGTCTCAGTCTGCCAGATCAGACTGCCTTATGTTGAGTTCAATTTCCGCGGCCTTAATATTTTTAGTTGAGATTTCTTTAAAGTTGCACTGGAAATATCTTAATATATATAAATCTCGTGTCACAATGTTTGTCCTCAATGGACTCCTAAACCACTTAAAAAAGATTATAATAAAATTCGCACACCATGTGCAGTTCGATCCAACTTGAGAGATAGGATATTTTTTTTTTTTAATTTCTGCTTAATATCAAGTGTAAGAACATTTTAATTAATTGTGTTCAACGTACTTCCCCTTCAAATCCCAATCCAGTGAATTTGTATACCAACATCAACATTTTCGTCTTTGTTCGTAAATAATTTCATTGTACTAAAGGGTTATAGTAGTAGAAAGTCAAATAAGGAGATCACCATATTTTTTTACAAATACCATCTGTGTGAAAAAGCGTAGTGGACTCCGTGACTGACGTTCTCTTATTGTTCCTCTTAGATTGGATGTAATATAACAAAAAATTTAGCCACAGCAACGCGTGGCCGGGTCAGCTAGTACTATAAATAATTTGCGGAGACACGTGCTATTACACGCATTTATTTGGAATGCAAAAATACGTATCTGTTAGAAATAAATAGGTACACAGCATGTAACAGTCATGTTAAGTCATGACAAGGACCAAATGGGCGTTTTGCACTCTAACAAAATTTTATTACAAATTTTACTTTCTTCCCGTACAGCGTGACGCAATACTAACAATAATTATTTTAATGGCTAAGTATTTCTAGACGAAAACCGTCTTATTGCAAAACATAGAGAGAGTAAACTCTAACCTATTCAAGTCGAGAGTAAACCGGTTTCTTCTAGGCAAGCGCGCTAGATCGTAGATTGCAACGTTGCTTAACATCAGGCAAGTTGTAGTCAAGCGTGAGCCTATCTAATGTAAACAAAAACATGGTTTTTAAATAATTAGTCTACACCTTAGACAATAAAAATCAGTTCTTGTTGTTCAAACATCACATGCAGAAAATCAAAATGTCAACTTCGAATTGGAACGTGACATTTTGAAAGTTTGATTATTGTTACATTTGACAGTCTAATTTCAAGCAAAAAAAATAACTCCGTATTTTCAAAATTCTGGACTAACAGTTGAACCACGTTTTGTAATAAGGCCTATTATGATTCAATATATGTACATACATACATAATATCTAAGCCACTGTGGTACAATATCTAGCTTCTATACTTATGGTTGAGTCTGTCCAACCAGGTGCAGGAAACCATGTTTGTTTACACAAATCCTTGCACTAGAAAGCTGGAGCTCTAAGATGGATAGTTTGAGCTATTTTTTTATATATTTATTTTAAAAACGAGTACACTAGTAGTAAACCTAGTAGATTACATGAGTTGACTGCAGTGTTAGTCAGGGAGTTTTTTTTACTTAAATAAAAAATGGCAAAAATGTACTTTATATATAATTGCTAAGCATATATTATAGGCTATAACTATTATATATTAGGGCAATAAATGATTAGGTTATTAATATATAAATATATTATTAAGGGGCAGATGGTCTGAACAGTCAATGTTAGCTATGGATATTTGCCATAGCTTAGAGCCGTTTTTTCCAAGAGTTACTTCAGATCTGTTCTTGTGATATATGGAGTAAATATTTTTTTTCTTCAAATAGAGACTACAGCGTTATATTGACGAAATTCTATTATATTTTATTTTATTTCTTTTTTTTTAATGCGCAAAGACCAGCGCTTTAAGAAAAATATAGACTAGACCAAAGTTTACTACATATTTTGTACATAAGTTTATTTAAAGTGGCAATCCTAGACCCTTTAGAATCCAATGTTATTATTTAATTACTTCTGTCTGAAGATGAACTTACTGTTCAAGTTATAAGATTTTAATGGATGATTTATTAATAGGCTCTTTGACAATGCGAAAAATAAAGTGTCAATTGCTGACATCCGTATATAATATGAGTGTAAAAGTGGTTATTTATTACCGTTAGTTGAAAATAATAATTAATATATTAAAAAATCCATAAATTAAAATGCATATTTTTAAACGCTTGTCACGTGACACAAAACGCTCCTGATTGGTCGAGTTTATAATGACGTCACTAGCTTGTCAACATTGTTTGCCTACATGTGTATTATTATATTTCGAAACATATTTGTTAAGATTTCATTATTTTGTGTGATTTGTTAGCGAAATTTTACAAATTCCATCAAGAACTTTTACCATGAACCACGATTTTGTAAAAACAGACAGCGGAAACCTGCCCCAAGTAGACGCAATCATGGTCGGATTATATTTCAAAAATAATTACGATTATTATGCTGCGGAGCTAAAAAATTTATAAACAGCAAAGTAATAACACCTAAATGGTAACTTAAATTCTATCATAAGGAAGTGAAATGATGATAAACTTCTTGCTAAAACGCTTTTTGTACTGATAGTAATTAAACATGTCATTTTCCATCTGTAAAAAACAAACAAGTTAGTCTGGAACCTTTAGTGCAATGCTTATTGAAATCATAAGACTGTATGTAGCTACAATTTTTAAATAATATTATGCAAAACAGCGGAATAGAAATGAATAGAAATGTTCGAAGTGATTTAAGTGAGACATTTTGCAAAGAACATATACGTACATATTATAACCTCAAATCTATAAAAAAGATTAACATTCTAAGTGTAATAAAGCATTTCAAAAGTACCTATCAATATTACGTTTACTTATGTACATCGAAATAGTCTTCATAGAAGAAAATATTTGTACTATTCCCTATGTCATTGTTATCCCTCCGAGAAAGTTGCAGCCACTTTCGGTGCACTTGGACATTCTTTTGAACACTTAGAAATAGTTTGTTCGGAGTTTTTATTGACGTATTTGTACATTTTGGAACTGCACACAATTTGTAACTAATATTGTAGCACATTAATCACTAAATTCAATCGCACTTTCGTCATTTGTTTGCGTATTGTATGTGGATGATATGTGCCACAGATCTCAATACAGGTTAGTGACGTCACCGATTCGATTGCAGCGCCATATTGACAAAGTAGCGTTTTGGCGAACTATTTAAATATAGTATTTTTAATTTGATATTTTTCCGAAAATATGTACCAGAATTTAAAAATACACTTTAGACTAGGTTTCTTAACCCCTAAATAAAAATATGAAATGGATTTTAAAACCAGTCAAGGAGCGTATTCAAGCTTGAAGAATTTGCAGCGGAGTTTGTGTTCGTAGGTAATTAACGAGCAATTGTTTGTTGAATTATGGAGTTATGAAATATAATTAATATGTTAATTGCAAGGATTTACACTTTAAGTGTTTTTGTATATTTTAAATATAAAAACAAAAAGATAAAGAAACTTTTTTGATATTGTAAAGAACATACATACTAAGCACTAATATCATAGAATATGCTCCACAAATTACAATATTTCGTCAAATTTAATTTACCTATTACATTTAGCTTTAATAAAAAAATACAAGAAAAAACAGGTATAGGTCTATTTTGTTTTGTGAACGTGATGAATCAAACATGTAAGGATTTCCTTATTTTAACCCTTTAAACGACTAAACGGCCTTGTCTCTGTCGTATTTCAAAACGCACATAAAATGTGTCCAGAGAGTCATGTTTCCCAGCTAGATCCATTTGGTACCTATATTTTATACTGTTACCTATTTCTTGGCATTTATAATCCAGTCGTAATAAAATTAAATAGGTTCCTTTTAGGTAAGTATGCTACATCCAATGTATAGCAGTTAACATCAAGTGGGGTTTTTTTAAGAAATAAAATATACGTTTTATATTTTAAAACAATTGTGAAAAAGTGGACCCGTGAATAAATCTATTATAAAATTACGTTAACCCTTAACCACTGACGTACGTATGTCATACGTCACCCAAATAGTTTTTCGTTCATAATTTGAATTTGGGTAGGAATTTGGCCGCATCCTTTTTTGTAGTTTCCTAGACGCCAGAGATGCTTGTGTGGCGGAGAGGTGTGAACACGTAGCACGTGCCAAAGCAGGTGAGATTGACCACCTGACGTATGTAATACGTATGGTCAGTGTTAGTGTAACTTTTTTGATTTTGTCATTTGTGTTAAATAGTTGATAAAGTTAATCGTTAGTGGTCAAATACATCTCCTGGATTGGTAACATCTTCAATCTTTATAAAAAAGGGGTTGATATACGTCGGAACTTTAAAAAAAGGGAATTCCACCACAGTTTCCAGTCAAGAATCGCACACCTGACTCAGCTATGTACTGTATCACGAAGGAACTAACCCTGATGTATTAGGTTTTATATAAATGTTCCGATGCATCATGAAGAGAGTACCAATTATACTAAAGGTATTCTTGAAATAATTTCATAATACATCTCAAAGGAGGTGTCTATTCTCTAAATGTAAAGTGCGGCAAATATAGTCTTGCAAGATTGTCTATAAGGTGGTCATTGGTCTTATTCTACAGACTTCTGGATATTGCTGATGCTAATTATTTTATTATGTCAAACTATATCTCATTAAACCGTTGGAATTAATAATTAATATATGAAAAATCTCGGAAAAAGTCTTGTAAAGCCATACCTCGAGCAAAGATACGCTACGCCGCAAATGTCACATGAGCCGTACCTTGGACAAGGATAAGGTTCCAGAAGTTGGCAAATCTAGCATTGATATACAGAGATGAGATCCAATAAAGAATTGCCACATGTTTTAAGCAGAAACGTCGTAGAACCCGATACGAATGTCAAGTGTGAGGTAAATTGGTCTGCTTGCAGTGCTCTAAACAGACTTGCAGCAACTACCGTTAAAAAGTGCCTAATTTATAGATATGTGGCCATTGTGATTTATTTCTAATTGAATTCGTCCTTAATTAGTAATAAGACCTAAACAAAAAAATCCTATGTTTGAGATTTTATTTTCATTGATTTTCAAAAAAAGTTTATGTAAAATTAGCTATGCATATGTTTAATAAGTTATAAATATATTTTCATTAAAATTATGGCAATTTTTTTGATTTCCTCACTTTCTATAATATATGTGTATCTATATAAAAAACAAATAAAACTGCAACCCCACTTCATGGATGCACCAGAGGTCATACAAAAATTTGACGTATGTCATACGTACGTCAGTGTTAATGTAAGAAAATCACACGTCAGTGGTTAAGGGTTAATCTATTTCGCTTAAAGTGTAACTAAAGCCTACCAATACAAAAGAATAATGTTGCTTGTACCATACATTATAGAGATCAGGCATCTTGGGAGAATGCTAGCCCTCCTGATACCAAACGTTCTACGCTATGTCTCAATTTATTACAACTCGGCGATTATTCAAACAGTTTGGGTCATACAATTTCACATCATATCCAAGAAAAGAAATCATATAAATAAACAGTGGAAAAGAAATTCTTGTCCACTGTTTATTTATATGATTTCTTTTCTTGGATATGATGTGAAATTGAATGACCCAAACTGTTTGAATACGTGTTTTTGTTATAAAAATTGTAGTATGTTATATAAAAAAAAAACGTTTTACTCAGCGCAACATAAGTTTGGAAGATGGATGATAATTGTGAGTAATTTTGCCGGCAATATTGCTTTTAAACCTGTAGAAACACAATAGTGCTAGTAAACTACTACTTAGCAGCTGAAAAAAAAAATGTGTTGTATCTACAAAAGTTTGACAGAAATTGTATAACAGTCTCACAACATTACAAGTCTTCTTCCAAATATTCCCACTCACTGAGACGTAACTTATTGCGATAAGAAAATACACATTTAAATTTATTCTTACCGATAAAATAATTCCTCGTTTAACATGAAAGAACTGTAAGCCAGTCATTGACACAGTGTCCCCGTGAATTTGTTCCAAGAATCTTTGAATCTGTAAAATTAAAATGTATATAAATGCTTAAACGAAAAAGTATACAGCAGTATCTCTTGAGTCGTATTTCCTCATGACTGAGGGTCGTGACTCCAAAAAATGTATCCAAAACTGCTCTTTTACCAAATTATCATTGATCTAGGTTATTTGCCAACGAAACCTTTTTGAGAATTACGCGGCAACGGTTGTTCTAAAACTGGTTTCATAATGCCTATTAGCTATCTTAAGTAAAAACTAAACTGATTTCATTAAACAGTTTTGCTAAGAAAATGAATCTTTTCACCCTAAAATACAGGTCATATTATCCTGGCAAAGCTGGGTAAATGTTTCAGGTAAGAATGTAAATGCTTGGCTAAGTGGTAGCAAAGTTCACAAGTTTGAAAGCTGCCGTTTTTCGTTTGCTTAGGTTCTTACAAACATCTGCTTACTTGGCGATTTCAGTAGGTCTTTCGGATAGTATTGTTTTAGTCTGGTTGGTATACATTTAGGTAGACGTCCAATTTAGCACAAGCACATATATGCAAACAAAAAGATATTTGCTAGTACATAATTTACTTCTTCTTCTTATCGAATGAGAGTGGCCAACTCTGTTGTCAAGAGGTTATCAAGCCGCCCTAATGGTCTTTGAAATGGCTTAATGACTGCCATACTAGACAAACAGCCGGGACTTACAATTGAAAATTCTGACTAATTTGATCATTTAGGAATATATTATGAACTCATATGAAACAGATCAATATACTCCAAGATATAAGACAAATTCTGGCACAACGTATCAGCGTTGCCATCCAGCGTGGTAATGCGGCCAGTATGCTGGGCACGCTGCCCTCTGGTAGTGGGCTGGAGAACTTAGATTATCTTTAGGCTTTTCTAAAGATTTTCTAAGTGCCCTTTTTTAGTTAGTAGTTAGAAGTAGTATGTTTAGTTTTTCTTCCCTTGTTTTTATATTTTATTATTTTAATTAAGACAAATTATATATGCAACAAACTAATCACTTTATGTATACATTCTAAATTATAGAACTTTGTATCTTGATTAATTAGCAAGATATCAAGTCTAATTAACTCCTTCAATAATTTAATTACCTCAACACAATACGTCGACGAAGAGACATCGTACAAAGCCTGGGCCGGAGCTTTACTTGCTGTATGAACCCTCGAAGCAGCTACCGAGACAGCCAGCGACCTCAATACGAGGAAACTAAACGAAAACACAAAGTACACTGCGTGCTCGTAACCACGAAACGGCCTGCAATTACATACAATGTCAGCAATGGAAGTTGAGCAAGAGAATTTTAACTTGGTTTGAATTTTAATGTATTACCGGTAATCGGGCTGGTCGGGGTGACAACGGTTGGATTCTTTTATACCTTCTCTGTAAAATAAATATAGGTATTTAGTGGGTTTCTTTTGAGGTAGATTTTTAAGAATAGAGTAGATTTCTAAAAGGTGGTATTTTTATTCTAAAAAAATATTTGAAAATTGTCCTGCTAAAAGTTGGGCTAGAATATAAGTGGTAGGCTGAATGTATAGTATGGCTTCAAAATGATGTCCACCTAAAGAGTTGGTTTATAAAATGCTGTTCACATACCTACGAGCATAACCTCTTATGTAATAATGACATAAAATTTTATGCTCGTATGTCATCGAAATTCGTGAATAATAAATACTTGTTTTGGTCACCCATCCAACAATTTCTCTGTTGCTAAGCTTTACTATTTCACATACAAATAAACACCAGTCCAATAGAATTTCTTTTGAAATAAATATTTTAATAGACCACCTTGACAATGAATACTTAAAATCTAGAATTTTTCCTGATTGTAGATCAAAATAATCACTAGTCATAGATTTCACTTTTTAAATAGATATTTGAAAATGACATTGGTGCTAATTCTGCGGAAAACAGACTTGACTAAAATACGACTAAATGGGTTTAGTCGCTGTCAAACTGGTTTTGTTATTCCGCTGTATACACGAATAAACTATTTTTAGATCGAGACGGAATATATTGTTTATGGACATTCAATTTAGTTGAAAACGTCAAAAAGCTATTCCACGGCGCATAATTTAACGAAATTTCCCTCTAAAATTTGATCGCTAAGCGTCAAATTAGACAAGACCTAAAACGTGACGAATAAAATTTAGTTCCGTGTATTTGTATAGCTTGTATATGAGTTTCTGCTTTCAATTAAAGCAGTTTCAATAATTATCGCAATTCATCCTGAAATGTATATCGAATTCGTCGTGGTAGCAGTAGTTTATCCATTGAAAGAATGTGTAAAAAGCCAGAACTTGTTTTTCTTGAATTACATAGCATTATTATATGAAATAAGTCCCATGGTATGATTAAAAACTAACTACCATTTTACAGATAAAAGATGTTAATTAGAACGAAAGAACGAAATAATCATTAAAGATTAACTAGAAAACATTGAAATAAATAAGCATGAATAGGTAATAATAATCAAAATGAAAAATAACAAAACCATTGTTGCTAGGGAAACGTCTCGGGAGTGATCAATGCAGATGATATTTTTTACATGAGAACTGGCACAATACAAAGTTAGTGCCAAAGAAAAAAAATACAGATGATGATGATATAATATACACACAGATAAAATATTGGGCAGTATTTAGTTATTTACTCCCTCTATTGTCCAGGTTTCAAACTAATATTACTACTTGCCACTAGATGGCGTGATGATCGCAACTCAATTTGGTTCATATTTGTCTATGAATATAACCTTTTTAAATTTAGTTCTGAAGAAACGCTGAATAGGTTTTAGTTAGTTTTGCACTAAATTAAAAAATTTAGTCCGGCTAATTTTGGTTTTAGTCCGATGTTCTCGCATCGCGGCCATTGAATATTTGTTGAAATCATGACTACTTTCCAACCTTAGATCATTAATCAAATTAAAATACTCACGCCAAAGTATGCAACAGTTGCAAACAGATGAAGAACAAGTTGTTAGCGAATGAAATGAACACAACTCCTCCAATGATATCGTCTACAACTCTGACAAGAGAAGTGATGCGGTTGTAGTCCTCCCTCATGGTACGCCAATAGGATGATGGTACGAACTGGAAAAAATATTAAGATATAAATACAAAAATAATTTGTTAGATATATTAACTTTAACTAGTGGACGCCCGCGGCTTCGCTCGCTTTAATTCAGGTTAAAAAGTTGTAAGCCTATAAGCATATGACACTCCTAAGACCTCATACTACCTACATACATACTAAAAATCATGATGAGCGTTTAAATAAACAGACAAACAGAGACATAAATAAACATTTAAACAGAGAAACAGACAAAATTCTGAACATACTCTGCTATCATTTCGAAGTATCACGTTTTTTTTTATATATCTTCAATGGTTTGACTTTCCACCCTCTTCAGCTCTATTATATATATACTTAGATAGAAAATACTGGCCTTATTCTTAACAGCATTTATCCTCAAATTGACCTGATCCAACCGTGAGCTTAGATAAAAGCTTATACAGATAACAAATAGATTAGCAAAGTTCCAGTTAAAAGTGCATTGCATGTTGGTCAACTGAAAATGTAGAAAATAACGATTGAAAACAGATATTTGATATAATGGATCTAATAAAGCATGAACGGGTTTGCACATAGTTTACCTGATAGCAAGTAAGGCTATGGCCTAAGATGGAGCGTGCTTACTCGATAAGAACCGATTAAGTCTCGTTTTGAAGATCGCTGGATCGACTACAACTATAATATACTACTTCTATAAAAAATAATAATATAAATATATATTATTAATGGGTATTATATTTAGTATATAAAAAATACTAGTGTAACATAAATATAATTATGTCGTTTCCAATGTTGAGCCAAAATAAATAAAATAAAATAAATATATCTTCACCTACTACACACTAAATATCGTGTTATTATATTCTTGTATTATATACACAGCTTGCATTTGTTCATGCACGTTAATATCTACAAATTTCTATGTGTACATCTACACTGTTTACATTCTTACATCACGTTTCTATATAGTTTTAAAAAATTATAAACGAGGAAATGTCTTTATTGTTTATTACAAATTTATAGAGAAAAATTAATATTTGTTTGCACAAGACACATTCAGAAACTACAGAAAAGATTTTAACTTTTCCAGTAGTGCATTGCTTCTTCTACGTCTTTCTGATGTAATATTATATGCAAATTTCTTTTTACTTTAAAAATCTTGAAAATATAACATCTTTTTGAGCAACTGATATAAATCAAAATTAATAATAAATTAACTAACTTATTTGTTTAATAAAATACTTACCACGGCAATAATTCCAAAGAAGTGATTGTACGGTATAAACGCCCATACCCAGGGAAAACTTAGTTCGACAAATCCTTGAAGCAGATTTTTGTCTTTATCACATTCTATAACCACTGCGATCCCTGATATGTCTGACAATGCGTGTTCAACTAAAACATAAACACACTTTTTTCATACATACCAAATTTATGTAGATATGGATATAATACTTCTATACTTTTTATGTAAATATAGGTATATACTTAATATACATAGAAACGACCAGACTCAACACAAGTAATGACAAATTTTAAAATTCATATTTACTTGTGTCATTCGGGAATCGAACCCGCACCCCTAGATAAGAAGGTAAAGCGAATACCAACTATGCTAACAAGACAGTCTCAGTCGGCAGCAATAACTCTAATTAATTAAATATTCGGGGAAGTCACAACCATCAGTAATGAAGAATACGTCTCTGAGAGAAGACATAATCTTCTTTTTATCGAAAGAGAGTGTCCAACTCTGGTGTCGAGAGTTTATCAAGTCGCCCTAAGGGCCTCTGACATGGCAAGAATACTTATAAGTAAGATACTTACACAAAGCTAATCCAAGTATAATCAAGCATGACATGTTGCATAATTTGACCAACTTATTGTCGTAACTAGGATCTGCTGCTTCGGTCTTTGCAATCTGCTCACAGAGCTTTGGCCATTTCATTGCCATACGAAGAAATATTATTGTTGTACAACTGGTTGATAGGTAGAAAATTACGTTTGCTGAAATATAATATATACAATTATATTTTCTGGCGTTTAGTCGAGCAGTGCCTAGGGCTCGTAGTTGACATATAAATCTTTTTTTTTTACTTTCTCTTGTTAAAATCACTTTTATATTTGTATAACGGTAATACGAGTATGATATTACAAGAAGTCAATGCGTCAATCAAAATGAAGAATTTAAAGTTTCTCAAATTTTATTCCATTTGGCTCAGTGGTTCGATTTTCGTTTTTTTATTTTAGTTCAAAAAAAGTTGCAATTTTTTTTTCACAGGAGGTAGCCTCATGCTTGAATACAACTTTCCTGGTTGTAATCTACGATCTTGGGCGCCTACCTAGGGCAAACTGGTTTACTCCCGACTTGAAAACCGACAAATTATAGTCCAAGGGGAATAGAGATTCGGGCAAGGAGTTCCACAGTTTCGCTGTTCGCACGATGAAAGTCGAAGCAAAACAATTTGATGCGAGTCTTTGGAACCTCAACTGTATAACGGTGCCTCCTTGCTGTATCTCTACCCGAACGATAGTGGAAGGGGGCATCAGGAATTAAATTACGCAATTCCTCCGAGCATAATATAAAAAAAACTGTTTTTTTTTATTATAATTCTACTTGCCTTTATAAATTACAAGCTGAGCCTGCAACTTCGTCCGCGTGGAATAGTTATTTTGGGCATTAATTCTTTGAATTTTGAACCGTTTTCGCAACGAACGCAGCGGAAGCCCTCAAAGATGAATTATTTTCCCCGTTTTTTCCACATTTTCCATTGTTTCTTCGCTCCTATTAGTTGCAGCATGATGTTATATAGCCTAAAGCCCTCCTCGATAAATGGTCTATTCAACACAATAAGAATTTTTCAATTCGCACCAGTAGTTCCTGAGATTAGCGCGTTCAAACAAACAAACTCTTCAGCTTTATAATATTAGTATAGATTTTGTTTTTACTTACTGCTAGAACCAAGCGAGACATCGTTATCCTTCATGATTCTCAGTACGCAGAACAACGAACAAGAAAACTGCATGTATATTGATACAACCGTGTAAAAGAACCTCCAGGAGCGGTACTTGAATCTGTAATATTAGTAATTTTTAAAGTTCTTTTTTTTCTTTTGGAAGAATCAATATTATTACAACATACTAACTAAACATACTATTTCTAACTACAACAAAAACAAGGAGACACGTTGGTAATCTTTAGAAAAGCCTAGTCTTAGTGCTTCAGCCTTCCTCTCAGCGTTTGCCCTCTGCCAGATGTCAGCATGGCCAGCATACTGGCCGCACTACCATGCTGGATAGCAATGCTGATACGTTGAGTCAGAAAAAGGCAAGCATGGTCAATGCAATTTGGTCAATGCATTAAATTCAATACGTTTGTCACCTCCTTATTACAAAACATGCTAAATTTATTTTTGTAAAATAAAATTATACAAAAATAAATTTAATATCTCCAAAAAATCACTTCGCCAGTTTTTTAAACCGGCGAAGTTAAAACACGATATGAATAAAATCCAAAAGTATACAAACATTACAATAATTAACCTTAAACATTTGTCACACGTACTTGGGTGCTTAAAGATTAATAATGATATTATATTTTTCCTGAAACTCGTTAATATTACAGTATACTAAGGTAAAAATGATTAAAAATTACCTTAGTTTCTTAGCGTCTGTTTCCAAAACGCCCATTACTGGATTTAGTGCAAAGCACTGTCCAGTCACGAGAGTCACTTTCATCGTTTCCTGAAATGTCACACATTTTCCCAACACTATGCCTGGCTTAGTGTTTGGGTTCCTAATGCAGATTGGATCTGTAAACAATATTTTAAATAACTAAAAATATAAAAACTTTGATTTTCTATGTTCTAATAATGAATGGCTGCAGCTTTGTCGCTCTCCGAACCTATATACTATATATATTTCAAATAAATATAGGTATATATATATTTTTAAACCTAATTTGGCGTGAAGGAAGAATAAACAGCACAACAACCAGAAAACCACTAAATTAACAGTTATCAATTTACAGTTATTTAATCTCAGACTTACCTACATTCTAAGCAAACACAATTCTTAAAATATCACCATTTTCCAAAATAGTGAATAAATAAAAATCAGATTTGAATTAAAACCAAGCTATAAAATTGTCTAATTGTCTAAAACCCAGACAGGCAGGTACGATAAAATCCTCAAGACCCCGAGGAAAAATGTAAATCAGACTGTCAGAGTGTTTTTCGAGTTTTCATTTCGGGAAAAAACACTTTTTACGCCCTTAATCCCTTAGTTCATTGTGTATTAACTCTTGGGAACAATACATCTAAAAGTTAGAAGACGCTTAGAGCTAATAAAATGTGGATAAAGATTCCTCTTTAATTAAGCAGATATTTTTACCTTATTTTAGACTTTTGTTATTAGATTGACTATATTTTTTTCAAAGTTCATTTCGATAGTATAGCGTTGTTTAAATTGTTTTGCATAATTGATTGTAGATATTTTTTTATATTTGATATAAAAGATATTTCTTGTTAATATTTATATTACAAACATCATCATGTTTGTAATAATTTAGGCTCAAACGTCTTTTAATTGAGTAATAAAAAAACACTTAGTGACATTTGTCACTAATATTAACAGATTAAATGTTTCTTTTATTGTCAAAAAAAACACTATACTATCACATTAACAATTATAAACGTTTTCTCCTAGATTTCATTAAAATTATTTTATTGTCCTAAAAACACAATACTTTTCACATTGACAACTAGATATGTTATCTCCTAGATTTCTTTATCTAAGAATTAAAACACCGCAAACAAACTTCAAGATTTACAACAACCTAGGCTACTGAGCTAAGTGCCTACATTAGTTGAATCAACAATTCACGTAAATGTATGTATTTGAATCTTAATATAAGATGTATTTTTCTTAGAGTGTTTTTATTAGTAGTTTTTAAATTGTTAAGTGTCACTGTAGTTTATACTACAGTGACACTTAACAATTTAAAAACTACTACTACAGTGTAAAAAAATAATTACGGATATTTGATTTAAAAATAAAATAAATCAATATTATAGGACATGTATTATATTTTCAACTAGTGGATGCCCGCGGCTTCGCTCGCATTAAGAAGTAAAACTTGAATCGCAGCTTTTCCTAAAATCCTTTCTTAGCGGATGTCTACGTCATAACATCTACCTGCATGCCAAATTTCAGCCCGATCCGTCCAGTGGTTTGGGCTGTGCGTTGATAGATCACTATATCAGTCAGTCAATCAGTCAGTCAGTCACCTTTGAGTTTTATATGTGTAGATATTGATTTATGAAAAAGTCGTATTCAACCATACATCTCATCAAATTTTCTATTTTTTATTTAGTTTCAGTGACTCTAACGTGTTACAAAATACATATAATATATAACAATGAATTGCGATATTTGATTAAATAATTATGCATGTATTATGTATTTATGTTTATTTATAAAGAAAACTACTTTAATAACAGCACAACCGCTGCTCAAGAGGTATTTAAAACTTAAACTTGAAAATATATCATCGAAGTTAAATTGAAAATCTGAACTTTGCAAGTAATTATGCTCGCTACAAAGGTCAGAGACATCAAAGCAATCTTAAATGGAGCACTACTTAAGACGGAAACCAATTAAATACTACTTCTTATGCCTACTTTGTAAGCTCAAAACAAGTAGGTATTTATTTATTTATTTATAACGGTACACATAACAGAATGAGTTCATATATAAGCCAAATACACATTCAAAACTGGTTTTGAACCAGAACAAATTCCTCAGGTGAGTGTACACAGCTTGAACAATATGAATTTGATTAATATTTTATTGTATTGTTATATGTGTGCTGTATATCGTGTTCATAGTCATAAGGGTTTTAATAGTAAATCTAATTATATTTATATTGGAAAAGTTTATTTGATTTAACATAAAAAGCGTTTATTTCAACATTCATAAGGGATTTACAGTAAGGTAGATTTAACAAAGGGTATTATATTATTAACTAGGGCTTTGTGTATTACTATACACTGATAGGCAAACCCTGGATATCACACTGGGTCTATCCCAGTGATATGACATCCAGTTTGTCTTATTTTGAACGCAACATAGCACTAAATTGATTGAGCAACTTTTACGTTTATAATATTAGTTCTATTATAGAACTAATATTATAAACGTAAAAGTTGATTAAATAAATAAATACAATAAATTGCTCCACTATAATAGTGGAGCAATTTATTCTGTAGGCATTAAAATGGCGTAGCACATTCGTAGTCGCGTAGCAGCCGCTACGTACGTGCTCCGCCTCTATGAGTTAGCTCTACAGCACAATCTACAAGAAGTACCTACCTTTGAGAAAACTTATTTCCTTTACACTATTAAATATGCACATATTATATATAATATTAGTATAATGAATAAAAGGTTATAGACCTTTAAAAATATCTCATCACATATAAGCGAAAGAGAGTTTGTTGATTCGGTATATGTTTATTTTACTCCCCTATGCAGCGACGAACTTTCTTGATTTTAGGTATCGAACACTAGTTCGATACCTTAAATCAAGAAAATTCTCCTTTCTTTACTAAAAGGCTATCAAAACTGACAAATAACACATTTCATATCGGAACAATCCCAGCAAATGTTCGAGGCACTTGTACTACAATATCAAAATCTCTCATAAATACAATACGTATTGATTTAATAAATAATTAGTCACTGTTAGGTCGTCCGGGTGCGAGATGTGTCGACGACATTGTTAAAGTCGAGGGTCCAACCTGATGGCACATACAAAGAGAGGCCTATACCCAGCAGGGCTGTGGCTGATGATGATGATGAAGGGTGTTGTTCAAATTACATTTGAGGAAAAACAGTAGGTATAAGTTACATACCTTTATAATATTGTGTTTAAAGATTATAAAGAAAAAAATACTTACATTTCCAATCATTTTTATAACTTTCAAACGTGTCAATGTTGCTCATGGCGTTTGTACCGAGTGTCTGGTGTTTTAGTTCACACGAATAACTGTTTGTTGTTTACAAATGGCTTTAATTGAGATCCAGAGATAAGGCCCAAGGTTTTCCTGTAAATTGTTAATTAAATAGAGATTAACTGGGTAGTTTTACTATTATTATCTAATCTAGCCCCTATACAGCTAAAATAACTATAAGTTTAATTTTATTTTATTGTAATTTTATTTAGTATTTTTTTTTGACGAGACATGACCGATGCCAACACTTATTAGCATTGTAATAAGTTAGTTGTAATTCTGTATGTTAATAAAATATATCTATCTATCTATCTGTCTATCTATTATACTTTGTTTAATGATAGAATAACTATTATACTTTCTGGAAAAAGTATATATTGTTTTTCCGCTGCGATCACTGTATATTTTTTCCATAGTTTCATTTACAATGGATTTTTGCAAAGTAACGCCTGGTTCAATATCTTATTACCTATACTTTGTTTAGTGATAGAATATACGCTGATTTAGGGTCACTTGCACAACAAACTTCAAACATGTTTAGTTAATTATTAAGTGGTAAATTTGTCACTAAATGCGTTTAAAATCGTTGTGCGAGAAGGCATTAGATTGTTATCAAGTATTCAAATTTCATTTAATATTGTTTTTGTTATTTAGTCAGCTATACAGCGCATCTTAGCCTAATAACATATTAATATAGGGAAAGTCACAGAAACAATTAAATATATTAGGGACATATCGTACGTAAAAATTCATGGTAATTTAATAAGTAACTGCCTCCTTTCCTTGTATAATATGAAATTTTCACACTTATCAAAAGTCATTCTCATAAATTCATGACTTATTTCAATTTACTCTAAACTTTAATGTTAAAAAACTTAAATAAATAATTACGTTAACTTATTTAAGGCCCTCTTGCTCAGGTAAATTTCTATACAAACTGTTGTATAGACTCACAAATTGACCCGAGTACGTGTGCCTTAATTAAAGTGAGCGCCGTGTTTCCTTTTAGTTAAGTTTTAATAAACTGTCTGAATAAGATTGAAAGTCTCAGAGCCTCGGCGGTTTCATTAGGTACGAGCAATTGACATAGATAGTAAAGAATAAGTAAGGAGCACTTGTAAAAAGCTGACTAGAGAAGCCATCGGCAACCGAAACACAGTTATAAACTAGTTCGGATGCCGTTGGATTTTCATACAATGTTATGCAATAAGTATAATGCAAAATAAACAAATAAATAAAAATAAAATAAACAAATAAAGTAACAAATTATTTTTTTATAATTATAAACTTTAACCTTTTAAAAACTTCAATTTATTGACATAAAATGTAATAAATTCAATTTAACGAGATATTGTAATTTGTGAAGCATATTATATGATTACTTAACAGTATTGTATGTGTGTGTTGCAATTTTACAATAATAATAAAGATTCTTTAACTTTTTTATCTTTATACTCTGTACAGTCAGTAAGCCTTTTTCAGATTTGACATTTGTTTTTTTTTTCGTTAATTGTTTTTGACAAAACAGTATTATACATTTATACCTAAGAAATAGAAAAGAAATTGTCAAAGCTGGAATATGATGATGACTTACTATCAGGTGAATTATGGTCAAGTGCAGACCCAAACCATGTGAAAAAACGTATGCCCACGTGTCACATAAATAAAAATAGAACAATACGATGAAATTAAAGGGAGTAAACAAATAATTATAATGCTTACCAATAAAAATACCCGCGTATATAATTTATATGCACTACTTTCTACCAACAGACTTTGCAAAGTATGCTCAGAATTTTAAAAGCACTCCGCGCAAGACATGTTAAGTCATGTAAGGCTTATTTCTCACTTAACTACATACAAGTTATATTTTTTTTTTGGTTAGCAGCTTCTAGAATTTTTATCTGTTTGTCTAAACGCTCTTAACGCAAAAAAGTATTAAGAAGTCTTAGAAATGTCAATGGCTACTTTTTATCTTAAAATAATGCGAGCAAAGCCACGGATGTTCACTGGTTTATTGACAATTCATTAGTAACAACAGGTTTTCGTTCCAAACATTGGAAATAACACAATATAAAAATTATTTTTCTTATTATGTTGCAAAAGAAATCTCGGATAATGAAAGCGTGTTATTAAATTAACAAATAAAATAACTTAAATTTATAACATAAAGATCGTATAAATAAATAAACATAATAGATATAGGGTATTTTTAATTGTCTTGTATCATTGGTTTGATGTAAATTAAACATGAAAGCTTCTTATATTTTAATCAACCCTTAAAAATAGATTCAACTAGGTGGCATCCAGAGGTTTGACTTGGTTTAGGTTCTGAATTTCAGAATCTTATCTATCTCCATACTAAGAACCAAATTTCGTTCAAATCGGTACAGTCGTTAAAGTTTGAAGAAGTTAGAAACATATTGAGACACACGCGCACAAACTGTTTCCTTATAATATAATATTAATGGGATGTATATGGTTTTCTGAATTTTATTATCTGTGGGCTTATTAATGATACAAATATATTATATTTCATACCATGTACAAGACACCTATTTAGTTAGCTATTTATGTGAAATTTATCATTAAATCTGTTTTTTTTTCAGTCAACCGATACACAATTTGTATGAAAACAGATATATACTTTATTAACAACACCAGCACAATCTAGAAATGTACATAATATATAAAATTTTAAGGCTAGTCTTAACTAAAAAAAAAACAAAAAAATGTAAAATACTTGTATGAAAACAGTGTACAACCCGCTTAAGGTATCGGAATAGCAACGTAGCCATGCTGCGAAATGCATTTTACATTTTTGTTATTTCTTACAAACGTGTTTGCTTACATACCGAGAATCCTCGATGTATTGATTCAGTGGAGATTAAACCAGTAAGGGATGCTTATAAACATTTAAAAAATATAAATTACAGAGATTTTTTCCTTTTCAGTACATAAACGTATGATATAACATTTAACATCAACATGTAGCACCCGTAGCTCAGCTAGCGGAGGCAATCGCATGCGATTACCAATGCTAAGCAAAAGTCTTCGCAGTCAGTCCTTAAATGGGTGACCGAAACGTGGCATACCATTTTGGGCGCTTCCATGGGTCGCATGACACGTTAGGTAGGTCCCGGCTGTTTTTCTAGTACGGCAGTCGTTAAGCTATGTCAGAGGCCCTTAGTGGCGACTTGATAAAGTCTGGACACCAGATTTGGCCACTCTCATTCGATAAGAATAAGAAGGAAAATAAATAAATATATAAGGTAGAATGAGAGACAAAGTGAATTAAAATATCAACTTTGTATATGGTATTGAAATATCCTAGCAAACTTTTTTTTTACTACTTACATAATCAGAAATACCTATATACCATTGATTGTGCTCACCTAGTTTGATGTCCAGGGTTCATGTATTTCTATTTAATAATAGGTACTACCAGGGTAATATATATATAAAAAAAAACAGATTGGTTTACTGGAAGAGATCACTCTAAGCGATAAGGTCGCCAGTTAAGACACTAGGCTTAAATTTTAAACTTCAAAGTTCAAAGTTCATTTATTCATATAACTTAATAATACACGTCAAAATAACAAAAGTTTTAATATTTTATGTAACTTTCCGTATTGTGCTGGTGTTTTTAATAAAGTGTATATCTATCTATCTATCTATCTTACTGCTATGCAGTATATTGTCAGTGTTTTCTCATCGACCTTTACTTGAGCCCGTTTTGTCGATATACTTCAATGTTTACTTAGTTCGACTTGTGTTTATAGACACGTTTTAGTAAATGTATTGTTGCTTTTAAACGTTGGTGAGTGAACTTACGTATTGATCTCTCTTGAGTCGTTATGATTGCGGCTACTCCTGACTGACTGACTAATCTGGGGTTGCAGGTTCAATTCCCGCAGGACACAAGTAAATATGAATTTTAAAATGTATAATAACTTGTGTTGAAACTGGTCGTTTCTATGTATTTACAAAGAAAAGTATTATATCCGTTACTTAGTACCCACGACACAAGCGTTTGCTTAGTGTGGGGCTAGATGGCGCTGTATGCAATGAGCCGTAATTTTTATTTAATTTTTTGTATTATGTTAGCCTAAAACCACTTTCTTTTTTTTCTTCTTATTGCAACAAAATATGGCCAACTTTGATTAAAAAAAATTAAACTGCCTCTAGGACATCTGACATAATTATCATTATAACTTAATTTAAGTGTGTATTTTTTTACGCAAGTAGTTGTGAGAACAAATAGAGAAATATAAAATATTTCTCTATTAATGAAGTGTATTTTAACGTTATCTAATAATACCTATTTGCAAGTTCAAAAAATATTTTATGCCTCTAAAATTCGTTAATTGCATATCATAGCAGAACGCATTCATAATTTTAAGCTCCGTAAAATTTAATTTATTCCCAAAATTTACAATCTTGATTTTGTCAAACGCATTTTAGAATAAAATTATTCGGTTCGAAAGAAATTAAGAAGTAGCCCGTACCTACTTGTAATTTAAACACTTACCAAAAATATTAAAATTTCAATAGTATAAACATGTTTGTATGTTTAATTAGTACGTGTGATGAATATAATTATTTTTGTATATATGGCTTTTATTCTCATATTTCAATAATTAAATCACTTGTTTTAAAAATATTTTTATTGACACAGAGAGTTAGACATTTCCACCAGTAAAAAAATTGATTTTTTATTAAAGTAAGTTCAATATCGCATACCACATTAATGTTCGTTGTCAAATAATCCTCAGATTACTAGATCAATAACAAAATCATACGTAGAACAAAAACAAAACCCTTAAAATTTCGTATGAAAGTCTTTCTTGAGTCATATTCTGAGGGTCATGACTCCCCCGCAGAATTAATTCATCAGGGGAGTTCTTTTGGGCAGACATATCGTGGTAGGCTCCCAGGTCCGTCCACTAAGACACTTGTCCTCGTATATTGTGGTTTCCTCACGATGTTTCCCTTCACCGTTAAGCGAGTGCAAATCCACACATAACTTGAAAATACAAGTCCGTTATATATTTATATAAAAAGCGTTTTCTTACAAAATACAAGCCCTTGTATTCCCAACAGAGCGCGACTAACTTATTAAAGGTAATGCTGCTGTAATCCGCGATTATTAAGCCAAGTGGACAACTTTTAATGAATTTACCGAACACCCAGCCGCAAGGAGATAGGAGCCTATAGATACTAAAATAAAATGTGGAAAGTATAAATCTTGATTATACTTTTATATACTTCTTCAATTATTTACATTGGGATAAGGAACACGATTAGATTGTCTGGAATCAATAATGTTGACTGGTCTGCTATCTTAGTTGGTAGTGGCTTTGCCTTCTAATTGTAGGGTTTACGGGTTCGATTCCCGAGTGACACAAGTATATAAAATTAAAAAAATATAATATAATTACTTCTGTTGAGTCTGGTCGTTTGTATGTATTATAAGTATGTATTAACAAAAGAAAACTATATAATAAGTATTATATCCTCCATCTAGTACCCACGACACAAGCGTTTGCTTAGTGTGGGGCTAGATGGCGATGTGTGCAATGTCCCGGAATATTGATTTATTTGTTATTTATTTATTTAAATATGGCATAAATTATACGTATTGGACATGATAATTATAATTTGAGTAAGTACTAGATTGCAGACTGTATGCTATATGATGGATAATATCATTTTACTATGATTTTTGTATTTGCGATCACTATAAAATAACAGGCAAATAAGTACAGTGATTTTAATATAACTTTAGATAATAAACCCAGCAAAATACTTATGTTCACTGCAACTGGTAACTTTAGACCAACCATAGCCTTTGCAAACCATCAGGCAAACTAAGGCCAAGTGCAAACCCGTTCTAGTTAAAAAAAGACCAGTCTTATGCAGAAACGTTGAAAGAAATTGCACTTTTTTTCATTTCATACACAAGACACCTCATAATAATATGTCTTTATTGCACACCAACATGAAAGAAATACATATATATATTTAACTTAAGTATATATCATTACTAAAAATACTGTATCTATAACAAGAAATCTCTCTAACCGCTGAAAGATTCCCTCAGCAGACGCAAACTTTATATCGACTTTCAAAATATTGGCGCTGCTTGTTCTTGTTTGCTTCAAGTTAACCCGAGATTAACCACTTCAAAGGAAGTCGGTTTAAAGTTGTTACCGGACAATATTCATGTTATTTAGTAAACAAGACAGTTAAAAAAAGTATTTTTGATTTTGAATATAGTTGAGAATATGTCTCGTATTTTTATATATAGGTCTTTACCTACCTATATATGAAATTGTCGATTTGTATGACGAAATTAAGAAAAATGATATATTATTTTATATATATTTTAAATGCCTGAACAGATTTAGTTGCAATTGATTACTATAGTTAGATGGAAAAAAAGCTATGCACTGCGAATATCAATTTCTCAAAAACATAGTATATGATAAAAATATACCTAGTTAAAGTAGTGAAACCGTCGACACATTGAAAGAGGTGCTTTCAATGTCTTCCCTATAAATAAAATGCACTAGTTATACATTTTTTTTAATCTAAAATATACATAATTCAACAATTCATACAATAAAAATTGAATTTTAAAAATTATTGCTGTACGTAAAAGTTACAAACAGATTAAAATGTAAAAAAACGGCAATTTCATTGGTAAATATATACCTATATATCTGACTGATTTGACTTAGTACAGTCACATGTGCATAATATAAACTTTGCTCTTAAAATATTCTGTGTTAAAAACCACATCAAACCCCCTTACGTAGTTTTGAGCATGTAAACATCTAAGCATAAAAGGGGATAAACATCTGGATAACTTTGTTTTATACTGTGTAGTGATTAGTTAAGCAACGACGTCTTGTGAATGATTGTCTAAAAAATATTGCCCACGAAATATAAACGACTAGTGGGTGCTCACGGCTTCGCTCGCATTAAGAAGTAAAACTTGCATCCCCTATTTCACCCCTTTATAAGTGTCATTTTCAAAATACTTTCTTAGCGGATGCCTACGTCATAACATCTATCTTCATTCCAAATTTCAGCCCAATCCGGCCAATGGTTTGGGTTGTGCGTTGATAGATCAATATATCAGTTGGCCAATCAGTCACGTTTGAGTTTTATATATTTAGATTATCTAAAACGTGGAGTGAAAGTCACTGATATGACTCATCAATGTGATTTTTTCTTTCCTTTTTTTATTTTGTAGTTTTTAGTTTTTCATCCCTCGTTTTTATGTTTTATTGTTGTAAATAATGATTTCAGTAGGTACATACCTACTTATATATGTGTTTTTAAACTAATAGTACCTATGTTTATTATATGCTACATACTTTAAAAAATGCCCCATGAAACATGTCATATTCCTCACCTATTTATATATACCTCACATTCTTCTTCTTCTTTCAATCAATCAGTGTTTATATTTTGTAAAGTCAAAAATATATCGCTTTTTCCCTACACGGGAGCGCAAATAAGAACAAAAACCTTATAAATATGCGCATAACTTGAATATACGAGGGAATCAGCGGAATACAGCATACTTTCTGTCAAAAACAATAAAAGTGAAATTCAATTTTGCCGTACTCGATTTGGCATAAGTTCGAGAAGGTTTTGGAAGTGACTTAAAAATAAACTGAACATAGAAGAGCAACTTCGTTAAGTTATCTATTATTTCGATTAATGGTTTTTATTTATCTATACTATACTAATATTATAAAGCTGAAGAGTTTGTTTGTTTTTTTGTATGTTTGTTTGTTTGAACGCGCTAATCTCAGGAACTACTAATGCGAATTGAAAAATTATTTTTGTGTTTAATAGACCATTTATCGAGGAAGGCTTTAGGTTATATAACATCACGCTGAAACTAATAGGAGCGAAGAAATAATGGAAAATGCGGAAAAAACGGGGAAAATTATTCATCTTTGAGGGCTTCCGTTGCGTGCGCTGCGAAAACGGTTCAAGATATCACAAAAATATGAACAAAATAATTATTTCTCTGAAATTAATCTAACAAAATGTCTTGAACAATATAATATGTCTATCTTTTAAGGTTAACTAACTAGAACCGTTTTTATGGTAATAACTATTCCACGCGGACAAAGTCGCGGGCACCAGCTAGTTTATTATATTTGTATTCAAACCTAAGTTAGCCAATCCCCATACTCGACCTTGTGCTGTTAAAGTTATTTGGCATGGCTTGTTGCCAATGTGTCCAAAATTCGGATTGTTATTGAAGTTATGATTTTGTTCAGATAGTTCAAGGTCTGCTCTGATTCGGTTTCAGATAGTGTAGCAGATACGCTAAGGTTTCTGTATTTTTGATTTTATTTTTTTAAAAATAAATAAAAAAATATTTCAGGACATATCACACAGCGCCATCTAGCCCCATTCTAAGCTTACGCTTGAATCATGGGTACTAGGTAACGGATTTAATACATATATACTTTTCTTTTGTAAATACATACTTATTATGCATAGAAACGACCAGACTCAACACAAATAATTACAAATTTAAATATTCATAATTATTTGTGTCATGCGGGAATCGAACCCGCACCCCTAGATTAGAAGGCAGAGCCACTACCAACTAAGTTAACAGAGCAGTCAAAAATAATGACTCAATAAATCACATTTGTAGCTAATCATACCGATAAGGGACGATAAGGGAAGATATATAATAGACTGACATGTAATTTAATTTAATTGTATGACTTGTATGACTTGTTATAATGGAATTATCAATAAATGTATTGTATTGTATTGTAAGGCGGCCCCAAAAACTATTTGCACGAGAGTTTTCCACTAGCATGCGAAAAACAGTAGGGTAAAAAGCTTTTTATTTGTAATAGTTGATTGTTTATCTCAACATTTTGAAAAGCAATATACATAAGGTGGTTTTTTTATGTAACTGTTTGTACCTTATTATTTTCATTGTTTTGTACCATATATATATATTTATATATATATTACTTACTCCAAAATGGTTTCCGTAGTCCAACTGGTTGTGACTGTGTTTTGTGATTTGTAGATCCTTTTTTTTTCATGTAAGGCACTCAGGCTACACCAAGTTTAAAATCAACAAGAGTAATCACAAGGCACTTATTTTATAGGTACTTACTTTCAAATTTTGGTATTGACATGAAATTTTAAACATCATTTTTTTATTTAGCTAAAAAAATTATACAAAGTAGCTTTTATTAGCTTATTGCAAATCAATAAAATTAATTGCTACAGTATTTCAATCATGGTTCGATAAAATTTATTAATATTATATTAAATGCAAAATATTCCGTGAATTAATTTGTTCAGACAGCAAAAATAATAATCGCTCCATCAATCAAACGATGTTCATAACTGATGGGGAATTAATGACGGACAATGTTGTAAACAAGTATTTTCATTATCAACATTTATTGATTCGGTATCTGGAGTATGTGAGAGTATTATGATTGGAATGAACATCGTTTGATCCCACCGACAATAGTTATGTAGGGTGAAGTAACTTTGTTTCTGATCCTTTCAGTCGTAATTTTCATTACTGAGAGCAACTAGGTATTATTAATGTCGTTGACTGAGAGTCATGACTCCCCCGCAGAATTAATTCATTAGGGGAGTACTCTTGGGCAGATACATCGTAGTGGGCGCCCAGCCCTCTTAGACAAGAGGCGTATTTTAGTGAGCGTACTGTCGCTCACATATGTATAGAATAGAAAGAGCAATGTAAGGGATTGACATCGCGACGATTGACATTCTACGTCACTCCCATATTGGTCTTTCTATTCCTTAGGCGAGCGCCAGTACGCTCACTGAAATACGGCTCTTGTCTAAGGGGGCAGGTCATTCCACGGAAGATACCATAACGTCGGATATTGTAGTCCTTAAACATGTCGGTTTCCGTACGATGTTTTTTCATCCCCTCAGTCATGAGGAAATACGACTGAAGAGAGAGATATGAACTTACGTCTATTAAAGTTCTTTTCATGCAAGGAAAGAAACACCCAAACTAAATGTAAATTTTGAAGGGAACACTTGCCCACGCAATCCAAGGGTTTAGTAAAAAACCTCTTTACCACAGCGGCCGAAAATATTTGAGGAAACCTACAAAAAGGTTAAGGGTTTGCAAAGGTAAAGAATGTCAAGGTTACATGTTGGATTTTTTGAAAACGTTGTAAAAAGTCGTTTTTCATGTTGTTTCGGTGTTGCTATGGCGTTTTCAACAATTTATAGATTTTTTGTCAGTTTTTTTAAACGCTCATCACGCAATAACGGCTGAACGGTTCATCACAATTTTTGGTATGTAGGTAGTATCAAATCACGGAAGTGTCATAGCCTTCTTTTTATCACATAATAATGCGAGCAAAGCCGCGGGCGTCCACTAGTCATAAATAGATATCATTCAATAGAATCTTGCTATGTTATAAATAACCTTTTCTCTATCTCTCTCTTGAGTCGTAATTTCTCATGACTGAGGGTCGTGACTCACCCGCAGAACTAATTCGTAAGGGAAGTTCTCTTGGGCAGATACATCGAGCAACCTGTTAATAAAACTAAATATTGACTTGTTTAACCGCAAAAACATCTTAGGTACCTACGTAATTTGTTTGTGTTTTGTTATGTAACAGGAAACACGAGTTAGAAAGACATATAGACTTATTGTTTACTCTGCGGTATAAATATGTATATGTCACAGTTTAAACCCGTTTTTCGTTAGAACTCGTTTTCCCTAGTTAAAACTAGTTTTTACTTAATGCCTTTGTTAAAACTAGAAATACCTAGTCAAAACTAGAATTGAGCATTGATATATTTGATTTTCAGTTAAAACTAGTTTTCACTCCGAGCTTTAGTTAAAACTAGCGCTAGAGAAACTAATTTGGAATTGAAAATAAGATATAGTTTTTAAAATATTTAATAAAAAGATCTAGGACATAGAGTCATGTACTTAGTAAAGTCACTTGTCTGTGACAGGAGGTAAGATTAGGTTCGTTAGGTTGCTTTCTACCACGCACATGCGACGACGAGCGAAGCGAGGAGGAGCCAAGAGGTCGTCACAGTTTAACCGAGTCGCTTCGGAAAAACGCGTTTTGTCTGAAAACTGGTTTTAACTGTAACATATATATGTAACTAAGTGATATTTGATTTGATTACAATCGTGTAGACATGACACGTAATGTTTGCTTAAGCTTTCATTGTAGTATGTTTTAAGATATTAAATATTACTGCTTATAACATGTTCTGTTTATGGTCTGCTCAGAATTAATGCTTCAACTTTCTATAGGTAAGCACATTTTATCGTAGAGGACGATATTTTATTGTGGTTGTTTTGATATGAGTATATAAATATATTGTTATTATACATTAAATAAAAGTACAGTAAAAATAGTTTTTGTTTTATATACGAGTACATTGCTAAGTAAAAATCTGTGCCCATTCTGTTGAAGTAACTCAGGCGTTTGTATGTGTAATTATAGATCCGGTAAAAGTTGTAGAATTGTGATATTATATGATTAGTGTCTCCCCCGCGGAATTAAATCGCTGGTGGCGTTCTCGTGGTAGGCGCAGGTCCTTTCACGGAAGACATGTCCTTGGATATAGATAGTAATTTTCAATCATGTCGGTTTCCTCGCGATGTTTTCCGTCACTGCTAAGCGAGTGCAAATCTACACTTAGCTAGAAAATACAAGTCATTGGTGGCCGAATTCGAACCAGGGTGCGTTTGGGAGAAAAGCAGACACTGGAACCGCTGAGTCACACTCGCTTAAGTTATGTGTATTTTTTCTAAATATTTCCTTTCTTGACAGGTATTGAAGCAAAATGAATAAAGTTCCGAAGCGCAAAACTGTTTGCAGTCTCCATTCTTGTCTGAAACATATACTACGACTCTGCCGCTGGTCAGGACACTTCTTGGTGGAAAATGTGAGCGATCACAGAACTATGAGGTAAGTAAAATAATTATTTCTTGAGTGATTTAGCCTTGATTAAATAGCTAGCTATAATAGCTACCAAGCGCTTTGCTTCGACTTTCATCGTGTGAACAGCCCAACTGTGGAACTCCTTGCCCGAATCTATTTTATTCCCCTTGAACTATAATTTGTCGGTCTTCAAGTCGAGAGTAAACCGGTTTCTTATAGGCAAGCGCGCTAGATCGTAGACTATAACGTTGCTTACCATCAGGCAAGTTGTAGTCAAGCGTAAGTCTATATCATGTAAAAAAAAGCTATTAGCTCTTTAATCAAGGACAAATTTATTTGTCACTAGTAGACGCCCGCGGCTTCGCTCCCATTATTTCAGGATAAAAAGTAACCTATGACACTCTTAAGACCTCATTTATTACCTACTTACCAAAAATAACGATGATCCGTTTAGCCGTTTTTGCGTGATTAGATAAACAGACAAAATTCATATAAACATACTCGTCTTATTATCGATTTAAAATACATATTCCCTAACAATTTATTATCTTATATCTTTTATGTTCAGATTTTGCTACCTCTTAAGAATTTCAATGAATATACTAATTTGTAAGTTTTAATAAGTAGATAGATTCCTTACTCACAATTCTGAATTTTGAAGTCGCAATAATGAAAATAAGATATTTTAATTGTTTTCAGATTCAATATGAAATCACTTTACATGTTGTACTTCTCGATCTCATTTCTGTTATTGTTTCAAAACATGCTTGTGAATTTTAAGAAGTTAATTGTGCAAGAAGATGATGATTTAAATCATTTGGGTAAGTCCTTGTTTGACTTCAATATTACATACAAATAATATCAGGTCTTTGAATTTGCCGATTTGTATGACGAAATTGAGAAAAATAAAATGTCTGAACAGATTTAGATGCAATTGATAACTATAGTTAGATGGAAAAACGCTATGCACTGAGTATAACAATTTCTCAAAAACAGAGTATATGATAAAAACATACCTAGTTAAAGTAGTGAAACCGACGACACATTGAAAGAGGTGTTTTCAATGACTTCCCTATAAGTAATATGCACTAGTAATACATTTTTTTTTATCTAAAAGGTACATTATTCAACAATTGATACAATAAAAATTGTATTTGGAAACAATATAGCTGTACGTAAAAGTTACAAACAGATTAAAATGTAAGAAAAAAACGGCAATTTCATAGGTAATGTAACGGTAACGTCTATTCAAAAAGACATACCTACAAAAACACACACACAAAATTTGATTATTTGACTTAAAATCATCATTATCATCGTGTCAGCCCATGTTCACCCACTGCTGAGTATAGGCCTCCTCTCTAACGTACCAATTTTATACAATAACGTGTGAATCTTCTGACCTCGTGGTAGCCGTTAGACAGTTACGTATCACAACATGATAATATATATGTAAAAACGAAAGTTTGTATGTTGCTTCTTCAAGCTATACAAGACTGAACCAAATTGAATGATATTTAATAAAAAGGTGATTATTGACAAAAAAAATTAACTCGTAATAGGCTTTCGTTGACTACTGCCTGCCTGATTTTAAGCACCTCTATAGTCTTAGATGTATTAAGCTTGCCTAGAAGCAACCTATTTTTACTCTATAATTGTTAATATTATGTTAAAAAAACCTATTGTAAAACGTATGTATAGAAATTATTCAACTTATGTCAATACTAATATGCGATTACCAATGTTAAGCAATAGTGGACGTGGCCAGGTCTTGGATAGGAGACCGAAAAGTGGCATTACATTGGGCGCTTCCGTGGGTCAGATGACACGTTAAATTGTTGGTCCCGGGTGTTTGTCTATTAGGCAGTCATAAAGCCATGTCAGAGGCCCTTAGGGCGGCTTGATAAACTCTAGACACCAGAGTTGGCCACTCTCATTTGATAATAAGAAGACGTACTAATAAGAGGACTAAAATCACCATAGTATTTTATTTATTTTAGATCAACATTGCTAATGAAATACGTTACACTAGGATTTTTTATATACCTATTATAGCTAAGCACAACATACACAAATAATTATTTATACAATAAATAAAGATAAATAAAGTATTTTTACAAACTAAATCTAAAAAAATAACAATTTCGAACCATTAACATTTTTCTTGTTTGCAGGAAATCTGATGCTCGGTTCTTCAGGCATAATCGAGACAGTTCTACTATATAGATTTGCAAAACATTGGCCGAGCTTGGTTCAGTTTGCCATTGATACTGAGAAGAAAATTGCACATATGCTACGGATTTCGTCTCGCGTGCATATCAAATGTGCTGCACTTTCTTATGCTGTGATTTTGTCTAGTTTTGGTATTTATTTTTTACAAATTTATTTATTTCAGACTAGAAGGACTAGACTAGTAAATTAGTAGGAGACGCGCAACTTCGCTCGCATTATTTCAGGATAAAAAGTACTCCGAAGACCTCATACTACCTATGTACATACCAAAAATCATGATGATTCGTTCAGCCGTTTTTGCGTTATTAGCTTTTAAATAAACAGACAAACAGAGACACAGACAAACAGACAAAATTTCTAGAAATTGTTCCGTCAATTTCTAGAAATTTTGTCTGTCAACAACAAGAACGGACTGCATATTTTCAAAGTTCTGGACTAATTTATAGTTGAACCACGTTTTTAATTTTAGTTTAATTAAAAACTAACTTATAAACTAAAACTAGGACATCTATAAAATATAAAAGTCTGTGGGCAACGTTTGTATTAAAATATCAAGATTTAAGGTCTGTTAAAATATACATATATACACAGTATTCAACTTCATAAATAAATTTACATAAGTAGTTCGTTTTCAGTGGAACACTTCTTGTATACTAACTTTAAGCTCCAACATGAGGTTTACTGCTCGGATGTAGAACTCACTGCTAGAGAAGGCTTCGACAATTTTTTGAGGAACCATTACTCGAATTTCTTTGATTACTTGCCGTTTTATGAATGGATCGCTATTTTTGCCCAGGTATTTATTTTGTATTTTATTTTGGTATACATTATGTTTGGATCTTATATATGTATTATCATCTCGAAGGTGCTTCAGTACTTCCAGCCGAAACAGCTGCTCACATTATATAAAGCACAAGTTCGGTCGTGCATGGAATACTGTTCGCACCTTTGGGACGGATCAGCCTAATACCAGCTTGAGGCGTTGGAGTCGCTTGAGAGGCGAGCTAAGAAGATTATTGGAGAAGCCACCGTTGCCAAAGCGTAACTCCAGAGAAGTATAACAGCTACAGCATATGTCCATATTATACACCTTCCTTAGATATAAAATCTAATGTGTGATTACCTATTTTTTATTCAATTATGACGGAATGAAGAGAAAGAAAACAAGTCAACTTGTTTTCTTTTACTTTTTATCGTTAATTAGCACTAGCATTAGTAAACATTTCTGAAAATGCTATAGAATTTTGACGAATGTCAGGTAATGCCGTTGAACCTAAATTTGTTTCCAGTTTGCAACATAATTAAAATAAAATGCATTAGACAATAAAATACAATTCTCGGAGCGCTTGGTTGACGCGACGCATGACCAAAATGCTGGCCTTTTTCTGGCTCAACGTATCAGCATTGCCATCCAGCGTGGTAATGCAGCCAGCATGCTGGGCACGCTGCCCTCTGGTAGTGGGCTGGAGCACTTAGATTATCTTTAGGCTTTTCTAAAGATTTTCTAAGTGCCCCTTTTTGTAGTAGTTAGAAGTAGTATGTTTAGTTTTCCTTCACTTGTTTTTATATTTTATTAGACAATATCACTTACAATGTGCAAATAAATTTGGTTGTTTCAGTTGACAAGGATACAGGCTAATTTTATTTGGAATGTATCCGATATACTCGGAATGTGTTTTAGCGTGTACCTTACGGCATATTTTCAGAAATTGGGAACAATTATTCATTCCCAAAAACAGAAGGTAAATTTTGAATTCATATGCTTACTGGCCCCCGGTTTCTTGAACTTGTTTCAGTTTTTATCTTTTTTCAATTCTACGCACTGTCTTTCTGTTGGCTGAAATTTTGAAATCTAACTATGACAGATAGAATTTGATTTTATGGGAGATAGAAATAAATCGTACTAGGGTTAATTCAGATTAAAAATGTGTCAAATAAAGGTATAAATAAAGGTAGTGTTCATTAAAAGAGTTTCTGATTTTTTATCCAATTGGTCGTTTTCATGCTTTCGACAATTTTTTATTTATAATTCCAAAACAATGCAAAATCAGTCTCGCGTCGCACTCGCCCGAGCGCAGACGCAGTGTTTTCGCTAGCACGGTGACTCATTGCCTCGCGAATACGATGAGTTCGAATTTAGTGAAGTGCGCCAACTGCAACGTTGTTATTAACGAAGTGTTAGCGTTCTTGTCCAATGTACTGGATGTGATGGATGAAGAAAGTATTCATCAGCTGGTTACCATAGCCTTTAATGTGGATACCATTGCAAGTGCGAAAAAGCTACTGTTTGAATCCATACCGGAGTCGAAAAAGATGCCTAAACGACGTAAGGACGGAAAAAAGAGAATGTCAAGAGATCTGGATGATATGATCTGCCTCTTAAAGTCAGCTGATCCTGAATTATTTCCTGTATTTGTTGCAAAGGACTTGCATGTTCTCCCGAGTGTCAGTTTTGATCACATCGACTGTACGCGCCTCCTGAAAGATATCACAAGATTGCAGAATCAAGTTCAACAGATACAGGATACGTGTGTTACTAAAGACCATTTCGAATCTCTAAAACGAGACGTTGATCACATGAAAAATGCATCCATAATTGGCAACCACAGTATGCACAATATGTATGTTAACACGCGTAGAAGAGGTGCATGTCTACAGGACAGTTATGATATGTGTAGTGGGCCCGTGGGGCTACAATATGTACCGATTAGAGTATCTCCACAGGCATCGATGCCTACTCAAAGTCATTCCACGCCTACAAAGTCGCCTTTTCCTGCGAATAATAATGAGAGATCGGTCCAATTTCTTATCGCGCATCAGCGCGACGCAAGCGGTAACGGTCAACTGGTGAGCCAACCTTTGCATGCTGAAGTCGAGTGTGCGAGTGAGATAGCCAAGCAGCAATGCAGCGCTGGAGGGAGCGAGTCGACGCAACGGCGAGAATTGCGTATTGAAGAGAACGGCGGCGGCAGTGGTGGTGGTATTGTTACTACTAACTACGCTGCGCCGGAACAGGTTTCATTATCAGCGGTCGGAGCGCAAGTCTCAGGCGATGACTCGATTTGTAACACGAAAACGTTGAACAGATCAGCGGCAACTTCAGTTTCTGCGAACTTGCGTCACGCTAATGTACCTAGTGGTGATATTAAGGTACGAAACTGTGCACAAATTCCGGAAGAGAACTCGGAATGGCAGGTTGTGCAATCGAAATCAGCAAGAAAGTACAAATTACTAGGTCAAAGAGGACGCGCGATTACCGCACCTGACGCTAAGTTTAAGGCGGCAGTTGTTAAGGTGCCTTTGTTTATCTCAAATGTATGTAAGGAAGCTAATGAACAAGATGTTATGAAATACATAAAAGAATTAACAAAGGAGGAAGTGTCTCTAAAGAAAATTAATATGAAATCGGATAGGAAATATAACGCCTATAAATTATTTGTAAATAAAGACAAATTAGATTTGTTTTTAGATGATGATTTTTGGCCGGACGGCATTAGGTTTAGACGTTTTATGCATTTTATGTCCGGCACAAAACATGAAGAGCGTACTGCTGTTAAAGTTAATAACTAATATATGTAATTATGGATAAACAGATATACAAATTTACTAGCTATAACTGTCATTCATTTAAGAACTCTATTGATGATGTTCGTTGTTTATGTCAAGTGTCGTCGGTTGTGTGTTTACAGGAGACTTGGCTTCTAAATCATGACATCCCGCTATTGGGTACAGTTAGTAGTGATTTTGAATATACCGGGAAGTCTGCTGTGGACACATCTACCGGGATACTGAGAGGGAGACCCTATGGCGGGGTAGCCATTCTGTATCGGAAGGGGATATTTGATTCGGTATCCGTGGTCCAGTGCAATAGCACCCGATTAGCAGCTGTTAAAGTGGGAATTGGTGGGAGATTTATCTTGATTTTTTCCGTATATATGCCAGTCAAGTCAAGCGATAACCTACCAATTTTCACCGATGTCTTGGGTGAAATAAGTGCAATAGAAGAGAGTAGCGATACTGAAACGGTGTTTATCCTGGGCGATTTTAATTCTCATCCAAACGAGTTGTTTTATAACGAATTGATAAGGTTTTGTAACGATAGAAGCTGGACTTGCGCAGATGTTTGTAGATTGGGTATTGACTCTAGTACTTACACTTATTACGATCATTATCACGATTGCAGAAGTTGGCTAGACCACTGTGTGGTCTCTCTCTCCGCCTTAGCATCAATATCGGAGATAGGTGTCATGGATGACGTGTATGTATCGGATCATTTACCTATCTATGTCGAATGTAATATAGGAACTGTTAGACCGAAGTTGTATAAAAATGCTGACCGTAATAATGCTGTCATATGGGGAGACAGGCATGACTCTCAAATAAGCGAGTACCGTAACATTTGTGGTGAAAGATTGCGAGTCATTGATTTTCCTGTAGAATTTACAAATTGTAGCCGCGGGTTTTGTACTATTTCGGAACACAAAATTTTAATTGACCGCCTGTATGACGACATTATACGAGTCTTAAAATATGCTGCAGTACAAACAAATGTTAAACGCAAGCCTAAACGTAAAGGAAGACCTAGAGTTATGTGTGGCTGGAACCAGCATGTCAAAGATGCACACCGGGATGCCAGGCTTAAATACGAAATGTGGTTGCTGTACAACAAGCCCTCTACGGGGCAAGTTTATGATGAAATGTGTGAATCGCGTAGGGTTTATAAAGGTAGATTAAAGTGGTGCCAGAAACATCAAAATCAAATCAAGATGGACCTGATAGCTAAGCACCGTGCCAATAATAACTTTGGTGATTTCTGGAAGGCCACTAGCAGCTTGGACATAAGACCTGGCCTCCCGGCATCTGTGGGTGGTAATAGTGATCCGGATGAGATTGCCAATATGTTTATGAGACATTTTCAAGTGCGATCTCCTTTGGGCCCACAGACTGTGATCGACCCTGAGCCCGTCGGCCTGAGAGATGATCCTTTGATTCATTTTTCAGCAAGTCAGATAAAAGCTGTCATCAAACGAATGCGTCGGGGTAAATCTCCTGGTCATGACGGGATCAGTATCGAGCATCTAAAATATGCTGGTGACCATCTTCCGAGAGTCCTGTCCTTGTTATTCAGCTTGTGCATCAGTCATTCCTATCTTCCGTCTGAACTTATGAAGACCACTGTTGTACCGATTGTGAAGAACAGGACAGGGGACATCTCTGATTTGGGGAATTACCGCCCGATCTCCCTGGCTACAACGGTTGCAAAGGTGATGGACAGTCTACTTGATGCATGCTTAGATAAGTATTTTAATATTCATGACGCACAGTTCGGGTTTCAATCCGGGCTTTCTACCGAAAGCGCAATTGTAAGTCTCAAGTATACTGTCCATTACTATACCAGCCGCAAGACTCCGGTGTACGCCTGCTTCCTGGACCTCTCCAAAGCCTTTGAGCTCGTTTGTTATAAAGTGCTTTGGAGAAAGTTCGGGGAAAGTGGTGTACCGGAAGAAATTACTAATATTTTCAAGTATTGGTATGCTAATCAAACGAATTATGTGAAATGGTCGGACTCTCTGTCGGAAGCATACAGGTTGGAGTGCGGGGTAAGACAGGGGGGATTAACATCTCCCAAGCTCTTCAACTTGTATGTCAACGAGCTCATTGTGGGTCTCAGCAGCATGCGTGTCGGATGCTGGATAGGTGGCGTTAGTGTCAATAATATCAGTTATGCTGACGACATGACGCTGCTGAGCCCTACAGTGAATGGTCTGAGAGAGATGCTTAAGTACTGCGATACTTATGCAAGGAACCATGGTTTAGCCTACAATGTGAAAAAAAGTGAATTCATGGTCTTTAAGGCCGCCGGTAAATGTCCCGGAACAATCCCACCAATAACACTGAATGGATTGAAAATTAATCGTGTCTATCAGTTTAAATACCTTGGACATTATCTTACCGACGACCTTAAAGACGATGCTGATATAGAAAGGGAGCGTAGAGCTCTGGCGGTTCGCGGTAATATGCTGGCCCGCAGGTTCGCCCGCTGTACAGACCAGGTCAAAATCACGCTCTTTAAGGCGTTTTGTCAGGGAATGTACACGGGCGGCCTCTGGTTGGCGTTTACCAAAAAGTCGTTAGATACTCTACGTGTCCAATACAACAACATTTTCAGAATGATGTTGGGTCTCCCTCGCTGGTGTAGTGCCTCTACAATGTTCGCGCAGGCCCACACGGACGGGTTTCACGCCATTATCCGGAAGAAAGTCGCGTCACTAGTGAGGAGGGTGCGAGGGAGCCACAATAGTATTCTGAAAATAGTTGCAGAAGATTTGAGTGCGCCAGTGCTGAGACACTTAGTAGGTGTTATGGTCAGAGAAGATTTGTGTTTTCTTTGACTATTCCTAGCCTCGTGAAGCACGTAACGGCGTTTTATTATATGTTTTATATTGTGCAATGTCCATGTATCTTACTAACACTAGTCTTTAAGTTGTGTTTACTTTTTTATGTGTGCCACTAACAAAATGGATCAATTGTTGTCTAATAAATGAAATTTTGAATTTGAATTTGAATTTGAAAATCAAGTAGCTTATTTTTTTATTACCTATTTTCAACTTTTTTTTAAATATTTATATATATTTGTATACATATCGATCAATGTTGGTCAATTTTATTCTCATTGCGAAAGTAATAATAGTCATATCTATACAAAACGTATCAAAACCTGTAACTCATTATCTGTTTGGTCGAAATTTACTAAAGCTTTGATTTCCTAGGAAAGCGATGCCTTCATATAGCGGCCGTAATACAGCGGTGAATGCAGTCACTAAAACGTTGTCTATGTAAACGAAATGGCTCGGTTTCCTGGAGAGCGGTAACTTGAACCGTAATTTACTTTAATTATTTTTGCGTCCGTAATATCACGGCCGCTATAAGATGGCACCGCTTTCCTAGGAAACCAAAGCTTTACCAAACAATAAACTTCATTTCCAGGACTGGTCTGATATCCGAGAATGTTACTCACGCTTGGCGATTCTTATGAATCAGATTAACAAACAGCTGGCCCCGTTCATTCTGTTGTCAGCGTTTTATAACTTGTTCTTTATATGTAAACAACTATACGGGAGTATAAAGTAAGTTGATTTAAAAGTTACACCAGAGTTATTTTAAACTTATTTTTCGGTTCTTATCGAGTAAGCACGCTCCATCTTAGGCCATAGACTTTGCTTACTATCAGGCAAACTATGGCCAAATGCAAACCCGTTCTCGGTAAAAGAAACTAGTAGACGCCTGCGGCTTCCCTCGCATTATTGCAGGATAAAAATTATCCTATGATGATCCAAAGACCTCATACTACCTGAATACTAAAAATCATAAAGGTTTGTTTAGCCGTTTTTGTGTGATGGACTTTTAAATAAACAGATAAACTGGCAAAAAATCTCAAATTAGCCGTAACGTGTTTTGTTATCGATTTAAATGATACCCAAACATTTTTTGGTCTAATCTTTTCTATTTTATACAGATTTTTTACCCTCGTCAGCTTTAAAATAAAAACAAATAAATAAATATTCCGGGACATTGCACACAGCGCCATCTAGCCCCACACTAAGCTAACGCTTGTATCGTGGGTACTACTAGATAACGGATATAATACTTATATACTTTATTATGGATAGATGTATAGATAATAGATTTTAACCCCGAAGTTGTTATTCCAATTGTCAAAGTAATTGGTTTCTCATTTCGTGATGTTATCGAACAAAACAATATTTGTGATCACAACATTTATTTTTCTATGAAATGTTCATCAATATTCTGTTTGTGACAAAACAAATATTGTTTTCTTAGAGATAAAAGTGAGTAATATTATTAAGATTTTTTTTTCATATCAGTTGCATTTTCAGCTACATATTTGGTCGGAGCCTTAAGAGTAAGATATGTGACAAAGGATTTGAACTGTAAGTCTTTTTTTGCATTTTTGTGTATCATTTGAACAGTGAGTCAACATTAATAATTTTACTTATATATAATATTTCCATAATAACTGTAGTCACATGATATTTGACTAAACTATATACATATAACCAATAATAATGAGCATACATATTTATAAAATACATTTTTTCAAAGCTGTGCTATTTTTAGATAGTTATTATTGGCAATTTATTTTAAAAAGCTTTTATTATGTACGGAAAATGAATTGTGCTTTTGACGAGATTTTATAATATGATACATATTGTGCTTACCTACGGTATTTTATGTATTAAATTCATAACATTAATAAATATCTTAATCTTTACTTATTTTCTGTTTTCTGCTTATCAGTTTCTTTCTAACAATTAAGAATATTTTCTGCTTCTTTTCAGGGAATATTTAGTACAATCATATCTCTTTTACTACGTATTTTCATTTGTGTACTTAGCCGTGCGTTGTCTTGGATTTGCGTACCTGGCAACGAATGTGCATACATCTGCTTACAATGCTGTGTTGCCAGTTTACGAAGTACCTTCTACGGAATATGGTCATGAGGTCAGTTATGTTATTTTTCGCTTTCGTGGGTCGGATGACACGTTAAATTGTATTTCCTGGCTGTTTGTCTAGTACGGCAGTCGTTAAGCTATGTCAGAGGCTCTTAGGGCGGTTTGATAAACTCTCGACACCAGAGTTGGCCACTCTCATTCGGTAAAATGATAAAGTAATTTTGAAGCTTTTTTTTTTAATTATTATTATATTTTCAAAAATTCAAAACGCTTACACTCAGATATTAAAAAAAATGAATAAAATTATATCATATTTAGTAGGAAGTTTGTTTGAGAGTAACCACACTGATGTCGGGGGTTTTTAAGCCACCCTCTGAGTGTCAAACATCCAGAAGCTACAATTTAATATAAAAAATGGGTAAAACTATAATTGCTGCTAGTTTTGAAATGTGTCTTTTATTTTTAGGTGGAGTGCTTTCAATTGCAACTACGTTTTAACAAGGTTGGGTTACATGGGGTTTTCTTCTTCGTCGAAAGGCAGATGATTTTACGAGTAAGTTTGTTACATATCATTTTATATCAACGCTATTTGTTTGTGATGAACTTCGATCAATGATAACTAGATGCAACATCCCGTAGTGACACAACGCAAAAAACCGGCTTGAGTTTACTATGCCTACCTACCTATTGAGATATACATTCATGTCATGCATATTACTATAGTATCACAAAGTCATTTAAATATTTTAATAATAATAAACCTTATTGCAGTACTCTAAGATTTAGTTTTCAACAATGACCTAATAACCACCTTATGGTGTTTTCGCTACGGCATTGACGAAAGCTCATAAAATTTTATTGCCGTCCGCTGTGGCGTCTATATAGTGTGAATTTAAGCACTGTTTAGTTTGGTTACTTTTAGCGCGCTTTCGCGTGATCTAGGTTATATATGATCGAAGGTGATGAATTATTAGAAAACTACTTTTTTGAGTGCAACATTGTATCCAATATTATAAGCCGAAACTTTGTGTGTGTGAATGTGTATATTTATTGACTTTTAACGGTCAAACGAGTGAACCGATTTGCTTGAAATTAAGTAAGAAAGTTTGTAGATTAGCTAGGCCGAACTGCAGTACTTGCGACATCTTAGTGAGGGGGATGCAAGGCTAAGGCTGAGTGTCACCATCACTTTGACCATCAGACCTTGGAGTACCCCATGGGATCTCAAAAACTATAAGAGATAGCCACAGTCACAAGCTATATTGATTAATGCATACAAAACCAGGAGTAGCCACTAGTTATTTATTAATTTTTCAAATATTTTTAAACTGTTGGTGCAGAATTGTGATAACATTACAGTGCTTACGAGAAGCACAAAATCAGGCTGAGTGGCGTGCCTTGGGAGAGGCCTATGTCCAGAAGTGGACGAATGTAGGTTGACGATGATTACAGTGCTTATTTTTGGTTACAGGTAATAGCTACTATAATTACATATGAGTTAGTATTATTACAGTTTGCAAAGTTGCGGAGAAGTCCATTCATAGATGGAAACATTCGAAATATACTTAACAGTGGAAATATTACTTCAAATAATAATATGATGCTATGAAATTGCCGTTTTTTTTCTAACATTTTAATCTGTTTGTAACTTTTACGTACAGCTATATTTTTTCCAAATACAATTTTTATTGTATCAATTGTTGAATTATGTACCCTTTAGATAAAAAAAAAATGTATTACTAGTGCATATTACTTATAGGGAAGTCATTGAAAACACCTCTTTCAATGTGTCGTCGGTTTCACTACTTTAACTAGGTATATTTTTATCATATACTCTGTTTTTGAGAAATTGATATATTCAGTGCATAGCTTTTTTTCCATCTAACTTTAGTTATCAATTACATCTAAATCTGTTCAGACATTAAACATTAAAAATGTTTGTATGGAAATATCATTTTTCTCAAATTCGTCATACAAATCGGCAATTTCATAGGTAAAAACTTATTTATTTACAGAATGTAAGTACAAGAAATATAAATATTCAATTATAATCAAATAAACATTATGAAGAAAATAGATTTTAAGAGAGATATAGGTATTATTCTTTCTTCTAGAATTAGATCTTTGCGTGTATTATCTATACTAATATTATAAAGCTGAAGAGTTTGTATGCAAAAAAAAAATATGATGTCTAAAGAACTATTCCACGCGGACGAAGTCGCGCGCACAGCTAGTTGTTAATAAAGACAAATTTGTTTGTTTATTCGATCACTCCTGTTCACATAAGATCTTAACGAACGTGAAGTTAGTATTCTTTATGAAAATTTTATAATCAACGATGGATAGAGAATATCAACCTAATCTTTAACATAATACCACCACCACTACCAGTGTTCCTCTTTGTATACGTCCTTTGTTTGATGGCCTGCCTTCTTGTACGTGCGTGACGTCACAGCCAGCCCCAACGGAAGACCAGCGCTGGTTGCTTCCATACAACCAGCATTATGCTGAGTTGGGGCTGTGTTGTGGCAGATTTTATGTTTGTTTTTTATGATTTTACTCCTGTGTGTTTTTAAAATCTGTCACAATAAATGTTTTCATTCTTTCTTTCTTTTCTTTCTTTCTCATAATATGAATGCACATCTAAAATCCGCGAACTGATAGCTAATAATATTAAGTGTAGAGTGTATAAAATACACAATTACCACTGAATTGAACACAAAGGTTTTTTCACATATCTTTCAATCAAAAGATATATTTCGTGGTACAATTTTTTCACGTGAAATTTGTTTTTACACTTTTACGTTACTGAATTTGTCTGGACAGAGTTCCAGAAAGTATTCTATTTGCCTACAATCATGTAAAAGGTATTCTTATCACGTTTTTTCTGACCCTCCTTCGTATCAATCGTCACGTCTTCTTTGTGAATGATAAACTTCACAAATTAGTTTTCGTTTAAAGAAAATATTCTCACTAGTAACTTGTTGTAGGAAAAATGTACGTATCAATTATTTACACTGAGATTTTATATGCATAGTATAGTAAGGATGGAAAACCATTGATTGTAATTCCTTATTGATTTCTGACCATTTAATGGTTGCCTGACAGAGATCACTCTTAGCGAAAAGGTATAGTGGCACTAGTATAAGTTATGTTAATTTCTTACTTTGTAATTTATTTAATCACCGAGCGTTTATAGAGAATTATCATTGTCTTAAAATAAGTTATCATAGTTCAAAATCTTTCGTACATTTCATACGCTATTAGATTTTTTTGATAAGTACAAGTATTACAATTTTCAATTAATTGTTATTTATAAAAAAAATACTGTAAATAACAATAGAAAACTTTCGGTAGGTATAACTTTGTATCGTAACGTTTGATTTTCTAAAGCTATTTAGCAGTATGTGAAAATGTTATAAAACAACAAACCAAACAAAATATAATAGTGCACACTTTATTAATTAACAAAACGAAGTATGTCAAAGAGCCATCAAGATTTCCCTAAAGATCACAATTGCGAAAGAGAATAATTTAAAGAACATGCGCCTAAATTGAGGAAAATTGCAGACACGCATTTTAATGGTACCTTATTGTAAAGCAACTCTCTCTCGACATACACACACTTACACATACACAAACACTGTGTTTTACACAATTATTAAACCTTTTAAAAATGATTTTTTTAAATTTCTGTACCTCCAGATACCATGTTTTAAAAGATTAATAAAATGATATAGGTAAGCGTGTTACACCCTAGGCTGCAGCAATGCTTTACATCAGACAGGCTGTAGTCAAACGCAAACCTATCCCCTCGTAATAAATTTATATAGGTGTCATGTACATATAACTGGTGACGAGTGTTTATCAAACTGTTCTTAACCGACTGCAGACAAACAACAGGTACCTACTCTATTTTAAGTGTCTTCCGACCCACGAAAGCACCCAATATAGAATATCACGTTTTGGTCACCCATCCAAGGACTTACCGCAATGATTGCTACATTATATTTTCTAATTACATTAATAATCGCATGCAATAAATAAAATTAAATAATTAATTAGTCATCACATTTGTATATTTTATACTAGTGGACGCCCGCGGCTTGGCTCGCATCATTTTAGGATAAAAAGTAGCCATTGCCACTCCTAAGACCTCATACTACCTACATACCAAAAATCATGATCATAATATTCAGCCGTTTTTGCGTGATGAGCGTTTAAATAAACAGACAAACAGAGAACAAAATATTGTATAAACAGGCAAAAAATATAAAAACTGCTGAAACGTGTTTTATCATCTATTTAAGGTATACCCAAAATTGTTTTTGACCCTCTTCATTTTTATTTTATCATCATCACTAATTTAAGGGCAAGGCCCTTTTTTCTGTGGAGCATGCGCCATCCTTCCCGGTCTTCTGCCAATTCCTTATACGACATGACACCCGCCTTTTCTTTTACTTGGTCCATGTATATAAATTATAATATGTATAGATTAAAAAAAATCATTAAAAGTCCATTAAATGAATATACTAATAAATAAAACTCAACGCCAGTGAGAGAGTTGCCAATATAATAAAAGCCTTAACCTTTGCTTGGTCCCTTTTATGGGTTCAATTCATCTCTAACTGACTGGCATGTAAAATTGCTTGCTCTTCGCACATCGGTTGGGGTGGACCATGTGGAGTACTAAAAAAGTAAGTATATATTATATTTATGTTTTATATTAAAAAATTAAATAAAAATTTGCTTCACTTTTGATCGACGTTGACGCCCGCGGCTTCGCTCGCATTATTTTAAGATGAAAAATAGCCTGTAACTCTACTAAGACCACATATTACTAACGAATACATACCAAAAAACATAACTATCCTTTCAGTCGTTTTTGCGTTATGAGCGTTTTAATTAACCGATACACATACAAGTGTCGAGAGTTTTCCTAAGGGCCTCTGACGACGCTTAACGACTGCCATACTAGGGACTTACAATTTAACGTGTCATCCGACCCACGGAAGCGCCCCCAAAGGAATGCCACTTTAATGTTAATGAAATATCTAATTGAATAACGTAACATTAACATAAGCCTACTAACATGTTACTCCGATTAACATAAACGGTACCTGTGTTATTAATTATTATTAAATAAGAAATCATGGATAGTTTATGTGATTTTCAACACAATAATCCTTAGTTTCCTAACTATTTTTTAATTTCTTATCTCCGGGCATCTAAAATTATCTATACATGTAAAACTCAAAGGTGACTGACTGACTGATATAGTATCTATCAACACACAGCCCAAACCACTGGACGGATTGGGCTGAAATTTGTAATGAAGATAGATTTTAATATGTAGGCATCCGCTAAGAAAGGATTTTTGGAAATGCCACTTTTAAAGGGGTGAAATAGGGGATGCAAGTTTTACTTCTATATGCGAGTGAAGCCGCGCGCACCCACTAGTCTATATAAAATACAGATTTAAAGTTCATTGTCACTTTTTAATAAAATCTGCTAAGCAAAAAGTACAATAAACGTTCGAAAGAGCTTATCAATAGATACTTCGAAAGATCAAGGTGTCAAATCGGCCCTTGAAAACGCCTCATCAAGTTCCCTTCAGAATCGGATGTAACCACTAGATTTGGTATGAAACATTAGAATATTAATGTTAAATTTAAAATTTTAATACGAGTATGCTCTACTATGCCTACTCATTCCTTTGTCATACTTTTGTTTCTCTAGTTTTTATTTGTTTGACTTGTAATCGGGGCATACAGATTTGAATCCTGTTGGTTGGTTTCACTTCTGATTTAGATACATTTTTTTTTACATATTAGCCAAGGGCGCTCGCTGCATTCGCACACTGGATTGCTAATGGAATCCTTTGCGTAAGTAAACAGCCAGCGTTCTTGTCTAAAATGTAGACCATCTGTCACTTCCAGATATCGTTAATTTAATAAGTTCTTTGTGAAAACCTCTAAAACAGCTGACGCTAGACTGTGAAGAGTCCTCTTTGGAATTAATTTCTCAAGCCTTTTTTGCTCAATTAATGTTTTAAGTGATCCATCCCAGAGATTCGTTTGCTCAGTACTTTTTTATTGTTTTCGGCATTTTGTTACTGATTTTGCGATTTTTTAGTTTAGGATTAAAGTGTTTTTTAAACTGCTACCTACATAAAAGTAACAGTATATTTTGTTGGTAGTTTTTTCATCATGCAGAAATCCACAAAACATCTACTTTATTAGTCATTAATGTCAATAGGCGTCGGTAACTACTTACCATCAGGCAAGCTGCCTGTTTATTTGCCAATCATAATAATCATCATCAGCCTGTTATCGCCCACTGCTGCGTTTATAGGCCTTTCTTCTTGTACGCCACTAGTGCCGATAAGTGCTACTAATTTTATAAAAAAAACTAGAAGATGCTCGCGGCTTCGCTCGCATTAAGAAGTAAAACTGGCATCCCCTATTTCACCCCTTTAAAAGTGACATTACCAAAATCTTTTCTTTAGCGGATGCCTACGTCATAACATCTACCTTCATTCCAAAATTTCAGCCCAATCTGTCCAGTGGTTTGGGCTGTGCGTTGATAGATCACTATATCAGTCAAGCAGTTTCACCTTTGAATTTTATATATTTAGAAGATGCATAAGACGGTCGTCTTGTGTGAGATTTGTCTGCTTAAAAATATTACATAAAAATTACTTACACAAGTTATCCTTACAAATAGCCCGTCTCGCATGACACAGGTTAACAAAGTACTGGTACCCTCTCTTGTATCTGCTGTACATCATGCAAACAGGCTGGACGTCATGCGGAGGAAGGTCGTCGCACACACTCATACATTCTTGGTGGAAGGTCTGAACGTGGAATAGCTTCTCCAGAAACTTCACGCGGTAGCTGTCGGATTTTAATACCATGATGCCTGGATGTGTAAAGATATATACCATTTTTAGTAGAGGTGACAATGTTGGTAATTGTTGCTTTTTTTAAATTTCAGCTAAGGAAATTGAGTCGTATTTCCTCACGACTGAGGGTCGTGACTCCTCCACAGAATGAATTCGTTAAGGGCGTTCTCTTGAGCAGATAAATCGTGGAGGGCGTCCAGGTCCTTCCACGGATATATTGATATTATGTCTCTCTTTATATTCTTCTTCTTATCGAATGAGAGTGGCCAACTCTGGTTTCAAGAGTTTATCAAGCCGCTCTTAGGGCCTCTTAGCTGGCTTTACAACTGCGTGACTAGACAAACAGCCTGGACTCACAATTTAACGTGTCATCCGACCCACGGTAGCGCCCAAAACGGAATGTCACTTTTTGGTATCAACTCCAAGTACGGACCGCGTCGACCTTTGCTTAACATTGGTAATAATTGCATGAAACTTTGTACCCGGAAAGATAATATAATTTATCTATTTTATGGGAAAAATATATTAAACATCAACTGACGAAGACTATTTTAAAACATGAAAAAACTAATTTTGCAATGTGTTGTTGCTGTTATATTTATACTAGCTGGTGCGCGCACGACTTCGTCCGCGTGGAATAGTTAATACCATAAAAACGGTTTTAGTGAGTTAACCTTAAAAGATAGACATATACTGTTGGGGACATTTTGTTAGATCATTTCAAGAGAAATAATTCTTTAATACATATACAAACAAACAAACATACAAACAAACAAACAAACTCTTCAGCTTTATAATATTAATATATAATATATAAAGTATAGGTATTAGTTTGTAAATATATTTTCATTATCTTTATGCATTGTAATAAAAATAAAATTGTGCATGCTGTGCTTAGCTTTAATAGGTAATACATTTTGTTTTTATATAAAAAAACTAGTGTAAGATAATTGTATTAATGTTATTACCAATGTTAAGCCGAAATAAATAAAATAAAATAAATAGATATAGATTTTAATGACATTTGAAATTTTGTTTTGTAATGAATACCAAATGAATTACTTATTATTAACTGAAGAATATGAAATAAAGGCTATTTGTATTTTGTTTTATTTTTACTAGTTATCCGTATCGAGCTGTCGTCAGACGAGAAACTCACTCAACTCACCTTGCATGATAGTCAAAAACAAAATAATTTTTAAACTTGTCCTCATTTCGTATAACTATTTCATTTTCTGCCATAAAAAGTCGTTACCTACAGTGAACCAGCTATATTTATACGACAATGTTTATTCAAATTATATTAGTCATAACATTTTATAAAACTGAAAGTGTGTCTGGTATATTTGTTTCTCTATATACATATTTTTATGTACGATAATATAAAAAAATGAAAATTGTTTCATCATTCATTTCACAGTATACCTATTTGAAAAAATATTTATTTACATATATACCTACCGCATCCTTGCGGTCAGTGTGTGAGAATCCGGTCTTTGGCTGCAGATCATGCCCTCTTTTAATACAGGTAACCTTTTAGATCCGACAGCTTTTCGACTCGCGGTTAGCCTGCGCTTGGGTGCGAGGAGCTGTGAACCGCTGCCAGTGTGGTACTGATGTCGACCAGCTCGGGCACCACGGCCTCTCATGTTCGAGGAGTGCTGGAAGAATTAGCCGCCACGCTAGTCTGAACGACATCATTCGCCGAGCTTTTTCCACTGCCAATGTTGCAGCTATGCTCGAACCGAGCGGCCTAGCACGTGACGATGGAAGAAGACCTGACGGTATGACTCTTGTGCCCTGGAAGTTGGGTCGGCCCCTTGTGTGGGACGCAACTTGCGTCGACACATTGGCGCCGTCTCATCTGTCTATGACACGGTGTCGGGCTGGAGCGGCGGCTATTATTGCCGAGCATAACAAGAGACGCAAATATGCTAACCTCGGCCGAGGTTACATCTTTGAGCCTTTTGGAGTCGAGACTATGGGGCCGTGGGGTCCGGGAGCCCATACTATTTTCCAAAACCTCTCGGAGCGCTTGGTTGACGCGACGCATGACCAAAATGCTGGCCTTTTTCTGGCTCAACGTATCAGCATTGCCATCCAACGTGGTAATGCGGCCAGCATGCTGGGCACGCTGCCCTCTAGTAGTGGGCTGGAGCACTTAGATTATCTTTAGGCTTTTCTAAAGATTTTCTAAGTGCCCCTTTTTGTAGTAGTTAGAAGTAGTATGTTTAGTTTTCCTTCACTTGTTTTTATATTTTATTATTGTAAATAAAAGTCTTTACTTCTTATTACTGTAATAATGTATTTACCTACAAAAATTACAAACTCGTACAGAAAAAAAAAGCTTACAATAAACAGATAAATTTACAATAGTAAAATTGAAATGATACTACCTACGTCATAGATTGCGATTATAAAATGTTGTTCTGAATGAAAAATAGATTCAACAAAATTTAAACGAGTTATTTCTCTAAACAAAACACGAGGTATGTTAGTAAAAGATTTTTCATTGTGTAGTGAAACCTTGTTTATTTGTTTTACAGTTGTAGTGGATTGTTTGATATTATTTCACATTTTATATTTTATTGCAAGCAATAATATGAACGGAAAAAGCATTTGTATCGATATACATATATATTGAAACAATAATGTATAAAAAAAAAAAATTTGGCTGGCCTGTTAGCTTAGTTGGTAGTGGCTCTGCCTTCTAATCTAGGGGTTGCGGGTTCGATTCCCGGGTGACACAAGTATTGATGCATTTTAAAAATGTATAATTACTTGTGTTGAGTCTGGTCGTTTGTATGTATAATAAGTATGTATTTACAAAAGAAAAGTATATAAGTATTATATCCGTTATCTAGTACCCACGATACAAGCGTTTGCTTAGTGCGGGGCTAGATGGCGCTGTGTGCAATGTCCCGAAATATTAAAATATTAATTTAAAACACCAAGTCTAAGATGCTTCTAAATTAGGTAGGTAAATCAAAAATAGCTTCTTTATCAAATAGCTAAGTTACAGTTACGAGTAAGTGACTTAATAATTAATACTAAAATTTAAAAAAAAAAATGTGAATTTATATTTCAAATTCCGAAGAATCTGCGACAAGGAGTTTGCGTCGAAGATTTTGATCTTGTGATTTTTATTGTTTGTATGTTTCATGTTTATTTTTATTGAAAATCATTACTGCTGAATTGTAGAAGAACTAACTCATAAGTCACTACTGTGCCGGCAACCTGCGAAAACAAAAAAAAATATTTTGAGTACATACACTTCATATTATACTAGTAGATGCTTGCGGCTTCGCTCGCATTCTGAAGTAAAACTTGCATCCCCTATTACATTCATTAAAATGTGGCATTTTCAAATATCCTTTCTTAGCCAATGCTAACAACAACAAAATAAAATCAGCCAGATCCGTCAAGTAGTTTGGGCTGTGCGTTGATAGATCACTATATGAGTTAGTCAGTCACCTTTGAATTTTATATCTTAAGATAAGTAGATATCTTAAGATACATGTTTATTACACATGACATTTAGGCATACACAAACGTTTCTGTGAAACTGGAGAATGAGTGAAATCTAGCAGAAAAACATTATCATCATGTCAGCCCGTGTTCACCCACTGCTGAGTTTAGGCCCACTCCAACTAGCCACATAGGTCTGTCTGATAGAAAAAAAAATATAGAAAAAAAATATACTAAAAAAAGGCCTACTTACTAAATTATTTGGTAATATAATACTTACTGTCAATACAAGTTCTCTCGTGACGTAGAAAAACTGCAGCCCACTTATAGCAATCTTATCCTCATTGACCTGTGTTATAAATCTTGAAACCTGAAAAGTAGATTAAATTCTTTTAATTATTTAAATAACTTAGTAACATAACTTTCACTAATTGATAATTATCCAATTTTCTCCAACGCTTCGATATCTAAGACTGGTCTAATATGTGCAATGTTAGACGATTTTTGCTTTCTTAAAATAATTACAGGTAAAAATTCTGATATTATATTCTTAAAAGTTAATTTTGTATCATAAGCGATAAATTTGTATTTGCACTCGCTTAGCGGTGAAGGAAAACATCGTGAGGAAACCGACATGTTTGAGGACCACAATATCAGAGGACATGACATGTCTTCCGTGAAAAGACCTGGGCATCCAGCACGATGTATCTGCTCAAGATAACTCCCCTGACGAATGAATTCTGCGGGGTAGTCACGGCCCTCAGTCATGAGAAAATACGAATTAACAGAGAAAGAAGCTAGCGAAACACACTTATTTTTCTTATACTAACTAACCTCATCACAATACGCTGAAGAAGGTACCCCATACAATGCATGCGCTGGTAGCAAAGAGGCTGTGTTCACACCGGCAGCGTACAGAGATACAGCCAAAGCTTTTGATAGCAAAAATATCACAGAGAACATTAGGTATACGGAGTATTCAAAGCCACCTAATATTCTGAAAAAAAAAGTTTTTTTTTATTATATACTTGTGGCCGCACGCGGCTTCGCTTAAAATATTTCAAGAAAAAAAGTTGCGTATGACACTCCTTAGACCTCATGCTACCTACATAAAAAAATCATAATATGTGCCTACGTTTTCAAATGAGAATTGTTCACCATAAGAATTGCATAGCAGACTCCCTCAATGGACCTTTCAGTGCCATGTTTCGTCGACTACATATTTTTGTCTATATTTTTCAAACACTGGTTGCTTTCCGCGGATTTATTAAAATTGACAGCGTCGAAAGCTATTTGTCATTTGATTTGCATTCGCCTAATGGAAAAGAGATGTATCGTGGCTTTTAACAGCTACTGTTTTTGCCTTTATTGAAGACTAGCAGCGCCCCGCGGTCTCGCCCACGTTAATAGATAGATAGATAGATAGATTGATTGATGCTTTATTGGACACACATAAAAACATAATACACAACGGAAAAACAAATAATTAAAACTAATGCCTCAAATGGCGGCCTTATCGCTAAAAGCGATCTCTTCCAGGCAACCGTAGGATGGAGAGGAAAATATACAAAAAAGACTAGACGGGGTGTACAATAACGAGCACATAAAATTTGACTATAAAAACTTAAACAATAAACATAAACATTAAAATATTTTTTTTGCGTTTTTAATATTAGTATGATTTGCCGTTTTAAAACAATTCTAGTAAATAGCAGGCAAGTAAGAAGAAACTAACTCGCTTTTCTTCAAATTATCACAACAAAAATTATTCAACTGGTCAAAAATGTACGGAAACACTTACCCGTGACTAATTTGTCTTGGACAAGCGTATTTATTTGTATGAAAACTTGCACCATGTCTGCAAATAATATCAGTTGATGTTTTAAGACCTTTATATAATATAAAAGTATTATGAGATACTGTATAGGTATGTACACTAGGTATTTTTTTCCATTTTTCACACACGATTAGGCATTTAGTCATATAATATCTCATAACCAACTAAATGCTAATGATTTTATGATGCTGTCGAAGTTTTATAACTGACTGGAATAGAACTGCCTCCTAAATGAGAGTCAGAGCACATCAGACAATGTGATATTTTTATACAATCATCATCATCATCATCCACAGCCTTCTCTATCCCACTGCTGGGCATAGGCCTCTCTTTGAATGTGCCAGCTGCGTCGATCTTGTGCAGACTTCATCCATAAAGAACCCGTGACTCGTACAATGTCGTCGACCCATCTCACTGCCGGACAACCTACTCCTCTTCTGCCTGTTCTTGGCCACCACTCGGTAACGGTTTTAGCTCCATCTATTGTCGTTTCGTCTAGCTACGTGTCCCACCCAACTCCATTCAAGGTTTATTACTGTCAAATAATACAATAGACAACAAAATATAAAATAAAACTTACGCAACAATATTAAATATTTGTAGGCAAATGAAGAACAAATTCGATGCAAATGACGTAAAGACTAGTCCACTTATGACGTTATCAAATGAACGGACCAATCTCGTAGCTCGATTATAGTCTTCACGAAGCAACCGCCAATGAGAGGGTGACAGGTAATGCTGAAAACAAACATGTTTTTGTTTAATACAAGACAACTTAAATAAATTCCCAATAAAAAAAAACATTAATCTGTTCATGTTTTATGTGGTTCTTAATTTAAAGAATAGTATATTATGCAACTAGTGAATAAAGGACGGATTTAAAGCGAGGGCCGTAGATGAGTCACGAGCAAGTGAAGGATACTTATGATTGAATCCTGAACGACGCGAGTGATTCATGGCCCTCGATATTAATTCGTACTTTATTCAGGAGTTGCATTGCATGCTTTATACCATGACTACGAGAAAAGACATAATTTAAGCGAAAATAGCAATTTAATCAAGAAATAAGAATTGTTACATACATTAATTGAAATGGACATTAAAATTAGAGCAATGACTGAAATTAAGCGTTATTTTCTTATTATTATCATTAGGATGGTCAACTTCTGAAACAATATTTAATTTAATCTAATGCCAAACTTCTTGTCGCAAATATCGACCAATTAAATCTCGAGAATTTATTGGCACTATAGAGTTTGGAATTTCGAATCTTAGCGTAAGGAGTTTGTGTAAGCATTGAAATAGAGACCGGATATAAATTTTTGTGTTCCAAATTCAAACACCAAAATAGTGAATAAAAAAACAAAACAGTGAGTATAAGGCCTTTTTATTCACTGTTTTGCGTGAATAAAATAAGCTTTTCAGAGTAGGTATTGTATAAAAATATTCTCAAACATCTGTCTGATCTGACACAAATCAACGCGTGGTATACTGTTAGATAGATAGATAGATAAATTCTTTATTAAAACACCACATACATAAAAAAACAATACAAAAACAACATAGAAAAAATAAAATGTGCGTTTTAATTGGCGGCCTTATCGCTAAGAGCGATCTCTTCCAGGCAACCAATCTGGCAGGGATATATTTTCAAAATAAGTAGGACGAGGTGTTTAAGATACATATTAAATGAAAAGAAAAAAAAATCTAATAGTTTATACTACTTATAAACACAAACAAATACTACAATAATATTAATATACATACATACATAACAATACATACATATTAATACAAGAGACAAAATAAAAACATATACAGCAATTTAAGTCAGAACCAAAGAAGATAAATACAATTTCTTAACATTGTTTTTGAAGACATCTAGTGACGGTGCTTTCCTAATATCTAGCGGCAAAGCGTTCCACAGTTTGACGGCGTGCACAGAGAAAGAACTACCATAGGAGACTTTCTTGTGTCTCGGAGTCGAGAGTGTGAGGTTCGCTGATGACCGCAAGTTGAGGGAGTGACAATCACGAGCGTAGCAAAAACGCTCTCTTAGGTAGCGCGGAGAGGAGGGATTAAAGAGTATATTATAGAGCAAAGAAAGTATATGAGCATTCCGACGAAGGCGAATGGGCAGCCACTTGAGCTTAACACGAAAGTGGGAAACGTGATCATATTTGCGTAAGCCAAATATGAATCTTATGCAGAAATTTTGAAGGCGCTCAAGCTTATCTAGCTGATCCTCCCGAAGATCTAGATAGCAGGCGTCAGCGTAGTCTAAAATAGGAAGAAGAAGAGATTGTGCAAGCGAAACTTTAGTGGCAGTGGGTAAGAAGTTACGAAGCCGCCTCATAGAAGCGCCAGATGCAAACATCCTACTGCTCACGTAAGTCAAATGAGTATCCCAACTGAGAGAGCGATCCATCATTATACCTAGATTTTTTACAGATTCGCTGTAGGGTATGGCAACACCATCAAAAACAACCTGTGGTAACACAGCCCAATCAAACCTTGAAATCATTCGCGAACTGCCAATAATGATAACTTGTGTTTTCGATGGGTTCACTTTAAGGCCAAATGACTTACTCCACTCAGTTATATGAAACAAATCTGTATTTATAGTGTCAATGGCAGAGTCTAGGTTTTTCAGAGAAGCTTTGGGATAAATTTGGAGATCATCTGCATATAGGTGGTAGGAAGAAGAGAGTGATAGAGATATAGAGTTGATATATAAAGCAAAAAGTAAAGGAGAAAGTACGCCGCCCTGTGGGACACCAGCAGAAGTACAACTCCAAGAAGAAAAATCATCTTCAAGGCGAACTCGCTGCCGGCGCCCAAACAGGTAACTTTGAAACCAATCAACCACCGATGGAGATATGTTAATTGAACGAAGTAACGCTAGCAGGATATCAAAAACAACGGTATTGAACGCGTTACTGAAATCTAGCAGAGCTAGAACAGTAAGCATACCGTCATCGATACCCTCACGAATGTCATCGGTGATCTTCACTAGCGCAGACACAGTGCTATGCCCAGGACGGAAACCGGATTGGAAGGGATTGAGCAGTCCATGTTGATTAAGAAACTGAGAAAATTGTTTATGGACAAGACGCTCAAGAACTTTGGAAAGGAAAGGAAGAATAGAGATGGGACGGTATTCAAAAAAGGTCTTAGGATTGGGTTTCTTAGGTAAAGGGATAATCTGCGCATCTTTCCAGATGGCAGGGAAGTCAGAGCAGGATATGGATTTGTTAAAAATAACACATAGGATAGGAAGGATGGAATCCAGGAGAGGCAATAGCATGTTCCGGCTAATGCAGTCACCTCCTGTTGCACTGGACGTGATGGCTAAAACGCACTTTTTAACATCACATTCGGTGAATTGACGAAACTGAAACGAAGGAAAGACGGGAGCTGGCATGGCAGAGAGTTTAGCAAGAGTTATGGATTTATCCACATCCGACATAGCGGAAACGGAAGTAGAAGAGAAATGATAGTTTAGAGAGTCTATGTTGATATCCCTTGAAACTGAATTTTTTGACTTGCCAATTCCCAGAGAGTGAAGAAATTTCCAGACCTGTGCCGGATTACTATTTTCTACGGAGCTGTGGATGTGTCGGCGATAAGAGTCCCTACACACCCTATTGCAGAGATTACGGGCCTGGACATATTTCTCCCAATTTTTCTCGGATGGATTCATTTTAAATTTTGTCTTAGATACGGATTTCTTATGCATCAAAGTTCGAATATGATCCGTTATCCAAGGAGCAGGGAGTTGTTTAATTTTAATAGCGCGAAGCGGAGCATGTTTGTCATAGAGTTGTATGAGCAGTGTATTAAAAATAGCACTAATTAATTTATTAATTGTTACTGCTTACCATCGGGCCAGCTATCTGCTTTTTTGTGAATTATTTTATCGAAAACTAGTGGGTGCTCGCGCCTTCGCTCGCAGAATGTAAAGTAAAACTTGCATCCCCTATTTCATCCCTTTAAAAGTGGCATTTTCAAATATCCTTTCTTAGCGGATGCCAACGTCATAACATCTACCTTCATTCCAAATTTCAGCCCAATCCGTCCAGTGGTTTGGGCTGTGCGTTGATAGATCACTATATCAGTCAGTCAGTCAATCAGTCAGTCACCTTTGAGTTTTATATATATATATAGATTATATTACTGGTTCGTTATGATCATACAATGTAAGAATTACATATACAGAAAACGCGTTTATACGTATGTATGTACCTTTTTGCTGGCCACACTAATCTTCGCGTTTATTTTGTTTAAAACAGATGATAAATACATACTGATGCATACGACATACAAGTCTAGGTAATTCCAGTTTAATGTTGTTATTGTTGTCATAACCTGAAAAAAAATTGAAAACTCTCACGCTAAGGACTCATGGAGCGGTTTTTCCCGCACCCGCCGCGGTGGCGGGCCCGCAGCCTTTGTAGAATACAGATATGTATGTAAAAAACTCAAGCACATTTCACGACACGTTTTAAGCCCGCGGCGGTTGCGATTGTTCGCGGCTCCCGTTGCACCCGCGGGCGGGCGCTGCTCGCGGCGCCGCGCGCTTTGCGATCAAAGTCCGGCGAAGGTCCTTCTTGCGATAATCAACTGCCGGGTTTGCGGGCGATAATCGCAGCCGCGGCGGCATTTTCGCCGCACAAAACTCCGGCTCCGTGAGTTTTGAAAATAAAACGCGATTCCGCTACCGCGGCGGGCGCGGTAAAATACCGCTCCGTGAGTCCTTAGCGTTAGGATCATCCATTAGACCATCGCACAAAATTATTCTCCTTCTCTCTGTCCTTGGATGGGTGACCGAAAAGTGGTATTCCATTTTAGGCGCTTCAGTAGGTCGGATGACACGTTAAATTGTAGGTCCCGGCTGCTTGTCTAGTACGGCAGTCGTTAAGCCATGTCAGAGGCCCTTAGCGTGGTTTGAAAACTCTTGACACCAGAGTAGGCCACTCTCATACGATTAGAAAAAGATTATCCTTCAGATTATTTGAATAATATTATTTGCGTGTGATAAAGGCCATGTATAAACAATATAAACATACCTGAAATAAGATTCCAAGTGTTATACTGTACGGAACATCCAGTTCGAAGTACCAAGGGAATTGCGCTTGTAGATATTGTTCATAAGCATTCGATTCTAACTGACACATAACTATGTGTTCTATTTTGTGTAACAAAGATAGAAGATGTTCAACTGGAATAAAAATTAAATAAAACAAGTTCAGTTGAATATAATGTAATATTCTGTTAAAACAATATCAGAAAAATACATCGTCATCATCTCTCTCTAGCTTAAGTCGCGTTATTATCACTACTAGGTAGTAGTATTATAATAAGACTTCTCTCTCTCTTTCTCTCTCTGTGAGTCGTATGACTGAGGGTCGTGACTCCTCCGCAGAATTAATTCGTTAGGGGAGTTCTCTTGGGCAGATACACCGTGGTGGGTGCTCAGGTCATCGGATATTTTAGTCCCCAAACATATCAGTTTCCTCTCGATGTTTTCCTTCACCGTTGAGCGAGTACAAATCCATAAATAACTTGAAAATACATGTCACTGCTGTAAAGCCAGATTCGATCCAGTGTGCGTCTGGATGAAAAGTAGACTGGTTCCGCTGAGCCACACTCGCTTATAATAAGACTTACTTGCGCTCAATGCAATGACAGTAACAGTGGCTATGTAGCATTTGTTCTTGATGTTGTGATCAATGTATTCATCTAAACCGCATTTTTGTATATCTCTCATCAGTTTTGGCCATCTGTAGCCAACTTGTATAAAGAGAAATGTTGTGGAACATGTCGAACCGAAGAAGGAGAGAAAAGCTGGAAATGTAAAGCAAAATTTGATGAAAAAAACTGAGTGACAATACTAAAAAAATATAAATCAGGACATATCACAGCGCCATCTAGCCCCATACTAAGCTTACGCTTGTATCATGGGTACTAGATAACGGATATAATACATTAATAATACTTTTCTTTTGTAAATAAATACTTATTTTACATAGAAACGACCAGACTTCAACACTATTGATTACAAATTTTAATATTCATAATTATTTGTGTTTTGCGGGAATCAAACCCGCACCTCTAGATTAGAAGAAAGAGCACTACCAACTAAGCTAACAGAGCAATCAACTCGTGCGTATATATATATATATGTTTTTATTTAAATTGATTTTAGTAATTTTAAACAAACATTTATACTTCAACAAAATATCTTGCACTTTGTTTGTTTCTAAAATTTAATTTCTTGTCACATATAATTACTCATAAATTTAAATAAAGTTACATTTAGCGTAAGTAATTAATATTTTGCAGCCTATTCTCAAGGAAAGCAGCTTAGCTGGTTCTTAAAATAAGATTGAATAATATCATCAAAGTAGCCTTTGATATCTAAATAATTTAATGTAAATATACATATGCAATGCATAATGTAAGCGAGAATATTATGCTATGATTAAAACGCCTAGAGGAAGAAAAAACGAATTTCATTAATTATTTTTTGTTTCATGGCAATGATATTACAAGCTGGTCATATGAGATTGGTGTAACCTTGTATTTTGTTATGTTCTGTTTAAAGTATTTTAAACTTTACAAACTTACCAAGAGATTTAATGGAAATAGGATTTCGGATAAGTTGATACAAACACAATGCTAATGCAAATGATTGACCAATAGCGATCCACAAGCAGTACAAAAACCGCCACGAATAAATTGTACATCTAAAAAAAAACAGTTAGTTGAAATCAATTTACTATTTACCAAACAAGGAGTATGTAATCCGGACAATTATAATGTATTTAGTGAGTGCTCAAGGCTTCACTTTTATTTTATTTATTAAGAAGTAAAACTTGCATCCCCTATTTCACCCCTTTAAAAGTGGCTTTTCCTAAAATCCTTTCTTAACGGATGCCTGCGTCATAACATCTACCTTAATTCCAAATTTCAGCCCAATCCGTCCAGTGGTTTGGGCTGTGCGTTGATATACCACTATATCAGTCAGACAGACAATCGGTCAGTCAGTCAGTCAGAGTCAGTCACCTTTGAGTTTTATATAGTTAGATTTTTATAAGGAATGAACCTTATCTTCTCCACCTTAGTCTCTCTAGCTCCTATAGCCGGATTGAGGCCTAGACCTTGTCCAAATATAAACAGCAACTTCATAGCACTCTGGAACGACTCCAGCTGAGTTTTTGGTTCAACGACAAATTTTACTTCCGGCGATACTTCTGGAATGAAATACAAAACTATTTCTATAAATGTTTAATATATGTACTATATATGTCCGTGAATTAATTATTTTTACAATTAATACGTAATTAAATTCAACGAAACCAAAATGACAAATTAACTAAATAACCCGCACTTAATCGTCGTGGTCCAAATGTGCCAAACAAGCTCGCAGAGTTACCGCGCTGAATGCCTAAAAAAATTTGAATTTGAAATTGGTTTTCGAAACCACGAATTTCACTGAACAGTGGCACTAGTCCCCTAGACCTTTACCTAAAACAGGTCGTTTTATGTTCAAGTTATTAGTGAGGTTTACAAAACCCAGCATCACTTGACTGACAAGAAAAAGTAAACATTATGCGTAGATAAAAAAATATATTCCAAGACATTGCACACTGCGCCATCTAGCGCCACACTAAGCAAACGCTTGTATCATGGGTACTAGATAACGGATATAACACTTATATACTTTTCTTTTGTAAATATACATTATATTATATGTACATATAAACGACCAGACTCAACACAAGTAATTTTTTTTTAATTCATTGTTACTAGTGTCATGCAGGAATCAAACCCGCATCCCTAGATTAGAAGGCAGAGCCACTACCAACTAAGCTAACAGGCCAGTCAAGATATGAGTGATAGCAATACTTACTGTTATTTTTCGAGGAGTTTTTCATGTTTTTTGGCTGACTTACAACAGTTATATTGTCGTCTTTTCTGAAATCGACAACGAAAAATAAATTACCTATGTAAAATTAATAATTAAATCAATAAAAAGTTCATGCTCACGCCTTCTCTCGCAAAAGGAAGTAAAACTGGCATCCCCTATTTCTCCCCTTTAATAGTGGCATTTACAAAAATCGTTTCTTAACGAATGCCTACGTCATAACATCTAACTGCATGCCAAATTTCAGCCCGATTCGTGCAGTGGTTTGGGCTGTGCGTTGATATGTCAGTCAGTCACCTTTGGGTTTTACAAATTTGGATGTACTTACCTTTCAACTATTTGCATTATCTTCAAAGCATTGAAAGTTATAGTTTCAAGCTCTTTTGATACGTCTAAAACGCAAAAATATATGCAGTAAAAACACTATGTATTTTGTGATATTTTCATGATAAAACATATTTTACTCGTAACATCAAAAATGTTTTTTAAATCCACGAAATACAAACACACACACACACACACTCGTAATCAAATCATAAAGTAAAAAAAAATATTTTAAGTTACTTCGATAGGCGGATCCCGAATTGTCGGTGATTCTTAAAATGTTTGGTTTTAAACGACATTAATTATTAAAAGAGTCAATTTTATTTTTCCAATTTTTTTTAGGAGATAATAATAAAAACGCTGTCAAAAAATAAAAAACAAATACCTTTCGGTATGGTAGTGACGTCATCCTTCATTTTGTTTTGAAGTTATATTCCGTTCGACTTTCACTAAACTTGGACAAAAGAAATGTGTTTCCCTTTAACTTCTCGTATTTGACGTACCAACAAACTGTGAATACCACACGCCCATTAATTTAACACATGTCTGGATGTGACAATTGAAAAAACCAGTAATTAGTATATAAAAAATATGATGAAATAAAAATGTTATGTATGTAAAAAAAAGTTTGTCTCGAAAGTCCCTAAGTATATTGATATACGTTCTAATGAGTATTAATTTCATCAAACACTGTTTGTACTTATTCTTTTTTATAAAATAGTTTTAAAAATAAATTATTTACTTATAGGAAAACACGGAAATTTTGGTCCATATAATGATTTGAAATACATAAAGTTGTACTAACTTATTAACCCAAAAAATCAGATATTATCCTTCTAACGTAACAATAGAAACATTTTAAATTGTATGAACTTGCATATTCTGCACGCATAGATAAAAATAATTTATGATATGTGTACGCGCGCTGTGAATGTTACCAGTTAGTTAAACATATAAAATGAAGTAGTAAAGAAAGTTTTTGGGCTGGCGATTTTAAATTATATTTTATAAATAATTTAAAAATTTACATAAAAGGTATAGGACAATCTAAAAATACATTGTAAATGAGAGATTATAAATAGGTACCTACCTACTTGTATTAAATTATAGACATATCAAATTTTCCAATTGAACGATTTGGGTTGATTACGGCCGTTTATGAGATAAATAAAATGTGCTAACATTGTGACTTACTATATTGATTGTAAAATAATATATACATAATATATAAAAGTGGGTGTAGAAACCTTTCAGATCCTGTCTATCTTATATCATATATGACACATAGATTTAGAAACACGAAGATTATTATATTTGAATATTTGATTATGCTGTCTAACTGTCGAGTGCTTGATATGACAATATAAAATATTGTGCGTGGATATGATTGAGGATAAATTAATGGATTTTTGTTTATTTTGTGAGGCAAATGTTATACTGTGATATCAATATCAAAATTGTTATTTCAATTTGTATTTTAAAATTTAAAATCTTTAATAAGAATTTAAGGAAGGCTTTCATTTAAGTTCCATGTTAGGTATATGATTTTTTTATTGCATATAGTAGGTATGCGACAGTTAGTATGATGAGATATTTCATCTACACCATCACCACAACCAACAACTGTAAAAGCGGTTGGTCCTTGGGTGACCTTATTTTTTCCCGGGTGACACTTATTCGAGTCAGGTTAATCATACCTATATAAAGGTATATACATATAACATATTGATCTCGTTATAAGTTAACAAAATTGTTAAGTTTTGCCAGCGGCCTCAAATTTATACATACATATTTAATTTTTAAATCTATATTTTTATATGCTTTATTGTTATTTTAAGTTAGTATTAAGTACATTTTTAGTTTAATGAACTTATAGCAATAAATAAATAAAAATTACATGAAAAATACTTTAAGAGATAAGAAAAGAGTCTATATTGAGCTTGAACTTATGACGTCAAAGTTAGATTCACATCATTTACATAAACTGTATCAGACATCATTGAAATGTAAATGGAGACCAAGACCTGCGAGGCTACTATTGAATATGTGTTAACTGATATGATCACTTAATTTTTTAATATCGAAAAGACATTTGACCAATATTATGATATACCTATGCAACTTAAACGGTTTTCACTCACGTGTAATTCGCGTATGTTGTTAACGCGTTTCGGGTGTACATAATGACACCCATCGTCAGAACTTGCGTTCTGGATCGGTGTCATTACACCCGTAACGCGTAAAAAACATACGCGAATTACACGTGAGTGAATACCGTTTTAGATACATATTGATAAAAATGTCTCAGGAAAGTTGAAAATAATACAATATGATATGTACATTATATTACCAATTTCATGTAACAACCACCAGACCAATACAACAACTAAGCTACGAAAACGAAAACACCTAAAGCATCTTGGAGCAAGTGCTTGATTCGACGCGTGACCGAAATGCTGGCTTTCTCATGGCTCAAAGCATTGTCGTCTAATTTGACGATGCAGACGAAATGTTGGGGATAAATAGCTTTGACAATGTTATGAGCATTTGGTATCATAAGGCTTTTCCTGTTAAAAAGATTTTTATAATTATGCAGATGGCACATGCAAAGGGAGGCCTATACCCAGCAGTGGGATCCCAAGGGCTGTGGATGATGATGATGATGATAAGTAATTTTATATAAGTACTTTCAGGTTTTTCTTATCTTGGTGGCATTCCATTTTGGGCGTTTCCGTGGGTCGGATGAGACGTTAAATTGTAGGTCCCGGCTGATTGTTAGTCGTTAAGCCATGTCAGCGGCCCTTAGGGCGGCCTGATAAGCTCTCGACACCGGAGTTGCCCACTCTCATTCGATAAAAAGAAGATCTTTGTCATAAAAAGTACTTGTAGGTACTACTGTCCAAACAAAAAACCTTACTACGAATACATACTTTGTTGCTTAAATAAATAAATAATCAAATAATAAATAAATATTCCGGGACATTGCACACAGCGCCATCTAGCCCCACACTAAGCAAACGCTTGTGTCGTGGGTACTAGATAACGAATATAATATTTTATATACTTTTCTTTTGTAAATACATACTTATTATACATACAAACGACCAGACTCAAATAAAAAAAAAACAATAAAACATGCCTAAAACAATATTAAAACCATGATTGTTAAATATTAAATGGTAGCCTGATTAAAGGCGTCATCGGTGTAATATAATCTGAAATCAAGAGATTAGGAGAAATTATGCTAATATTGTTCTGACTTTCTAATCCAAACTGAAATCCGTCATTTGAGAAGTTTGATTTACTTTGTTGAAATATGTTAATTTAGAAAGAAAACATTTATTTTAACATAAAATGCGTATTTATGTTAAAATAAATGTTTTCTTTCTTCTTTAAACCGAAAAATATACGTTTTAAAAAAATATAAGGTTTTATTATTATCTTCTGCCGTAAAAATCTTTACACATCGATATTGGTAACAACTTATAAAGGTGTAATTACACACATTTTACCTATTAAAGGTAACTTGAATAGTTATATTGTGTGTGTTTTTTTTTACATGAAATAGGCTCACGTTTGACTACAATTTCCCGATGTTGAGCATCACCTACTTTTCTACCTTCATAGTAAGGAAAGCGAGACTTTGGAACTCTCTACCTGGAGCCCTGTTCCCAGAAAATTATAACCCAGGGGTCTTCAAATCTAGAGTAAATAGGTTTCTTCTAGGCAAGCGTGCTACATCTTAGACTAAAGTGATGCTTAACATCAGGCAGGCTATAGTCAAACGTAAGCCTATATAATGTAAAAAAAAAAAATGTTGAGCAACGTTATAATCTACGATCTAGCGCGCTTGCTAAGAAAAAGCTGGTTTACTCTCGACTTGAGGAACGACAAACTAGAGTTCAAGAGGGATAGAGATTCGGGCAAGGAGTTTCACAGTTTAACTGTTCGCATGATGAAAGTCTAAGCAAAACGCTTAGTCTATGGAACATCAACTGTATAACGGTGCCTCCTTGCCGTACCTCTACTCATACGATGGTTGATGAATGATTTAAGGTTTCATGTTACAATAAATGGTTTATCATTACTCATACTCTGAAAGTAGGTCTGAAGTTGCCTGAGGAGCGGGTTGAAAGTAATACTTTTCATCCCTAGGGAAAATCGCTTTCAACTGACAGCTGTCAAATTAACATGTAAAAACTCTGCGCGCGACCAAAAATTGGCCTCTGATGCAAATTGCAATAAGAACATTTTAGTTCCAATTTTATCCGCCCGCAGAGTTATCTTGAACTCTACTAACTTCTTTACAAAAACAAAAGAGTTCCTATACCTACATTCAACAAAAGAGTTCTTATACCTACATTCAAAGAGGTTCTACGTCACAATACGTATAGCAGAGATTTTGGACCTATTAAATGAGTTCATCTGATTTTAATATAAATTTAACGCCTGATTTTATAAAAGAAGAGGCTAATGCGGTAGTGGAAAATCATCATACGATTTGAGGTATCTTTGTTTTGACTTGGATGGTAAAATAAAATTGCCTCATATTTTCTTTAGCTAATTCATGTTTTTTTTTTATTTGTAATGAAAATCACAGTGTTTACCTCGGGTTAAAGACTTATTTAGTCCCTCGAACTATTGGCGCCCTCACTGCGTTCGGGCGCCCCGTCCCGGGACTAAATAAGTTACTTTCACCCCTAGGGTAACAATGTACTATTATTCTTATTAAGTGAGACCGATCCTTCTTTAAATGGCTTACTGTGTTAGTTCTTAAAATATATGATATTGATTCGAGAGAAAAAAAGTGATAACAAGTTGGCTTAAAAAAAAATTATGTCCTCAGTGTGGTATTTATCTAAGTTAAAATTAACAATGAATTTTTCTTAGAAAGTTATAACTACATCAATATTTTAGCGACCAGTTTTTTCGCCTTACAGGAGTCGTAAGCCTTGAAGTATGAGATTAAACTTCGTGAAGAGGTATTAAGTTTAATCAAATGTATTTTACGAACCAAACTTAATTTTATTGGAGACATGACATGTTTAGTAAGTGTAAACATGTCTTTGATTGTAAGATAACAAATATTACATAGTGGTATTCAGGGTTATTTGATAATTAAATTTAACTTTTAACCTTTTTGTCTTTTAAATTGATTTGAAAATCATTCATTAGTTCTTGAATTGGTATATTCATACATACAGGTTTCATGTACGTATTGTAAAATGTGTTACTGTTTTTCATAGCAAATTTCATCCAAATCAGTTCAGCTGTTTGAGCATCTTCTTCTTCTTATTGAATGAGAGTGGCCAACTCTGGTGTCGCGAGTTTATCAAGCCGCCCTAAGGCCTCTGATATGTCTTTGCGACTGCCGTACAAGACAAACGTGCGTATGCACACACACACACATGCAAAAACTGACCCCATTTTATAGTGATAAAATAAATTGTGTATTTCAGGCATTCTCCATATATGTAATCTTGATATAATGTGAGAATAATTTTAACTTACCGTCATATAACCTTAAATATATTTTCTCAATCGATTTCTTAAGGATATGAAACGCAGAATTTCATAAGGAAAATGGATATTTTTGTTATTTATATGTAACATTATTGAAGTAAAGATAACATTTTGTCGGCATTATTTACGTTCTTTTGACATTGCTTGGTCTGTCTTGACAGCAACTTGGCTTTCGTCTCTCGTTATTTCAAATTAACAAACAAATTAAATCTCTCTTGAGTCGTATTTCCTCATGACTGAGGGTCGTGACTCCTCGCAGAATTAATTCGTTAGGGGAGTTTTCTTGGGCAGATACATCGTGGTGGGCGCCAAGGTCTTTCCACGGAAAAACTAATAACATTTTACGTGGAACAAATATTATACTCTTTAGATTCATACTATAATCAGTAGACATAAAAATAATTATTTATTTAACGCTTTATAAAAAAAATAACGAAAAATGTATGGAAATTTCTTCGACTACATTCGATTCTCTTTTTTGTTTGGAAAATTTGCTGGGTTTTTACCGATCGCAATAAGTTTGAATTCCGGGAAAACTGCTGAGTAAGTATACAGATAATAATACTTAATAAGAATGAATAAATAAATGAATACAAAAAAATAAAGGTAAGTGTATCTAAATAGTGCATGGTCTCAGCACAAGAGTTGGTGAATCTTGAGTTAAAAAAATACTTTGCTCTTTTATTGTTTTCTTAGAACTTTCTTCAAAACGTATCTCTTCTTATAGTTTTCTTATAAACTTAGCTTTTTAATATTTTACCTTTTCAGCTTTAAATGGATATCAGTTGGAACTATTTTATATGGTTTAACTTTTATCCCACTGAGTTGCATGGTCGCTATACAAATGTTTGCCCTTTTTGTATCTGGATGGAGCATTACTGTTATGAGTAAGTCAGTTCTTTTTTATGAATATATAATTATACCTTTGGACTCACATACACAACGACCCTTAGACATATTTAAGATAAGATAAGATATTTCTTTTATGCACACCAAAAAAAGTACATGATTAATGAAATTAAAAAAAAACTAATATAATGCACATTGGGCGGCCTTATTATTTTAGCAAATTTTGACTAGTTAATTTTTTCCCTAATGTTTAATAGACGTAACACAATTGCATAAGCAAACGGCACAGATATTGTTGTTTTTACATTGTTTGGTCTCTTTAATTCAGTTATCTATCAATATAATAAAGCTGAAAGGGGTAAAAAATCAGTACATAGAAGATTATTACAAAAAATAATGTTTGAGTGTACTTTAAAACGATAATAATACACGTCTCAGCAGTTTTTTATAATTTTTTTCTGGTGTTCTGTGTCTCTGTTTATCTAAACGTTCATCACGCAAAAGCGTAAAAACGGCTCCTCATTATTTTTGGTATGTCGGTAGTATGAGGTCTTATGAGTGTCATGGGCTACTTTTAATCCTGAAATAAAGCGGACAAAGCGGCTGGCGTTGGCTAATTTAAAATAAAAAAATAGTGTTCAGAAGACTAAGGCTAAGAAATATAGTTTTTAAAACTCTCAGTAACATGGCATGTAAAATAATTTATCTAAAACATTTTTTTTCCAGGTTCATTTCTATATTTTGGATTTCACTGGCTGAATTCGGTAGCGTTTTTCCGCTTTTGCAGAAGAGCTAGAAATTTCTTCCTAGAAGTTGGAGATTTAGAGAAGCTATTACCAGCTACTTGGAAACCTCGATCTAATATCAGATGCGTTCATCGTTTGATGGTTGCTGTTGTGTTATTGGGGATAAGTAACGTTTATTTATTGTATCGTACTGTACCTATAAATAATTGTGTTTTCTGACACAAGATTAGCTAAACTTTCAAATGTAAAATCTGTCACCTTATTATGAGTACCTGATGCTTTATTTGACAGCAAATTATTTTCATTTTACCAACGGCTTTTGAAAAGCAGGTTATCAAATACACCTGCATACCCGTATTGTTTTGTTATATTGATTTAATTTGAGTAAAAAGATCTTAGCTTAATCTTAAGCTTTTTGCACGTTTGATAAAATTTCTGAGTGTTTGTATGAATGTATGTTTGTTCACGAATTTCTTGAAACTATATGTATTGTAATATCGAAATGTTATATTTGTATTAGATTATGCATATATTGGTGAAAGTATTATCAAAATAAATTCAGTTGTTTTGAAATATGAAACGCGGCAAAGAAAAGGCACATCACACCTCCGCGTTGCTTTTATTTTTCAGTTTGTTACTTGTTTGTCTTTCAGGTTTGTTAGTATGTAAGTTTTTATTAAAATGGCATCGTTTTCAGTTTGTTATTTTTCAGGTGAACATATAGCTTACATGGTATATTCAGTGTATATAACAAGGACGTGCTTCCTACTACCAAATGATTCAGGGCTTTACACCAAATCATACTATATGCGCACTTTAAGCTGGTACTTCGATTTTTTTCCGTTTTCTTATGTCCCGGCTGCTATAATTCAGGTGAATTTCGTTTCATGGGTGCATGCATAGAGGATCTCAATAAAAATGAGTTGAGACCGGGTTGTGACGTGAAACTTTTTTTACTTTATTCATATATTTTTTTATTTTTTGCGCAGGACCGGGACCACTAGGCTAGAGGCCTATACTCAGCAGTGGGTGATAACAGGGTGATGATGATGATGACTTTTTTATTTTGGATGTTTCTGTATAATTTAAGGTTTCATGTAATATAAATAGTTTTTATTCTTATTTTTTTAGTATTTTAATATTGTGTGTCCAATAAAATGTAAATTCAGATCTAAATCAATAGAATTAAAACTATTTCAATGTTGTGATTATTTAACCGAATTCAAAAAGGATGTTATTATCGTCGTTAATTTTGCCTTGACGTCTAATTAACAGTTCTTTTTCTCTCAAAAATGGCGTTAGTAATAATCAAAACTCTATTTACTTTCCAGTTAATTAAAACCCAAGCAGCCATTATGTGGTTCTATGCAGATTGGGTAATAGTCGTAATAAGTATATATTTGAGAAATCGGTTCGATGACTTTAACAGGCTTGTTATTGATGAAAATGGTATGGTAAGTTTTTATTTATTACCTAATAATTAATTTCATTTTTTCTTCTTCTCCTTATCGAATGACAGTGGCCAACTCTGGTGCAGAGAGTTTATCAAGTCACTTAATGGCCTCTGACATGGTGTAACGACTGCCGTATTATGGACAAACACTCCGGAACCTACAATTTAACGGGTCATCTGACCCACGGAATACCACTTTTTGCTCACCCATCCAAGGAATAACCGCGTCGAAATTTGAATAACATTGGTAATTGCATGCGATAACCGCCGCTAGCTGAGCAATGGGCGCTTCAAAAACTATTAAAAAAAAATACTTTAACGTAAATGGAAAGATGTGGTAGGCCAATCTAAAAGCATTATTTTAAAAATATGTGACGCACTTACATACATAAAAAACACTTCAGGTGACAATTCAGTCAACTGTGTATAGGCATTGAATAAAGTCACTTGTTAAAAGACTTAAAAAAAAAGGTTATCAACTCTTCTGAATGTTTTTTTTGGCTTTTGGCATTGGCTCACCCTAAAGCATAACTTGCTTGATGTTAAGCTTTGCTTACGAGCGCGCTTGTCTAGATGAAGTTGATAAACTCTCAAATTGAAGACCGATAAATATATACGTATATACTTGTATGTGTAATGTTTCATCATCATCATCAGCCCACGGTTGTCCACTTCTGGACATAGGCCTCTCTAGATTTTGTCCTTCTCGTCTCCACCTATTTTTTGCTATCTCCATGATGTGTAATGATTGCTATAATTTATTTTTCAGTTTAAGAAAAACTTCAAGCCTTCATGGTGTGAGCTACAGGTGCACTACACTCGCCTTTCCAAGATAGTCCATATATTTGATGACCATTTCGGAGCCACTGTTTTAATCACATATACATGGAACGTTTTATATATTTGTATACAAGTTTATTTTCTTGTAGAGTGAGTACATAATACATATTTATCTATTTATTTATCGTAAAAATATATTGTTCAACCAGAATAACGCTATATATTGCTATATAGTAATACATACATTATTTCAGAATAAAAAGTAGCCTATGACACTCCTTATACTACCTACATACCAAAAATCATGATGATCCGTTTAGCCATTTTCCGTGATGAGCATTTAAATAAACAGACACAGATAATCAGACAAAAATATAAAACTGCTGATACGTGTTTTATTATTGATTTAAGTACCTGTACCAGATCATTTTTTTCTAATATACAGGGCCACTGGTAACTAACGCATAACCTTTGAAGGGTGGCTTTAGTGCATCTATACCAACAACTTTAGTTCTACAACTTTTGGAAATTCTTAAAAAAAATCAGCTGTTCCATACATTTTGTCGAATATCTTCCATACTTTTGTATGGAACAGCTGATTTTTTTTCACGAATTTCCAAAAGTTTTAGAACAAAAGTTGTTGGTATAGATGTACTAAAGCCACCCTTAAGAGGTTATGCGTTAGTTACCAGTTACCCTGTATTCCATGTACAGGTTTTTGACCCTTTACCTATATTGTATAAATATTATGTATAAATAAGACCTCAAAAAGCTAAACATACATTTAAGATTTCATTTCAGCGGGTTTCTAAGCAAAGAAGCAGATAAGAGATCAAGCTGCAGCTATCAAAACACGTAAGTATTTTTTTAAATATTTTGTTTCAATTTTAAAAATATTCTTAACAGGTGTTAAGGCTAGTTTGAGTATTTAAATGTGTGTTCTTAATTTACTTTTTTAGTAGATATTCTAAATATCCATCTTTATTCTAGCCTAATATTGATTTGAATTTAATCTGTATCTACAAAATATTCGAAGTATGCTTTTTGGTTTACGTCACAGATAACAGAAACAAAGAGAGATAGGGTAAGTGGGCGTGTCCTGTACGAACACATGCGGTGCAAAACGTACCTCATCGGCTCACCGCTTGTTAGTCGACGTAACGTTAGAAATACAAAGATATTGGACCATTGCTTGGTTTGTTTAAGATATATAACAATAGAGTTGTTCTTAAGCCGCAATGGATGATTGCGCATAACAAGCAATCTCTAAAAACGCACGATAACTCTTGATTGAAATGCAGCTGCTAGCGGTCATTGCGGCTTCAACTCTGGGCTTCAAACAAAAATTCTTAGAAAACCGATCTCCCTTTATATATATTATCTGTGGTTTACGATATCCGCACATGCCTGGCCTGTTAGCTTAGTTGGTAGTGGCTCTGCTTTCTAATTTAGGGTTGAGGATTCGATTCCTGCATGACACGAGTAAATTATGAACTTTAAATTTGTAATAACTTGTGTTGAGTCTGGACGTTTCTATCTATGTATAAGTATGTAGTAAGTGTTTACAAAATATAAGTATACAAGTATTATATATGTACTTGTGAGGCTAGATGGCGCTGTATACAATGTCTTAGAATATTTATTTATTTGATTTTTTCCCAGGTATTATAATTTGTAAAAATAATCAAATATCGTCTTTTATATTTTTCAGGAACGATGTCATAGCAATAGTGTTCAAATTCCACAGCCTGATATGTTTGGCACTCAGATCTGCTCTGGTATCGTACATGGCATCCGAAGCACACATGTCAAAACGGAAATGTTTGGTTGCTATGCACTCATCTGGATCTGCTTTATGGAATAGTGATGTATGTGTTTTCATACTTTATATTATTAGTATCATCTAAAGTGGCGTTCCATTTAGGCCGCTTCCGTGGGTCGGATGATATGTTAAATTGGTGATCCCGGCTGTTTGTCTAGTACGGTAGTCATAAAGCCATGTCAGAGGTCCTTGGCATCTTGATAAACTCTCGACACACAGTTGGCCACTCTTATTCGATAAGAAGATGAAGTACCATCTAGCTAGTGTATGTGTGTTTTCCACTTTTATATTACATTGGAGCGATCGATCTTCGTTTTACTACAGTGATAATAAGGTGAATATAGACAAAATTTTGTGCTAAAATAAAGCGAGTGAAACTGCGGGCATTCTATCTACTATATTTAATTAAACAATGAAAAAATAAGAAAAATAACCTGTGTCACATAGGGTACTGATGAACTTATGACACGTTTTGACGAGAATATCTTGCCGAAAGAAATCTACAAAACTTGAAGACACAAGGTGCGGTGAGAGCCACGAAGTCCATGTTGGTTAGGAGGTGAGGTGTGGCAGTGGTATATCGAGAAACACCAAAAAAAACAAAGTTTGTTGTTTGAAGCCGGTTTGTTGTTTGATGAGAGTACAGGTAGTTTTTGCAGTATACCTACTCTTTCGGAGTCTATTGATTCTTTTGTTTCTGATGCTTCAAAGAATTTTAATGTTTTCCATATAAATGCTCAGAGTATTGCGGGTCATATCCTGAAAATGCAAACGTCATTCGTAAATTCAAATATTCATGCTATCCTAGTTTCAGAGTCCTGGTTAAAGCCGGCTCTGCCTTCCACATGTGTGTCGTTGCCTGGGTTTAAGCTCATCAGAAATGATCGTATCGGCCAGAAGGGTGGTGGTGTCGCAATGTACCTGCGCACGCACATTCCTTTCTCCATTGTCAGTACGTCAGCGCAGCCACCCCCATCTGATGCCGGTGAGCATCTCTTTGTGGAGGTAACCCTGCACCACTCTAAAATTCTCCTTGGCGTTTATTATCCACCCAACTCTAATGTCAACTATTTCCTATCCTTAGAAAAAAATCTTGAAAATCTTTCTCCTCGTTATGATCACACTATTCTCATGGGCGACTTTAACACGTGTCTGTTAAAGTGCGATCATAGAACTTCTAAACTCAAATCTTTAGCTTTGGCCTGTAATCTCTCTATTCTTCCTCTTAATGCTACTCATAATCCTCAAAATTCTTCTCCTACTCTTCTTGATCTTATGCTTGTCTCTTCTCCATCGCATGTCGCCAAACACGGACAGTGTGCGTCAGATGGTATCTCTCACCATGATGTGATCTATCTTTCCTATAAAATTCGCCCACCTAAGGCCAAACTTAAAGTTTTCCTTCAGCGCAGTTTTGGTAGAATGGTAGTCGAGAATCTGCGAGCCGATGCTCAGAAGCTTGATTGGTCTGCTGTTGTTGATGCTGCTTCTATGGATGACAAAATTAAGTGCTTTAATCGTATACTAACTGACCTTTACGACATCCATGCTCCAGTTCGTGCAGTCAAAATGAAGCATCTTCCGGCACCATGGCTAACTGCGGAAATACGTACGCTCATGCATAAGAAGCTTGTAGCGAAAATAAAATTAAATTGTTGCCCCTCAGAGTATAACAACGAAAAGTATGTCAAAATTCGTAATCACTGCAATAGAGTGTGTAGGGATGCACAGCGCCGTCATATCCATAAATCTGTAGAGGATCAAGATCCAGCAAAAGTTTGGCAATTTCTGAGATCTTTGGGAGTAGGCAAGTCTCGCCAAGAGACTATTCCTAGTACTCTTAATATTAATCTTTTAAATCAACACTTTTCCTCGTCTACCAAATTTGATGGCCCTATTAAATCTACTACTTTGAGTAATCTTTCAGCCTTAGATCCTCCCGACACAGATCTTTTTGAATTTCGACAATTTGCTGCTTGTGATGTTAAGAAGACCATTCAGACCATTTCATCTAATGCAGTCGGTTGTGATTGCATTAGTCGTAAAATGATCTTACCGATCCTGGACGAAGTCACTCCTATAATTCATTATCTCCTAAATTTTTCCATATCCTCTGGCTGCTTCCCATCTTCATGGAAAGAAGCCAATATCATTCCGTTACCTAAAAAGTCCAACCCATCATCTTTCTCTGAGTATCGTCCTATCTCTATCCTTCCTTTCCTCTCCAAAGTTTTAGAAAAACTGATCCACAGCCAACTTACCACATTCCTCACCAACAATAACCTCCTTAATCCTTTCCAATCTGGCTTTCGTCCGGGTCACAGCACTGTCACTGCTCTTACTAAAGTAACAGATGATATCAGAGAAGGAATGTCAAGTTGTTACCTAACAGTTCTGACTCTACTTGACTTTAGCAGTGCTTTTAATAACGTGGACTTTGATGTGCTGTTAGGTCTTTTACGGTCTCTTAACATATCTCCAACAGTAATTGAATGGTTTAGAAGCTATCTGTTTGGACGCCGGCAACGTATACGCATTGATGACACCTATTCATCATGGTGTAATATTTCTGCCGGTGTACCACAGGGCGGCGTGCTATCTCCTTTGCTATTTGCCATCTTCATTAATTCTATCTCTCACAATATTTCTTCTTCCTACCACCTATATGCGGATGATTTACAGATATATACACAGGCTCCTTTATCTCTGCTTCATGAGGCGATTGACACCACGAACTCTGACTTGGAACACATACGAGACTGGGGTAGGTCGTATGGTCTTGCTATCAATGCTAATAAGACTCAGACGATTATTATCGGTAGTTCTCGTATGGTGTCCAAAATTGACTGGTTCCGACTGCCCCATGTCATATTTAATGGGGTGGTGATACCATTCAGTGAAGTAGTTAAAAATTTGGGTGTTTTCTTTGACTCAACTTTTTCTTGGGGTCCACAGCTAACTGAAGTAAGTCGTAGAATTTTTGCATCATCAGCCTCTCTCCGCAGATTGCGAAATTTTCTTCCCATATCTACTAAAACTGCGCTTGTTAAGTCACTTCTCTTACCACTTCTTGATTACGCTGACGTTTGTTATTTCGATTTAACCGAAGAGCAGCTAAACAAACTTGAGCGTCTCCAAAATTTTTGCATACGTTTCATATTTGGTTTGCGGAAATATGATCGTATTTCAGAGTCACGCAAGGAGCTCAAATGGTTACCGATTCGCTTTCGCCGCAATACTCATGTTCTTTCCTTTCTCTACAAAATTCTCTTCCATCCTGTCACCCCTCATTACTTGAAAGAATATTTCAGTTTTGTGACTCCCACACATTCTGTCTCCTTACGTCCTAGTCGATCTCTCCTTCTGTCATTTCCATCATCTTCCTCTACTCAGGCTAATATGTACTTTCATAAGTCGTTTGCAGTACATGCTGTAGCCTTATGGAATGCTTTGCCTCTTTCTATACGTAAGTCTAAATCCTTATTAATTTTTCAAAATCAAATTTTCCACCATTTTTTAACTTTGGCAAATCTGTAATTTATAATTCTGTATGTAAGTAGTGTATGTGTTATAATAACTTGATTGTGTAGGTATTTGTTGTTGTAGTTAGGTTTTTTTTTTGTATGTATTTATAAATTCCTTATATTTGTTTTAGTACACCTCTGACCCTTTTCTTCTCAGCTAATCGTGTCCATCCAAAGGTTGCCTGGAAGAAATCGCTTAAGGCGATAAGGCCGCCCATATGTACGTCATCATAAATTTATCCTTTCATGTATTTCTTTCATGTTGGTGTGCAATAAAGACATATTATTATTATTTTCTTTAATTCCTTCACAGACTCTCGGGCCTTACGCCCGGTATTTTTAAGGCATCAGTGGGGCCGTAGCCAACACTGAGAGGCCTTTTACAATACTATACTTAAAATTAAGTACAAAACTACAGAAAGAGGATGTTAGGTATATCAAGTAACTATTGCAGACATGGTATTAATGTTACAGGCTATTGTGTTGAGTTGTTCATTGACTTAATTAAACTGGTCTATTGTACGAGGAACGGCACCCGCCAGTTATGCCTCATTCATAAAAATTATAGCGGGTGATGACTTGCCACTCACTAAATGGGCCCTCCACAAAAGGCAGCCTAAGATGGCGCCGGAAGGGCAACATTGATGTGAGTGGCTTAGGGTGTAGAGAGGTGTGCTGCGCGTTCTCTGAGCGGTACTAGCGGCGTTATGCCCTTTAACACTTCCACCCTGGAGTTTAGGTACTTAGCTCTTGCGTCTTCCACTCCCGGTCGGCCAATTAAGGCAAGCCGGGAGGCAGGGGGTCTCATTTAGCCCCCAGGGAATCGGGGTCCGCGGTGACGCCACTCACCCACGACTCGCCATAAAGTCGCCCCTGTCCCCCTTTTTATTATTATTCTTTATTTCTCTTCACAGACTCTCGGGCCTTACGCCCGGTATTTTTAAGGCATCAGTGGGGCCGGAACCAACACTAAGAGGCCTTTTACAATATTATACTTAAAATTAAGTAAAAATTACAGATAGAGGATGTTAGGTATATAAAGTAACTATTGCAGACATGGTATTAATGTTACAGGCTATTGTGTTGAGTTGTTCATTGACTTAATTAAACTGGTCTATTGTACGAGGAACGGCACCCGCTAGTTATGCCTCATTCATAATAAAATATAGCGGGTGATGACTTGCCACTCACTAAATGGGCCCTCCACAAAAGGCAGCCTAAGATGACGCCGGAAGGGCAACATTGGTGTGAGTGGCTTAGGGTGTCGAGAGGTGTGCTGCGCGTTCTCTGAGCGGTACTAGCGGCGTTATGCCCTTTAACACTTCCACCCTGGAGCTTAGGTACTGAGCTCTTGCGTCTTCCACTCCCGGACGGCCAATCAAGGCAAGCCGGGAGGCAGGGGGTCTCATTTAGCCCCCAGGGAATCGGGGTCCGCGGTGACGCTACTCACCGACGACTCGCCATAAAGTCGCCCCTGCGGTTTTAAGTTTTTTTTATTATTATTTGAGTTATTTATTTATTAACAACTATTTTTAAATTTTTTACAATATATGTATAAAAAAAATAACAAATATCATAAAAAACTTAAAACTAGTGATGCCGCCGGCAACGGGGCAGGACCCAAGCAACCGGTGGTAGAGGCTACAAAGAAAGGAACCTCCGGACAATACGCGCCGTATCAAGAATCACTGCCTTCTGTATCTGGCCCCTAACCCAACCTTCCAAGGAGAGCCTCTTAAGGTGTTGATCGAGGCTCTTCGTTATAAGACCGTTCACCGAAACAACTATCGGGACAATTATCGTCGAATCAACATCCCACATGGCGGTAATCTCATGTGCCAAGTCAAGGTACTTGCTGACTTTGTCCTTCTCGGCCTTCACGAGATTCTCGTACTGTGGTATGGTGATGTCAACAATAACTGCCCGGCGCTGGGGCCGGTCCACTATCACGATATCAGGCTTATTGCAAGCAATAGTCCTGTCCGTGATAATGGATCGGTCCCAGTAGAGCAATGCACGACCATTTTCGAGAACTGGCTCTGGTACATACTGGTAGTACGGTAGCTGAGACTCAACAAGGCCATATCGAAGAGCAAGTTGCTGGTGGATGATCCTGGCTACTAGGTTATGCCGGTGCAAATACTCGCCGTTAGCTAGATGAGAACAACCTGAAACTATATGCCTGAGTGACTCACCGGGACGGCGGCATGCTCGACAAATGTCGACCGTACCGTCTTTCAGGATAAATTTCCGATAATTGTTCGTCATCATAACTTCGTCAGCAATTGCACAAGCAAAACCTTCGGTTTCCCCAAAGAGGTCTCCGAAACGTAGCCAGTTCACTATACTTATATACTTAGTATACTTTATTATTATTATTATTAAGGAACAGTCCCAGCAGAAAAACACTACACACTTATCCCGAGTTTCATTTTAATAAACTTATTGTTTTATGGGACAACATGAACTTATTAATCTATTTTCTAAGTCAGTTATGATGGAATTTCTTTCACCATTCATCACGTTCTATTTATTTAAACGAATTTTACTTACCATTGCAGAATTATGCGACTTGGCTCAAAAATTTACTTCGTAGTATCTCAATACAATTGAACCAGTCCATGTGGTTCAAAGTCGTATTATGCACTCAAATGTTCTATTGCCCCAAACTACACTCGCCTATCAAATTTTATGATCTTTGTTCGAGTATCGACAGTACTTTAATTATATCTTTGAACAGGTACACTATAAAATACACACTTGCATACATACATACATAGGTACACATAGTTACCTAGTACCCATGATACAAGCGTAAGCTTAGTATGGGGCTAGATGGCGCTGTGTGATATGTCCTGAAATATTTATATTTATTTTATTTATTGTGTCGATTGTCCTTTAAATGTGTTTTTTATTCTTATTATTCTTATTTTCATTTAATTCATACAAAAAATGCTGTATCAATTGAGAGGTTATCAAGTCCTCTGCAAGTTTTTTTTTGTGGGGATGTTACGCGATTACTCCGTTGTTTATGATTCGGTTTCAAAAATTCTTTTTTTATCCGTCGAGTATAGTTTCCGAGATGGTTCCATAAATATTGTTTTTCATTCGGTTCAGTACTTTTTGAGAAAAAAACAATAAACCAACAAATGATAAAGTTTATGTAAAACAATTTTACCCATATTTCCAAAACTACTAGTCGGATTTTGATTCAGTTTTCTGTGATGTGTTGAGGTTTAATCGGCGCATCTTTTAAGCTATATATTACGATGACAACTTACCAGGGGGCGCTGCTGTATACATCATCATCTTCTGAATTATCAGCCTCAGATTTTGATGCGGTTCTCTCTGATAGGCTTAGATTTGTTTAGCAAATGAATTTATTTAATTAGATTACAACGTTGCTTAACATCAGGCAAGTTGGAGTCAAGCGTGAGCGTATCTAATGTAAAAAAAAACATCTATGTTACGGATTATGTCAAAAGTTTCATATTAGTCATCTATCGATCAAAATGTGACCCTTTTTAACAGACTTCAAAAAAAGAGGTTATATCAAGTCTTCTGAAAGTTTATTAGTAAAGTGTCAGTAGACTTGAAGTAGGTTTTTGTATTTTTGTAATTGATTATTCCAATTAAAGTTTAAGTTATTTTCTATTTTATTCATTTTCAGATGAAAAGGTTGATGATACAAATCCATTACTCTAAATTGGGAGTCACTGGTCTCAACTTCTTTCTCGTCACGCGAGCAATGATTTTGGAGGTAAGTTTTAGCACTTTAGTAAGCTACAAAGGCTGTAGAAGTTTGAATAGTTGTGGGAACAAAAATGTTTCGTTTACGCGTGTGTTTATAATGAAATGTACCAATAAGATGGCGCATTTTTGGCGCCAAGAATAAGCATTGCCATCCAACGTGGCACTGCCACCAGTATGCTGGAAGCGTTGCCTACATTTTTATAGTAGGTGTTTTAAGTTTATTATAAGTTTAAGTTTTAAATTAGTTAGGTTTTTATTTTTGTTATCTACATAATATAATGCATCTACATTACAAATAAATTAACCAAGTACCAATTAATAACTCATTTAAGTGCTAAGTTGCTAATGTTCTTTATTATTTTCAGTTGGTGGCCAAAATCGTTACTTACGAATTGGTATTGGCGCAGTTTTGAAGAAAATCTGTACAAAATCAAGAGATATGAAGGAGTTCTAGTAATCTACTAGAGTAGGTAACTTCTTTCTTAACAATAACTACTATTGGGTTAACTACTTACCATTAAGCAAGTTATGGTTAATAAGTGCAACGTCGTTTAAGTTATAAGAACTAATGAAATATGAGTTTCATTTCTCAAGACCTCAAACTGTGTACAAAATGCACATGCATTAAATGATTACCTTCTCATAATGATAAATCTTTCAAAACATATTATCATCATCATCGTTATCAGCCTTTTATTGCCCACTGCTGAGCATAGGCCTCTCTTCTTGTACGCCAATCGTCCTGGTCCAGGTGCCGTCTGCGGTTATTCTAATGTCGTATGTTTCTATGGTTAATGTTTTAGTCCACCTGCCATCTTTCAACCTCAAATATATAAATATTATACCTACAATACAGTTTTCTTATAATTAACTAAATGCCAGATACGAATATATCAAGTTTGAAAATAAATATCTTCACCTTATTGGCCAAGTAACGATACAAGTTAATCTCAAAACCAAATCATCAAAATGGTCCCGAAAATACTAATTCCGGTGTTTCCGCTTACCCGAACGTAAACTTCCAATTAGGAGAGGAAAACTGTGTACGTCTCGTGAAATTAAATGTTTTCTTCGCAATCTTTTGGTATGGTTATGTATCTATAGAATAAAATATAATATGAAAGAAGATTGGTTTAAAAAGTATATTTTACTATATATATTGAGCTAATTATCATGTAAACTTATGCTAAGTACTTTTTTTGCATATAATGTTCATAAATAGAGAATATGAAAGATAAAAATAAAAACTGAAAAACCAATTTGCAACGAAATGTATTTTATCAAAGATTAAGGGTAACGCCAAGTAACATCACTAGGATAGTGATGGTGAGCTATACATGTATATAGCATATTATCCAAAACAATTTGTAAGGGCTCGCAACTTATGCCTTTGAAGTAGCCCTTTGAGCCTAAATCCAAGATAAATATGTTTATTCTACAACACCGTATTTTCAAGGAAATGTTGCATAAGGTCTATGCTCAATATATACAAACTGTTTTATTTTACTTTTATCACACTTCAAAAAAAAGGTGGTCAGTCAATTTGAGCCAGTTGTATTTGTATATGATATTAATCATTGGATGAGTAGATAATATTTTATTCATCATCATCATTGTCAGCCTGTGTTCACCCACTGCTGAGTATAGGCCTCCTCTCCAATGTGGCATATAGTACGCTCTCCAGCCTGCCTGATCCTACCTTTTTGTTTAGTCAATAATGTCATCCGACCATCGGACTGGTGGTCTGCATCCATATTATATTATTTATCTAAACCTATATATACCTATATATATATAGGTATATAACACTCGTATGTGGGTCGACTTTGAATGGTTGTAGAAAACTGTTTATTAGATTATGGGGAAGTATTTTATACATAAGTTTTTAAGTCTTAATTCAAACAAGTTTTGTTGGAGTTTGTATGTCAATTGTTATTTTCCATAGAGCTTAAGGGGGAAAGTTATTGATTATTGCTAGGCAATCATTTTATCAATTAGTTTAGAGAAATTTACTATTTCAACTCAAAATGTTTTTGTCTTCTGAAATCAGATACAAATAATTCAAAACCTAAAATAGAAATATCTCAAAAAAACATGTAGATATCCAGATATATTTATTAAGTGTAGAAGGTTTTTCCATATCAGAAAAAAGGTTGCCGAAATTTCCATGACAAAACTTTGCGAGATTGCTTTTGGCTATTCCGTAAGTGCTTAGAAAAAGTAGAATCATGTATAAATTGTCCTTTACTCTTGTAGGAAAATACAGACAAAGTGAGAAGTGATCTTTGGTAGTTTTATAACTCACATTACGAAATTTATTACATGAAAGTGTAACGGATCGATCTTCTTGGTGTTTGAAGCGGAGGTACACGCGATTAACAATGTCAGTCTTTGGATGGGTGACAGTAGACATTGGTTAGCCTTATTGGTCCAAGTTCCTAGTGGTGTGTTATCTTTTAATCTAAATGTATAAAACTCAAAGGTGACTGACTGACTGATATAGTGATCTATCAACGCACAGCCCAAACCACTGGATGGATCGGGCTGAAATTTGGCATGCAAGTAGATGTTATGGCGTAGGCATCCGCTAAGGATTTTTGGAAATGGCACTTTTAAAGGGGTGAAATAGGGGATGCAAGTTTTATTTCTTTATGCGAGCGAAGCCGCGAGCACCCCCTAGTATAATATATATGAAAAATCCAAACTAAAAAAAAAAACCGACCGTTCTGGGTTAAAATAAATAAAAAATGTCTTATTTTAATTAGTTCTTGTTTTGTTATTGCATAAAACACTTCTTACTTGACAAGTGGACACACTATATGTCTCTTAATTTCAATATTATATCAGACACCACAAAAAAAAGCTTCTTCATTATGCCAAACTTCATCACAGCTAATACATATTACGATTCCCAGTATTCCCAGCATCTTGCCGACAGGCGATGGGCGGCGCTCTAATAGATTTATATCTCTCCCTTCTGGATTAATACGACACCTTCCCAACCTTAGATCTAATGGCGTAGTTTCACGAACTATTTTTTTAGGCGAGATCTTTTTTAGCCTAGATACCTACTAGATTAGAATTGCTTGTAGCTCAGTTATATAAGTAACTTTTTATTTTAGTGTAGGCCAATAATACAATATAAAAACAAGGGAAGAAAAACTAAACATTCTACTTCTAACTATTACAAAAAAGGGACACTTAGAAAATCTTTACAAAAGCCCAAAGATAATCTAAGTGCTCCAGCCCACTACCAGAGGGCAGCGTGCCCAGCATACTGGCCGCATTACCACGCTGGATGGCAATGCTGATACGTTGAGCCAGAAAAAGACCAGTTACTATTAGTGTTGTTAACGTTAATACTTAATAGTACTATTACTATTAGTTTTAAATAGTTATATTAAATATGTATATTTCTTGCTTGTTCTTATTTGTGTATCATTTGCTACAATAAATGATTTTATTTTGTTTATTTATTTTACTTATTTTTGAATAATTGTTATGCAGATAATGTTTTATTTAATAATCTTTCTAAAAAATCCTTTTAATAAAGATTTCTTCATCTCTAATTGCTACATTTGCTTTTAACACATGAGCCGATTTCCAACGTCATTACTGAAGTAATACTAATACATACATACATATGTACATAGGCATGGTCGTAGGATGTAATTTCTACAAGATAATTGTCTCTACCAGTGCCGCCGCGGGCGTTGTAATTATGAGGAAGCAGGGCTGCTACTTTATTTTCCTTACATTACATATTATGTTTGTTTTTTTATTCAACTATTCTGTCCCACTCCTCGGCAAATGTCTCCCCCAATTCCCTTTCCTTCATGTCTTAAGTCTTTATTGTATCCTAGCGATAAGACTGACAATTAAGACGATGTTTTTATTTTATTTTAGCAATAAGGCCGTCAATCAAGACTAATTAAAATGTCTATGTTTTTTCGTATTGTTGTATGTGTGGCGTTTTAATAAAGTATATATCTATCTATCTATCTTGTCTGTCTTAGATACTTATTGTAAAGTTGATTTGAAAAGGAAAATTTTTTGAACCCTTTACACTCAGGCATTTGACCTCGTTCGGGTAGTGACCCGAAGTGTATATTTAGGAAAACTACCTAAACATCCTACTTCAAAGTACACTAAAAAAGGTGTGTGTTCACCTTTGAGTTCTATATATCTAATTTTTTAATGAAACATCCAAAATCCTTCTATAAAATAATTTATTCAGATTCAGTACTTTATTTGTATATTTTGAGGGGAAGCCACAACCCTGAATATCACGCCTTAAGCGTTAATTATACGAGCGCAACCGCAATTCAATATTCTATTACGTATTAATATTAACGGAAAATTAGCGGAAGTCATATTTAATCGGTTGATAATATTTAAATTACTTAGATAATTAATTTTTTCCATTTTGAGTGAATTACGAACAGAAAAATATGCATCTTTCTATGTGTTAAAGCCGTTTAAATTTGATACCTAGATAAAGGCCTACTTTCACAATGAATTTTACAAATGCCTAAATGTTAATAAAAGTAGCTCTGCAAGCTGATGTAAAAAAAAAAAATTGTATGTTCTAAAAAGTCTAAAGGTGATAAGGCTATAATGTATTGTAATCGTATGATTTCGATACATTATAACCTTATTACAAAAATAAACTATTCTATGTTTATTAAGACTCAAAATTCCTTAAAAAAAGGATCCTACTCTTATAGCGATTACGCTATAGAGTAGGATCCTTAATCTCTACATAATAGGATTTGTGTGTTTTTTTAATTATCGATAGACTGACTACAACCCGCCAGTTGTTAAGCTCCTATAATTTATTAATCAAAAACCAAAACGATGAATGCAACCTTTTTAACTTTAACTCAAATATATATTTACAAGTGGTCCAACATTATACTCAGCTTAGACGCAAGTTAATAATAATTTACATGAATTAATGTTAGACGTGCAATAGACGCTCCAAACTTACGTCAACTCACAGCGAAACTCATATTATGGTGGAGTTTGGCATAACTACATTGGCAGATAGACCTAATATACCTTTTATTGGTCACCCGTGGCTTTGCTCAAATAATTTTGGGGTAAAAATTAGGCCTAGTCATTCCCAAGACCTCATACTATCTACATACCAAAAACATGATGACCCGTTTAGCCGTTTTTGTGTTATGCGTACACATATCAACAGATTAATAAACAAAAGCTCAGTAAAATTGTTGGAAAGTGTTCTGTTATCAATATGATGTCCCGGAACATTTTTTTTTGAAATATATGCGATATATAGACTTTTGACCCGTTTTATTACACATATATGTTTTATTACACACATACCTAGTCAGGTCATAAGTATTGTCACACAGTAAAAACATTTCTTTTAGAATGCTGGCCACAAAAAAGTTTATTGAATTCGAATTTCGAATTGTTCATGAAAATAAAAATGAATAGGTACTTTTTAGAATTTTACTCATTTTTAAATATGGAGTGGACGCTTAAAGAAGACCGTGTTGCAGTTATTGCATTGCATCGTTGCGGTTACGCGCCAATTCAAATTTTGGACATACTGAAAAATTTGAATATAACCAAAAGATTCGTTTATCGTACCATCAAACGATACAATGAAGACTCTAGTGTAGATGACAGGTCAAGAAGTGGGCACCCTCGGTCTGTTAGGACTCCAGCAGTGATAAAAGCTGTGAAGGCGCGAATTCAAAGAAATCCCAAACGTAAGCAGAAACTGTTGGCCCTTCAGATGGGGTTAAGCAGAACCACGGTGAAAAGGGTGTTAAATGAAGACTTAGGGCTTCGGGCATATCGAAGAAAAACAGGACATCGTTTGAATGCTCGTCTAATGGACCTGAGACTGAAGAGATGCCGCGCTTTGTTGAAGCGGTATGCGGGAAAAAAATATCAGGAAATTCTTTTTTCGGATGAAAAAAATTTTACCGTAGAAGAGAGCTACAACAAACAAAATGATAAAGTGTACGCACACAGTAATGAAGAAGCGAGCAAACGTATTCCGCGTGTCCAACGAGGTCATTTTCCATCCTCGCTCATGGTATGGCTGGGAGTTTCTTATTGGGGCTTAACAGAGGTACATTTTTGTGAGAAAGGTGTAAAAACGAATGCAGTTGTGTATCAAAATACAGTCCTGACGAACCTTGTGGAACCTGTTTCTCATATCATGTTCAATAACAAGCACTGGGTATTCCAACAAGATTCGGCGCCAGCTCATAGAGCGAAGAGCACACAAGACTGGCTGGCGGCGCGTGAAATCGACTTCATCCGGCACGAAGACTGGCCCTCCTCCAGTCCAGATTTGAATCCGTTAGATTACAAGATATGGCATCACTTGGAGGAAAAGGCGTGCTCAAAGCCTCATCCCAATTTGGAGTCACTCAAGACATTCTTGATTAAGGCAGCCGCCGATATTGACCTGGACCTCGTTCGTGCAGCGATAGACGACTGGCCGCGCAGATTCAAAATCACGGAGGTCATTTTGAATAAACTTTATTGTCATAAGAATCTATGTTTTGTTAAGTTCATTTTGGTATATAAATGGTTACATAAAGAATAAAGTTGTTTCAATTATTTTATATTAAACATGTGACAGAATTTATGACCTGACTAGGTATGTTTTATTACACATGTATGTTTTATTACACATGTATGTTTGAGTACACATACATATACGGATTATTACGGATACACAAAGTGCCCGCGGCTTTTCCGGCGTTGTGTCGAGATAGCAGTACAATTTGAAGTGTGTCACTTTCGGAAGCTATCATAAGCTCATTCCAAGACGATAAGCATATTAATGTAAGCAAATTTATGAAAAGACATGATTTTGAGACAAAGCTACAAAATCGGTTAATACCACGTAGTCTTCTTCTTATCGAATGAGAGTGGCCTCTCTCTGGTGTTGTAAGTTTATCAAGCCGCCCTTAAGGCCTCTGACATGGCTTAACGACTGCCGTACTTGACAAACAGCTGGAACCTACAATTTTACGTGCTATCCGACCTACGGAAGTGACCAAAATGGAACATGCCACTTTTCGGTCACCCATCCAAACGCTGACTGCGTCAACCTACCACGTAGTTTGTTAGGAAGTCTGTCTTGCTACTTTACTACACGTTTGTTCATTTTTCCAATTTTAATATCACTTCGTCTGCATAATATCCATATTTGCCATACAATTTTCAGTCTTTTTTTATTTTACATCGTCTTTTTATTGAAAGGAATACTTTGAAACACATCAAATTATCCAAATTCATAACAAAATTGTAAGATTTATGTCCACAATTTCATAACCAACAGTTTAATATAATGTAGGTCTAGATAATTATGATAGAATCTCTCTAGACTTGAAACCTACAACATGGCTAAATACTATGATATCATATTATAACTAATTTACTTTGTATAATATTATTAGTATATATGTTTTTGATGATCAGATTAGTATTTAGTCTTTTTTATTTTCAATATATGTAAATAGTCAATACCTTATATGTTATTATGCTTAAATATAACACGATTAAAATAAATTCCTATTGATATAGCTTGAATATATTAATACTTTCTACACCAGAGTTCTTTGACTTCATTCATACGAAAAATTAGACCCAGTCAGTTTCCACATGAAGAAGTTGTTTGAAAGTTTGTAACTGTCACTTACAGCCTCACGGGCACTAAAACTGAAATAAAACACAAATGGATTTAATGTTTCATCATTTAGTGTGTTGTGAAATTTACTTGTTAGAGGGATGAAAATGTTTTTTGCGTGGGATTGGTTTGCGTTTGACTAAAGGCCGTCTGATGGCTGCATCTTAGGGCAGGTAATTAAGCAAGTTTTTATGAGAGTGGCCACCTCTGGTGTCAGAGTTCTCAAACTGCCCTAGGGGTCAAACATCATACAAAATTTAAGCAGAAATATTTTTACAACTTGTTTCTGTAACACTTGATTTTGAATGTTTACGAGCCTTATTAATACCTATAAGATACAATGAGCAATGAGAAATTTGACTCAAAAGAAATTAGGGATTATATTATAAGAAAGAACGGAAAGAAAAATATTTATTGTGACAGATTTTCAAAACAAGCACCAAGAACAACAAAAAATACATAATAAAACATAAATACATAATACACATACAAATTTTAATGTGTATTAGTCAAATGAATAAGAACTTAGGGTAGACTGCGTGAAATGTACCAAAATATACTTTAAGTCGTTTGTTTATTCAAATTAAACATACAAAAAATAACCAAACTAAAAACTTCAAAATAAAAGTTTATCTTAAAAAAAATCAATCTTTTTATGAATAGAGATGCTTGCCCTTAGCTACATGTGAGCTAAAAATGTACAAAGGAATCCTTTCGAGCCCCGATTTCGCCCAACAGTTAACTGGCTAATTAAATACCTCGACAAACAATTTGTGTTTTGTTGTCCCGTAATTAAACCACTGATCGCAGAGAAGGTTTGTTTTGGATGTTTTACATTTAAATACTTTTACATCGATACCTATTTTGACAGATCTAGATTTTAGAACTACGAGTATAATTTCAGGCTATTATGGTAGCGGTAGGGATTTCTTCTTATCAATTGAAAGTGGCCAACTCTAACGGGGCATCTGACATGACTCAACGATTGCCGTACTATGATATGCAGCTGTCAACTACATCCGACCCACGGAAACGTCCAAAATGGAATCCAAATTATTGGCCTCCCGTAACAAAAAAACACTTTTACAGAAACTTCAAGCTGAATTGACACGGATTTTTTTTATAAATGACTCCTGAGTCATAAATTTAAGTACTATTAATCTTACATAATATTAAACATCCAATTTTTTTTATTCGAAATAAAAAACTCTAAAAAATTTATAATTAAAGTAACACAAACATCGCAGAAAATACTTACTTTAAATTACAAATTGTCCTCTGCCAAAAACATTAATTTTCATCATAATTATACTCCCAGTTAATTAGTAACTTTCAGTTATATTCCAAAACATATATTTCCACGCAAAGCAGCCGACTAGAAGAACCTCAAAGAGTCTGCTCTAAATAATGTAGCTTATTTCTGAGGCTCACTAAAAGCAGAAGTCTTACCGCGGTCACAACATCTCATGCATAATAGTAGATTAGTAGCCGAGGGCTGTAAGGCATCAATTGCAGCCCGAGATAGTTAGGCGCACGAGCGCAGCGAGGGCGCCTATAGTTCGAGGGTGCAATTGATGCTTACACCCGAGCTAACTACTCTGCTTTACATCTCGATTGTGAGGTAAGTAGAAAAAACCCGTATTACAAGAATAAAACATTTTAATGGTTAAAATTTATAGTGAAATGAGAACAATTTTAAAATATTAGGGACAGGTGTTTTATGGGTATGCTAAAAGTTTGAGATAGTGATATTTGCTGGTCACGGACAAAATCAGAACTTACTCGTTTTTCTTTTCGGCAATTCATGAACTCGTCGTAAGTTTTCAAATATCTCTCTTAAGAACTTTCAAGCCAAAAATTTTGTTAATTGCTACTTCAGCTTCCATTTTCATTGAATCAGGAGTGCAGCTTACATAATATATCGTCATCACTTGCAGAACTCATGTTTTTTTTCCTAATTAGCACGTATTTCTAAAAAAATCCCAAAAACATACAACATTTAAAATGAAAGTTTTCTCTTCCCGCCTTTTTTCATATTTTTTTGTCAGGAACTAAATTGCACATCGCCGTTCGATATTTAAAATTGATGACTATCATACGAAGAAGTTTGAGTTTGAATAGCGAAGCGACCTCCTTTGTCTACTACTTGAACTTTTTAAAAGAGTGAAATGTTTTTTTTAAATTACTTACCGCCCTACAGCTTTTCTAGCTACATTATTACCCTAGAGCGCTAATTGGTTACTTACAAGCCCTTTTTGGGGGTAATAAGGACCTACTTACCGAACATGAGAGATGTAAAGTACATTTAACTTAAACTTCAAACAAAAAAATACACATTCTTAGGTCAAAACAGTGTCAATTTTTTTGATGTGATCAGTGTTTGTTGGACAACATCTCCAACCTCTACATAGGTACATCTACTTCTATGTAGAAAAAAAAACTGACAATTTCACATACTTCAATCACATATTGTATAAATAATTACGACAAGACTATGCTCTATGCTATCCTGAACTCTTATGACACCTGGACCTGGGTGCCCACCACTATGTATCTTCTAAAGATAATTTTCCATAACGAATTGATTCTACAGGGGAGTCATGACCCTCAGTAATGAGGTATAAGACTAAGGAGGAGGAGGAGACTAGACCTACATGATAATAAATTATGTGTTAACAACTAAAAAAGTGTTTAAAGTTTTTGACTAACATAACCAATTGCTTATAGTGCTTTCCGGCAGCCTAGCTCAAGAGCCAATTCCAATCCAGTACAGGTTTGCATAAGTGAATGTGGCTCAGCGGTTCCAGTGTATACTCATCCAAACGCACCCTGGTTCGAATCTGGTCCTACACCTGTGACTTGTATTTTCAAGTTAAGTGTAGATTTGCACTCGCGTAGCGGTGAAGGAAAACGTCGTGCAGAAACCGACATGTTTGTGGACCACAATATTTGAGAACATTTGTGTATTCCGTGGAAGGACCTGGGCGCCCATCACGATGTATCTGCGCAAAAGAACTCCTCTAACGAATTTATACTGTGGGGAGTCACGACCCTCAGCCATGAGGAAATACGACTCAAAAGAGACAGAGAGGACAGGCTTGCTTCATATGAGCCACAGTTTTCACTCGTTCAATATTGCACAATGTAAATATTAACTTTTTAGATGTCTTAGTGATCCAATGTTTTACCGAACAGTGTACTAAATGTGAATGTGACCATGCTAGGCATCATTTTAGCCAACTTAGCTACATTATTAATGCTAAGTAGGAAACGCAACGGTCATTTGCTGGAGTGAATATGTAAAGGCAAATAAGTCGAGTTTATTTTAGTCTGTGTTACTGATTTTAAATAAAATATTAGATTACTAGAGTTTGATTATTAAACATAATATTATTATGATTGTTATGTAATTGTAGAGTATTTTCCTATTATTAATTAATATAAATGTAACACTTAATGTTTTTTTTTTTTTTTTTTTTTTAGTTATTGTTCAAGTTTATTAAGTATATTTATAAGTATAATACAAAAATGACTCAAAAATACAGAAAACTTATACAAAACAGATATTTACAAAAAGTTCAGCACACCGTCCATGTTGTCGCTGTGCGGCAGGGAACCCAGGATGCTGGCAGTATTTCCTCTTTGAATGCAAAGACTCAAACGTTGAGAAAAATAGCTGCCAGCCCTGAGATCTCCTGTGGCAAGGACCAAACGCTTGCTAACCTGTTTCACAAATAATTTTGTGTCCGGAGACCACGGGCCCAACGTCTCAACAGATAGCGCAAAAAAATCATAATTTGCGCTAATCTGCGAGTATTTTCGTTGTTTCCCGAGTTGGGCCTGTAGTGCTGCAGCCCCGACGCTACGAGCGGTGGCACTGACGTGAGACGGCGCTAAGGTGTCTACACACGTGACGTCCCAGACCAAAGGACGGCCGAGACACCACGGTACTAAAGTAGCGCCGTCTGGCCTCTTGCCGTCATCACGTGAGAGCCCACTCGGCTCAAGCACCGAAGGCATGCCAGCGGTGGAGAGTGCCCGCCTGACTAAATCATTGAGCACCCAGTGACGATAAAGTCGGCCAGCACTCTTCACACAGGCCAACCCGTGGCGTCCGGACATGTCCACGTTCTGGCCGCACGGACATCGATGAGGCTCACATAATTTTGCACCCACACGCAAACCCACAGCTACGCGCAAGCTTTCCGGATCAAGTACGGTGGCGAGGTTGTCAGATGGCAGTGCGTGAAGCCAGTAGCCTGACTCAGCTTGCGATACTGCAAGGAGACGCGCTCGGTCGGTATCGTCTGGGGATTGGTCTAACAGTGCTGAAAAGGTTATTTTAAGAAGAGGGCTATCCCAGGACCGTTGGATCCCTAATTCAGTGGGGAGATCCGTATTTTGAAATGAAGCACTCCAAGCTTCCAAGGCTTCCGCCTGGCATGCAACCCGAACATCAGTGATAGAAAGTATTTTTCCGATGAGGGTTTGCGTGCCGTAGCTAGAAGCCAAAAAAGCTGGAAGTGCCACACTTGATGTTGTACGGATTCCCAGACCACCGAAACTGATGGGTAGTGTTGCCTGTGCCCAAGAACGATCGTCAAAAATTAAATTTAGAATTTTGGTACATGTTTTTCTTAAAGCCGAGTCTACAAGGTCCAATGAAGGAAAAAACCACACCGGGCAACATCTCAGAAGATAAGTGAACTTCGGGGTAAATAAACAGAGTCTCAGTATGTATATTGCCATGTGTGGTTTTATCTTAAAAAGTTTATTTGAATTTTGCTCAAAATTTTCAATTTTTGAATGCACAATAGATGGAATTGCATCCGGAAATATTGGAGCGCCTAACATTATCAGAGAAGATTTAGATTGAACGGATATGCCAAAACATATTGAATTAAATTTTTCTAAAATTGAAAGCCGAAACGGGTCTGAAATACGATCGGGGAAGAAAATTTCACATTTGCTATAATTTAGAGATAGACCAACACTTTTAAATTGTTGGACTATTTTTTGTAGATCATTCAATACTACCGAAGCATCTCCACCTAAAGAGCCATCGTCTAAATACCAAGAATTAAATTTTGAATTTAGTCCAGAAATTAATGTGTAAACTTAATGTGTAAACTTCAATCTTGTCGTACATATTTTTTTTATGAATAAATAAACCTTATACATTACAATATTTACTTGGGCTACAGTGTCGCTGTTGCAATGGTGTCTTCGTGTTCTACATTCTTATTATAAAATAACAGCTGGCCAGACAAAAAGTTTATCATTCCCTGACAAAATATATGGAGAACTAATTTTATTTCTTTAACTGGTAAAAAAAGTTGTTACATTTTACTCGTACGTACTAAAGCAGCCCTTAAAAGGTTATCGTCCTGTTACTATAATAGTTAAGTTGTTTTAACCACTTCATATTTAATATATACTCTCAAATACCAAAATGGATTTATGTAGTTACCCAGTTTGTCTCGCTACTCGGTTGCCATAGCAACAGTGCCTGAGACAGTCTATCGACGCTCTTAGTGAACCTCTCTTCAAAATTGATTACCTTTACTATTCAAACACTATTTGCTGATGGGATCTGATACCTGTTGCACAGACTATGTTATGTGCAGAGGTAAAACTAAGATCACTTTGGTTTGTATGAAAAAAAATTAAACACACATATCACTCCTTAATATCGTATTGTAATATGCGTAAAAAAACAATATAATAAATTTACACAAGATATTGTTATTAAAAAAGTAGAAATAAACAAAATTTTATTCGTATAATTTGTATGGTTTTCCAGCTAGATTATGTTTACAAGAATTAGCATTTTTTACTTTATTAAAATTCTAGATAACAGTTTTTAAATATCTGTGTGCTCTACAAGGTGGTAATGCCAAATCTACAATGATGTATAAAAGACATCAAATAGACAAATACTAAAATTAATCATCACAATACTTACACCACAAAATAAAATAAAATAAAATACAAAGGTTGGTCATACTTTATAAACTCACATCTTCAGCATACATAACAGACGTTTTAATCTACAAAGCTATAATATAGAGAGACACAGAAGTGTTATAGTACAACTTACCCTTCTATTCTTTCATAGTCCTCGCTAGTTGAGAGTGATTGATGGCTATGTACTTACAGCAGCACCTGTATTTGTAAACTTGAGGTTACGACGGCGCCCCGAAGTTTGGCTTGAAGTGTAAATAGCGGGGAGCGATACTCTGTTTGCTGTATACTCATTAGGGTAGTTGATTGTATTTATAGAGGCTTTGTATTGTAGTTAGAGAAAGTTCGGTTCATAAATCAGTAAAAAAATCGTACACTATAGAAATTACACATACTTCTTCACTGTACGACGTACGTAGGAACAATATGGTATTCAAGGGTTTTTATTCATTATAACTAGATTTGTATAATTTTACATATAAAATTAAAGTTTACCATTAAACAGGTGTAGTCAAACGAGAACCAATCATACGGTAAAAAAAACAGTATTCAAATACGCATTTAAATAATTTCGCTTCATTTAAAAAACAATTGAAGATAATATATCTCAATATTTCCTCAAGAAAAATAAATTCCAACACGAGCATTAAAAATAAATACCTTTAAAAACAAGTAACCAATTTAATTTCAAAAGTGAAAAATGGAAATGAAATTTGTCTTACGTTCGACTACTTTGCTACTTATTAGAATTAATTTAAAAGTGCATGAGATATCCTTAAGTCTTCCACTGACCAAGCAACATCAAAGCTCGCATAATCTGCAGTCACAAACCTCTGTCAGAAACTGATGCAAACTGTATAATACGAGAAACGCTTCACTGGTCTGGCTTGAGGGTATTTAGAGAAATGTAGTTTATGTGCATAATAAATATACATCTCATAAAATTTAATAAGATATTTATTTTTTAAGCCAGATAGGCTCACGCTTGACTACAAGCAATGTTATAATCTACGATCTAGCACGCTTGCCTAGAAGAAACTGATTCACTCTCGACTAGAAAACCGATAAATTATAGTACTTACAAATAATCATAATCATAATCAAAAGAATCATTTAATTGAACGTCACTTTTTGCATATGATTTATGTTCAACATACATTCAATCATGTAAAATTACATTATCAACTAGCAAACCCAGTAAACTCCGTTCCGCCCTGAGCAGAGAACAATGAGTAGCTGACAAACAATGCATCACGTACCGGCGCCATCTACTTAAAATATTGGTTTGTAGTACATTCTATGTAGCTAGAGATGGCGCTGTATGTGAAAAATGATTTTCCCTTTTTCTGTTGCAATTGTTCCTGAATTTTCTTTACTATAAACCTCACGGAGCCCAAGACCTTTCCAACGAATGCAAAACTGTGGAAATCGGTTTGTGCGTTCTGGAGTTAAAGCGTCTGATAGGAAAACCCGACCTATTTTTATATAGTAGTTTTACCATTTAAAAATAATATTCATGTAAAATGATTTTAAAAATTGTGAATGCAAGAATTTTGGTGAATATAAAATATTTTTACATAACTGTATCATCAATATATTCATAAGCGTTCCATAAAGTCAGTACTTTACTATACCTTGTTGCATTCTAACCAAGCTATTGTTATGCAGGTCTAATTCTAACTAGCTCAGTAAATTCAGTAGCAACTGTCTGGTGTTCATTGGATGATGAATTTTGGTCTAAATGTTTAGTACTGCAGTTGATTGCTATTTTGACCTTAGCATCTCTTATTATCATACCTATTTATACTTTCTACTACAAAAAGATCTAGAAACAAGACTCAAAATAGAAAGATCATCAAACCACAATTGGTACATAATGTTTGTGTCCCTGGCAACACGTATCAAGGTGCATGCATCGGCCCGTGAAATTTACGCTGATTTCATAGAATTAAATCCTTTGTGTTCCTTAACTCCTGTGAATTGGACTGAATTCGATTTTAAGTAGTTAGGAGTTTGTTTTATGTCGAAATTGTGTTTGAAAAAGGTTTTGGTTTCCAGATTTTTCTTTGTTTCAAAATTCAAAAGAATTGTTTTTTTTTCAAATAGGGCTCATGTTTTTTTTATTTATTTATTTTATTATTAGTTCACAAACAGAAACATACAGGTTATATTATACAATTCATAGTTGATAACAAATTACAATTCGTATATTTCCTATACAATGAACCTAGCTTTTTGAATTCTATGTTTTAAAATACCTTCTGATAGTTTACAGACAATAGTAATTGCAAAAAAAAATATGAATTAATAGAAACAATCACTTTTCTAATTTTAACAGTTGAATGGGCGATTTTTCTGTACCAAATTAATTTTAGTAACAAATGTGGCTAGGAGATGGCGCCACCCAAGAGGGGCATAAATTCGGTACCTTTAATGGAAAATAAAATAGAAATAGAAAAACATTTATTGAGACAGATTTACAAAATATACACACACACATAAATGTATATACAATAAATAAGTCTGCCCCAACAAAGACCCACTGAAATTAATTAAATTAGAAAAAATATAATGAATTGAAATTAATTGAATTATTATTTTTTAATGGAAAATAGCTCATTATTAAATCAATCCAAAAATCACATTTTAAAAAGAGTACAGCACTTTCCGAACACGAAAAGAAACAAAATGTACCAGAAAATATATTACAACAACAAACCTTAGCGATATAAAAAGTTTCAACTCGTTTTCTACAGGTCAGTGAAATTAAATTCCAAAGACCAATAAAAATAACTTACCTGAAGACATAGACTACAAATCTTGTTGAATGACGAAATTTACATAAATAATACAAGCTACTGAAAAATTACAAGCATTTTATCCTAGCAAAAATGTCCAGTGTAACAATATCAGGCAATCTTTTATTCAATAAAAAAATGTAACTAGGATGTAATAAAACAACTAAATATTTATTTATTTATCTTATGGCATTTTAAATCTCTACTTCATAGACTTAGTGTTTTTAAATTCGTAATCCCATCTGCAGTTTTAAAATCCTCCATTTGTCCGTCATACTTGGTTAGAGGGCAGATGAATACCACGTGGATAAAGCAACTCATGTAAAGTATAGTATTAGTTTTATTGTATATGTACCTATCTATTATGCTTTATCACGTGATTTCTGATCCCAATACGTTTTTAATGTGTGTATGTGTTTTTTTAGTATTTTTAGTAAAATATAAAAAAACAACCACTTTGATAGGAAATTATGCTATAGGCCCTCAGAGAGGTATGAAAACTCTGACACCAGAGTTGGCCACTCTTATACGAATTTTCTTATACCTATCATCTTCTATGCTTTAGGAGTATCTACCGATCATATCTAAGGCAAAACCTTTTCCTCGCTCAACATTTTTTAGCTCAAGGATGAAAAACATCTTGGTTGTCTTGATTAACGCAATCCTTTCGTTCATTGTTTCGAGAAGTTTCTCTTTGTTTTGCTTTTGTTTAGCTTATTGTGAATGTTGTTTTTAATTCAATGCTATTTTGTGATTGTTTACTTGCTAATAAAAAAAATATGTTTTTGTTCTATTTTGAAATGTCTTTAGTATGAATATAATATGTATGTAGACAACTCCTCCAACGAAATAATGAGCCGGGGAGTCACGACCCTCAGTCATGAGGAAACACGACTTAAGAGAGAGAGAGTATGTTTATAGTAAGTTTGTTGGGTTGTTGATGTTTGTCACTTATTATAGTATCTATATGAAAACAAGAGTGAATTTCTCAATAAGGTTATGTTTCTTTCTTATCTTCGCGAACGGATTTCTTTAGTTTTCTATGTAAGTACATAATATGTACTAACTGTGACAAACATTATATACATTCGGGCCCTCGTTATATTATAACGAGGGCCCGAAAGTGAAACTAGCTTTTTTATATTTTAAAGATAAATCAACGAAGTAAAAGCCACAGGCATTTATTAGTTAAGCTATATAATAGCTTTTTACAATAATGCTCAGCAAAATCAATACCCATTATTTGAATATGTCAGTTTGCGTGTGCAAATATTGCTTTATCGTATCTGTATTTTAATAACCAACGATCACAATCTAAGGTAAACCAGTTATTGACCAATAAATGACAATGTATTTTTTATTTTTAAGAGTAGTTTTCATTCGTCTGCTTAGCGGTTAGATATATTATATACTTATATTTGTAATTTATCACTTTTAATAGATCAGGTTAGGTGTTTAGAGATAGTTTTTACTGACTAAGAAAATTATTGATTTAGAAGTAAAGTTATCAAAATCCTAAATTTTCAGTTCATATGTTTATGGAATGTAATACCTACCTTCATTTTACCTGGATTTAAACGGGATCATAATAATTATCTAAGAATAAATACGAAAATGCAATTATTTTAGGGAACTTTTTTAATGGGAAAAAATTAAAATTGCATTATGCTTTAGCTTTCTTCAGGAACAGAAAACCACTTTAATTCACGTTGCAGTCTATCCAATTCTTCTGCCTCATCTTTGAATACCATATTATTATCGTCTCTTCTAATGTCTTGAAACTGCAAATAAAAATATTATTAAAAAAAACAGATTGGTGCTACACGAATAATTTGCACGCCCTGTGGGTGGAAGTATAGCGCACTCATATTATGTAGGTACATAATCTCTCTCTGCGAGTCGTATTTCCTCATGACTGAGGGTCGTGACTCCCCCGCAGAATTAATTCGCTAGGGGAGTTCTCTTAGGCAGATATATCGTGGTGGGCGCCCAGGTCCTTCCACGGAAGACGCATCTCCTCGGATTTTGTGGTCCTTAAACATGTTGGTTTCCTCACGATGTTTTCCTTCACCGTTAAGCGAGTGCAAATACACACATAACTTGAAAATACAAGTCATTGGTGTAGGGCCAGAATCGAACCAGGGTGCGTCTGGATGAAAAGCAGACACTGGTACCGCTTAGCCACACTCGCTTTTTACATAATACCACCATTGTAATTACCTATATTTCGCAATGAATAAATGAATTTTGAATGCCCCTTTTTGTAGTAGTTAGAAGTAGTATGTTTAGTTTTCCTTCACTTGTTTTTATATTTTATTATTGTAAATAAATATTTTGAATTAAATTATTCTATATTTTTTTGTGAACAAACTCTGGCTTGACAGTAAACAGGTTAGTAAAGTAAAAGGAATTTTGCTGGTTACGTTTCTGTATGACTACCATTTGTAGTTTACTGTGTGTGTGTGTCATTGAAATTGTAATGACTGTTCATAAAATTACATAATAATATTTTAATTGTCTAAAAATAATTCCGCATTACCTGAAAATATTTCTGAAACAAACCTGAATTTATATTGAAAACTAGCTGTGCCAGCGACTTCGTCCGTGTGGGATTGTTATATACCATAAAAATGGTTCTAGTGAGTTAACCCCAAAAGGTAGGCATACACTGTTGAGAACATTTTGTTAGATCATTTTAAGAGGAATAATTCTTTCATACACATTTTTTTGATATCTTGAACCGTTTTCGCAGCGCATGCAACGGAAGCTCAAAGATGAATAATTTTCCCGGTTTTTTCGACATTTTCTATTGTTTCTTCGCTCCTATTAGTTGCAGCGTGATGTTATATAGCCTAAAGCCTTTCTCGATAACTGGTCTATCCAACACAAAAATTATTTTTCAATTCGCACCAGTAGTTAGCGCGTTCAAACAAACAAACAAACTCTTCAGCTTTATAATATTAGTATAGATTAACCTATATACCTTGATAACTACATATCGCATTTTATTGGACTCAAACAAAGGTAGATGCGGGCTGATGGCTATGCATTGATAATTATGTAGCAAAGTGCAGAATTATTTTCACAATGAACCGAAATTCATTGTTAACTGTGAACATTTCAGAATGATTGTAACATGAAGGGGTCCCACTATACATACATAAGTGAATATATGTTAATGAGATAACTAGGTACCATTTTAACGTATTTTTTTTAACTTTAATACTACATGGCAAGTAAAATAGCATTTTTGTAGTATGTAGTAATTTTCAGAGTGTTGTTGATTTCATTTTGTTACATTTGTTTTATTTTAGAATATAGAAACAAAAATGAAACATTAAAATATCTTAATAATTGGAAAGAATTGAATTATAAAAGTTTGCAGGTTCAATAAATAATAAAAATATAAATCAATAATCACATCACGCATGACCAAAATGCTGGCCTTTTTCTGGCTCAACGTATCAGCATTGCCATCCAGCGTGGTAATGCGGCCAGCATGCTGGGCACGCTGCCCTCTGGTAGTGGGCTGGAGCACTTAGATTATCTTTAGGCTTTTCTAAAGATTTTCTAAGTGCCCCTTTTTGTAGTAGTTAGAAGTAGTATGTTTAGTTTTCCTTCACTTGTTTTTATATTTTATTATTGTAAATAAAGACATAATCACATAAGTAAAAATAAATTCTAATCGATATAATGTTAAATCAAACCATTCAAGTTTGTAAGTTATATTGCTCAAATAGTTAAACTGGTGCAGTTATAGGTATTGATAATAGAGGTAGATTAGACCATGGATTACCATATTAGGTTATTTTTTCACATGTCATAACATACAAAACTGAATGGCGTCTCTAGTCTATATTTATAAAACTCAAAGGTCAAAGGACTGACTCATTGACTGACTGACTGATATAGTGATCTATCAACGCACAGGCCAAGCCAATGGACGGATCGGGCTGAAATTTGGAATGAAGGTAGATGTTATGACGTAAGTTTTCGCTAAGAAAGGGTTTTTGGAAATGCCACTTTTAAAGCGGTGAAATAGGGGATGCAAGTTTTACTTCTTAATGCGAGCGAAGCCGCGAGCACCCACTAGTATATTCATATATTCATAACAGAACCCTAACGTAAATCCTAATCTCAATGAGCTATAAAAAGGACAAAATAAGTTTCTGATCCTTCAAAGTCTAAATTCAAAAGCCGTTTGGTAGACGTCGATAATTTACGAAGCGAACTTTATTGCAGTCAATTTATGAGCTTCTGAAAGCTCTGACGGATTTACTAAAAATAAACTTTGCTTTGATTTCAGATTAACTATAAACTAAAATATTTTCGTTACTTGAGAAATGAGAAATCTATTTAACAGTGTTTGTGAAGTGAAGATTATTGAAATAAATTACATTTTTAGTTATTTTTAATTCATTCTTAAAGTGACATGTTCATTCATTCATTGCGTAAGTTTTATTCACAGACTAAATTGAATTTAAAGATTTTCTCTTGCAAAATAGCAGCCATACTTACTCTAGGTCTTACACGTTAAATTGTAGGTCACGGCTGTGTGTCATAGTACTGTGGTCGTTAAGCCTTGTCAGAGGCTCTTAGAGCGGCTTGATTAACTCTTGACACCAGTGTTGTCCACTTTCATTATATAAGATGGAGACTTACATATATATAATTTATTTAATTCTCACCTCATTACCAGGATAGTAATTTTCAATATTATTCTCGACATTTCTTCGACTGTTCAAGGGTAAATCAGCACCAATTAGCTGCTTATTCCACGAGTTCAGTGATATTTGTTCTCTGTCCTTCAGCATAGGCATGTTCGCTATGTTACGCTGTCCGAACGACATTTATACCTGTATTTATGTCGCAGTTAACTTTTCTTAAAGTTAATGGTACATACAATATATCTTTATTGCATACCAAAATAAATTAATAATATCAAAAGGACTTGAATTATAAATAAATGTACAAGTGGGCGGTCTTATCACCTTGCGTGATCTCTTCCAGGCACATCATAATCATCAGCCTGAAGTCGTCCAGTTTTGGAAATAGACCTCACCCATGGGACACAGCCCGATTTTGGGGCTTCGTCTCAACCTGTTCAGCTACCTAAGTCTCTATATTAAATAATGGGTAAATAAAAAAAAAGATAGAGGAGCTCATCTAGCGGTAGAGAGGTTTTGACGTTGTCAGTTTTTGGACGAGTGGTAAAAAAGTGATTCCATTTGAGCGCTTCCGTGGATGGTATGGGTAAATCACTTTAAATTATCGGTCACTAGGAGACGTTAGGCCATATCAGAGGCCTTTCGGGTGGGTTGAAAACTAACATACACTTGCTCGATACAAATTGTTATAATTATTACAAATTACATTGTATTTCAAACCTAGTGTCTGTGTATTTCTCTGTATTAATTACCCATATTGCTAAACATACATATGAGCTAATGTCGGTGCCCACTAATTTCACAGAAAATTAGTATGCTACGAAATTCTCATAGCGTAGATTCTATCTATTATCCATAATATTAGATAATTCCTGATATCAGATAATTTTCTCAGATAAACTTCAGAAAGAAAGATTTAGAATATAATAGAATAGAAAAAAATGTTTTAGAAGTTTATTTAATATTTTTTTTCTATCATTTATTAAATCATGATCTATAAAATAATTCGTAACCTCGTGACAAATGATGTGACCAAAATATGATTAAAGTATTTTACTACACTTTATGACACTTTTTTCTACAACATTTTAGTACCAATATACAACCGTAATACGACTAATAGGGTAGGTGCTGACACCTATGTCACAGGCCTAAGGTTAGTTCAGGTAAAAAAAAATAAAAAAAAAATCCGGGACATTGCACACAGCGCCATCTAGCCCCACACTAAGCAAACGCTTGTGTCGTGGGTACTAGATAACGATATAATACTTATATACTTTATTTTTTGTAAACACATACTTATTATACATACAAACGACCAGACTCAACACAAGTAATCATAAATTTTAAAATGAATAAATACTTGTGTCACGCGGTAATCGAACCGGCAGCCACTACCAACTAAGCTAACAGGCCTAAAGTAACAGGTTTATATGTTATTTGGTTTGTACTATATTTATCTAGTGGTACTTACTTCTTTACATTGATTAACACTAGTTTATGGATAAATAAATATGTGTTTCTATAGTTTATGGCCAAATAAGAATGTATATTTTATTTTTTATAATAAATTTAGGTAATTTGTAACCCTTACCTCATATCGTTTGTCATAATAATTAACAGTATCTTCTCTAATATCTCTGGTCCGTCTATAATTCAAATTGTCCTGGTCCCACCGTCGGTTATATCTATAGAGAGGTATTTGATCCCTTTTTCGCAAATTACCAATCACAATGCTATCATATTCTGGAGCTACATTTTCTTGACAGTATATAGAAATAAATGGAAATAGCAAGAGAAAAAACATCATGCTACTTTCTGAAGTTTACACAGAAATAAATATTAGCTGTACTAAATAATGTAGCCGAAATACATGCAGTAAAATTTTATCCGTTGAAAATTGAATCGTAGATTTACGACATTATTTTATGTACAACTAAAATATATAGGTGTTTGGTTGCGATCATGGTTAAAATACAGAAATTTGCTTCCAGTTGATTTTGCGTAAAATGCGTTCTTTGATATAATTAGTTGCAAACCAAAAAAACTTTCAGAAGATTTGAAACCCTCCTTTTTTGTAGTCAGTTAAAAATAAAGAGTTATATCTCATGTTTGAAATGAACAGTATTATATAGTTATGATAAATAATAATAAATATTCCGGGACATTGCACACAGCGCCACCTAGCCCCACACTAAGCAAACGCTTGTGTCGTGGGTACTAGATAACGGATATAATACTTATATACCTTTTTTTGTAAATACATACTAATTATACATACAAACGACCAGACTCAACAAAAGTAATTAATTTTTTTTTTAAATTCATAAATACTTGTGTCATGTGGGAATCGAACCCGCACCCCTAGATTAGAAGGCAGAGCCACTACCAACTAACCTAACAGGCCAGCCAAGATTATGAAATATGTATCGTACGGTGTCGAGATTAACATCCAGCGGTCAACAAACATAAAATAGGCTGATGATGATGATTATAAAAAATCTATACTCACTCGTACCTTTGTGGAGTATGATATTAAATTGTAATAGAGACCAATAAATCACACGAAAATGTAAACAAAGCAGATAGTAATCAAATAACAGAGGTAATTACAGGACTCTCACGCCAACTCAAATCGAAGGTTTATTCGTAAAAGTAATGGTAGATTGTTTTTGTGATGTTTATAGCAAATTCTTGTATAAAATATATTAAATTAATAACTGCTCATATCCTTTTTATCCATTAAACTTACATTTTGTAAAAAAATATTAAATAAAAAATCTTTTTTCTTGTATGTATATTGTAAGCATTTTGTATTGTATTGGTTTCTTATGTGAACAATTTATTTATTTGATTGTCATTGATCTAATACGAGTACTTAATTGATTCAATGTTAAAATTAACATCAGAGTACCCATGCCTCATGCTAGACTGTATTGGAAAAACTGTTTTGTCCCTGAAAATTGTTGCACTAATATGTTAGCATTCTCTCCGCTAGTACGCATGTGTAAATTGTATGATAACATAAACATCGGATTAAATTTTGAAAAATTTTTGTATAACTCATTGCCCTTTGTAAAATCACAATTGTTAAAATTAGTAATGTGATCGGTTTTAATTAATAACTTTCTTTTGCAATTAATATTGTCTATAAATTATCGGAAGGTATTTTTAAAACATAGAAATTAAAATAGCTAGGTTCACTGTATAGGAAATATACGTAATGTAATTTTTGTTATCAATTAAGAAATGTATAATTGTAGCCTGTATATTGCTGTTTGTGAACTAATAAAAAAAAATGTTATAAATGGTTTTATATGATCTGCATTATTATATTTCCAGTGGTTTTGCCCAGAATCAGTACTAGCAACAAATAACTACGGTTCTGTATGTCAGTACTTAAACTACTGAACCAAATATGCGAAGAAAATTTGGGGTCTAGATTGATATACAAGCTTTTTTTACGTAGGATAGGTTTACGTTTGACTAAAGCCTAGGATGTATAAATCTTTTTTCTGCCGCTTGACTTATTTTATTGAATAAACCATGCTCGAAGAAAAAACCAGACTCAATTGTTATCAACCAGACACATTTACGCATTATACCCATAAAGATGCTTAGACACTGATGAGAAAAAATATAATGTTGGTTTGTTTGTTCTTTAATCACGCCGCGCTGCTTAAGAAGCTACTCATCATTGAAGTTTTTATTGCCTGTGTTTGTTATATGTGTCTTGAAAGTAACATTGGATCTTGTTTGAAAAAAGAAAATTTAAAAAAAAATACGCGGTCAATGACTGGAACATAATATATGTCACAAAACTAGTCTTTACTTGTGGTTTTCCTGGCGTAGTATAGATAGATTAAATGTTTTTATCTATCTATACTACCTAAAGCTGACCTTTGTCTTCTATTCATGTTTGTTCAATATCAACTTTGTTTGCTTTTGTCACCCCTATTTGTGCAATACAGGGTTAATAGGTAACTCATGCTCTTTATACGAAATTTATTTATTTAGGAAACTTAAGTTTAAGTATAACAAACAATGACCATTTCGAATAAACATTATGAGTAGGCGCTAAGATCCTTGACTTATGAAGATACTTAGCTTACGTCGTGGGCCTCATCTATACCTACGTATAAAACGCGGCGAGAGATCTGTTTTCCTACATGTCTCAACTTAAGTGAGATATTTGGGTGAACAGGTCATCTCCATAATAGTTTAATATTTTTGTAATTAGTATAGTATATACAATGGGACTGACATGTAATAACAAAAGTCCCTTAAAAATGAGAATAAAAAAAAAAAAAAAAAAAAACGCAAATGTTACTGACTGGCTGATCTTTCAACCTATTAAAGCACGTTCTCAACCACAGATACAGATTTTTCAAAATGTTACTTCTAAATAGGTGAGAGATAGGGGTGCAAGTTTATATGAAAAACTTTAATTGGTAATACTTCTACGTATGGGTACATATATTGATCGAAAACATGATTAAAGTGTAGAAAATCAAGTAAAGTGACAAGTTGTAAATTTTGTCATAGTTCTTTCAAATAACCCTGTATTGTTATGTTACAATGGATGGATTCATAATAAAGTGGTCATAAAGCACCTGTATATAGTAACACCCCTTGGAATCAATACAAACAAGTTTACCAGGTAAAGTGTTTAGAATTACAAATGTCAATGGGATCACCCCTTTATTTAATACTATGGTTTGCGTTTGTAACTATTGATAAAGTTATATTTGTGCTGGAACTGACGATTTCCAATAATAATCTAATAGATGCATAAATTGTAGTTTGTGAAATTTGTAGTTTTACTAAGAATATTCAGTTTCAAATATTTATTTCAGGCAAGTTTCAGTTTTGAACAAGATATACTCTCAGAATTATCAAGAAGTATTTTATTTCAATCTTCTTCTCCTTATCGAATGAGAGTGGCCAACTCTTCGAGAGTTAATCAACCCGCCCTAGGGGCCTCTGACATGGCTTAACGACCGACTAAACTTAAATTAAATCTGAAACATTTAATTTAGTTAAAGCTTAACTTAATAACCAGTATATAAAAAAAACAATGATGGTATCCATTTCCGAGAATCACTAACAAATGACAAAGAAAAAACTTGGAAACCAAATTGATGATAATCGAAAAAGTAATAATCATTAACCCCACTTACTTGAAACAAATGGAAGTGGACTGAAGTTGTAGTTTATTTTGTTTTCACTTGACAATATGGGGCAGCGGTTTATAAAGAAAAACTTGACCTTTTGGATACCGGCTAAAAGTAAGTGAGCAATTAAAATTTATTTTGCTATCTACAATAATTCAATATTTCAATGTTCAAATTTTTTTGGGATAAACATTTCTTTATTTTATTTGTTGTAGAGGTAACTTTAAGTAGTAAGCTACTTACCATGATTAAAAACTTATGTTATTTAAATGGCTGAATTCTAAGTGTAAAAAAAATTGGTTTTTGCGAAGTAACTCCATTTATGGCGATTTAATAGATAATTCTGTTTTTAATTTCCAGACAACAAAGTACATGTAAAACCTAAGGCGAAACCAGCGGCGACATTTCAGAAATCTATTAGAGTAACTCTTCTGATTGGACAACTGTTTTCACTTATACCCGTGGTTGGATTTTTTAGCGATGATACCAAAAAAGTCAAGTAAGTCGTCATAATTTTAAATCAAATCAAATATACTTTATTGTACACCAAAATAAAAAAGAACATATTTAACATAAAGGTGGAAGGTAACCAGGGACATTGGGCGACCTTATCACTAAAGTGATCTCTTCCAGGTAACCTAGTTTGGACAACACTAGAGGAAATCCGTAAAGCTGGCGTACTTAACACAATACTTACTACTTATTACTAAAGTTAAGTAGCTTTTGTGTTTGTCTGTGATCTCAAATAGGTTTTTTTTTAACACAAAATAGGCTTACGTAGGACTACAACCTCGTCTACCATTATACTTGCGTCTTATCCCTGCCAGATTGGTTGCCTGGAAGAGATCGCTTTTAGCGATAAGGTCGCCAGTTAAGACACTAGGCTTAAGTTTTAATATTATTTTTGTAAATTTCTGTATTGTGCTGGTGTTTTAATAAAGTGTATATCTATATATCTATCTAACTACAACCTGCCTGATGTTAAGCACCACTGTAGTCTAAGATATAGCTTGCTTGCTTAGAAGACTCCTCGGTTATAAATTTCTGTAAACATGGGTCCAAGTAGAGAGTTCCATAACCGCGCTTACCGCACCGCTCTAAGCAAATGCAATTATTTGAAAATTCTAATCATTGGTGTGGGGCCGGATTCGAACCAGGGTGCGTCTGGATGAAAAGCAGAGCCATATTCGCGTTTTTAACTTACTGTTAATGACATAAATTTCTTCTCAGGTTCGTGAAAACGTCGTGGAAATGTGCCTACACTTTCATTACTCTCTTGGGTCAGATTTTTATGACAATTATGTGCATACACCGATCTTCAAGACAAGTTACAACGCTTAATGGCACAAGTAAGCTTTAATAACATCAAATAAATTAAATATGGACATTTAGATACAAGGTGTCTGAAGTTTGTGATTGCATTTTAGACTTTAAAAATTGTACGCATACACTGTCAAACGTGTCAAAATAAAACGTATAATATTGCTAGGGGCCTACATAGCTATGCACCTTAAAGTACGAATTGAGTGTTTTATATATATGTAATCATATTCTGAGCTATATATGAAGGACAATTATATCACAATACTTTTTATAACATTACCTTTTATTATCCTCACTCCCTTTCTTACCTGTCTCTTATACTCCTCTTGTTTTAAATAAAGTGTTGTATACATTTTTCAGCGCCAATAATATTCTACGGTACAGCCTGTATAACGATGGTGATGTTTTTCCGCGTGGCCAGACAGTGGCCAATGTTGGTCCAAACGATATCAAGGACTGAAGACTTGGATCCGAACTTTGACGGGAAACTGACGACAAAGTGTAATGTTACATGTATCATTGTACTTTCTTTGGCATTGGGTAAGTAAATTATTACATTACTAAATTATTTATTCAATTTTGGGCGCTGCCGTGGGTCGGATGACACGTTAAATTGTAAGTACCGGCTGTATGTCTAGTACGGCAGTCGTAAAGCCATGTCAAGACGTGTCTAAGCGGCCCTTAGGGCCGCTTGGTAAACCCTCGACACCAGAGTTGGCCACTTTAATTCGATAAGAAGAAGTAAAATTATCTGTTAATTACCGTCACATAAGGCAATTTTGTATGGCACATTCTAAATATAATATTGTCAGTCAAAATAGCTTTATCTACTTGTGAGCCACGAGCATAATTGAATAACTTAATGTGTCATCATCATCATCATCCACAGCCCTTAGGATCCCACTGCTGGGTATAGGCCTCCCTTTTATATGTATGTACGTATTATAAATTGACAACACTAATATAATGTTAGCACGGTTATTTACTAAAACTATGTTCCGAGTATTACAAAGGATCACAAGTAGCAGTAATTACCTACTTGCCTTTAGGCCATCTAAAGGTAAGTGGTAATTATTCTTTTCTCTCCATCAAATGGTTGCCTGGAAGAGATCGCCTTTAGCGATAAGGCCGCCACTTGTGGCACTAGTATTTTTAATATCTTTCATTGGATTTTATTTCGTGTGTTACAATAAGGAATATCTATATAGGTATCTTATTCTTGCTACATTGTTTTACATCAGTCCAATATCACCTACTGCTGAGTATAAGCCTCTCTTCTAATACGTACCTGGTACCAGTCATATTATGTCAGTTTATCTTGTTTTTTATTTATTCATTTTTTATTTCCAGCGGAACACATCCTATCTCTAATGTCAGCATTTGCTGGTGCCGAGATCTGCTTCCCAAAGAAGAGTACGTACGAAGGATTTGTCACACATTTCTATCCATGGGTGTTTAATGCGTTACCTTACTCTCCAATATTAGGGGCTTTTACACAGGTAAGTGTGATGTTTTTTTACATATCTCTCTTTGAGTCGTATTCCTCATGACTGAGGATCGTGACTTCCACATAGAATGAGCTCGTTAGGGGAGTTTTCTTGGGCAGATACATCTTGGTTGGCTCCCAGATCCTTTCACGGAAGACACATGTTCTCGGATATTTTGGACACCCACAATTTACTAAAATGAACAATTATAATGACATTTAAACACAAAGCCCACATTTCAATAGCCTATCAGTAGCCTAGATTCTGAGTAAGTCTAGACCACTTATCAAATGCCTCCACGATAATATGATTTTCTTTTTATTCGCCTATTAAGAAAGCAATTGAGACCTGAATCGAATACTTGGTGCCTTCTTAACCTATAATAAACAACAGCTGGTCAAATATATTGGGGTTAGTATTGCTTTTCTACAATATAGTAAAGGTTTTACTAGACAGATTTTCGTTAACTTACTAAAACTAAGTCTTCTTCTTATCGAATGAGAGTGGCCAACTCTGGTGTGTGGGGGAATCACGACCCTCAGTCATGAGGAAATACGACTCAAAGAGAAAGATATATGTACGTACCTATATGTCTTCTTAGTCGTATCCCTCACTGCTGAGGATCGTGACTCCTTCTCATTTTGTGTACTAGTACCTATATGTATGACACTTATTAATACTTTTAAAATGAATAAGGGAAGTAGATTGTAAGAAAAAACACCAAATCTATAACACTTAAAATAGTTGAACAAGTCAACTATGTATACATAACTTCTTCTTCTTATAATATATACCCATAATTCATTATTTCCAGTTCTTACATTTCCAAGCGACATTCATATGGAATTTCTCGGACCTGTTCGTGATCTGCATGAGCTACTACCTCACTTCTAGACTCGACCAGCTGAACAAGAAGCTTCTCGTTGCACAGGGGAAGGTAGGCTTTAGTAAGAAAAGCTTTTAATTTTATTCACACAATTATATTCCAGCTGAATCTCTGGAAAAATAGGTATGTAGTGTTTTTTGGCTGCCACTGCTTTAAGGTTTAAATCCCTCATCAATTTAAAGTTGACATTTCATTGTTTGTATGTGATATTTAAAAACCACAAGAACCGACTTTTAAATTTCAAAGTCCTGAACTAATATTTAAACCGCGTTAAGAAATAAGATGGCTTGCTTTATCGTTTAGACAACGAGTAGATTTAAACAATGATCAATTAATTGTATTATGAATCAGATATCAAGTTTTTTTCTTATATACTTCATTTACAATAGTAAAATATAAAAACAAAGGGAAGAAAAACTAAACATACTACTTCTAACTACTACAAAAAAGGGGCACTTAGAAAATCTTTAGAAAAGCCTAAAGATAATCTAAGTGCTCCAGCCCACTACCAGAGGGCAGCGTGCCCAGCATACTGGCCGCATTACCACGCTGGATGGCAATGCTGATACGTTGAGCTAGAAAAAGGCCAGCATTTTGGTAATTTTTATTAATGTTATTGAGTTGTTCACTATTTAATCATATGTTTTTGCATTTTTACTATGAGGTACTGAAAAAAACCACGTCTTATTTGAAATGAGTTTGCGTCATCCGTTTTAAAAATAAGGAAAATCTCGTTTTATCACAAACGTATGTCTCGGAAGGGTATCAACTGCACAGATTAGTATTAACGCACAAAAACACAATTTTTACAAAAATCATGTATTTTTCTCTATGCTTATTTTTTAATAGAAAAATAAGGTTCCAGCTGCTTGTCATATTACGGCAGTCGTTAAGTTAGGACGGCTTGATTAATTCTCGACACCAGAGCTGGCTACTCTCATTAGTTACGAATTAAGATAAAAAAAGCCATTTATTTCCCAACTTAAGTAACATTCAGGAGTTATTGGTTCTAAGTTAGTAAAGCATTATTAGTTAATATCAAATTTCAATTTCTTTTAATGTTTTATTGGGCACCCAAATTTGAGCATAGGCCTCCTCCATGCGCTGCCAGTGTCTTCGGTCTTGTGCTTGTCATGTCTAGGTACTGCCCACTGTCTCAACAATATCGTCTCGAATTAAGATAAGATGATAAATTATGATTAATAAGTAAAATTATAATAATAAATAAATAAATATTTCAGGACATATCACACAGCGCCATCTAGCCATAATAACAGAGTATTTCGACAGCCTCGTTGTCAGAGTCAGTTTTATTTATTTTTGCCTTGCAGGTACCTACTCCAAATCACATATTTATGTTTCTGTACATATAATTGGCCTGCCTTCTTGTACGTGCGTGACGTCACAGCCAGCCCCAACGGAAGACCAGCGCTGGTTGCTTCCATACAACCAGCATTATAATAATAATAATAGGTCTTTATTTCAGACAGCAGGGTCCATAGAAAGGTACAATATAAAGGCATAAATTAAATTATGTAGAAATACAGATTACGTGACAATATCCAACCATTGCCGGTATGTTGCAGTCATGTGCATGCGGTCAGACAGACTCTTAATAATACTGTTTTTACAAATGTCAACTCTGGACATAAAAGAAGCAATCCTCTTGCGCTGTATAGCATTAAAGCTGTCCATGCGTGCGTCAAAAAACATACCGGATGCACTGCAGCTCCGCGACAGGCCCATGAGCTGCCTGTAGATGTTGTTGTATGCAACTCTGATGGAGTTGTGCGATTTTTTCGTGTAATTAGTCCAGAGTTGACATGTGTAAAACGTTTTAATAATAATTATGCTGAGTTGGGGCTGTGTTGTGGCAGATTTTATGTTTGTTTTTTTATGTTTTTACTCCTGTGTGTTTTTAAAATCTGTCACAATAAATGTTTTCTTTCTTTCTAATATATCTGATCAAGTACCTAATATTTTTTTAAGTAAGTCAGAGTTTTTCTTCCAACCATAAAAAGGCCTCTAGAATGGTTTACTTGACTGCAGTACGACGCACAAACCTTGTATTAACATATTTTCCGAGCATTGGAAGCACCTAGATACAAAATATATTTATTTATTTTAATTATTTATATTATTTTTATCTGTGTGCGTAAGCACTATTAGCTAAGCTGAGCATTCGGAGTATCCTTGTTGAGTAGAATCTTATTTTACGGGACAAATTTTGTCTTCTCCTGGATCATGGACCTAATGTTAAAACAGCTATGTATTTTTTGTACTAAAAATTATTATAATTTCTTTGCAAAATAAATTATCCACAAATACAAATACAAATACAAATTATTTATTAATAATACCACAAATTACATGTCATAACTATTCTTATAATATCTATGTATTACACGTCAACTTTTATGAGAAAAAAAAAACATATAATTAAGTATCCACTACAATACATTACTTAAATGTAATTAAATTATATTTGAATTTTTAAATATTTATCAATATCATAAAAAGATTGTGTCAACAACCAAGCTCTAAGCTTGGTCTTGAAGCACGCGGTCGAGGCTGCATCACGGACGGAAATAGGTATGCGGTTGTATACCGCGGGCCCTACTACATAGGACATACATACGGACCTCTCCAATTTGACTAGTCGGTGATGGGGCATTACGAGTTGATCTCATTTTTTGTTGCTGCGCAAATCCAAATTTTTATGTATACCCTTACGTTGAAAGGCTTCGGGGTGTGTGCGTACAAACAGAGCAATCTGATAAATAAGTTCGCAAGGTAATGGCAGTATTTGAAGCTCCTGAAATAGCTCCACGCAGGAGACGTCATTTTGGACCCCGCAGATGGCGCGGATGGCCCGCTTTTGCATTATGAACGCTCTGTTGCGGTCGGCAGCGCGGCCCCACAACTCTACACCGTAGGTTAAAACGCTGTGGACGGTCGCGAAGTAGCAGGAGCGCACAACGCTGCGGGAAGCGGTGCTCGCCAGCCGCCGGAGGGCGTAGCACGAGCTCGCTAGCTTCCCGCATAGTTCGTCCATGTGCGCCTCCCATGTCAACGCGCCGTCCAGGTTAAACCCGAGTAATTTGGTGCGTTGTACTTGCTGGAGCACGGTTCGACCAATCGCTACCGAGTATGATCTAGTGGCGTGCCCGTTTAAGTTAAAAGCCATAAAACACGTCTTATCTTTGTTAAGTGCTAGTCCATTAGACCTGAACCAGCTATCGAGTTTATTCACCACCGAATTCAGTTTCACTTCTAACTCTACATGTGTTGGTGCTGAGATAACGGCCGCCACGTCATCAGCATACATGTAGAGCTCTGCCTCGGTTGTGACAGTCGGCAGGTCATTAAGGAGCAGGCTGAACAAGGTGTTCGATAGACATGAGCCCTGAGGAACGCCCATCAAATTCTCTTGTTCCGACGACACAGCGCGACCCCTATCTCCAACCACTACTTGCGTTCGGTTTGACATAAATGAGGTCAATAAGGATAGAGGAGGCCCACGAATACCATAAAACTGCAGCTTATTCGCGATGAGGCTGGAATCAGCTGTATCGAACGCGCGAGAGAGATCGCAGCAAAGTAGAGCCACTTGCTGCTTCGACTCTCGCGCGCTCAAGACCTTCCACAGCACCTCACGCACCAAGTCTGTGGTCGCGCGGCCGGCCCTGTACGCATATTGCCTCTCGGATAGCACATCGCGATTCATTATGAATTTCAGGACTCTTGTATTAAGGCCCACTTCAATTATTTTAGTCACGGCCGGGACAAGCGAGATGGGACGGTTTCGGGTCAGACTTTTTGCCTTTACCTTTGTACAACGGGCTTACTTTCACTCTCTTCAACGCCGTCGGGAAAATGCCCTTCCTCAGACAGATGCTAAAGAGATGGCTAAAGACGGCCGCCATTGGCTCTACCGCCTTTTTCAGCACACTCGCAGATAAGCCATACAGGTCCGTGCTATTCTTCGCTGCGATGCACTTCGTTGCGATGGTAAACACTTCAAATGGAGTGAAGGGCTCCATTCTTATAGAGACGTCGCTCACTAATTTGTCAGACCTAAGTGCAGTTAGTGCGCTTACATTATTTGCGGTCGGCGCCCCGCACCTACTCGCGGCTGTGATGAACTCTACATTGAGTGCGTCGACTGCATCTTGCTTCGTCGCGAAACTAAGGCCGTTTATGTCTCTCAATAAATCCGTGAAGTCTACTCTCTCGCGCGTCCCGCGGCCGAGCTCCGTATTTATGATGCTCCACATCCGCCGCGGGTTATCACAATTGCATATATCTCTCAAATAGCATAAAAATGCTACACATCGTCAAATGTACCATACACAATGATACGATATTAATATATTCGAGACTTATCTGGATGGAATTATTAATTGAATGCCATTTAGGTATTTAATTAACGACCTGAAAATTAATAATTGCATAACGAAAACCTTACATTTATTTTGTGTAACTTTCACTATGAAAACACTGAAATAAACTTTAAAAAATACGATAATCGTAAATATTTATTAAAACAATATTTTATGAATGACAAAAATAAGCATTTGTTCTTATTCTGCCGTGCTTACTTCAAACGCAGTAATCGATATTTTGGGATTTTTACTTTTTTGCAAAAATCGCATCATATGAGCATGGCAACAATAATTGTTAAGTACCATTTTTTTATTTATTTTAAATTAGAATTCTATAAACCAGACACCCAAACTACCTAGCTCCATTGCGAATCGACTCGAATTCCTCAAAACTCCCCCATCGTATGAGGAAGTTTCTGGAAATCTCTGGAACTTTCAGCCATGTCGAGTTGTACAAGTAATTGCACTTCGCAATCCAACTGCGCTAAATAGAGATTAGTTGATTTGATTTGTTTGGGAGCTAGCGGTTGCAAAGTTTTGCGAGTAACGAGTTTATCTTACACTAACCTATCTTATTTATAAATTTTCTTCTTCAATCTGTTGGTGCGGTTTTTAGACTATTTTTCAAACCAAAACTTTTAGTCGGGATGGTTTTGCTAGATAAAAAAAACGTATCGCTCTGCAGTTTTCTTATATTTTACGTAAAAAAAATATATGTACAGTGAAACCTGGTTAAGTGAGACATCAAGGGACCTGCAATTGGTTAAGGTATGATGGGACTGGCATGCCAGTGTTGGCCAAAGCCCCAATAAATAAAATTATGAATAAAAAAAAAGGGACCTGCAATATCGTTTCACTTATAGAGGTATTCCACTTACCCAGTGTCTCAGATATACAGGTATAAATAAATATCTGTCTCATTTACAGAGGGTTCCATTAATAGAGGTGAGAATACAGGTTATTTCAGTTATACAGATGCGATCATTAAATAAAATAACGTGTTATGTATGTTATGTAAACAATGTTATCTCAGTTACAGAAGTTTATGCATATAAAATTTACTCGCTGTCTCAGTTATAGAGGTAACTATGATGATAAATCGAAAGAACAAATCCCAGATATAGAGGCTTACCTCGTCCCACTAACAGAGGTAATTCAGTGCTAAACTGTTGGGACCTCAGCATGAGTTTCAGGTATGGAGGTTGCTCACTTATCCAGGTCCCACTTAACCAAGTTTCACTGTATTTAAAACATACGTCAAGATAAAATATTTTGAATTTATTTTAAAATTACCCTTATTCTTTAGTTTCGTAGTTCGTTTGTGTATCTTTGACGCCGGAGTGACGAACGTTATGATATTTAGATAGATAGATAGATAAATACTTTAAATGAAACAATACAAAAAAAACATATATATTAGAATCAGCGTCTTAATTGGCGGCCTTATCGCTAAGAGCGATCTCTTCCAGGCAACCAATCTGGCAGGGATATACCTATTATATATCAAACGAAATGAGTAGGACGAGGTGTTTCAGATATTAAATAAAATAATGAAAAATAGAACAATACTTAGGTGTAAAAGTAATATTTTGTTACGAGTAAATACCCACATAAATATTCTCACAATTATTATATACCTTGCAAACTGCGAAAATCTAAAAACGTTTTTTTAGGGTTCCGTACCTCAAAAGGAAAAAACGGAACCCTTATAGGATCACTTTGTTGTCCGTCTGTCCGTCCGTCCGTCCGTCTGTCAAGACCCTTTTTCTCAGGAACGCGTAGAGGTATGAAGCTGAAATTTATATCAATTACTCAGGTCTACTGTCCCTTGAAGCTGTGAAAAAATCAAACTTCTAAGCCAACGCAATCAAAAGATACAGCCATTTATGCCGCAAATTTTCGACACTTGCAAGGGAATCAAAACCTACAGGGTGCTTCCCGTGAACTCAGAATCTTGAAATTTGGTACGAAGCAACGTCTTATAGCATAGATAAAGGAAAAATTACGAAAACCATAAATTTTTAGTTACATCACAAAATATTTAACCTTGCAGGTTTGTACGGAACCCTCGGTGCGCGAGTCCGACTCGCACTTGGCCGGTTTTTTTTTATAATAAGTATATTGTCTCTTACAGTACTTACCGCAAGAGTTCTGGCGAAGCGTCCGCGAGGAGTACGGCCGGGCGACGCAGCTAGTCAGAAAAGTTGATGACGTAATCAGTGGCATTGTGTTCATTTCGTTCGCTAACAACTTGTTCTTCATATGCTTGCAACTGTTTAATACTTTAGAGTAAGGTTTACTTCTTTCTTTTATCACCAGTTCCATTATAGTAAATTCGGCTTCACCTTGTTGAAACAGCTCAATTCATAGTACCACTTCAGGGGACCTAGTGGCCATACCTGATTAAAATACATTATAAAGAAATTTTGATATTCATCGTGAAGCTTTTCCTACTAGTGGAATTAGGTTGGTGTTTTTTGGGTTCTAACTTTATCTTTGTTTCTTTTAGAGATGGCATCAAAGGCACCGGTGAATGCAGCAGCAGAGCTAAAAAGTTAGTCTACACTTTTTACTTCGTTTATGCATTTTTGTTTAATTATTATTCAAAAGGTAAAAACCATTATTTATTTATTTATTTATTTTATAATGTCACACAAAACAGAATATGTTCTTAAAAGAATCTCTAAAAAAATATAAAAACAAGGGAAGAAAAACTATACATACTACTTCTAACTACTACAAAAATGGGGCACTTAGAAAATCTTTAGAAAAGCCTAAAGATAATCTAAGTGAAGTTCTTAAATGAACTGAATATACATTTTAAGCTGGTTTCGATCTAGAACAAATTCCAAAACATGTGTACACAGCTTGATTTAAATTATGATTAATAAAATAACAAAAGTATGAGTTAGAGAGAGAATACAGTATAGCTACACATTATTATGTGTAGCTATGCAATAATGATAAACTAAGAGAACATATTCACAGATTTAATGAATAAATTATTAAATAATTATTCATTTTATTAATTATATACATCATTATCGACTGATTATATTTTCGTACCGCTTGGCTTCGAAACTTTTGGTCCGTGGGGTAAAAGCACTAAGTCTTTTATAAAAAAAATAAATAAAATGTTGATTGACATCACTAGAGACAAGAACGCTGGCTGGTTCCTTGCGCAAAGGATTTCTATAGCAATCCAACGTGGGAATGCAGCCAGCGTTCTTGGTTCCATACCACATGTAGATTGTTTAAATTTAGTTTAGATGTAAATACTCTTTTTTAGTTCTATTAGTGTTAATATGTGTAAATATTGTTTCTCATTATTGAATAAATAAATTTTATTAATTTAACATATTAATTGAACAAAAACTAATTAGTTAAACTCATTTATTTGTCAGTTTGTGCTTTTGCTGGTCCTTTTACGCAACGCAGCAATGGAAGGCTATTTAATTCTAGTATTATTCTATTCCATGTTACAGAACAACAATACTAGGCGGCTACGAAGCAGCGGCCTACTTTCTCTTCTCTCTAGTTTACTTGATCACTCGCTCCGTGGCAGTCTCTCTGATCGCTGCTCAAGTGAACACAGCATCTGATGTGCCAGCACCCGTGCTGTATGATGTACCCTCACCTGTGTACTGTGTTGAGGTAAGTACAACGACTTAGTCGAATGAGAATTAGTAAATTGGCAAGTTGAATGACACAGTCACAACATCTTGAGACCACTCAAAGTTTGGTTGTTTGTTGTAAAATATAAAGATAGATAGATAAACTCTTTATTTTTTAAACATATTACAAACAAAAAAAAATCAAGATTTTAGCGATTATAAAGATCACGCGGCAGAATAGATATAAAATATCTGGCTACGAAATAAAAAGCGTATAAAATATTCAGATTATCTCCTCCTATGGCTTTACTAAGATTTGATAACTGTTTTATGTTTTTCTTTCAGGTTCAAAGGTTTTTAGACCAAGTGAATGGAGACAAGATAGCTCTAAGTGGTCTTCAGTTTTTCAGTGTAACACGTGGTTTACTTCTAACAGTAAGTTACTATTTATTTTTGCAATGAAATCAATTATTTTCTTACCAAATTCAAATAAAAATATTTCGCTAAGAACCTAACAATAGTATAGTAGCCAACTAAGGAAATAAATAATACTCATTTTCAAGCAGGTAGAAAAATAAGACTATCCCCAAAAAACCATTCATGCTATGTACATACATGACAAAAAAAAACATGTAAACAACATCCATATTTGACTGGCCTATTAGCTTAGTTGGTAGTGGCTTTGCCTTTTAATCTAGGTTTTCAGGTTCAATTCTCGCATGATACAAGTTAATTATGTTTTTTTGGGTTGAGCCTGGACGTTTCTATGTATAATAAGTATGTATTTACAAAAAAAAGTATATAATGTAAGTATTATTATCCGTTATTCAGTACCCACGACACAAGCGTTTGCTTAGTGTGGGGCTAGATGGCGCTGTGTGCAATGTCCCGGAATATTTATATTATATTACGCGAAGAGAAGCTCTCCAAATTTACGTCGATAAAAATCTACTTATCGTATGTGTTGTCCACAGGTGGCCGGTACTATAGTGACGTATGAGCTAGTGCTGTTCCAGTTCAACTCGCCCTCGACGCCGACGACAGTCGCACCGAACATCACTACTACGGCTCCTACGCCAGTCTAATTAAAAATTAAACTGTACTGTGTCCTAAGAACTATTTTATTAATATATCATAAATAAAATAAGTTATTTTCATTAGAAATATGAAAAACGGAAATGTCTGATTTCAAATATTGAGAATATAATTATAAACTTTGTATTATTATATATTTAAATCATTTATTCAAAACATTACTAACTAATAAAAACTTAGTAAAAAAACTAAATACTTACTACATAATATCAGTAATAATTAAAACTTAAACTACTTCTAAAACGTAAAACTATGATATTATTTAGTTTGACATACTTACAAGGTATTATTAAAATTTGTTGCACATATATTTTTTATGTGAAATAAAGATAAGAATTACTTTCGTTTTAATAACTAAATACGTACCATAACCATGACGCTAGTAAAAGGTTAAAAATATATCTTAAAATGAGTACCTTCCTCTTCTTGGAAATGTAAAACGCAATTTTCTATGTCTATAGATTTTACATCCTCTTCCGTAACTCGACCTATATAATACAGATTGTGGGAACAGTGATTTTTATAAAACGACTGTCTTTATAGTAACACTAGCTGTGCGTGCGACTTCGTCCGCGTGGAATAGTTATTTTGGGCATTATATTTATTTTTGCAAACTTACCTCTTCAGTTTTAAAAATTATATCTGTTACCCACGCCTTGAACCATTTTCGTAGCGCACGCAACGGAAGCCCTCAAAGATGAATAATTTTCCTCGTTTTTTCCATATTTTCCATTGTTTCTCCGCTCCTATTAGTTGCAGCGTGATGTTTTATAGCCTAAAGCCTTCCTCGATATATGGTCTGTTCAACAAAAATAAGATTTTTTCAATTCGCATCAGTAGTTCCGTTTAAACAAACAAACAAACAAACTCTTTAGCTTTATAATATTAGTATAGATTTATGAAGGAGAGGATACTAGGTTAGAAAAAAACTTAAAATGAGTTAAAACTTCGTTTTTGTTAAATCCAGTCCTTTCTTACAATAAAAAAATACTGTGCTCCGATAATACTAATAAGAATAATATTAATTTTACCTAATCTCTGTGGTAAACCTACGTCAACGGAGTTTTTGCCACACGAAACAACCTGAAAATTAACAGATTCAAATACGATTTTTGTGTAATGTATTTCAATTCCATATCTAACAAAAACAGGCAAAAAATAAATAAACCCCAAAGCTAAATTGTTTCAAACGCTTGTTTGAAATTTTATACTGAAGCGAAAAATAGAGTTCATATTGATTGGTAAGCTATTTCAAGGGTTTGGAATGCAGTAGCAGTAACAAGAATTAAACCATAAATTTGCTATACAAAACTGTCCGGTATATTTTTGGTAATGTGTCAATTTTATTTGCACGGCACATTTCATTTACTATTTTTGACGTGACAACGTCTTATAAATTGGTTTGCCGGGTGACACTTCAAGAAACTGCGTTACGCTCCGCTCACGTTATGCGCTCACAATGAGAGCGAGTGAGAGGCACGCGTCCCTTCCACTCGGGCATGGTTAGCCCGCCTAAGAGCGAGAGAGACAGACATAAAAGTCGTTGTCACGTAAAACTTTCGCCCGTATACCGACTTTACAGGCAACCAATTTTTTTTAACACGAGTATTGTAACACATTATTGTTTTTTTATCTACGGGAATATCAAAACTAAATATACTTCTAGTTATAGTTACATACTACAAAATAATAAAAACGCGGCAAATAGAAAAACCAAATATATGATCCCGCCTACTGCTGGTGGGAAGTCTCAGCATAATAAATGTATCTTAGAATATTATTATTATTGTGCTAAATAATAGACACATTTTAACCGCAATTCATAACATGTTAAAAATAATTGAATGGAACATAGTAATACAATGTGTGTGCATTTATTATGCTGACAGTTTACAAATATTGCCGACTAACTAATTTCATGAACGATGAAAATTTTATTTCTTTCATACCTGAAAGGGGTAGGGTAGAGGAATTGAAATGAAATGTACATAATTAAATATTGGAAGAGTTTTTTTCAGCATTTGGAATTAATAATAATTATAAGAACTGAATATTAATTATGATCCAATAAATATTCACTAACTGTAATATTATCATTAAATAATGGACTATGAAGCGCCCGTAGCTCAGCTGGCGGAGGCAATCGCATGCGATTACCAATGTTAAGCAAAGGTCGACGCGGTCAGTCCTTGGATGGGTGGCTGAAAAGTGGCATTCCATTTTGGGTGCTTCCGTGGGTCGGATGACACGTTAAATTTTAGGTCCCGGCTGTTTATCTAGTACGACAGTCGTAAAGCCATGTCAGAGGCCTTTAGAGCGGTTTGAAAACTCTCGACACCAGAGTTGGCCACTCTCATTCGATAAGAAAGAATGGACTATGTATATCTTAAAATTAGACGGGTCTCGTATTACGAAACTCAAGTGGCGATTAGCTGGACACTTGGCGAGACGTACTGACGGCAGATGGAGCAAAGCAATAAATGAATGGTACCCACGGCTAGGTAAGCGAAGTGTAGGAAGACCTGTGCAACGGTGGCTGGATGATATTAGAAAGTTAGAAGGAAACATCTGGGGAAGAACAGCGCAAGACAGGGAGTATTGGCGTAAGAGGGTGGAGGCCTATGCCCTGCAGTGGGTCCCATTAAGGCTGATGATGATGATGATGATATCTGTTTATGTTTGTTGGTCCCAAAGTAACGTAGAGAAAAATCATTGTGTGTATATTTATTGTGTAAGTATAGGGTTTTGTAAACAGCACAAACTCATTTTTACTCGATTCATCGCGGGTATTCATTTATTTATTTATAGACACAAAAACAACTTACAAACTAAAACTTAAATAAAATAGAAACTTGATCTTACCTATGAATCTATTTTAAATATGTAAGTCTAACTGCACTTATAACAAAAATAGTGGAAAGAAAACGCTAAACAATTTTACAAGCAGACTTTGTCAATCATCTTCAGACCGTATTATTCCAAAACAAATCAATTAAATGAAGTTTTGAAATAAAATCCAGCTCATTATGCTGTGTATGCACCGCTGACTTCACTAATGAAGAATTTAAGAACCACTTCTTAGAGAAAAGCTAGTACTTACACGGAGTAAAATACCACGGAGTATAATACCTTGATTCCATTTTCATGCATTTGCCCTGTTAATTATAAACTGCAATGTGTACACACGCCACGTTATCTACATTTTAAGAAGAAACAGATAACAGATAAATAGATAATTTTTTTTATTAATAATTTGTCAGAATTACATGAAAAAAATAGCCTTTATTTCAGATATACTCAGTTGATTATTACAATTCAAATGTCACTGTAGAATTTCAATAAATGGGAATAAGAGGTAATTTAAGTTTTTAAACATGTCACAATTCAACACAACACCACTAATAACACTATGCAGAAATTATTTTTCCATGTCTAATTAAATTAGTAATAAGTAGAAGAATTACATGTAGAAATTATTTAATAATGTGTTCCTTTTCAATCAATTTAACAAACCTAAACTGATACAAAACAAAATTAGCACAATCAATTAATTACTCTTGCATTTTAATTACCTATATTTTACCATTTTACTAATTATTGTTATATTTATTACAGTTTTTAGTTTTGGAAGTACCTAGTTGAAGTTTTTTATTTTATTTTTAGCATTTAGTTTTTTAATTTAGTTTTTTTTATTACTTAGATATGTGGTTGCCTGGAAGAGATCACTCTAAGTGATAAGGCCGCCCTCTGTCCCAATACTATGGTCTACATTTCTTTATGCTTGTGTTCTTTACTATTGGTGTACAATAATGAATTATTGATTGATTGATTTATATGTTTCATGAGTTGTTGGTATTATAGGTTATCTGTTTATCATGATAAATAAATCTATTTACAGCATTCCAACAAAATTACCAAGCATTTCAGGATTAAATTTAACGCAATAGCAAGAAAAAAAATGCTATTTATAATGTTACTTCACGATAAGAGAAGTTGGATATTTTCTCATTTCTCTCTGAAAAAGATTATAAATAAACGTGCGTACGTGCTACAAGAGGAATCCGTAGGGACGTCGCAATTAATAAAATGCGCTTTAATTATGAAATTTTTCATATCGTATAATTCTACATAGAGTACGAGAAAGCTTATAAAGAAGGCATTTTTAACTAAATACTATTAATAATAAGAATTATAAGACAATATTATGTTAAATTACCTAGTTTATGAGTATATGCGAGTGATTGTTTTTTTATTCTGGCTTTTGATAAAACGATTTGCGGCTGTGCTCCTAGAATGCCAGCAGCATATCCTATTTGATTTTCGCAAACGTTGAGAGAGATAATATGATAATAGATTTTTCTCTGATATAAATAAAAAAAAAACGGGACATTGCACACAGCGCCATCTAGCCCCACACTAAGCAAACGCTTGTGTTTTGTGATAAATAGTTGTATTGTACACCAGTTTTTAAGTCATATCAGGGGCCCAGAGAATTAAGGTTTGAAAACTCTGACATTAGGGTAAGCCACTTTCATCACTAACATTTACTATTATTAATATTTTTAATGTAATATTAATTGGTAATCAGAATTTTACTTAAATATATATCAATATTTGACGAGACATGATTGATGCCAACTCAATGTAATTAGTTAGTGGTAGTTCTCTATGTTAATACATTATAATCTATCTTAAATAAGTTCCTAACATACAAACCAACATCCATACTGCAATTTTTATACTCTGCCTAAGAGTTGTGAGTAGGTACGTGAGAGCGATCATTTAGGTGAAATCCTTTCGTGCGCTCCGCTATAAGTGGATTCACATTACGCTGAGAGCGCCGAGATATTTTTAATTTCACTCTTAAATGAAGCGAGAAAAGGTAAACTTGCAATGTTTTTAAAGACTTTTATTGAAGAAAAAGCAACTGAGGAAGAAAATCGAAAGTTTTTTTAAATATTGGAAAACTCTTGACACCAGAGTTAGCCACTCTCATACAAAGAACAAGGAGAATAGTTGACCGTGACTCAAATTAGAATTATTTTTAACACTTTAAGTTAGTAAACTCATGCTTGACTAGAATTGGCGTAGCTGTAAGGTGCATTTATTGTAATGGTATAAATAAATAAATTAAAATAAATTTACCGATTGTTTAAATATAAGATTTAAATACATGATAAAGTGATAACAAAAAACTATTTCATTTATTAAATTGCAGCAACACCAACTCGTAGGTGACAATGGTACCTAAAAGCTGAAACAGAAATAAATGATGGATAAATATGTATAATATTTTTTTATTGTACCTAAATGGAGACAAAAATATATTATGATGACTTGAGTCTATCAAAAAATCATAAAATATAAGCATCAAATGCAGTTTTTATGTTTAGTCCTTAAGGGTGAATGTAATACCGCTGACACCAGAATGGGCTACTCTTAAACTCGGCAGTCATTAAGCCAGGTCAGAGGCCCTTAGAGCAGTTTGAAAACTCTTGACACCAGAGTTGGCATAAACATAGGCGCCGAAGCTATGAACTACATTTAAATTGAGTAACTGAATATCAAAAGCTAATTCATTTGCCCAAACGAAAGTTACTATTCATTAACATAAAACATTCAGGGGCGTTGCACTATCCATAAATAACAAAAACCAAATCAAGCAAGTTGACGTTAAGAAATGGTTTAAGCCTTATAAATTAGAGTGAGAAATTTAAGCTTGTTTTTTGAATAGTAAGTTTGCTAAATTGCTTTTAAAAGTCATTTAGCTAACACATTTAAGTAGCATTTTTCTTTTTAACGAGGACAATAGAAATAGCTTAAATTGTAGACGATAATTTTATGAGGGTTTGCATGCAGTGAAAAATGTAAATACTTATTTTTATTTTATCTAACTTTCGAGATATTTGTAAATTTTAAAACGTAAAGAAAAAAACGTTTGCTGCAACTTCTTTATAATTATCAAGCTATTAAGCAAATTAGCAAAGCATTTAACCTCGTGGGATAAGTGTCAACAATTTATTTTCTATGTTATTTATATATTATTTTTATTTATTGTTAAAAGTTCACTAAACTTTCCTTCTAAAAGTGAACCTAACATACATATTATTGAAGCTTTTTGTTAATGTTTATTTATATCGGTTATTTAATTTTCAGGAATTCTTTCTAAGTTTTAATTGTATAAATATAACATATTCAAGTTTTTTAAAATACAGGTTGAAATTATTAAATTAGTGCAACGTACCGTTAAAATCATAGTTCTTGTGACGTAGAAAAAGTCAAGTCCACTCAGAGCCACTTTGATGTAATTTATCTGCGCTATGTATCTTTCCACCTGGAACGAATTTCTCCATTATATATTATATACTCGTATTTGCTGCCACAGATCTTCTGAAACTAACCTAATTTTTGTAACTTACATTGAAATTTAGACCCTATTTATCACTACGATTCTCAAACTCATTAAGCAACATCATTGGCGCTTTATCGCCCACTGCTGAGCATAGGTCTCTCTTTCTACAGCTACTATGTCTAAAGTTTCTAAAGACAAACTCAAAAAGTAATCTCTTTCATGCATCAATGGAGAGACGAAACTTATAGTCTAGATAGAATATCTCCTAAAGTGACTATCATTAACTATTTTTTTCCCTATAATAAAGAAACAAACCTCAATATCAAACTTGTCGCTGGGCAGTGCATAAAGCAGTGCAAGCGGTGCGTTAGAGTTGGAATGTATTCTGGCAGCCAGCAAGAGGACCATGAGAGTGCGCGCCACCAGGAATGAACACGAGTATATGAAGTAGATCTTATGTTCAAAGCCGTAAAGCGCACTGTGTGAAAATATTGATATAAACTTTACATATAATAAAACTGAAGAAGGTAGAAAGTCTGAACATAGAAGTTATTCAATAAACAAGTGTTTGGAGATACATTGAATTGATAGCTGAATTGATACGTTCTATCAATTTGTCTGTTTATCTGTTTATCTGTTTATGTAAAACCCTCATCACGCAAAAATGGCTGAACAAAACATCAACATTTTTGATATGTATAGGTAGTATATGGTATGTCTATATACAATCATTACTTGATGCCCGCGGCTTCGCTTGCATTATTTCAAGATAAAAAGTAGCCTATGACACTTCTATTGCCTTATACTACATGTGATATGCTTAGTCAATTAGATAATAGACTAAGCATATTAACCCTAGAGTGGGCGCGCGGTGAGCATTTTGCCGCCCGCGCTAAAGAAACGTTGATATTTTTTAAAATAAGAACCCGTAAGGCTTGCGCTTTTTAGTAGCTGCCCCCAGTCTTGTTCGCAACACAACACAATGTGTGGTCACCCGTGCACTGATGCCATCCAGCCTTTCGGCATGTCACTTGAGGAGACGTTTGTTACCATCAGGTGTCGCCGAGCGGCAAAATGCTCACCGCGCGCCCACACACGTAGGTAATTTTGTGTGAAAAGTTTTTTGCAAACTTGAACTGAAGACTATATTTTTTGTTGCGTTTCTAGCTAATACTACAAAAATACTTTCGTTTTAGGATTTAAAAGCATTAATTGATAATAATAAATAAGAATAACAAAATGGACGATTAAATTGTCTCTTGGCTAGAAGAATTGTCGGATTTTGAAGATGCACACAGATTGTTGATAAAAATGTGTCAGATAGTGATCGATCTAGTCAGCACAGTGATCACAACACTGACAAAGAACAGTCAGCAGATAGCGACGCTTCTACCACAAGTGAATCCTCTTCAATTGTGTGCCTTCCGAAATACCACCTATTCGACGCCAAGGGACATCCACTTTAGATATAAATAACTGTTCATCAGCATTTTAAGAATGTGTCAGCCTCAATCTTGTCGTCCTAAACGTAGAATACAACCATGTGGTATGAACAGGAAAATTATATAGGTACCTACATAAATCCAATACTGAACATATGAAGTTACGCCGAGAGTATTTGAAAGAATTTGCATAGTACTTGTCAAGCAATACATGAGCAGAAGGTGTACAGATAATCTAAATATTCCTTTGAAAAACCAAATTGCGCGTTTCGTATCAGTAGAACCAGTATATTCTTCAAAGAAGGAAGGCAAATGCAGTTTATGCCCCTCTAAGAAAAATTGGCGCACGAAAAAAGGGTGTTACAGATGCCCAAAGTTACTGTGCACCGAACATAGCACATACCTTTGTGAAGACTATTTCAGTAGAGCATATCCTGTAGATTTAGAAAGTATATAATTTTGTAATTTTTATTTCATTTTTTATAGTATTATAGAGTATAATGTAGGATAAAGGAAAAAAATCTGAAAAAAATGTTTAATTTCCTAAAGTCTTTTGTAAACCAAAGATTGTATAACAGATTAAAAAAAATATGTTGATTACTTATTGCTTATAAGTGTATTAATAAAATTCTGAGAAAAAAAATATATTCTATCAACTTATTATTAGTTAAAATGGTCAAAGAGATGAGGCGGCAAAATGCTCCCCACGCGCCCACTGACGTTTCACAAAAAGGCGCGCCCACTCTAGGGTTAATGTACAATTACGCTTACATTTCTGTACAAGCTTTTTATTAATTGACTAGTCGACGCCCTCGGCTTTGCTAATTAAAATATATACAACACAACAAATAAATTTACTAGACATTATGGGACAAAGTCACTTTTTCAAAATTGATTGATTTTTAAGACTGTTTGTTTCAATGAATACGGTATTTTTTTCAAGATTTCTATATATTTTATATTACTTACTCGTAAACTTTAACTTTCTGTTCATTACATACACTGAAATGTCCCGTACGACCTTGGCTGAAAAAGAGAGATCACCGTACAGTTAGAAAATAAACCAAAATCTAATAAAGGAGATAATAAAATTGACATGCGTCATGTTATATTGTCAAAACTACAAAAAATTAAAAAAACACTGTTTTTTTAAACATGAGCTGTTTCTTATTTTATATACAATGTTTGTATGTTTTATTGGAATCAATAATATAAAACTCAAAGGTGACTGACTGACTGATTGACTGACTGATATAGTGATCTATCAACACACAGCCCAAACCACTGGACGGATTGGGCTGAAATTTGGAACGAAGGTAGATGTTATGACGTAGGCATCCGCTAAGAAAGGATTTTCGAAAATACAACTTTTAAAGGGGTGAAATAGGGGATGCAAGTTTTACTTCTTAAAGCGAGCGAAGCCGCGAGCACCCACTAGTTTACAATAATCATAACGTAATAATCACATCGTAAACAGTTTTGCATAAGATTTCGTGTTTCAAATCAGAAAACCGTGTTATTTTCTTCGAAATCAGTTCTATTGTATGCATAATAGGTATGTATTTACAAAAGAAAATGTATATGAGTATTATATCCGTTATCTAAGACACAAGCGTTTGCTTAATGTGCGGCTAGTGCAATGTCCCGGAATATTTACCTAGTTATTTATTGTTTTGAGATAAATTGTTAAATACTATTTGATGCTTGTTTAATTGCAAAGTAAATCCAAAAAAAATACCATCTCATTCTATTTAAATCAAAAATAATTTATGTAGTTTCTAAAAACTGAACTAGTTACAAATAAGTCATTCTTTTACACTGTTACAAGAGCGGCAAACTTGAAGTTAAGCTTCTATTGAACCCCCAAACATGCCACAAAAATAAAATTGCGTCCTCTAACAAATGCAATATTCGGACCAAAAATTGTAACATTTCAATGGACTATGTAAAACTTACTTCAAACTATAAAACAGCTGAGTACAAATCCAATACAAGTTGCTGCCAAATGACGTGAGAATGTAGATACCAATTTGGCCGTTGATCAATCTCACTAGGCGAGCTATTTTCAGGTATTGCAGACGGAACGTAGCGGCTGAAAAGTTTTCCTGAAAAAGTATTTATCACTCTGCAGCCGCAGAGCCACGACGGAGTAGTAATACTAGAGTTAAATTATGAATTAAAGCTTTCACCCGCACTAGCTTGAAATAAATAAAATACTTATTTTATTAATCACTAAATTCTGATGTTTTTTACAAAATAGTTTTTGACATACGATCCCAAGCTTGATATAAGCTATTTTTATTGTGAAAAATCACGGGAGCAATCTAATAGAGGCAATCAAAAAGCATACAATCTGCTATAAATAAAGAATAAGCTTAATATACCAGGAAAACATAACAATGAAAGGGCTCTACCTCCCGCACAGCGTCTTTCAGCATATCATTGTGGATAATGAAATGTTCCGTAAGGTAAATACTTATCACCATTATAAGCAAGTCGTTGAAACTCCAAATAAACGTAGATTGCAAGTTGAAAGCCTGAAAACATAGACAACATTTAATTATGTAATAGACTCTGCATTATAGAACCAGAATTTCAGCATAATTATGCACATATATGTATATATGCATATATAAACGCCCTGCTGTTTGTTTAATGCACATTAATCCAGGACAAAATGTAGCCTAAGGGTTAGTCAAGTCTAGTTTTTTTTTACATTAAATAGGCTTACGTTTGACTATAGCCGGCCTGATGTTAAGCACCACTATAGTCTTAGATTTAGCACGCTTGCCTAGAAGAAACCTAGTTAGGTCTAATCTACGATGGTACCAAAATAAGAAGTAACAAACATGATAATACATACAAACACACACGCACAATCTTTCGCTTGTAAGTGTAAAGTTTAATTTGAAAGTTGTATAAATCCTGAACATTCATGTGATTCAACTTAAATAATAAGTATTATGTGACAGACTTTATAACTCGTTGGTCGTATAGTCAACTAGAAGGCGCTCGCGGCTTCGCTTCCATTAAAAAGAAAAGCTTTTAAAAGTGGGATTTCTAAAATCATCAACCCCAACGGAAGACCAGCGCTGGTTTGCTGGCTATGCAGCCAGCGTTATGCTGAGTTAGGGTTGTATTGTGGCAAATATGTATCTTAATTAAGTAGTTATATATACGAGAGTAAACGGGTTTCTTCTAGGCAAGCGCGCTAGATCGTAGATTATAACGTTGCTAAACATCAGGCAAGTTGTAGTCAATCGTAAACCTATATCATGTAAAAAAAACTATATGATATGTATATTTCTTTTTTGTACTCATTTGTTTATTATTTGTTACATTAAATCATTTTCTTTCTTTCTAAAAACCTTTCCTTTCCTTTCTTAGCGGATGCCTACGTCATACCATCTATCTGCATGCCAAATTTCACCCCAATTCATCCAATGGTTTGGGCTGAGTGTTTATAGATAACTACCTATGTCAGTCAGTCAGTCAGTGACTATTGAGTTTTATATATTTAGATGAATAGAAAACATTCTAAATTAACAGCAAAGCTACATTTTATTTCAGGGCTTTCATTCATTTCATTTTATTTTAATGCTTTTAATTCTGCGAGGCGTCCCTGGTTATTAATATTAATGTGTTAAAATAGTAAGTATTAGACGTCTTAAATTTTTTACGTCTATGTATGGAACAAACCATTCGTTTTAAAAGCGGCTTTGGTTCCGTTCCAAAATGTAGTATAAAACCACATTGGCACTTCTGGATCATTACATTTTAAACAGTGTAGGTATATTAGGTGTTGGAAAGCATGGCGCTTACTATTTAGTTGATAACTTGCTTGACTTGTTCATACAATAAGCATACATTACACCATCTCTTTCTTCTCTATTCTACTAGGTGCCCATAGCTCATAAAACTAAAGTAATCATTATATGTGATTGCCAAAGTTAAATTTTGTTTATTGTTGCGAAAAATTCCTCAAGCTACATTTTTACCCTCACATTTTTCTTTATTGGAGCTACTTTTAATTACAATATCACGTAAGTAATTATATTTTTTAACTACAAAGCACAATAACGGGTGAACAGGAAAGACTTACCATCACAAACGTGTCACAAGTTAACTCATGAGTAGGTATGTGTATGTGTTCGACTAAGTTAACAAAAGTTTATAAAACGCCCTTGTGGCTTCTGAATATTTACCTCACTGAAAACTCCTTTCCATAGAGTATACTCAGTGTAGTCAAAGATCCAAGGGGTTCCGTACCGGAAGTATGTTTGGGTAACATTATTGGGATGACATGCTCGCGCCATAGTCAATCCATAACTCACTGACAGGACGTGTTCCACTGGAATAAAAAAAGTAGTAAAGTCTGGTCACGGGCCTCCAAGAATTTGGGACATCGACTACGGTGAATAATTAGTTAATACTTTTTTTTTATATCTTCAATGTTAAAACTTTCGACCCTCTTTAGCTTTATTGTATGTATAGATTTATATGACAAACGCCTCAATCTTTTCAGCATACATTCCACCGTCCCTTTATTACCTTTCACCCAGTTATACCCAAGACAGTAATCTGTTTTCCATTTACTCGAGACGATACAATATTCAGTACGACACATTCAATAATATCTGAGAGAGGAACAAAACGTCTCAGGTGTTTTTATCATCTCAATTCGAAAATTGGATAGCGGAACAAAAACGTAAAGAATGGGATGAAGGAAAGAATGTCGATTTGGTTAGAGCATGATGGGTTTATTATTACTTTTGCAGAGTATGTGGTGTACATAGATAACAAAGTAAGAGGCTGGTTTACAGCGATTCTGCGAGCTTTTTACGTGGGATAGGTTAACGTTTGAGTACAACCTGCCTGATGTTAAGCATTGAGTTAATTTGTTGGTTATGTTTTTTTGTAAGTTATTATTGAAAAAGAGGTTGCCATTTGTCAAATAAGTGCACCTAGCAAGACCCCGGGGCTTTACCAGCATTACATTGGAGTAGAAATAGTCTTTGTGTTAATCAAACTCTAATTTACCTATGTACATACCAAATTAAATCCGAATTGCTTAAGCCGTTTCAGGAGTAATTTGTTACTTGTTCAAGCACACACCAACTTTCTGCTTTATATAATTTGTGTGAATGTGAGATGATATGTTGAAATTGATAACTTTTGGCACTAAAGTCAGCCACTTTCATGGAATAAACAGTAGATAAAGCAATTTTACAGAGTTCCTAGATACCTCTCAACTGTATAAAATAAAACTGAGGTTTTGTTTGTAAAATGAAAGGGCCTTGGGGCCAGATTTAATTATATTAGGACAAGGGTATAAATTAGAGGGCAAAAGTGGTTTTGTGAGAAATAAGTTTTGAGTCCCAGCGAAAATGGGTTGTTTAGAACTCTGCTGAATATTTACTGGACTATATTTAATATTTTACAAGGACGCGGTACCACTGATTGCGTTATTTTAATACAATAAATAATATATGTAGGTTAAAAAATACCTATATAATCTTCTTGACACGATGTATTTATTTTTTTATCATAGAATAGGCTTGCGTTTGACTACAGCCTGCCTGATGTTAAGTACCACTGTAGTCTATGATGTAGCACGTTTGCCAAAAAGAAACCTTTAACCTGGGTTATAATTTTCTGGGAGCAAAGCTACAAGTAAATAGTTCCAAAATCTCGCTGTCCTTACTATGAAGGTTTGGTTTAGCAAAGCGCTTGGTTAAACATAAAATTATCCTGGATTGACGCAGGCATATTCATGAGATTCCGATATTTAGATTTACGAGGCAACGGATTAATCGTGATTTTTCGATGTAGGTATTCAATATGGAAGAAGGTACATTTTTACTTCAACACAGCGAGAGCAAAACTTAAGTATCCACTTTTATTAACATACACATAAGAGCCCCTTAGGGTGGCTTGATAAACTTTCGACACCAGAGTTGGCCACTCTCATTTGATAAGAAGAAGAAGAACATAAAAATTAGATTTAAGACTTACCCAAAGCAGCAAACAGAATAAAAACCATGGTCAAGTCGCAGAGGCGAGCAACATTCCTCGTAAACGGTGGCAAGCATTCCTCGATAGCTTCTACTCTCGACATGACTTGAGGCCAGGATCTACCGATGTGCACGAGAAGTAACGAAGATGTGAGGCTGGATGCGTAGAATAAGCCGTTTGCTGAAATATTGGAAAAAAGACTACAATCTAACCTTAAAATTGTATAATGAATTCTGTGCCTTTAAGATGCAATCGCCTCTCCGCTGTTTATTTTTTACATGATATAGGCTTACGCTTGACTACAACTTGCCTGATGTTAAGCAACGATATAATTTACGATCTAGCGCGCTTGCTTAGAAGAAACCGGTTTACTCTTGACTTGAAGACCGACAACCGACAAATTATAGTTCAAGGGGAATAGAGATTCGGGCAAGGAGTTCCACAGTCTGGCTGTTCGCACGAAGAAAGATGATGATTTCCACAAAAACTGTTTAATTTTTGGACTCAAAACAGAGTAAGATGGTCTTTAATGGTTTATATCTTATTAATATGTAATTAAACAAAAAAAATTGCTTGTAGAAAAATTACAGTCATAGGTTTTGAGGTTTTGAAGATTTCAAGAAAAACTTTTGCCTGTGTATCTATGTCTCTGTTTGTCTGTTTATTTTAACGACTGAACGGATCGTCATGATGTAGGTAGTATGAAGTACCGGAAGTGTCATGGGACACTTTATCCCAAAATAACGCGAGCGAAGCCGCGGGTGTCCAATAGTATATATGTTACAGTTAAAACCAGTTTTTAGATAGAACGCGTTTTCCCTGGTTAGAACTAGTTTTTACTAAATGCCTTTGTTAAAACTAGAATTAACTAATGCTCAAAATTGAATATTAGTTAAAAGTAGTTCTTACTAGACAAAACGCGTTTTTCCGAAGCGACTCGGTTAAAACTGTGACGACCGCTTGGCTCCTCCTCGCTTCGCTCGTCGTCGCATGTGCGTGGTAGAAAGCTACCTAACGAACCTAATCTTACCTCCTGTCACAGACAAGTGACTTTACTAAGTACATGACTCTATGCCCTAGATCTTTTTAATAAATATTTTAAAAACTATATCTTATTTTCAATCCCAAATTAGTTTCTCTAGCGCTAGTTTTAACTAAAGCTCGGAGTGACAACTAGTTTTAACTGAAAATCAAATATATCAGTGGTCAATTCTAGTTTTGACTAGGTATTTCTAGTTTTAACAAAGGCATTTAGTAAAAACTAGTTTTAACTAGGGAAAACGAGTTCTAACGAATAACGGGTTTTAACTGTAACATATATAATAAAGAATACGTACTGAAATGTGTTAAAGAGATCCCCTTGTGCAAGAGCCAGTAGATAGATATGAAGCACATTAGGAACTGTCCAAACATGCTGATCACATAAATTATGGTATATGGTGATTGAAGATTAAACCTGCAAATATATAGGTACATAAATATTTTTAAACTTTATAGTCTAAATATATAATAAAGCTGAAGAAGATCTAAAGGCTAAACACATAAGACATTTAAAAAAACGTTTGTAGTTACTTCGAATTAACAGCAGAACACGTTCCTAAAATTTCTAGAAATTGTATCTGTTTCTCTTTTTTATGTGTGTCTCTGTTTGTCTGTTTATTTAAACGCTCATAACGCAAAGACGGCTGATTATGATTTTTGGTATGGTAGTATAAGGTCTTACGAGCGTCAGAAGCTACTTTTTATCTTCAAATAATGCGAGCGAAGCCGCAGGCGAGCACTAGTAATACGTCATTCTAAATATGGGTCTATCTGGACTTAAGAATCTAGGCACTGGTGGTATTAATTATTTATTTTCTTTATGTTATTTTAATATTATATTAAAAAGAAAAAATACCTGAGATTTTCGCTGTTATGGTGTAAAAGTCCACACAATGGGAACAGTCCCATCAACCGAGAAGAAAATAATGTATGTCTTATAGTTGAATGCAAACCTCTGTTTTTAGTTATTTGTAATTTCTTTTCTAAAGTTTGAGTGAAATTCCGAAACATTTTCATTTTCATTTTAAAAGTAATATTTACAATGTTGTAAATATTAAAGATATATTTGCGTAAAGTTTTATTTTTAAAGAGAAATAATTGTCGAAATAAAGCAATGTATGTATGTATTTTAAACAATATCACTGGATGTAAATGATTATATGTTTAAATTTAAACCGCTGCAGGCTTTTATTGTTTGACGCAAAATAAGGTTGAAAATCCGATTTTATTATTGTTATGATTTCAAACCCCGTTGGTGGCCTGTAAAAACAAAGCTATCTTGGTTGAAGTAAACTAGACTCCTAGATAAGCTAACATTCTACACCCAGTTATATTTCAAAGGAGTTATTTAACCATAAAAAGCCAACATTGTTATTGAACGAAAATAAATGGTTTTTCTTTTATTAAAAAGTTGTTATTTAAGGTAAATATTAGTAATTTCTATTATTTTAATAAAATAACTCACACACACACATAAATTATATCATACGCATACTCTACACTATTTCATAAAAATATAATTGCAAACACGCTTATCTACTGCCCCAGTATGTAGCCTTATCGCTAAAAGAGAATTCTTATAGGCAATCGTATGATGGACATTAAGAGAAACTTTTATTGCACGGAAAGTGCAAAATTGAGAAAAATATAAATAAAGCCAAAAATTTTAAAAACTATGTGTAGGATGCTTGGAATAAATCGCCTGAGAAAAAAAGATATTTAATTAGTTTTTTAATTTGCTTAGAGTTTTATAATTGTTTGGTGTATATTAGGATATATCTATAGCAAACGTGCAACAACTTAGACTACAGTGGTGCTTAACATCAGGCAGGCTGTAGTCACAAATTTGGCCTATTCTGTGTTAAAAAAATATATTATATTTAAAAAGCTCAATATACAAATTTTTAGCCACATCTATAAGTAGGTACTTTTATATCTTTGATCACAGTGTCACCAGCAAAACAATATTTAAGCCGATGCCATAAACAGAGGTAACCTAAGTTAATATTTTCCTACCTGTCACGGAGATTTACGGGGAAAATAAACTTTTGACATTTTGTATCACGTTATGTTTAGTTAAGGGTTAAAATAATACTAAAAGTCATAAGTACGTTTATGTTAGATTTGTGAGCTCTGGTGTTCGGAGATTCTTTTCTGGTAATTGAGTTAATCGATTACTTTTTTGCTTTATTTTAGTGATGAGTTTTGAGTAAAGTTTCTGTTTTATTCCTGATCTTTAGTCGTATTCCTAATTACTGATGGTTGTGACTCCCCTGCTATTTTTTTTCCTTTTAAAAACTCTATTGGGCAAGTACAACGTGGTGGGCACCCACATCTTACTTATATTATTTCTGATTTATTAATATATTAAGTGCCCACAAAAAAACTTTCAGAAGCCTTGATAAACTCCTTCTTTGCAGTCGATTAATAAAAGGATACAAAAATACCAGATGCAAATTTCCACATACATTACTATTTATACCGATAAAAGACGAGTCACACCGCAGGGAGTTCCTAGTACATTAATCTTTATCCTAAATATATAAAAGTCAAAGGTAACTGACTGACATAATGTTCCATCAACGCACATCCCAAACCACTGGACGGATCGGTCTGAAATTTAGCATGCAGGTAGATATTATGACCTAGACATCCGCTTAGAAAGTAGTTTTGGAAATGCCACTTAATAAGGGGTGAAAAAGGGGATGACAGTTTTACTTCTTAAAAAAAAATTAAAAATATATTATCAGGACATATCACACAGCGCTATCTAGCCCCTGTTCCCAATGAGTGTACGTACAAGTATTTTTAGTCAATAAACAATTTGAATTTGAATTTGAATTTTGAATACTAAGCTAATGCTTGTATCATCGGTACTAGATAACGGATATAATACATTTTATACTTTTCTTTTGTAAAAACATACTTATTATACAAAGAAACGACCAGACTCTCACAAGTAATTACAAACTTTAATATTCATAATTACTTGTGTTATGCGGGAATCGAACCCGAACCCCTAGATTAGAAGGCAGAGCCACTACCAACTAAGCATACGGAGCAGTTAATGCGAGTGAAGCCGTGTACCCACTAGTATTCTATAGTTGATCGTACGTTCCAAAACTTATTGTATTTTCTCTTGACACCTCAACCTCAAAATGAATGATGAAAGTAACGAAACGCTTTCGATTCAAACAGTCTCGTGCCAACTTCCGCAATTTCCCTGAGAGTTTCATTTCAAGATGCTCTTCCGTCTCTTTGTGTTCAGAAGGTTTTTAGGTCTGAGGTCCCTTGGAATTTCCTGTGGAAAATACTAGATTGAGTGCCTTTGGAGTGCCTGTTAGGCATTTTCAACTGATTTATTCATACGAGGTCAGGTACTACTTTGACTTTTTGTTATTTTTTTATTTTTATTTCCCCCAGCCTAGGCAAGGGATATTACTAATGCTTATACTAATTAAAACTAAATTGCTATTCACAATGCTCTGAAATAGAAATGTGTCTTATCAATTTTACATTATTTACAATAGAATTTGAATATAATAGGTACATTTTGACTTGTTAGTGATATTATACGAGGTGCCTCAAGGTAATCTTGGGTTAAATTGGTAATTCCTGAATTCAATCTGCGCAGGACCGGGACAGTGGCGTACTAGAGAGGCCTAGCTCAGCAGTGAGCGACATCAGGCTGATGATGATGATGAATTTGATATACGAAGTTAGACAATAAGAATGCAATTCAAGAGATTTTATTTTGTGTTCGATGTCAAGGGTCCAATATAACCTATTTTTATATTTTTTTTATCAAACCGGCTTAGCAGTTTAAGACGGAACAAACATATTATGTGATTGTTGATATTCTTATATCTCGTATAATTAATTAAATTATTGTTTTATGTATGGATAAGTGCTAGTTGATTTTATAATGATATATAATTATGTATGTTTTTTTTATATTAAGCCGTGGTTAATAAGGAATAGATCTGCTATTGTCGAGGAGTGACAAAGATGACTCTTAGTACTTGGTTTGATAAACTCTTGACATTAGAGTAAGCCACTCGCATTCGATAAAAAGAAAATTTGCTTTATGGAAAATAGGATTTGAGGTAAAAAAAATACTTAATTATTACTAACTAGTGGTGCTAGCGGATTCGCTCTTAATAAAAAGTAAAACTTGCATCCCCGATTTTAGCCCTATACCTACATAAGTGGCATTTCCAAAAATTCTTTCTTTGCGGATGCCTAACATAACATAACATCTACTTTCTTTCCAAATTTCAGCTCAATCCGTCCAGTGGTTTGGGTTGTGCGTTGATTGATAATTATCACAGTCAGTCAGTCACCATTTCATATAAACCATTTCAACAGTAACAATATTCATAACTTACCATCATAAGGACCTCGTTACAACCCATACCATAGATTACAGTTGTTGTAGTTAACAATTTCAAGTGATATTAAACTAAGGTAAAGTCATAATGAACTTGACATAAACTTGTGTGAAATGTCTTGCGTTATGTATAAGTATGTAAATAAGTAGTAAGCGTTGTTACTGTCGAGAAAGCGACTGAAGTGCGTAGTTAAATGCTTGAATGTAATTTAAGACCTATCGTTGATTAAACGGGTTTAAAAAAATTAAAGACGATGTTTACCTTGTTAATAAAAATTAAATAATATAAATAAACTTATAATTTTAATAATTTAACTAACTCATCGCAATTCATTGTAGATTAATATCGTTGTTGTTGTTTTTTATGGCGAGAGTGATCCTGTTCCTATCTGGTAAGCCCGATCCATATTAGACCGTAGCTATTGCTTACCATCGAGCAACCTATGGTCAAGTGCAAACCTGTTTTAGTGAATAAAAAAGAATTTTCGAAATCGGAAAAAAATCTTTTGAATAACAACGAATTTTCGTTTTTTTTTTGGAATTTTTGATAAACAACGGAGTAATCGCGTAACATGGGCACAAAAAAAAACTTTCAGAAGACTTGATAACCTTCTTTTTTTGGAAGTCAGTTAAAAAATACTACTGTGGATTGCATGCGATACCCAAATTAAATAAACAAAACAAAAAACCACAACAATAGTTCTGATCAGACTTAGCGTTGCTTTTACCATTTTCGGTCACCCATCCAAACAGGGACCAAGTCCAATATTGCATACCGTCAATGACATCATATTTTTCAACAGCCAAGACATCCATTAAATCTTAAAATCGTCTTGTTATCATTTGATGTCATGTAAATAAAACTAATTTACAGTCGTTATTAGATTTCCAACAAGAACACTCTAAACACAACTCTGTGTACTGGATTAACTTTAGGTTAGGTACATATTTCGAGAGGTTTCCATCAAAGTGGTTTACGGTAACATTAATCAGCATCCATGATTTTTCAAATTAACAAACCAATCAAAATTAAATTGGACGTCGACACCTCTCATCTATTTAGCCCGTTTATTACTTCAATAACCCTACCGTAGACAATAGAATCCAAAGACTGCTAACTAGTATTAAATAAAAATAGTAATAAAAAAAACTACGTAAACGTTCTCCATGCTATCACCTATCGGAAAAAATTGTGTTGACTACAAACTTATTCTATCAATAAGAAAAACTAATAAGATCTTAAAAGGCTGGCCTATGCAAATTAAAGGGCACTGCATTTATAATGGCAAAAATCCAGATGTTCTTTATTTTCGTTGTGACATTTTAAATGAACAAAGATACCACCAAGCTAAGCAAAATTCATATTCAAATAATCTAGAGTTTCATGTATCTCTTTACAAAATTTCGTCATAATCGGTTCAGCCATTTGAGCGTAAAAAGTACCTAATAAAACAGAGTCACATATGGGCTTCATATTCAATAAGATAAATCATTAGGCTTAACTTATAGTCATGATAAGTGTCAGTAAGATATAGTTTTAGTTTAGTTATGATTTCTGGGGATTTTTAAAATAATGAGGTGTCCATTAAGTTAAATTATTCCCTCTCTCCCATCAGCTAAAGGTTAAGGGTACTTCAGAGGGGAACAAAGGTAAGTTTTGATTAGAATCCAATATTACTGAACACGACCCGATCACAGTCATTAGGGATCGTGTAAATCCCTTAATGGTGTCAGATATATTGAATATGCATAGCCAGGGTTGGGGATAGAGGATGAGTTCGTTGACACAATATTGGAATGCAAAAATAATGGATGGCGGTGGTATTCGTATCCGCGTCTCTTGAGATCTAAAAATAAAGTTTTATAAGTTTTTACGATTTACATACCTACATAAATATTATAATCTGGGGGCACGGCAATGGCTCCGCCAAGTCGAGCGCAAAGCAAATCAGGAACCATTAATTCGCCGCATCTTCAAGCCCCTATTTGAGAACCTCTGGATAAAACCAGAATGCAGTTATTTTCGTCATCCAGTAAACTATAATCTCTTAATTAAAATCCACGAAGGGAACGATTAAGGGCGGGTTATTAAGTTAATTTGACATTAAGTTTTATTTGACATATAAATATAAAATGTTTTATTTATGGAATAAAATTACTATTTAATTAAAATCCAATATTTCAAGTTTGTATGTCATTTAGTTCCGAAGTTATGCGAAAGCAAAGTTTCGCATTTTCGACTCTCACTCACTCATGATCATCAAAATAGAACTAGTTCTTCCAATGATCACTATTAAAAAAAAAAACCAATACTAGCAAACCCGGCGAACTCCGTTTTGCCACCAGATGGCTTCGTTTTTTCTTTTTTTTTATAAACCTCACGGAGCCCGAGACTTTTCCAACGAATGCAAAACCGTAGAAATCGGTTCGTGCGTTCTGGAGTTATAGCATCAGGAAGGAAAACCCGACTTATTTTTATATAGTAGATAAACTCTTTACTATCTGAAAGCTATGTGTTATACCTAGCAGTAGTAGTTTCATACCTAAAAAAATAGTTATAAAATGGAGTCATCAAACGAACGTCCATTTTATGATGTTCATAAAATATATTTTTATAGCTGACACATTTTTGTCGAGCATAGTGTTTAAGACATTAATTTTATATTAGTTCAGATTATTATAGATTTATATGCCTTACTATTATGTTGTATTAATTTCTTTTTGCCTGATAACAAAATAATATATTCGCTAAATTAAGTAAAAACAGTTCCATGTGTGTTTAGAAATACCTCATAGTTATTAAAATTAGCTTAAATTGTTGGATTGTTCATAAATACTCACATAAATATCACAAACTAAAAACAAAACTCCTTTTTCGTGAAAAAAAGTTTCAACTTTCATTGAAAACTGTACATTCATACAATTTATAAGCGAAATACGAGTAATAATACATACGTTCAAGATGAAATACGTTTTGCAGCGACATCTGTTTAAATATTTGCGTAACATTAAACAAGCTGATAATCATGAAAATGCATCAAACTTTCCCGTCTTCAGGACTTACTTCGTGTGAGACATGCTTGTAACGAAATTAAACAGATGGCGCTATTTTACAGTTCGGTAAATTCAGGTTTTGCGTGCGGCTTTTGATATGTGTTGGCAACTGCTGTATTTTATGTGCATCGGATGATGATTTTAAAAAAATATATTCGTCTTATCTTTTATTTATTTATTTATTATTAGTCTATAAAACAGGCACTAAACTAAACACACATATTATAATAAAAAATCAAAATAAACTAAGTTCTCGTAGAACTTACAGCCCTCTTGGAGAAGACCTAACTAACAATTTTAAGATAATCACTTACTTACATACATACTACTTTAAACAAAAGATATAGGCAGGAAAGAAAAATACATAAAAAAATAAATTACATGATATACAGTTACGAGTACATCTACATGAAGTAACAAATGGTGCGAACCTACCGGTACGCAATATACCTCTATATAAGTAAATAAAATACCGAATTTAAAAATATGTATTATATTTTATTTCACATAGAAATAAGTACTTATAGATAAGTTGAAAATATAGTATTTTATCTTGAATATCAAATGTTGCCTTATTGAGGGCTAGGTGTTATATTATACCTTCTTAGGAGTATCTTTTGGAGTAAATATATCTAACAGAAATTGTCTATAATCTTCAGTCTTCACAGAATACAGGATCCTTACATTAGCCTCTTCCTTTTCGCAGAAAGTATTTGTGTTAATTCCTCTTTTCTCGCCTGAAAAGTAAATTAAAAATAGGAATTACTTATTTTTATTACTTAACTAGTGGACGACGCCCAGGGTTTCGCTTGCATTATTTTGAAATAAAAAGTAACCTATGACAATTCTAAGACCTCATTCCACTACATACCAAAAATCATAATGTTCCGTTCACCCGTTTTTGCGTTATGAGCGTTTAAATAAACAAACAAACAGATAAACAGAGACACAGATAAACTGATGAACAGAAGATTTTTTTTTCCCTAATATTTTCTATGTTTGGATTTTGACACTTTTTTTCTGTTTTAGTTATACATAAGTATATAGATTATGTATAAATGCCATTGAAATGGAAAAGGTTTATTCAACGAAAAAATCTTTTGATAAAGTGACAGTGGTGGTCGTCTTATCTAGTAAACACAAAATTTATGTCCCAAAATAGATGTTTTGTGTAGTTCATAGATAGGTATGTACGTAATAATGCGTAAATGATTTTAAAATAATGACCATAATAATATATTTATGTCGTTTGATGAAATGTAATTGGATATATTTTATAATGTTGAATGAATAGTGTAATATCTAAGTCCTTGAGCCATTTCAAGGCTAAAATCTTTTGAAACCAATGTGTTCTAGTCTATGCGAACTTATCAGTCTCTCTCTTGAGTCGTATTTCCTCATGACTGAGGGTCGTGACTCTCCCACAGAATTAATTCGTTAGAGGAGTTCTCTTGGGCAAATACATCGTGGTCCTTCCACGGTCCTCAAACATGTCGGTTTCCTCGCGACGTTTGCCTTCACCGCTAAGCGAGTGCAAATCCACACTCAACTTGAAAATACAAGTCATGGTGTAGGGCCGGATTCGAACCAGGGTCTTGATGAAAAGCAGACACTGGAACCGCTGATCCAGACTAGCTTACAATACATTATATCAGTACTATTCATGAAAAAGATCTTACGCAACTCACCACAAACAATAATATCATTCTTAGAATACTTATACTCCTCCACCAGGTCAGGTTTGACAAACAAGGTGACAACTGCCGGGTCCAGAGCCGTCCAACTGCCTTCTCGTGCTAGAGCAACCTTCTCGAACTTGTTCTGAGCCTCCATGATGCTACTTTGGATACCGCCGAGGACATTCAAACGCCATTCCTGAAAAATGTAAGAATTAAATTGTTGATGTATAAGTTTAATTGGCCAATTTATTTGTTTTCTGTTTGAAATTAAATCATAACAAACAAATTAACTATTTAAAGTTCTAAATCCTGTCCATCCAAAGGTTGCCTGGAAGAAATCGCCTAAGGCGATAAGGCCGCCCAATGTGCATTACATTTTTTTTAATTTATATCATTATGTAATTTTTTGGTGTGCATTAAAGAAATATCTTATCTTATTAACAATTAACATTAACAATTTTTAGGCACTTATTTCAGGCTTCAAACCTCGTAATTACAAAAACAATAGTGATTGTGGACACTGTATATATGTAGGACCTACATAACTTTAACTAGGTATTAGGTACATCTTCTTGTTAATGTCCCAAAATTTTTATTATGTTTTATGTCAAATGCTAAGATCCAATGTGAATTTAAAAATGAGACAGGTCTGTGTTTACATCAAAGACAGCTTCATAAGAACGCTTATTTTCAATAAAAAATGTGTCATAAATTGGCCTTTTTTATATGGCCAAGAAAAAATAAAACAATATTCCATATGCAAATTATTACCTTAGTAAAATTCAAGTGCTGTTTGATCTGTGAGAAGGGTACCATAGTGACTTTGTCCGGAGTTGCTTTCTGTACTACGATGTGGTAAGCTTCTACGTCCATGTGGGCGTTGAATTCTGGCTCTGGTTCAGTATCACCTGAAAATTTGAAGTCTTTAGTTTAGATATTATTTCCTTATAAAATACCTGCATAAAATAAGTAGGTATAAATGACTAATGATTTCGGGCACTTGACTACAGAAAAAAACATCAAGATGTGCAGCACACTTCTTTAGAATTAAGGTAAAACCACACAGTATAATAAGAGTAGGTGTATGATGGATGCTGAGACTTATCTTTACGGAATGTCTGTGTTTTTATCATACAAATGAAATTACAAAAAACCTGTATGTCTGAGGTAACATACCTTATATGCACTCATGAGGATTATTTAATTATTCTGATCTTAACATTATCATATAAAAGGTAGGTAACTAGCACAAGATTTTTCAAGCTTGATACATACTAGTTCACATATTTAATATTTAAAACGGTAAGGTAAAATTCACAACAAGATTTTGAAGCTTAATGTTTGGTTTTTAGTATAGATCTCAACCAATAGATGTCGTTCTTACTATGTATATGTCCAGCACCGATGTACAAGTGATGCAACCTGCTGATGAAATCTGGATCCATCCTGGCAGCGAGCGCCACGTTCGTCAAGGTTCCTATTGTGATCACGGTCAGTTCTCCTGGAATTTAAAATAACGTACATTTATTGCCTGCATACTTACAAATATGCCTTACACACCTAGTTTATTTCATCAATGTTTTTATAGCTTATCAGAAGATTTATTTATTTATTACGTGAGTGCAAGCCTTACAGACTAAGGCTAATACACCTGCCGTAGTCAAGTATATAATACAGGTATGTATATTATAGTTCTTTACATGGCTTAAGTGTAATTGTGTAACTATGCTACAAATTTGTATTTTCTTGGAAATAAAAAGGTCGAGGTCGTAGTTCCGCCTTAAAATAAAACTTAACATTAACATGGCTATTGGAAGTGGTGTGAGTCAACCAGCTTCCGTTCTAGTACGACTACAGCCTGCCTGATGCACCACTGTTGTAATCTAAGATGTTGCACGTTTGCCTAGGAGAAACCTAAACAAGGTGTTATATTATTGGTACTTTAAATCGATCTATTTGCATATAATAACAGACTAAACCAAGTTTCTCGATCTATTTGAGAATACGGTAAAGCAACTTGTTCAGTCAAAGTTCTATGAATCTATTATAGTGGCAGAGAAATGGTGTGCTGTTGAATATTTGATGTCCAACTGAATATACACTATACCGGGTAACCTTATGCTAGCCTGTACTTGGCAATAAAGATATATTGATCTGTTTAAAGATAATTTAATTGAGGTTAAATAAAAATAGCCTTTAATGCAGGTTACCCAGAATTTAATTCAATTTCCATAAATGAGTAGGTAAGTAACCAGGAAACCAGGAAATATATAAATACCAAGTTTGCAAACAGAATAAAGTGTGTCGGAAGATGAAAAACACATTATTTCTCACATAAACTTACATAAAAATATTCATAACTTCAACATACCCTCATGTTCCTTTGACAGTCTTATAAGAGCATTAACAGCATTCTCCTCCTTAGCGTCTACGAGGTCCGTATAAACTTCCCCGGTGTCTCCCAGACCATCTTTACCGTAGTAATCTGTTACTGAAGGTGTGTGGACGATCGACGCTTTCGAACCTCTGTAGATTGGCACCTGGAATTTTTAAGAACAAAGTCCTATTTAGTTTCGTAACATGATCTTCATCTATAAATAAATAAAATAAAATAAAAAACCTTTCTTTTCCATTCCTCCTTAAATTAACTTTATATGTACATCCATGCATGTGTAGAAATTTAGAACTCAGTATAAGAACTAATAGTAGGTATGAGTATACTTTAGACATTACTTAACAATGTATCATCATCAACAGCCAGTTTTTACCACTGCTGGGTATAGGCCTCTCTCTCGTCTTCTGGTAACATAGATTTATGAAAATACCATTGATCAAGGAAATTTCGATCTCGCTAATACCTATTATAAAAGTTTGTTCACAAGTTGTAATATCAGAAAAGGAAAATTGACTATGTTCATTTAAGGAGTCCAAAAAATGTTAATGACACGTTAGGGCTTGTACAAATATAGACTTTATTGGTATCATCTTGTGATATCTCGATAGAAGTTGATTGCTTTTATTGAAAAACAAGTATATTCGTAAAATATAACAAAGTAGGTACACGCGACCAACGCGACTAATAAATTTTATTGATTCGCCCAGGTTGCCTTATTCAAGGGTAACTGAATGTTTTTTTATATATCTTTTTTTATTTAAAGTAATCAATCACTGACTATGATTCAGCAAGTTTCAATGAGAGTTTTATAGTAATATAGTACTCTAATCAATTAGTTACTGTGCAAAGTATAACCACCGGACATATCGATATTTCACTTTGAATTTCTTAGTTTGACCCATGGATTTTCATTTCATCCCTCTCTTGTTTGACCACAGTCTAAAGATATTAATTTCTATATTGTGGTTTGACGGTCTATCTTCCCACTTGACACTGGCAGAATTGCAATGTCTAAACTTCGCAAAAGTCATAAAAAAAACAATTAGTTTGATAACTCACATCTTGTCTTCCAGCAATTTTGAGCACCTTCTGATTGTTGGTACAAACGTTGTCTTCTTTAGTGTTCCCATTTCCCGTAGTAAGTGCTACCAGCTCCGGCCTGTAAAATATAATTTATTTAATATATAAATATTTTGTGAAAATTCTGACTATCTGTTTTTATTTTGGCATGACACGAGAGAGGCCTAAACCCAGCAGTGGGAAAAACGGCTGTGGATTATGATAATCTGCTATATTTTTTTTAATCTGTTTTATAACGAAAAGGAGATTTTTTCTTTAATGTCACCACTTCTTTTATCTAAAGCCTAGTCTATTTATACAGAGATACAAAACGTATTTTTTAAGTATTAAAAAAAAATACCTAAACCTAAAACTTTTGTACCTTCTTCTTATTATCAAATGAGAGTGGCCATCTCTGGTGTCGAGAGTTAATCAAGCCGCCACTGACCACTGACTTTGCTTAGCGAATGCGGTACTATGACAAACAGGCAGGACCTACAATTTAACGTGTCATTTGGCCCACTGAAGCGCCTGGCATAATGCTACTTTTTGGTCACCCATCCAAGGACTGTCCGCATTAACATATTTTGCTTATGTACCTATAACATTTCATAAAAAGAAGGAGTAGATGTTATGTTACAAAATATGTAGGTACATTATATATTTAGTTACTTGTTCAACTTACCCATCGTAATGCTTCTCATATAATAATGCTAGAAATATGGCCATAGCATCGTCCCCGCCGGCATCATTGTCGATCACAAATCTCTTGCTGTTACTGAAAATAGAGGGAAAAAATCAATCAGAATCAATCTAAATTTATAAAACTCAAAGGTAACTAACTTACTGACTAACGTAGTGATCTTTCAACGCACAGCCCAAACCACTGGATGGAACGGGCTGAAATTTGGCATGCAGGTAGATGTTATAACGTAAGCATTCGCTAAGACAGGATGATTGTAAACGCCTAGGTAAAGGGATTAAATAAGGGATGCAATTTTTTAAGCCGCAAGCATCTAATAGTAATTTATATTAATGTTTCTATAGCTATGCAGTTATTTTAATAAAATAATGTTGACACATGCTAAAATGTGTTAACCTATCCAGTCTTATAAAAATTTGTAAGTATTTCAAATTTAGTTAAATTGGTATAGTCTGAACAAAAATAAAAGTTTCCCTAAAAAAATTGACTCTGTGATCCAGGTTTTAATCTATGTCCATACCAAATTTAATGCAAAGCAGTTCATCCATTAAAGCTTGAAGATGCAACAAACACACTTACAAACACTACACGTATACTTACCTACACCCAAACCCGCACACACACAAAATGAATTCCTTTATAATATTAGTTACATAAAATATAATAATAAGCCAAAACTATTCTATGGAGATTTCAACCGTTAGGTAAATATGCATTTAACACGAAACTTTTGAACTGTCAAAACAATTACCTTAGAGAATACATAAGCTATGTATTCTCTAATACAATTACACTCATAAATTATCGTTTGGCTTAAATTTCCCTCAATCAAATTATAGGTTACTAAATCACTAGTGTAGCTAATGCTTAAAAATATTATTTCATACGAAAACCTAACTTAACATTATTCACATTTTATATGTGTTTCTGACTTTTATCACTAATCAATAGCAAATAAAAATAAAATGAAAAAAAAAAACAAACATAATGTAAGTAATGCATCGTAACAATCACTTTGTTTTATTAAGTTTGAAAGATTTGCGGTACCTATTTCAAATTCAATAAACATTAAACACAGCAATTTTTACATTTCAATCGGTCTCCAATATACCATTAAATACAAAACAACAAAAAAAAACACAAAGACTGGTTCAATAACCTAGCAGTCCAAATTGTATTAAAATTCAACACCATACCTACAAAACGCGCACACAAAAACACAAAACAACACAGATGTTCGCACTAACATTGTAAACATGACCTATTTGAAGCTCAAATTGAGAGAAACTAATTTTATCTCAATCTTGAGTCGAAATATTCGATGATCTCTTGACTGTTGCCGGGTTTGTAGATAATAGAGTGATAAAACCGATCGTTTGATTTTTATTATGTCACGTTACGTTGAAGATATCTTTTGGAAGCGAGTAGCCGGCTCCCTGTCGGAAGCAGACTGCTTATGTCACAAGCGTGGCGGGTCGAATCGACCATTTATGTATGCGTCATAGTTGTACATTAACGTAGTACTTCATAGTATAGAGGTGACTGGCCTGCTAGCTTAGTTGGTAGTGGCTCTGCCTTCTAATTTAGAGGTCGCGGGTTCGATTCCCGCATGACACAAGTATTTATGTACTTTGAAAATTTATAATTACTTGTGTTGAGTCTGGTCGTTTGTATGTATAATAAGTATGTATTTACAAAAGAAAAGTATATAAGTATTATATCCGTTATCTAGTACCCACGACACAAGCGTTTGCTTAGTGTGGGGCTAGATGGCGCTGTGTGCAATGTCCCGGAATATTTATTTATTTTATTTATTTAATGGTATAATAGAGACCTAATGTTACCCACTAATTAAACATGATAATACGCTTTGGGAATGCTTTTAGTCCTGTTAAATAGGATCCTTATAATAGATAATATATCTACTTTTTTTATTAAAAAAAAACTGGACTCATAAATTAAGGTTGATGATTTTTGTCTCGGATAGGGGAGCGGAGGGTATTGCCGTACACCTAATTTGTAACGTCATTTTCTTGATTTTTTTCAAGTACATCGGTAATTATTGTAATATGAAGTCACCCTATATTCATTAAAATTTATATTAAAAGTAAAGACAATCAATTTGAAATATCGTGGAACTGACAACATGTATTTTTTTCTTAAGTTGGAATGTACGGTATTACCCGACACTTGCGTGTAATTCCGTACACCTTTCTTCTAATTTCGTACATAGTTTGAAGGCTCAAACTAAAGCATGATAAATATGGTCATATAAAATGGTTTGTATTTCAAAATTTTACAATTTTCGCTAAAAGCCCATACATACAAATTGTCCGCGAGAATTCGCGAATTCTCTCCTCTGCATAAAGCATGTGCCCCCTTTCCACAAGATACGCATCTGAACAATAATTCTCGGTTTTTTGCAAACTCGCCACATAATAAGCACAACTCGTCAATAGGTACCTTGTTGCCCTTCATAATAAAACGGTTCATCATTATCATCGCACAATACGTTTTCGTTAGCATCAGACGATGATGTTGAACATCTCTGATCTTTAATAATAATAGGTTAACCATTTTCATATAAGATCTAATTATGTATGTACATACGTCACTCACGTCACGAATGTTAAAAATTATAATTGCCATCATAGATTTATAAGACTCCTAATTGGTAACCATCGGAAGAACCCTGAGCTCCGCGACACAGGGAATCCTACAGCGGCAGCCAGGGAGCATGTCATTAAAATTTTAGAATAAGATAATGAATTGTAAAATTGTAATACCTTGCCATTATTATTTGAATCAATAAAAATTATTATTATTATTATTCACAGACTCTCGGGCCTTACGCCCGGTATTTTTAAGGCATCAGTGGGGACGTAGCCAACACTGAGAGGCCTTTTACAATACTTTACTTAAAATTAAGTACAAAATTACAGAAAGAGGATGTTAGGTATATAAAATAACTATTGCAGAAATGGTTGAAATGTTACAGGCTATTGTGTTGAGTTGTTCATTGACTTAATTAAACTGGTCTATTGTATGAGGAACGGCATCCGCCAGTTATGCCTCATTATTATGATTATTATTATATTTTCTTTATTTCACTTCACAGATTTTCGGGCCTTACGCCCGGTATTTTTAAGGCATCAGTGGGGCCGTAGCTAACACTGAGAGGCCTTTTACAATATTATACTTAAAATTAAGTAAAAAATACAGATAGAGGATGTTAGGTATATAAAGTAACTATTGCAGACATGGTATTAATGTTACAGGCTATTGTGTTGAGTTGTTCATTGACTTAATTAAACTGGTCTATTGTACGAGGAACGGCACCCGCCAGTTATGCCTCATTCATAAAAAATATAGCGGGTGATGACTTGCCACTCACTAAATGGACCCTCCACAGAAGGCAGCCTAAGATGACGCCGGAAGGGCAACATTGGTGTGAGTGGCTTAGGGTGTCGAGAGGTGTGCTGCGCGTTCTCTGAGCGGTACTAGCGGCGTTATGCCCTTTAACACTTCTACCCTGGAGCTTAGGTACTGAGCTCTTGCGTCTTCCACTCCCGGACGGCCAATCAAGGCAAGCCGGGAGGCAGGGGGTCTCATTTAGCCCCCAGGGAATCGGGGTCCGCGGTGACGCCACTCACCGACGACTCGCCATAAAGTCTCCCCTGCGGTAAAAATATTATAATATTGTTATTATTTTCTTTATTTCACTTCACAGATTCTCGTGCCTTACGCCCGGTATTTTTAAGGCATCAGTGGGGCCGTAGCCAACACTGAGAGGCCTTTTACAATATTATACTTAAAATTAAGTAAAAAATACAGATAGAGGATGTTAGGTATATAAAGTAACTATTGCAGACATGGTATTAATATTACAGGCTATTGTGTTGAGTTGTTCATTGACTTAATTAAACTGGTCTATTGTACGAGGAACGGTTAATATTAACTTATTATTATTATTATTATCTCTTCTTTTTGACGGTATTTAGTAGGTTTTTTTGAGACTCTTGTTTTTTTGCATGTGTTTTTTTAATTCTTCTTTTTCTTTCTTATCGTTTTTTTCTGGGCTTTATTTTCTAGGTCAGTTTTAATTGCCGTGGAAAAGAAAATCGTTGAATGTCTTTGGCTTTTCCCGTTTTCTTCCTTTTTGTTTTTATTTGGCATTGAAGAAATATCCCTCTAAGGTACATGATAGGATGTTCCGGGGTCAGGTGTTGTTAGGACTTTTCTTTTTAGTTACAAGCTTTCATAGATATATACAAGACTAATGTAATAAAAAAACAAACGAACACCAATAAACATATTGTTGTCTTATTTTAGCGGGTAATATCGTACAGTGTACGAAATTACCCGAAACCAAATTATGGACTTAAACGATCCATATTTACAAAAATATACGCAATAAAGTAAACAATCAGCTACAAAGGACGTCATAATATACCTACAAATGAAATACAACATAACCAAATAGTTACTTAATAGAAAAATATGCACACATCGCTCATTTTAAGCAGGTAACCTACATAGCATTAAGATCTGTACCTAGTTATTAAGTGTAAATAAATGATTATTATTATTATTATTATTTTAACATAGGCAAAATCTGTAAAGCAGAACGCGAAAACACTTGGTGACGAATTTCATCGGCGACATAGCCCAGACTGACGCAATGACTTGCGGTGCAACATAACTTCATTCAATGGATTCGTTTTACTGTGACAAACGCATTTATCTTGCTAACTTCACTCAAAATCACGCTGTACGAAATTGGCCGCTGTACGGTATTACCCTCCGCTCCCCTAACTTACAAATGTTAGGATTTGGACAGAAGCGGTCTAGATTCCCTGTAAACATAATTATTTTCTTTTCATTTGAGTGTACATGTATCATTTTGTTATTTTCTTATACATCATGTGAAATCAATCTTCATACGGTTGTGACTAGAAATTATCACTAAACAATAATTAAAATGATAAAAGATTGATGTTATATCTGACATAACGTTTGCCCTTGTGATAACCCTAAGTCAAATATAATATGACTATATTTTAACCATTTAATAGGTATGCAGTATAACAAAGGCACACAAACATAACATTAGATAAATAAAGATACTGCTATGGTTTTTGTTCCGGCTCGTTCCTTGTTACCAGAGCAAGACACATGACAAAAATAGATAGTAAATTAATTTTGTTTAGTACTAAACGGTAGTAGTATGGAACTCGGATTGTTATACTCCTAGGATTATCTACAAAATTTAATTAGTTTGTAAGAGGCCCTTAGGGCGGCTTGATAAACTCTTGACACCAGAGTTGGCGACTCACATTCGATAAGAAGAAGAAATAGTTTGTGCGTCCATTCAGACTTATAGTCAACTCGGTCACAAAAAACTCGATCGCTTTGGTCAAACCAAACAAGTAAAACAAGACCTCTGTTCTCCTCCTGACTTCCGACCCTGTCCTCTGAAAAAATCTGCTGATTTCTTGTTATAAATATAACTCTGACGAATTTGTATATTATTTATACACATTGCTTCAAATCATTCGATAAGATCTGACCTATATAAAACAACTTACGTGTAGATAAATAATTTTGAACTAATTACTTATTGTTTCAGTTACATATATATGTATATATATGTCCAGATAACGCAGCGTCTATAGTTATTATTGTATACATGTAGCTATAGATAACAAATCGTGCTGTTTCTAATCATAATTTAATAAACCAATGTTGGTAATTGTTTACTGTACAAGCTGTTACTTTTTGGAATTCTCTGCCTATCAACATTCAAAAGGCTCAGACAATTGATTCCTTTAAAAAACAAGTAAAGGAATTTTATCTCGCTTCCCTTCAGTGAAAATTGCTGTTATTATTTCTACTACTATCACCTTTAAATATTTTGTTGTGTATTATATGTATTTGTATATAAACATTAATTTTATTATATTAAGTATGTGTATTGCGTATTTATATGTATATATATATATACAAGGTGTAACAGAAGGGTGTGACAATATTAAAGAGTATACATATATATCATGTAAGGAGTCATGTACCAAAATATGAAAAATTAAATCGCATATATTTTTTACCATACAAAAATTAGATAATATTTTTCACTTGATTTCGTGGCAGCCCTAGCGAGTGATCACTGACCGAACGAAACCGAAATAAGCACACATTCTTTCATCCCGTTCTAGCATTAGTTTTAACGCAACGTATTCTCTCTCTCTCGCGCTCTCAGAGAGACACCGCCGCGCCGTGTCATTTGATAGCGTCAAAAGTCAATGAACGCTCAAAATGATAAGATGTAGGGTTGCAAGTCTTAAAGTTTTAATGAAAGTTCAACTTATGATTACTCGAAATCTATGACACTTAGAATTCTGAAACCTAGTGGGCTGTATTCTATATATACATAGGTATGTATAGTATAAGTATTGTCACACCCTTCTGTTACACCTTGTATATATATTAGTAAAATTTCTTATTTCCTTTTTGTTGTTCACCACATTCTTCTTTTTTTCTTTTTGCTTATTTCTCTCCAGCTGAAGGTTGCCTGGAAGAGATTGCTTTCAGCGATAAGGCCGCCGCTTGTGGCACTAGTTAAAGTGCAATTTGTTCTATGTACTGTTTTTTAATATGTGTCAACAATAAAGAGTTAATCTATCTATCTATGTAGTGCTATGTTGTTATTTTTATACCTTTTAGTTTTTATTTTACACTAGCTGTGCCTGCGACTTCGTCCGCGTGGAATAGTTATTTTGGGCATCATATTTATTTTTGCAAACATCTCTTCAGCTATATAAATTATATCTGTTACCCACGGGTTGGACCGTTTTCGCAGCGCACGCTACGGAAGTCCTCAAAGATGAATATTTTTCCCCGTTTTTCCCACATTTTCCATTTTTTCTTCGCTCCTATTAGTTGCAGCGTGATGTTATATAGCCTAAAGCCTTCCTCGATAAATGGTCTATTAAACACAAAAATATTTTTTCAGTTCGCACCAGCAGTTCCTGAGATTAGCGCGTTCAAACAAACAAACAAACAAACTATTCAGCTTTATAATATTAGTATAGATATAGAATAACACAGTCCACGCAGACCACCAGCCCGATGGTCGGATGACATTAGTAAACAAGTTGGTAGGAGATGGATCAGACAGGCTGGAGACCGTACTATGTGGCACGTTGGAGAGGAGGCCTATACTCAGCAGTGGGTGAACACGGGCTGATATGATGATGTTCCACATTTGCTTTTTTCAAGACTTTTAGGATGTATCAGCAAATATAAAACAGCGTTCAAATAATAACAGATATAATATAATTTATTCAGATTCACAGCATTTTGTTCATAAATATTACCATATATGTACATACATACTACAATTTTCAATCTTGCCTATTAAAAAAAATTGCTAAACGTGTTTGAAGTTCGTTGCGCAAGCCTGCATTAGGTATTAAATTATTTTCGTCTTGTTGGACACACATTGAGTTCAGCAGAAAAGATGTCGATCAAAAGTTTCTGATACGCTTCCATGTTGATGGAATATACTAATCTCATATTTGCTTCTTCGGATCCCAGTACGTTGGTGTTGATTCCTCTGTCAGCACCTACAAATAAAAGTAAAATGTATGTAAAAAAAGTTCCCTTTTGTTTCAAATTTGGTAATCATGATAATGTAAAGCAGTGGATTAGTTATAACACTTGGGCTATGGTATCGAGAGGTTTGAAACCTCTTACATGGTTAAACGACTGCTGAACCAGACAAACAGCCGGGACCTACAATTTAACGTGTCATCTGACCCACGGAAGCGCCTAAAAGGAGTGCCACTTTTTTCTAATATAATTTAAGGAGTAATTATGTACTGGACTGCCGATCAAATCGGTTTTAGTTTTATCTGTATTTGGATGGTATATGGTATCTGTTGAGGTAATGAATTTAAGAGTAACAAAACTAAAAGTCGTACTTTCGACTATGATTAATGAAGAACATGAAGCCAACAATAATTCTCACCACAAAGCCCAATATTATTCTCCACAGTGCTAAATTCCGTCACCAAACTCTGGTCCAACACAATAGCAGCCACAGCCGGGTCTAATAGCGTCCATTTTTTGCTTGGAGCTGCCAGAGATAACCGCTCGAAACTGAGCAAGGCTTGCATTATAGGCGTGTCAATGCCTCCAAGGACGTTGATACGCCATTCCTGAAAGTAAAACAAAGAAAAATCTGGTTAGCTTGCAAGAAGATGATTCTCGTGTCCAGAGTTTTCTCTTCTCTTCTCTTCTCTTTAGTTCTCGTATCGTAACATAATTTTTTAATCATTTTAGTTTAATCAAATCGAGTTGAGATTGGACGAGTTGATCTTCTACTATGTGCTAGGCATTAATTTAAATAAAAATAAATAAAATAATTATTCCGGACATTGCACACAGCGCCATCTAGCCCCACACCAAGCAAATGCTTGTGTCATAGGTACTAGATAACGGATAAAATACTAATTTACTTGTCTTTTGTAAATACATACTTATTATACATAGAAACGAATATAAAAATATGCGTAACATATCCACAAAAAAAAAACTTTCAGAAGACTTCATAACCTCCTTTTTTGAAGTCGGTTAATAAATATAAACATATTTAACCTATTTGTTTAAACTTACTTTAGTCAAATTATTCAGCGAATCCAGAATCTGTGAGAATGGTATGATCGTGACTTTGTCTACCGAGGCACCATCAGCCACAATGCGATATGCTTCCGCATCTAACTCTGCGTTGAATTCTGGTTCTGCGTGGTCTGCATCTGAAAAATTGTATCATTTAATCAACCGATCAGTCAACATATGTTTAGAGCACACCAAAATATTTAAACAATATCAAATGGAATTAAACTATGAACATATGTACATACAAGTGGGAATATGTGGAACGATCTACCCCCGAGGTCTTTTCGCAGAGCTACAACTTAGGGAGATTTAAAAAAGGTATTCTCAAACACCTCTCTGAGCTGACGAAGCGCTGCAATGCCTCTAGAGTTGCAAGTGTCCATTAGCGACGGTGACTGCTTACTATCATGCAGAACATCTGCCATTTTCCTACTTTTTTATAATAAATAAATAAAAAAAACTGTATGAAGTCGATTGATCCGGCTCTGCATTTCTTAATCGATTTTAACTTCAAAGTCATTGCTGTTTTCTTCAGATCACAATTGCTTCAGCATATTTAAATTTTCTGGCGTTTGATAAAAAATGAGTAGATACTTACTATGTATATGACCACCTCCCACATAAAGTTGTGCCAGTCTTCCGATAAAGCCAGGATCAAGTTTTTGAGCCAACGCTATATTTGTTAGAGGTCCTATAGCCATCACTACCAGCTTTCCTGAAAAGTAAAGAAAAAGGTTGCTTTGAAATATCATACGTTTCATCACTTATATTAAAAATGCGAGTTTGTGAGTATGCAAGTCTGTTTCGTCATCATAATACGAATTTCATTATATTTGTGTCATTTAATACCTACAATATCAAATTTGCTATACCTACCTAAACATTCGAAAATAAAATAAATAAATTTTATAAATTGGACTGTACTAAAATTGATTTAATTTATTCATCATTTCAGCTGTCATCATTTTCAATCCTTTTTAAATAAATTTTCACATTAGATACCAGTTACCTTAAAATATATATAAAACAATATATGAAAATGTTTTTTTATAAAGGAATGTTTACAACGCCGTTGTTTGCTCACAACCTGCCTCAATGTTGTCTACCATATAATTTTAATCAGCTAGGAACAAATTATATTTACTTTGTTTTATGGTCTAGTTTTATTCACCTTGATGTTTCTTAGATATATCTATGAGGGCGTTGGCTGCATGTATATCTTGGGCTGCTATAGGTTTTACTTCGGGATAATATTCGTTGTCGCCAAGTCCGTTTAAGCCGAAATAGAAATCGGATTCTACTGATATCACCAGTGATTGGGTGGCGCCTCTGTAGATTGGGATCTGGAAGAAAATAAGGAGAAAATCGTCATTGTAATCCCTTGCACCCACAGCGATTATCTTCTGGAGGGTCGACGGGCAATTGGCATTCCTCGTTCACCTACATAGTACTGCAGCAAGAATTGAAATAAGTTGAGTTATGAAGTTTTATGGAAACAGTTTACGCAACTTGAAAATCACTATACTTAAATACAAAACAATATTTAGTACCAATGTCGTCTCCTAACCGTATTAGAGCTTATGACTGCTTATGAATACATTTTAAACGTTTTTTTTTGTGTTAGGCTTGTAATATATGTATATATATTTTACTGGTACACATGACAATAAAGTTACATCCAAGTCTACAGCATAATTTAACATAATGTGGTCGTCAAACGCAAACTTATCTACGTAATATCATGTATTAGGTAGAATTATTTGGCGTAAATATATTAGAATTATTTATTTATCCTGCAGCCCCATTTCACCATCGTACGAGTAAGGGTTCGGAAAGGAGGCACCGTTATACAGTTGAGGTTCCAAGGACTCGCACCAAGGGTTTTGCTTCGACTTTCATCGAGCGAACAGCCCAACTGTGGAACTCCTTGCCCGAATCTCTATTCCCCTTGAACTATAATTTGTCGGTCTTCAAGTCGAGAGTAAACCGGTTTCTTCTAGGCAATCGCGCTACATCGTAGACTATAACGTTGCTTACCATCAGGCAAGTTGTAGTCAAACGTAAGCCTAAAACATGTAAAAAAAAATACTTACATTACGTCTGCTCGTCATGTCTAAAAATCTCTGTGTGTTGTTGAATACTTGGTTTTCATACACATTTCCGTGCACAGTCGTCAAAGCAACAACCTCCATACTGAAAATTAACAAAAATACATATAACTAAAGAAAAAAAATATTGTTCGCATTACATACATTTGTTTACCTTGAAATAAGAAACACAACTATATAGCTATTTTTTTTCTATTTTTTTTTTTTTTTTATGATTTATATATAATGTTTATTTTTTTTATTATTATTTGGAAGTGTTACTATTAATTTTTGTTGTTTTGAAATAAATATTTTTCTATAGCTATTATTGTTAAATAATTAACTTATTCAATACGTTTCATTTCGTATTCATTATTGTGCAAGCCGCATATATAGAAAATCGATTTTTGGAATTCGGCAATCTTAGCAATTTGCAATCAATCAGGTTATCTAGTCTCGGGCTAATTGGTGTGTCTATGTTGGATTTTTAGCTATTTTATTCAAATATAAGTTAGTAAGTAACATTTTACAGATTTATGGTAAGTATCTCAATTTAAATGTAATCATAATCATTTTTATTTCATTAGTCATTTAGACGTTATAGTAGTTTGTGCAACTGTCATATAATGAAGGGTATTAAAACACGAGTGTGAGTTTATGAAACGAGCGCAGTGAGTTTCATAATAGTAACGAGTGTTTTAATACCCGTGTTATATGCAGTTGCATACACTACTTTATCTTCACTAATGCAATTGATCAAACAACAAGAGTAAAAGCTGACGATAGTTAATTTTTCATATAATTTTCTATATTTTTCTGGCAAAAGATTGTGAGTTACTTTTGTTGCCAATTCTAGAATATCCGGAGGCGTACAAATATCATCGTCGCTATCCATTTTTAACTTTTAATTTATATTTAAAAAACAAAACACATTGCGAAACATTAAATTCACGCGTACGTGTATTGTTACAGTGATTTTGCCGCCATTAAAATCTAACTATCTCTAAAGCGCGACCAACCTGATTGGCCCTGCAATCAGGTTGGTCACGCTTTACCGATGTTATAATGAGCTATTACGATATCGATGTGGATATTATAGCATCATGTGAAATTGCTTAAATTGAGTGTTTTGTTGTCTGTGCTATAACAGTAGTAATTATAAGTCAAGTATTGGAAACATAAGTAGAATGTTACAACATTAGTGTAGATAAATAAATTAAGAACACACAATAAATTAAGAAAATATTAACAACTTAACATAAAATGTCATATAAAAACTATCTTAGTACAATGATGAACTGGTTTCTATTTAAGGTTTGTAAATTCATCGATTTTATAAAAAGAGTTCTCGATTTAGTAGGAGAAGATAAAAAAATCTTACCCGTGGAAATATTTTTCATACAAAATACACATAATAACTGCCATCGCATCGTCTGCACCTCCATCCTGATCTATCACCAGTTTTAGGTCAGATTTCTTTACATTTATATTTTTTGCTTCAGACCTGTAAAAAGTAGCATATTATAAGTAAGAGACCAACTCTGCTGTCGAGAGTTTTCGAACCACCCCAAGGCCTTTAACATCGCTGGCATACTATGAAAACGTGCCCTTGGTACTTTTAAAATAAATATTATAGGATCGAAATTAATAATGGAAAACGAAGAGTCAGTTCCTACGCCGAGTCTTTGTTTTGGAAACCATAAAAAATGATTTTAAGTCATTAGAGAATTAAGTGGTTTTACTTTTGTTTAACAGAAATATATAGATAAAACATTACATTAAAAAACTTACCTTAAAAATAGGTCACACAGTGTCATCAATGTGATAAACGAAAACAGTTTTACATTCATGGCCATCGTTTTCACGGTTCAAACGTCACTAAAAATAAATTATAATTGATACTAATTATACTGAAGGATAAATTTTATCATCAACACTTCAATCATAAACCATTATAACTGATTTAATCTCCAAGAATATCTTAATGTAAATCCTGAATTGCAATAATTTATAGATGTTTATCTACAAGCATAAGATTAATTTCAATCACTTCTCAAAGGTATATTAATTAAAAATAATGACAAATCACTGATTAAAGTTATTATATTAATTACACGTACACTAAACTATTTAAATTTTAAATTATGATTTTATTACAGCCACAAATGTATTCAAGATTTCTTTTTCTTATTCGGACATGTTTTTTCTGTTTCATTGTGTTTAAATCTTGAATTCTAATATCAGTCAATCGTATTGAATAAGGTTACAATTTTTGTTACTTTTTTTGATAAATCACAGAAAACTGTTAATCACTCACACGTCAAGTCACAAGTCAACACATTGTTCATTCACGAATAGAAGTAAAGTTGTAAGGCTTGTAATAAACTAACATTGAAAACAACTAGGTACAACCAAAGGTGAACTGGTGTTTCTAAATAAAGGTAAACTAAGTTAGGAATGAAGTAGGTAGTTAATGTATATAAAACCATGGGCCAAGCTATATTATTATGTAGATTTTCTATTAAAATATAAAATGGAAATTATTTTACTTTGTTTAAATAGTATAATACTGCCATAAGATACTCGTTTATTTTAATGTCATTTTAAGAAGAAAGAAAAAATACGTCACTTTTTAATCTTCAAGCAAAATCTTTACTAATATTACAAAGCTAAAAAGTTTGTTTGTTTGTTTGTCTGTTTGAACGCGCTAATCTCAGGAACTACTGGTGCGAATTGAAAAATTCTTTTTGTGTTGTATAGACCATTTATCGAGGAAGGCTTTAGGCCTATATAACATCGCGCTGCAACTAATAGGAGCGAAGAAACAATGGAAAATGTGGAAAAAAACGGGTAAAATTATTCATCTTTGAGGGCTTCCGTTGCGTGCGCTGCGAAAACGGTTCACAATTTAAAGAATTAATGGCCAAAATAACTATTCCACGCGGACAAAGTCGCCGGCACAGCTAGTGTAAATATAATCAATAAGCTTACTCAGGGCATACAATTTTACTATTTTTCATTTATTCTTGAAACATGTTTATACTTACATATTTTCGTAGTAGTATCCACAAAGTTACTCCTCTATTATCAGAATGCAAAGTCCATTACTAAAATTCTTGTAAGTAATTTAACTAATAAATTAGATTAGATCGTCGTTGTGTTAGAAGAGGGTGCACTGCCAAATGGTAAATGAATATTAATTATTATTAATTTTAATACAATATTATTATTTGCATCGTGTTATAAACCAACTACAACAGATGGGAAAATGACTTGAAGAAGTTGTATGTTGTTGTCTATATTTGATATCCAATTTTTTTGTTCACATACGTTTGATAACTTTGATACAAGTAAATTAATTTAGAAGAACCTGTTATTTTTACTGCAGCTTCGTAGTTTTTCTTTTTACACCAATTTGTACGTCAAGGCTGTTTTTATCATTTTTATTTTCAATGTATTCGCTTTGTAAGTATGCTATATGCTATGCCATAACATAAATAAACTAGTGTGTGTTTGCGGTTTTGCTCGCATTAAGGAGAAAAATTGCATCCCCTTTTTCACCCCTTTTAAAGTGCCATTTCCAAAAATCCTTTCTTAGTGGATGCCAACGTCAAACATCTACGTGCATGCTATATTTCAGCCCAATCCGTCCAGTGGTTTGGTTTGTGCGTTGATAGATCACTATGTCAGTCAGTCAGTCACCTATGAGTTTTATATATTTGGATTAATATATGCAAAGTAGGTGAATAGGCCCATTTAAATTTAGTGTCTAATCAGTATTAACAATACCAAGTACTTTGGCCTAATTGTTTAAATATATGACTTTACATACATACATTATGGTACTCAATATTATGTATGTATTGTATGTATTTTGTACACGATTTCTTGTAACTGAAATAAAAAACACAATTTCTCTTGAGTCGTATGTCCTCATTACTGAGGTTCGTGACTCCCCCGCAGAATTATCTCGTTAGGGGAGTTTTCTTGGGCAAATACATCGTAGTGGGCGCCCAGGTCCTCCCACGGAAGATAAATGTCCTCGGATATTGTGGTCCTCAAACATGTCGGTTTCCTGACAATGTTTTCCTTCACCGTTAAGCGAGTGCTAATTCACACATAACCTGGAAAAATCCTAGTCATTGGTGTAGGGCCGGATTCGAACCAGGGTGCGTCTGGAACTGAATGAAAAGCAGACACTGGAACCTGCTGAGCCACACTCGCTTAAAAAAACACATAATACATGAAAATAAAATAAACCGTACCTACCCGTAAAGAATTACAGAGTAACAAATGATTATTTCTGTTAATATTAATAAAAATACTTTGTTGATGCACTCCATTTAAGTAAATACGCTTGTAGTTTACGACTTTAAAATAGAAAATGAAGTGAAATACTTCATCAATTTTAATGCCGATAAGTATATGCTCTCTTTAAAATATAAAAGGAAAAATAAATATTGAAATAAGTATGACACTTGTTATTAAACAATGAAATCATCAAAAATATAACGAGTAGGTATTACGCTATAAGTTGTTAAGCAAATTGAATTGATAAATAAACGTAGTATGTTAATGATGATGCTAAACAGTGGTTCGATAATAGAGTCATCATTTTAGTAAAGTAAAAGATACCAAAAGATACGATAAATATCACATTATTGTTTATGTACATATGTCTGAAACGAAATATCTAGCGGTGTAGAAACCATGATTTATTAATGTTTCTCCTTTCACATGAAAGCATTTAGCTTTGATGAGTTTTAATAATAGTGTATGTCAATCTCATCAACAAGAATATTATATCTAACTCCTTTAAATTTAGTTAGTAGTAGTTAATTAAATCAGTCAAACTATTCCAATTTTCACGGCTTATAATTCAATTGACTCGATCATAATATATTTGTCTATTAACAAAGAAGAAGTCACTAATGAATGAAAATACTCAGTAACACATTTTTTCCTATAAGCTGTGTTATTGTTTGTGCCATAAAAAAATTAAATATAATGTTGATTGACATCACTAGAGACAAGAACGCTGGCTGGTTCCTTGCGCAAAGGATTTCTATAGCAATCCAGCGTGGGAATGCAGCCAGCGTTCTTGGCTCCATACCACATGTAGATTGTTTAAATTTAGTTTAGATGTAAATACTCTTTTTTAGTTCTATTAGTGTTAATATGTGTAAATATTGTTTCTTATTATTTTACTGAATATATTGTGCCATTAAATATAATATTAAAAGATAATCAAATAAGCAATTATCATTTAAGATTGCTTATGTATAAAATCACAAAATTATGGAGTAGGAGAGACTTACTCGTACATCTATAATACGCTACAGAAATAACATACTTCTGAGAGTGTTTTGTAAAATAAAGTTCGTCAGTTTTAAATAAAATAAAAAAAAGTAGAAAGCTAAAAAGCATAACTCTATCTGTATAAAACTTACCTTCTGTCAATTGTTATCCACCAAGTAATATAATATAACAGCACTATAACTATACATGACGTAGAAAATATGTATACTCCATGCTCTTTCAAAGTAGGTTTCACGTTTTTCCATAAAACCTTCATGTATGACATTGGCGATTATCACTGGCACAGTTTCAGCACTGAAATATAAGACAAGTTATTTTATTTAGGTACATATTATATTCAAATTTATTTTATTTTATTAAAATTATTGTTTTTCTTTGAGTTAAAAAAATATTCCATTTTTGGCACTTCCGTGGGTCGGATGACACGTTAAAATGTAGGTCCCGGCTGTTTGTCTAATACGGCAGTCGTTAAGCCATGTCAGAAACCCTTAGGGCGGCATGATAAACTCTCGACACCAGAGAAGGCCTTTTTCTATGAGAAGATTTCTTTTAACAATGTTCACTTTCAACCTGTATAATATACTTACCTTAAAAAAATAATGTCTATTTTCTACATCAATGAAACCAATATATCACAAACTAGATTCACTTTAACAACTCATGTCAATTTAGAACTAGCACCGCACTGATAGTGAGAGATGAATTAATGTAATAAACATCTCACAGGAACGGACTTTAATTTTATTTGTTTTATGATAATATTAATAAATAGATAAATTGTCTGAGAAAACACGACTTGTACTCAACATCTTTATGTATTTATTGCTGCCAAGGTCTTTGAGAATGGTACAGTTATATTGCATGTTGGTAAATACTATTTGTATAATAATTAGTGGTATAAATATTGATGAGTTGCAGTATGCAAAAGAATTGGTTTATCAATGAAAATCTGGAATTTGCAAGATGTTCTGTAGCGTAAGAGAAAAACATATTCGTATTAGTGTAGAAAAGCGCCATCTGTGTATATTTCCCTCAACTAAAGTGGAAAGCTACTTGAGTCTCAAGTCTCTTGAGACAACGCTGTCAGGCACACTACTAAATATTTCTGCTAGAGGTACATTGTTCTTTCGGTAGATGACTCTGTTAACCTTATAAACATTTTGTTAAGAACTTTTCTTCAGTTCTTAGCTAAGAATAATAATTTTATAAACTTTTCGAAAGTTTCATAACTGACTAATAAAAAATACAACTAAAAATAAAACAAAAAATACGGAAAATATTTTATTTCGTTACAATATATTTAGTCATTTTGATCAACGGTCTTGAAACTCTTCAAAATCGGACTGAAAAAATAAAATGAAATATTATAGTCGTATAAAAAAAAATACAAAATCTTCCTTATTTATTTTGAGGATTATCTTTAGCTAGATCACAAACAGGAAATTAAAAGAGTCACGAAACTAAAGATAAGCCTCCAGGAGAGGAAGATAAATTTCTAAAAAAATAACCTTAAGATCCGTAACAACCATTTTTGTGGCTAAGGTCATGTGTATATTTTATTTGTTTACTAGTGGACGTCCGCGGCTTCGCCCGCGTTATTTTAGGATAAAGAGTAGCCTATGACACTTCCGGTACCTTAAACTACCATCATACCAAAAACCATGATGATCCGTTCAGCCATTTTTGCGTGATGAACGTTTAAATAGCAGATAAACAGACAACTGCTCCAAAGACTGTTGAAACGATTTCTGAAAGTCTAATGTATTTTCTTGAATCTTCTATGTACATATTTTTTATCCTCTTCAGCCTTATTATACGTTTAGATAGATAAAGTAATATGTAAAAGGTCGATTTGTATTATTTTTTTATTTATGTATAATATAATTGGATATAGCATCTTATTACATAGTCGTCTTACTTCCCGTTTTATTTACAGAATATTTTTGATATGTACCTACTTCTTTTGAAGGTCATTGATTGTGGGATTACTTTGTTTGTTGTTCAGCCTTATTATACGTATAGATAGATAAAGTAATTTGTAAAAGGTCGATTTGTATTTTTTTTATTTAAGTATAATATAATTAGATATAGCATCTTATTACATAAACGTCTTAATTTTCCGTTTTATTTACAGAATAATTTTGATATGTACCTACTTCTTTTTGAAGTTCATTGATTTTGGGATTACTTTGTAATTATATTTAAATAAGTTACTGTATTAGTAAATTATTAAGTAGGAGTACATAATTTGTAGGGAAAACAAAAAATCGTTTTAATAGCAAACAAAATAAATGAATAAATAAATATTTCAGGACATTACCACACAGCGCCATCTAGCGCCATACTAAGCTTTAAATGGACTTAGAATAATTTAATACAGGATTTCTGTTTTGATGTCCCTCATTCCATTTATCTATTTTAATACCATAGGTCACGAAATTCTGAAAGTACTTCTCAGTAAAATATGTACGAACATGAAATCAAAATAACTAAATGTACATAATGTTTTACGTACCTGATGATAAAACCACCAGTTCCTTGCTTTCTCCGAAGAATCTGGGGGCAACATGTCCGCATGTTCCGGAGCTTCAGGGTTAAACTTTATATGGTTGAAGAGATTCTGCAATAAAATGATGTAACTAGGGCATAAACCTTAAAAAATATTATTGTTCTTTGACTTTTGGAATTTAATAATAATTCTTAAAATAGGTAGAAGAGATGAAATAAAATAAATATAAAGTTCCATTTCACCAGCTGTGTGGTTTAAAATTAAAGCAATATTCAGCTGTGTTTGTACCACATTTTTTTAGTTTGTAGGTAATATAGGCTTCTGAGAGTGGTATACGCTAGTCATCAAATCGTATAAATAGGCTTTACAATGATAAATGAATATAAATACATCATCTAAAGCCACGGCCATACACTGGTCACATATTCAGAAGAGAAAGGGTGTAAATTCAGTACCTTAGTATTCCAAAACAGCACAGTTTTATTGCTAACTTCTCCTTCTTCAGAGTCGAAATTGGCCGGAGCTAATCCGAAACTATTCTTCCCCGGAACGTATTTCAACTCTTCAGATTCCACTGGCGGCGCTGGTGGTTTATCTTCCACGGAATTATTGATGTCGTCGCGACGGACGGATTGTATGATGCGTAATAAATCTGTTATGTCTTTCGCGTTGATGGTTTCTACGGCTATTATCTGTGAGAATTGATATTTCTTTGTATACAAGAATAGCAGGCTATATATATGCTGTTTGAAGTGCATAGTACTCTATAATAAAATGTAATTATTAATTTATTCAAATTATAATTATTACGGATAAACCAGTTACAATATTAAAAAAAATGCTTTTATTACATAAAATCTATCACATTTCGTTGTTTTGGGAATTTTATTAAAACAAGTAAGATAGTGTGGAAAAAATAAAATCATGCGTGCATTTTTCAGAAGCAATAAAACTATAATGTTCTAGATTGTAAAAACACTGCGCTGTACATACAGTATGTATCACTAAAAATTATCATTGTCATATGTCATTAAAATATCTTACCAGCATTTTTTGCGTATTTTTGTTTACCTTGCCTAATGAAGTTTCTCCATATCGTCCACTGAAATTTAAAATTCATTATAATCAATTATAAATAAAGTAAAATAACCACATTACAAAACCTACATAGATTATTTCTTCGTTACTCACTTATCATAATCTCGATGACGTAGTCTTAAAAATAATAATTATACATTATAACCTGATATCATTATTGGTAACCTACGTTTAGAAAGTTAGTTAATGGAAAGAATATTATTTTTTTCAGTCTTTCAATGCATCATTGTAACGAAACGCAATTTAGTTAATTAAGTAAAACCTAGGACAGTTATAATATTATTATAATACTAACGGATAAAATCTAAACATATAAAACTCAAGGGTGACTGACTGACAGAGTGATATATCAACGCACAGCCCAATGACGTAGGCATCCGCTAAGGATTTTTGGGAATGCCACTTTTATAGAGGTTAAATAGGGGATGCAAGTTTTACAACATATTGCAAGCGAATTAAACTATTATAAGGTTCTGAGTAGGTGGCCTATACACAGCAGACGGTCGTTCAAGGTGATGATGATTTGATCTAACCTTTAATTACTTACATATTTTTCTCCGGTCCCGGGTATTTAATAGATTTAAAATTTGTCTGAAATAAAAGCAATAGTTGTATAGATAGTATGTTTTTTAAATGCATAAATTTAACTCACTACTTTTTTTCTTCAAAATCAGTAATTAGATCTTAAAGGTTTCAGTAGAAAATGTTTGTGTATAGTATCTTATTTTGCTTTTTAAGTTTAAGTTATCAGTAAGGAGTTGATGTACTAACATTTCTTAACAATTTATTAATTAATTTTGAATTATTTAGAATTGCATTGTATTGCTAATAAAGCTAAAACAAACTACCCAATAAATATTGTGTAAAAGCCATAAGTATATAGTATAGTATTTGCACTGAGAAATAAGTTTTATTAACCCCTGATTAGCACAAATCAATTAGATGAAACCAAAGCTAATACTAAAAATATGCAAATTCACATTAGCTTGCCAACACAAAAAACACAAATTAAAAATCACTTACGTTTTTCTTGTAAGACATTTTACTTGCAATTTTTGGATATTTTTTTAGTATTCTGTATACGATGTCGTTAGGGTTATTTAGACCAGATAGTCGATTACTGGGAATAATTCGATGGTGATGTCGGCGTTTGGCTTTATTTTCAACCTGCAATACAAAACTGACATTAAATAATGACAGCTACCGATTTTTGACATTTGAGATTTCAAACCTTACGATCCAGTAGCGATCCTAGCGGCAAATTAGTGAGGTTTGCTTAGTTTGAGAACATTCGGACCTCACGGTATATCTTCTTTATTCTATTCTCGAGCTTACACGCGGAAGTCCTCATTAATGTATAACACAAAATATAACTTCTGTTTTATTTTTTGGGTTTTGTTTTTTAAAACAAATGAAACATCAGTTAGTGAAAGCATTGAAATTTGGAAATCAGTTTATTATAATATATAAACATTTAAGCGAAGAATTATAAAGTGGAAATATGGCATATTCATAAATTAAAATAGAATGACTACTAAGCAGGGGGTAAATCACTGCTTTTGCTAACATATTAGAAAATCTAACCTAGCAATATAAACCTTAGATTGATATTATATTCATACTAATGGATAAGGTGGTACGTTTGGCTGTGATCGTCTGAACCCAGTATAGAGCACTCGTTCGTTCTTTCCATCAAATCTGTAATAAAAACATTTATTTTTATCTCTAGTAAAAATAGAAGACCCTGACTTAAACTGCTTTTATTTTCAATTAGATAAAAATAATAAAACAATATAGTTCTCCATATTTCTCGTATTATAAAATGAAGAGGTTTCTTTATCACGTCGATAACAGGAGACAATTCATCGTGATTTTTGATAAGATAAAGTTTCTAGTTCGCAAAAGAAGTGACATGAACACTATTTTATCTCGAAAATGCGTACGTGACGCTGCATATACATTTTCACTTCATTCAAACCACTAAAGTATTATAAATAAATAAATAAAATAAATATATATATATATATATATATATATTTATTAAAATAAATATATATATATATATATATATTATTTATTTATTTATAATACTTTAGTGGTTTGAATGAAGTGAAAATGTATATGCAGCGTCACGTACGCATTTTCGAGATAAAATAGTGTTCATGTCACTTCTTTTATATATATATTATGTTACTGGTGGACACCCGTGGCTTCGCTCGCATTATTTGAGGATAAATAGTAGCTTATGGCACTCCTAAGATCTGCCGATTTTCGCCGTTTAGCCTTTTTTGTGTGATGAGCGTTTAAATAAATAGACAAACAGCTAAATAGAGAAACAGACAAAAAATCTATAAATTGTTAGAACGTGTTCTGCTGACAATTGTAAGTATCTCTATACTATTTTAATTAATAACTTTCGACCCTTTTCAGCTCTATTGTATACAAAGATGTTGATTGATAAACTCACTTAATCCCAATATTTTCAAAATGGCCGTACACTCCGGACCCATTCTCCTGTTCCCTATGGGGGAACTTGACGGCTGACTTGAGCATCCCTACGGCAGGTCTGATGAGGGTGTGACCAGGGAGTATGGGCTCTGCTGGGGGCAGGTGGTAGGGGTGCAGGGGTGTTCCGAGGATGACGGAAGGCTCATGGGGGTTGCTGAAACGCCTCTAGAAAAAGACAAATACAAGTGGCTACTTTTATTCTACACAAATTGAAAATTCACGAAAGTAAACTGCATCTTGTTTTTACAAATTCGGATTTCACTTTATATCGAATGAGCATTATGTTCTCGGTTTCATTCACGTAGGAGGCATCGATAGGTTCTCGGTTTGTTTTATTGTATTTTGTTACGCAATATTTGGTTTTCAGTTTTTATAACGTTTTATTTTTTCTGGATAGAGTATTTTGATTTTTTAAAATCGTTTGAGATGGGACTGACATGTCAGTGTTGGCCAAAGCCCCAATAAATAAAATTATGATATAAAAAAGTTTTTTTTTCTTTACAATTTAACTGATAGGCAAAGAAAGAAAATAATAAATAAAGATACATAATATAAGTGCTAATTTTGTTCACGTTCATTTTGTGTGTGACAGGAAATATACGTGTCAAAATTTATGCTCCAAATATATTTATAGTTAACCCCAGAACTACATTTGTACATATAAGTGCTTGGAACTCCATAGATTGGGATCTCACTAAAAAAACATACTTACTCCATTTACATTGTCGATCTCTCTCTTGCTACGCCTGCGAGCTGGATAAAGAAACTGAATCTGAATAACATTTTCTGTATTGGAGACACAACAAAAACTGTATTTTGTATAAAACTTACTGGAGATTCATCTACAGATGCTCCTTTACTACCTGTTATACTAGTAACCGTAACCTGAGAAAAAAAAAGTTATTTACGCACATGATACTCACAGGCAACTATTTTTTTTAACTAAATCGCGTTTGCACTTGACCACAGTTTGCCTGATGGTAAGCAAACGCTTTAACCTAAGATTGAGCGTGCTTACCCGACCAAAACATGCTAGTTTGCATGATATGGGATTAAAATGGAGTATATGAGTTGTCGCAAAATAGGAAAGACTCACAAGTTGTACTCACCGTCAGAAACAAATAAATCCTTAAATATTCCATGTCAAGTCACCATTTCACCACAGAGGCACGATTGATCAACGAATGTAATAAAATTCGCCAAATAAATTAAATTTTCCATTAAAATTTAACTTGAAGCCACCGAACGTGAAATTGGTTGCTACACTGGAGTTTAATTTCGTCCAACAAATTCATTGGATTCTCATTTAAGTTACGATTCTCTAGTTTACTAAGTTTGAATATTAAAGTTCTTGTTAATAATATTACTGTCTTGGCGAAATTTTGATTGTTTTGGAAATAAGAACAATTAAAACCGTTGAAAGTTGCAACTTTGTTTTAAAGATTGATACAAATTTTGTAAAGTAGGTACTGATGTCCATATAACTATTTTATTTCAATATTGATAAAGATAGTCTGAGAAAGATTTTTTTATTCGTTCGGCAATTGATTGTATGTTTAGTAGAGAGTTGCAAACGATGGGTATAAAAAAATAGCCTTTATTTCCCTTTTAAACGTATAGTTGTTCACACTACAATATTTCGATTTGCTTCATGAAATTATTATATAAATGTATAGTATTATTGTAGGTAATGTCATAATGGATATAAATGTAATGTCAATATCTGGTTATTGAATTAAAATGTTATTTATTTATTTAAGGGATCGTCCAAAGTAGGCCTCCTCCAACTCATGCCATGTATGTCTCGTCTTTGCTGTTCTTGTCCAGAGTTTTCCTGCCACTGACTCTATATCGTCTGATTGGTCGTCCACGCCCTCTCCGTCCATCTCTTGGCTCACAGTGAAGTATTCTCTCTGTCCACAACGATGGCTATACCCATGTATAAATAGTCTCAACTTTGTCTAAACGTATTAAACTCACAGATGACTGACATAGTGATCTATCAACGCACAGCCCAAACCACTGGAAGAATCGGGCTGAAATTTGCCATGCAGATGTTATGACGTAGGCATCCGTTAAAAAAAGGTATTTCGTAAATGCCACTTTGAAAGGGGTGAAATAGGGGATGCAAAGTTTACTTTTAAATACGAGTGAAGCCGCGACCACCCAACAGTACATAATAAATCTCGGCTGAAAAACTATTGCCCAGTTAAAAATATTCATGTTGGTACGTGCCTAGTAAAAACAGTAACAATGTGACTGAAATATGTTTAGCCATATCCAATTTAAAAAGTGTACGAGCCGAGCAAGGGGAGGCAATCTAACTTTGAAGTAAAAACTGAGGGTTAGATAGCTCCCTGAGTGGAGGCAATCCAACTGAGGACAGGACTATGATGTGTTGGAGAGCTCGTTTATTAGTAGTAAACTAATTTATTCATTTGAAATGACGCTGGGGTCTTTGTGCGATTCAATGACGTACAGCGCCATCTAATGAAAATCTTACAAACTAAAATTATTGCTCCAACAAAAAGTTCGTAAGAATACGCTTGTTTTGATTGAACTCCACAGTTCACAACTAAAATATAACTCAAAAGTTTTACATCCCAAGAATAGCAGAAAGAAAAATACACTTGCTTTATGCCTTACAAAAACAGAGCCTCAGTTACATGCAAAGTAGCTTTTTAAATAAATTAGAATAATATCATCTTTTCAAACTCTTACCGAGTTAAGACAAAGAATTCATTTCAACATGTAAAATACGGGCAGAAGTTTTCTTAGGAAGGTCTGTTTAATGCTAATCGGTATTGAACCCAGGTGGCAATAAGAATCACGGGAGAATAAGCCTTATTTATAACGTTATAAAGCTTACTATAGTTTAAAGATTAAGTAAATTGGTGCTCTTGTGGTTATCACTTCATCACAGGCCATGAATTTCAGGTACGTCACTTTGCACCCTCAGATATATAAAACTAGAGTATTATGTACGTAACAAAACTGTCCAGCTGTCTAGATGTCTGAAATTTTAAGTGACCTAATAAAAAAACGCATGAATTGCCTTGTTGTAGTCGGCTTTTGAGGTGGTACTTTAATATTATTTTCATGTCGTAAGATTACATGTAAACTTGTGTTATCTATACATATAATAAAGCTGAAGAGGGTCAAAAATCTGACTATCTGTTTCTTCGTCTCTGATTGTCTGTTTATAGACACTCATCACGCAAAACAGATCATCAGTAATTTTGGTATGTAGGTTGTATGATGTCTTAGGACTTTTTATCCTGAATTTATTTACGCCGCAGGCGTTTACTAGTTAATAATAAAAATATATATTCGTTAGTTTAAAACTGTCTACTGTTGCTTATACTTAACTGTTTTATTGTGAAGAATAAGGAACTAAAAAAAAACTTTAGCTTCGATAAGATATCCCGTAATTTATGCATGTTCCTTATAAACAAAAATTTTATGAAGAATTCCAGAGGAAGCAGTCAGTTTTAGTCGAATTTATTAAATAATTACATCAGATAATAAATTGAGTGTAATTTAAAACTTCTTAACCTTAGGACCCGTAAATTTCACAAGTTGATGATAGGAAAGGATAAGAAAAATTAAAGTTATCCTATTTGATTATTTAAAACGGGGAATATGCTTTTTGACTAGAGACAACATTACAGTTTGATGAAGATTATTCAAATTTTTAATTATCTGTCATTATTCCCGATAATATTTCCTTTGTATTGATTTTTCTATTTTTAACAATTTAACAATTTCATATAATCACTTACAAAAAACTTAAAAAGTATTGTGTTTATTACGTTCAACTGTATTCTACATTTTGTTCATTATGTTTTATGTTTGTCTTAACACTATAGAAAAAGGAAACTAATATTATTTTTCGACAAGTTTTTAATAAACACAGCTACAAATTATCTCTTCCGTCCAAGAGGCTTGTAATCGTCCTGAAAAATAAAAATAATTTTGTCACAAATGTACTGTTATTTACATTTTGAAATAGTTACTATGTAGTAATTACTATATGTCTAAATGATTAACCAGTTGAAGATTGACCGCGTCGCAACTGATTAACCTTGGCGATCGCAAGCGAATACCTCATCTAACTGAGCTAAGGGCGCTACACTAATTAATGACTAAAAATACAGTATGTCATATTCTATACATACAATAATGCTGAAGAGACAACGAAGAAATAAAAAAAACTGTTTGAAAATACGTCGAATAGATAGGAGAACTTACTAACGTTCCAACAATTTCTAGAAATTTTGTTTGTTTATCTGGGTTTGGGTCTCTGTGTCTCTATTTGTCTGTTCATTTAAACGGTCATCCCGCAAAAACGGCTCCACGCATCATCATGATTTTTGTTATATATGTAGGTAGAATATGTGGTTTTAAGAGTGTCATAAGCTAAATTTTATCCTGAAATAATTTGAGTGACGCCACGGGCGTCCACTAGTACTAATCCATAATAATTTTCCTTTGGGAGCCGCCCAGTACCTTTTTTCATAAAAAATAAACTTACTTGGTTGAAATACCACCATTTCCTCGCAAAGAACAGCTCGGCTCCAGTTGGTCCAAATTGGTTCATATTGGGTGCATAAGGGTTTACATTCATGTGGGTTCCGTCCATCTGTAATTAGTTATCGTATTTAATTAGTAGTTAGAAATTTAAAACCAAGCTTTTTATTGGATCATTACTAGTTTTTGACTGACTTCCAAAAAAGGACAATATCAAAAGTCTTCCAAAAGCTTTTATTTTAAAATGTGTATTTTATGACTTTTTTTTGTTATAAATACATAGGAGAATGTTTAGTTAATAAAATTATACATATATTTTTGCGAATAAACGAATACTAAAAAAAAAAACATTAATTAAGAAACATTACATAAACTCTTTTGCGAATAATTATTACAATTTATTTATATGGTTTTGATTGTGTTGTAACTTCAACTTTCTTTTACATTATTATAATGTCTGAATTTTCTAATCTAAACTGCGTAAGCAATATGTTTAATCTAACATTGTCTCTGACATACATTGTCGGAGGACTTATGGACAACAACAACAAAAAAAAAACAAATAACTCGGAAATTCCTAACTAGCCAATTAATCATTATCATTAAAGTTAAACTCCAGTTAACGCTGAAGCATCACAATTTAAACGAAAACGTGAAAGGTACGACTTTGCAGAAAAGTTTTTGTATAAGGCTGCATATTTAAGACCGAGACAAAACAATGGAAAAGATTTTGTAAAAAAACACAAACAATTTTTTTTTTATTTTTACACATATATAACATTACGTTTACCTATATTTTATCGAAGGTCTACCTACAAAAATAATTGCCAAAGAATATGAGGATTGATTTCAGTCAGTGAAATGTCAGAGGCCTTTGGGGCGGCTTGATAAACTCTCGAAACTAGAGTTGGCCACTCTCATTCGATAAGAAGAAGAAGAGTCTGTGAAATGTCTTATAATATTAATCCCATAATGGTTTATATTACGCTTATTATCTATTTCTCAATGATTTGTTAATTGTTAGTCCATGTTTTTTAAATTTTATATTCCGAATTAAACTACTAACCGACGTAATACATTAGTAACGGTGAAATTGTGTACAAATTAATATTCAAATATATATAAATAAACACATTTTTGTATACAAGTTCGATCTTTTTGTTTGGATAGGTTTGATAGGTTGAATATTATAAATACGTGGATTCAAAGAAATTTTTAAGATTCTTATACCAAAAAATATTAGAAAATATATATATGGTGAGAACTTGCCTTTAGTGTCAGTTACGATTAATAACGTTCTTGATAATATTGCGAAGGAAATACTCCGAACGAACTTTGATCACTTTGTAATAAATTGAGGCACTTATTTGACTTTTGAACTTTTCAAATTCAAATAAAACAAGTTGGATAGCTCGTTAGAGTGATTTTAGGGAATATATATAAAGAAAATATTACGTGCACGAATTATTGTTATTTTAGCAAAGATATGAAAAAAAACTATATAAGGTAGGTAAATTTCAGATGAACACCTAGTAAGACGTAAAAAAACAAATTAAAAAACTGTAAACGTAACGTAAACGGTAAAATTTTGCATAGCAAAAATTTTAGGCATAAAAAACAAGGTCATGTACGTATGTATGTATGCACTATACATCAAAAATACTGATAGATCGTTTTTCACCTTTGACGCTAAAACGGTTAGCCAAAATGTATATAATAGAATATCATAATAAACGTTTAATTAGGCAGTGACATCCCCATTATTTTCATCACATTGCCAAACCTGATATGCAAGTAATAAAAACAAACTTATCTTACCTTGTGGTTCCACATCCAGTTTTGCTTGTACCTATGTTTGTGTATTGTGAAAGGATTTCCTGGATTCTTCTCATCTGAACTGTCGTCTGTAGAATCTGAAGAATCGGAATCGCTTCCTGGTTTCCTCAAATAATATTTACCCCTGTCTCTGAATTTAGAGTTTTTCTTTTGTGTTTTTCTGCGTCTGAAATCCGTAGGTTTCTGTAAAGAGAACGTGTTAATCAGGAGCTCAAGATGTTGACAGTACATACTTACAGATTTCACATTGTTGTTGTTTAATTTAAATTTATGTTTTATTATATTCTTTGTGAATTCACCAAAATAAAATTCTTTATTTTTTCCTATTTAATCCTATATGAGTATAAGAGATATATGAGTTCGCATTTCGCTACGGTCGTGAGTGGACGCGCGCCGCTCATCGAGTTTATCTACCTCCTTTTATTTTTGTGATCGCGAGTCGCAGATAGGGAGTTTACTGTTTTACAGCTATTTATTTCACAATTGTACGTCGCATTATATCAAGTAAGAAGTATACAAGCCCGGATTGTGATTGTGCTTCATAAACAAATCTTCGATTAGATAATACATTCTTCCGTGCAAAATAAGTAGCTGCTGGTGTGTTGTGTGTCAACATGCCCCTTCAGCACACACCCCTGCTTTCGGTAGCAACGCTTGCGTCAGATGAATGCCTTTCGCGCACTCTTTCGGACTCCAATTTACATCAAATGGCACAAGAAGAAAAGAAGAGAAAAGTTCCCAAACGTAAAATGCGGCACCAACCGAAAGTACCGTCCGAACTCAGCGGCGATGACCTTCAGGAGCATTTTAGTGACATGAAAGAACTTATTATGTCTCTTAGACAAGACCAGTCGGCTGCACTTCTTACCTTAACTAAGGATGTACAAGAAATCAAGGCCGCTAAACAGGAGCACTCTGAGATTTTAAGTAAGTTAGTTTCGGACGTCCAGGAAGTTAAATTGCAAAATAGCATAATAAAATCAACCAACGAGGAACTCCAAGTAACTATGTCCAAAGTATCGGCAAGCTGTGAGGATATGAAGGTGAAAATAGAAGTCCTACAAAGGGAAAAGGACGAATGTGTCCAAAAGATTCAAGTTCTAGAGGACGCCCTCCAGGACCTCGCGCGTTCTTCCCGCCCTTCCACTATTGAAATTAAAAATGTTCCCGCCTCAACAGATGAATGCACAAATACCTTGATTGAAATAGTGATTAAGATCGGCAAGCTGACTCATATCGACATCAAGCCATCAGATATTCGTGACGCGTACCGTCTTCCAGGAAAACCTGGATCTGTTCGACCAATTATTATAGACCTCTGCTCCGTTTCACTAAAGAAACAATTTCTCACTGCTGTCAAAACTTTTAATAAACTCAAATCTACCCAGGAAAAATTAAACTCAGGGCACCTAAACCATAAAGGTAAACATGAACCTATCTATGTAACCGAGTATCTGCCCGGATCGGCAAGGAGGCTTTTCTTCCTTGCACGGGAATATTCTAAGTTGAACAATTTTAAATTTTGCTGGGTAAAAGAAGGTAGAATTTTGCTTCAAAAATCAGAGGATTCAAAGGCGATTATTATTCGTGACGAAAACATGTTGAAACATATTAAACTGGACTGACTATATGAATATCTAATTAATACTTCATATTGTATTAAAATAAGCCTGCAGCTACAATATAAATATTTCATATTTACACAAACCACACAATCATTCACACCGCCAGAATTCACACACAGTATACTTTACAAAACAGTACATTGGCTACATCGCTACGCGTCAATACATTGCATCGTAAATATCATCATAAATAAAACAACTTTTTATCCCGCGTTGGAGTATATTGCTCACGGGGATTTAAACATGAAAACTGATTTTGGATGATGATGACTGATATCGATAATATTGGTAATGATATTGACGCAATCGGTGTATCTTCTTCTCAGGTATGTTTTCCGGAGGAATGTTTTCAGTACATTAACTTGGATAGAAAATCTTTAAAGGTGTTTCATTTAAACATTCGTAGTATTATAGCTAACTTCAAATATCTGGAACCTTTATTATCATCTCTTAAATTTTCATGTGATATAATTGCTTTATCGGAATGCTACTTGCAAAGTGCTCCCGCACTGCCAAACATAGAAGGGTATGTACCTTACAAAACAAACAAACTATACAACAGAAACGACGGAGTGGTTATTTATATCAAGGAAGACATACAGTGCACGGTTTTGGAACCAAATCTAAACGAAGGTACTGGTTTAGTATGTCAAATTGGGAAACATATAGCCGTGATTGCTATTTATAGGCCTTGCTGTTTTGACAATGCTACAATATTTCTAGATAGTTTTGATCTATTGTTGAAATCATTAGCTTCTTTTCAGAACATATGTGTTGTAGGTGATGTTAATATTGACATAAAGCCCGGAAACATAAGTAGATTCTCTGACGATTACCTAATGATTAATTCAACTCATGGATTACTACCTGCTTACTATTTACCTACTAGAGAAAAAAACTGCCTAGATCATATTTTGTTAAAAACCAAACACGAAGCAGTGACTTCGGTCATCAAAACTATTATCACCGACCATTTTCCAGCTGTTTTATGTTTGTACGGCAACCATGGAGGACAATTAAAATTAAATAAAATCCGAACACACATAGACTATAACATGGTCGTGACAGAACTTAATAAAATAGATTTGACTGATATCATGACATATTCTAATGCAAACTACGCAATGTCCTATTTAATTAATATTATTAGAGAATTAGTAACCAAATATACCAAAATTACTCATATAAAAAATAAAACTAGGATTCTGAAGCCTTGGATCACAAACGGCTTACTCCGCTGCATACGAAACCGCGATCGCTTACATATGAAAGCCCGCCAAGATCCAGACAACTTAATAACAAAGATCACATATACTAGGTATAGAAACTTCCTTACTAACCTGACTCGAAAATTAAAACAAGAATATGAACAGGGGGAGTTTCGTAAAGCAAAAAATAACCCGAAAAATACTTGGAAGGTAATACGTAACATAACCCACTTAAAACAGACTAAACAACAACCTAACGAGCTTCTCTCAAATAAACCCACCCCAGTGAGATCTGCTGACTATGTAAATCAATTCTTTGCAAATGTAGGCCAAAATTATGCTAGAAAGATTATTAAGCCAAATTACATAGTCAATTATAAAAAGTCAGTAAATAGGACACCTAAAAACTCTTTTGTCTTACTAGAAACCGATGAATCCGAGGTTGAAAACTTGATCTTAGGACTGCGCGATGATTGTGCCGTAGGATGGGATGGTATATCTGCCAAGATATTAAAGCTAGCCCGTCACAAACTGATCCCTGTCCTGGTACATATTTTCAATCTCTCCTTATCAACTGGAGTTTTCCCTAAAGTACTTAAAAAGGCGCTTGTACATCCAATTCACAAATCAGGAGACAAAAACGATGTTAACAACTATCGTCCCATATCTGTCCTACCATCTTTGTCAAAAATCTTGGAGAATATACTAAATAAAAGACTAGTAAAATATCTGGAAATAAATAATATTATTGCTGATAATCAGTACGGTTTCCGTAAGAGCAAATCGACCGAAGATGCGATAAACGCATTGATTAATATTTTAGTAGAAAAACTAGATAAAAAAAACAAAAGTTTGGCAATTTTCTTAGATATGTCAAAAGCTTTTGACACCGTTTCAATATGTCAGCTACTATCTAAGATGGAGAATTTGGGCGTAAGAGGCATAGCATTAAACATTTTTCAAGATTATCTTGCAGATCGAACGCAAGTTGTCAAAATTGGATCTGTTTTAAGTCAAGAAGAGTCTCTTAATTACGGAGTACCCCAGGGAAGTATTTTAGGCCCTACTCTTTTCCAAATCTATATAAATGAGCTCTGTGACCTCTCACTTCAAAATTGCTTTATTTCCTGTTATTGTGACGACACAGCCTTACTTATACACGGCTCAACATGGTCAGAGGTCAAAAAATATGCTGAAATTAATATGAGGGTAGTTATGGCGTGGCTAGCAGACAATCTTTTAACTCTTAATATTGTAAAGACTAAATATGTTACTTTTTCGCTCGTTTCCGAAACCCAGCCGTCGCAAACTTTTAACATCAAAGCCCACATGTGCTCAGACTTAGGCACTGTTTGCGCCTGCTCGGAACTAACTAAAACAAATACCTTTAAATACCTAGGCGTCCATATCGACGATCTACTAAAGTGGCATACACAAATAGACATTTTAACCGGTAGGATGCGCAAGCTAATCTATGTATTTAAGATGCTTAGAGCATCGGCCGATTTAGAGACCCTTAAATTGGTATATTTTTCACTGGGCGAATCTATTCTACGCTACTGCGTGACAGTCTGGGGAGGAGCTCTTAAGACGAAAATGATGCAACTTGAGGTTTCACAACGCGTAGTTTTGAAAGTCATGACTAAGAAACATTTTCGGTTTCCGACCGACCAACTGTATAAAGAATGTCAGGTTCTAAGTGTCCGTAAAATCTTCATATTGCAAACAATCTTGAGAGCACATTCTTTGACAGTATACGACGCCAAACGATATGATGATAGAAGATCTGACCGAATATTTAAAGTGACTAAACATAACACAGCTTTTTTCAAGCGTTTTTATCCTTTTTTAGGCCCTTTTCTTTACAATACAGTGAATAAACAAATTCACATATATCCCTTGTCCAAACACAAATGCAAGGAAACGATCAAAAAATACCTCATTAAACTAAATTATTCATCGACCGAAAAAATGTTCCAATTAGTAAAATAAGAAGAAACAGGTAAAAAGTATTTATACATTTTTAACACCTCACAAATCACAATGACTAACTGAGATAAAGTTTATGTACTGTTTTCCATATCCCTTCATTCAAACATCTCACCTTTCAGACATAATACTCACACATTCATTTACAGTCACGCACACACACACACACACACACAAACTAGTTTCAAACCGCGCTTGCGCGATTATTTGTAGCTGCTATTTGTATTATGTATTCTGTACTGCTATCGAATATAGAACTTTGGTTATGTATACATATAAAACTGTTTAATAACTGTTTACTTGTTATGTCTATTTTTATTTTTCTATAAGTACTTAACTAAAAGATGTAATCATAAAAGCTAGTAATTGATAAGCATAGTTTGTAATAGATAGGTATAACATGTAAGTTCACTCCGACCAAACCTAATTTCATATATAATTTTAGATTTAAGAAGCTAACCGACATTCAATGATAGGTAACTTAACCTTTTAGAATGTCGTATACTTGCGTAGGTAATATTTCCAAATGTAGTGCATTGCAGGCTCATTGCTTTCGCGAGAAGTCCCCGTGGCTAGAAATACAAGCAGTTTGCTTAGTTCTGCCGCGGTGGCTGATTGGGGGAGTGGTGCGACTGTAGGTACTACAATGGCCTACCCATTTTAAAATAATTTTTGTTTTTTATATTAGCGTTATACCTACCTTCTAGAATCGTTTGCTGGGATTTGTTCTTGTCGTGGAATGGATGTGTATGTATGTATATATATGTACATATATATATATGTTTACATATGTATGTATGTGTTTCTATTCTATGATGGGGGCAGGACTTGGCGGGTGGTTTTGGAGGGTGGGTATAACGTAGATACATAGATATAGGTAGATTATTAATTATTCGTTTAAATGTTTTTGTTTATACGCCTACAATTAAGTCTCGATTTATCAATAAATAATTTTCTTTCTTTCTTTCTTTCTATAGTTTTATTAAGCTCACAAACGTTCATAAGTTTGACTGAACCTACATACACAGCGGGTTATATTCTTATGAAATTTTATATTGTTGAAAACCAATTTATTCCTTTTTTATACCTTCTTCTCTTACATTCCTTTAATAATTAATATATTTACAAATAAATACCAAGTCTGTGTAATTAGTATATTTCAGAAGAAAGTCGGCATGTGTGTAATGAAGTTTAATTAGTAACCAATCGGCTAATGGATCGTCGTTTGTGAGAATTACGATGTTTATGATTTTTTTGGTTGCCCCGTCCACGGCGTCTTTTGCTGCTGTGACCTCTTCTCTTATGTCTATGTGACTTTTTATGACCATGACCATGTTTAGAGCGACGACTCGACCTTCGATACTTTGGCGCTGATCTTCGGTGGCGGTTCAAACTTGTATCTGATGTTTTGTTTAGCCCATCAAGAGTTTGAATAACAGGTGCAGTTTGGGTGTTTGGAAAAGATTCGCTGGTTTTAGTAATGATGTATTTTTCATAATTCTCTTTTTGAGTAACAGCACTTTGATGTTCAATATAAGAGCTCTTGTTCTTAATTTCATTGAATTTAATATTGTTTATAAAATCATTTTGAACTTGTACTGTTACTTGAGTCGGAGAAGTTTTGTCGTCATTTTTATGACCATTTTCTGTTGCAGATCGTTTATATCGAGTTCTAGTAGGCTTGATTGGAGTTGCTTCAGTGTTGAGGTATTGTTGATTTGCAGATCGGCGCCGGCGCACGTGCTACATGGGAAATTTGACTACTGAACCTAGTAATAAGGTAGAACAAGGTATGAAGAAACATTTTAGTACAAAAACATTTTTAATACCTATATCTATAAAATTGACATCATTTTTATATATCAAAAGCTAACAGTACGTTTATAATAATAATACACGCTCGCCTAGAAGAAAGTATTCATATAGAAGGCGTCAAAAAATGGCCGTGTGAGAAGACAAGAAAACATCGTGAGGAAACCGATATGTATGAGGACTACAATCTCCGAGGACATGAGTCTTCCGTGAAAGGACCTGGGCGCCCACCACGATGTATCAGCCCAAGAGAACTTCCCTTAAAATTAATTCTGTAGGGGCGTCACGACCCCCAGTCATGAGGAAATTCTACTCAAATGAGAGAAGAAGACAAGTTGGGTTAGAAAACTCTGACACCAGAGTAGGCTACTTTCACACGATCTTTCTTACATTAGTGTGGATTATACAATATTTCGGGTAGCTATAGTCTAATCAAGCAATACCACGCATATTCGCGAAATATTTTTATTACATACAAACACAGCATTAAAGTGAGCTTATTTTCGACTTACGTTATCTTGTTTGTGCAGCACTTCTAAGCTGCAATAGGTAAAATTAAGGTTTTTCCATGATTACGTATACGATTATGTTTCTTTTTTATATACTTTGGAATGTGAGGTTAACTACGAAAAACACTTTTTAAAGAGTAGATAAATTAAAAATTAAACTATATGTCCCGGCTGTTTGCCACGGCATTCGTTACACCGGAGGTCTCTGGGGTGGTTTGAAAACCCTAACACCAGAGTTGGCCACTCTCATACGAACTGAATTTATATAATTTTGTAAATAATACTTACTCGTCAAAAATTTCACTTCCGTTGTCGTTCTCTTCCGTATCCTGTCAAAGTAATTTTATTACGTTATACACTTAATTTTTTTGCCATGTTTATTATTATAATATGGACTTAAATATAATATTGTTAGGTGTCTAATACATACACAAATAATAAAACTGAAATGGGTCAAAAATTTAGACGAAGAAGATTTTAGAAAATAAAATATCGGGTTATACTTTAAATCGATAATAAAACACGATTCAGCAGTTTTCATTATTTTTGTCTGTGTCTCTGTTTTTCTTTTTGTTTGTTTCTTAAAACGCTCCCTATGCAAAAACACAATATATAGTAGATAGTATAAGACCTAATACGTATCATAGGTTACTTATTATCCTGGAAAAATGCGAGTGAAGTCGCGGGCGTCCACTAATTATGTTATTATATCACGTGTAACTCACTTGTAGTTGTTTCTTTATAAGGTCTTGTTTGAGCTCCAGCTTGCTGGAATAATCATCATGGTCGATATATTAGCTGTCTCATTTATGTATTAAAAAGAAACAAAGAAACCATAAATAAATAAATATTTCAGGTTATATCACACAGCGCCATCTAGCCCCATACTAAGCTTACGCTTGTATCATGGGTACTAGATAACGGATATAATACATATATACTTTTCTTTTGTGAATACATACTTATTATACATAGAAACGACCAGATTCAACACAAGTAATTACAAATTTTAATATTCATAATTACTTGTGTTAAACGGGAATCGAACCCGCACCCCTAGATTAGAAGGCAGAGCCACTACCAACTAAGCTAACAGAGCAGTCATGGCAACAGATTTTTTCATGTATTATATTACCTACATTATATTGTCCGTGAAATAAAGGGTATTTGGAAGTAATATCTTTATAGGGAGACTAAATAAGTTATTTGTTAGTATATGTTAAATTTAAATATTAAAATTATTTTTTCCAAATTTTACAAAATTAGTTAATTTTTCAAAAAACTTACATTTTTTCAAGCTCGTCGGTATCCAACTCGATCAAAATCTGAAATATATAACAGCATCAGCGTCTATTAATAAAACAAAATCGTCTTCTAAACAAACAAGTATTTTTTCAAACTTATTTTATCATTTCATTTCTCAATTAATATCAGGCGGGATGTAGTCAAACGCGAACCTATCCGACGTAAAATAAACAACTATAATCTAGGGATCTACAAGGCAACCGTGAACCAATTCTTATCGGGTAATGACATTCCACCTTAGACTACAGCTAATGCTTATCATCAAGCATAAGACAAGTGAAAAACACTTTAATTATAAAAACAAACATTATGTATTTTTACCAGAGGGCGAGTCCTGAAAAATAAATTCACTTATTTTATCTTTTTAAAATAGTAATATGATTTAGATAAAATATTTATGAAATTAATAATTAAATTTTTCGAAATGTGGTGCTGGCGGCAGTTGGAGAAAATAAGTTGGACAGAAAGAAAACCCAATGAAAAGGTGCTGAGCATGGTCCAAGAACACCGCACAATAATGGCGACAATTGAAAACAGTAGAAGATGATTGGCCACCTTATACATCACCACTTTCTAAAAAAAAAAACGAAAGGAAACTGGAAGCACAAAGCGGAAGAGGAAGGCTGGGGTGGTCATATATGGACCAAATAAAGGAGAAGGCGGGTGCCATGTCGTAAAAAGTGGTCAAAGAATTGGCTGAAGATCGTTAAGGATGGCGCTTCCACATACATGGGACTCGCCCTTAAATTTGTGATGATGATGATGATGAAATTATTTACATCCATTATTTATTTTATTTCTCACACGTTTGGCCCCTAAGGAAGGATATTATTTTATGCAAGTAGTTTGACAAGGGATGAAGATAATGGTGATGAAAGCTAAAAGTTGATGAAAAAACTTACTTTCCAGAAGATCTGCTATTTTGAATTGACTTTTGCAACTTTTGCTGAAATAACAGAACGATATTTAATGTTAATAAGCCATATTTATTATAATAAGGTAGGTGTATCTGTAACAGTAATTTTCATCATAAATTTCAATTTTAATTATGCTAATTAACGCTGCACAATATCAATTGTGTTTTATATCTACAGATTGAATTTTTTAACGATAATGAAAATATTGTGACAATATAAACGTAAATAACTTTACTACTGGTAGACATATCACTTTGTTTTATCAAAAACTGATCTTTAATTTATTAAACGACTCCCTTAAGTTATGCTCTTGGTCCCGATCTTTTGTTTCGTGTAGACCAGCAGATTTTTAATTTGAGAATTTCTACATTATACAGATTTCAAACTACCAAAGCTCGATATAAATGTTTTGTATTGCTTATTGTGTATCTGTGAATCTATCTTTGCGTCATACAGCATAATATTATGCTGAGTTGCTACTATGTTGAGACGAATGCAATACATGTTACCAAGCAATAAAAAGTTTGGTATATCTAAATATATAAAACTCAAAAGTGACTGACTGACTGATAAAGTGGATCTATCAACGCACAGCCCAAACCACTGAACGGATTGGGCTGAAATTTGGAATGAAGGTAGATGTTATAACGTAGGCATCCGCTAAGAAAGGATTTTCGGAAATGCCACTTTTAAAGGAGTGAGATAGGGGATGCAAGTTTTACTTCTTAATGCGAGCGAAGCCGCGAGCACCCACTAGTTTTACATACATATGTGCTTTAATTTCATTTAATCTCCTATACTTTAAATACACGTCTTCTTCATTAATACAAGATTAGCTATACAATAATTTATACTCACAAGGAAATCATCTGATCTTCTGAAATCTGTATATTGGACACGAGAACGCGTTTTACCGAACCTGCAAGAAAACAACAAACAACAATGTGTGTAAAAAAATATATTATAAAAGTAAGTTCGTATAAGAGTGGTCAACTCTGGTGTCAGAGTTTTCAAACCACCCTTAAGGCCTCTGACATGGCTTAACGACTGACGTACTATAACGAACAGTCGGGACCTACCATTTAACGTGCTATCCGACCCGCGGAAGGGCCCAAAATGGAATGCCACTTTTCGGTCACCCATCCAAGTCCTAACTGCGACGACCATTGCTTAACATTGGTATTGGCATGCGATTGCCTCCGCTAGCTGAGCTACGGGCGCTTTGTATTGTATTTTTGTATCAAATAAACATGCTGCAACAATGTCGAAATCACTGCATAATTTAAAGTCAATTAAAAACTAATAAGTACTTACGTAATTCCCAAATTGTTCAAATTCCCGTAAACTTCGGAACCCCCGACGTCTCTGAGGGGATATTTTACAGCGGACTTGAGCATTCCCTTGGCAGGTCTTAGGAGAGTATGTCCAGGTAATATAGGCATCGCTTTGGGAAGATGTTCAGGTCGCGTCGGAGCGCCCAGGATTACTTCTCCTGGACCAGAAAATACTGTTCTTCTCTGTAATTGAAATAAGTGAAAGTTTGGGAAAATTGAATAAAATATACTCCTTTGGCACTTGTATTAAAAATATGTGTTTTAATTAAACAATTTTGTGCTCTTATTTTATAGTCATTAGCTACAAACATGGTAATATGTAGAACAAAACTCAATGGAAGTTTAATTTATTTTTTTATTTAACATATTACCAAATCACAAAAAACCACTGAGTACAATATAATGTTACTAGCACAATTATAATTTACTAATACTTTAATATTAATTTGATACAAAAAATCATATCATTATCTCAAATAGTTTCTAAATAAATCTGATGACCAACAAGGTACCACTAAATTTGCCATCCATATTTTGAAAAAACAAATTAAATCATATCACATTTTCCTAAAATGTTTTACAATTTTGACAATAACAATTATAAATAAATTTTATAACCTTCTATTTTTAAAAAAAGATGGTTCAAATACTACAAAAGAGAGTAAAATACTCCTTTTCTTTAAAACTAAGGATAAAAACATACTTACAAAAGAGTCATCATCTTTAGAAGTTTGTAGCCGAGGTCTCAATATAATCAGCTGGCCATCTTGTTTCCTCCCAGCTCGACCGTAACGCTGTAGAAAAGTACTTTGTCAAAATAGATAAATATTACGGGACATTTCGCAGAGCGTCATCTAGCTTCATAGTAAGCAAACGCTTGTGCCGAGGACATTGGTTAATGGATATAGGTAATAGTACTTATATATATTTTTTTGTAAATGAAAACATATTATTATTTATATCAACACATATGAATAAAGACTGATATAGGGCATTTTTGTGTTAAGCGGGAATCAAACTCACAACTCTTGGAAGAAACATACACTACCAACTCTGCTACGGGTCAGTCAGAGTAAGGCTTTTTAACCGAATCCAAAAAAAAAGTTCTTAATAAAATTGTTACTTATTTTAAAAGTATCTAAACATAAAGCTTGATATTCGAAACACTATAAAAAAGCTTCTTGCGTATATCTAAATATATAATACTTAAAGGTGACTGGCTGACATAGTGATCTATCAACGCAGAGATTATTATTATTATTCAGCCAAAACCACTAGACGTATCGGGCTGAAGTTTGGCATGCAGGTAGATGTTATGACGTAGGCATCCGCTCAGAAAGGATTTTTGGAAATACCACTTTTAAAGGGGTGATATATGGGATACAAGTTTTACTTCTTAATGTGAGTGAAGCCGCGAGCACTTACTAGTTTTTTATAAAAGTACGATGATCTAATATTTGCCTGGTTAAGATTAGTCTCAGTGATAAGGGTGCCATTTATGAGACTAGAATGGTTGGAATGGTTGGTTAGACTATTGGTTTTCTATTTAGTATTATTTTTGTCTCTGATACATAAATTATTTATATATATAGTAAAAAAACCTTCGCACACTTCTTTATTTAGCACTCGTATGACTAAATTATAGCATTACAGAAAATAATTAAGCCAGAATCACCTTTGAGTGTCGTTTTGTCTTGTCATTTTTCTAAAGCAAAAGAAACACTACATGTAAACATGATTAAAGTAAGTACTTACAATAATAAACATAAAAACAAGGAAAGAAAAACTAAACATGCTACTTCTAACTACTACAAAAATGGGGCACTTAGAAAATCCTTAGAAAAGCCTATGTAAAGATAATCTAAATGCTCCAGCCCACTACCAGAGGACAGCGAGCCCAGCATACTGGCCGCATTACCACGCTGGATGGCAATGCTGATACGTTGAGCCAGAAAAAGGCCAGCAATTTGGTCATGCGTCGCGTCAACCAAGCGTTCCGAGAGGTTTTGGAAAATAGTATGGGCTCCCGGACCCCACGGCCCCAAAGTCTCGACTCTAAAAGGCTCAAATATGTAATCTCGGCCGAGGCTCGCATATTTTATTAAAATAATTATTATTTTACAATATAAGAATGTGGCGACCTTTATGTACATGCTGGCCTCTGATAGTGGGTTAGGTAACTATCTCAAGATTTTGCCTAAAGAGTTTCGTATGCATCTTTTTTTATTTAAATTCCATTTTTATTTAGTCCGGCAGTTGATAAGCCGTGTCAGAGGCTCTAAAGGCGAATTAATAACTCTAACACTAGAGTGCCCACTCTCATACGAGCTTAATTACTCACATGAAATAAGTAAGTTAAGTGAATTTACGTAGTTATTTATCATTATCTAATTTTTCTTTCTTATGTTTGTCATTAAAGGTACAACTCACCACTAAAATTAGATAACACATATTAAATGTAAGGTTTTAAAAAAAAAAGATGAAGGGTACTTGCATTTTTATCTCCCGAGGTAAATTGTGGCTAAAATAAAAACGATACACATTAACTTCTGTACGTGATAGGAATGTAACTACCGAAATTATAATTTACGTATGACGAGCGGAATACGGGCGCGGGTCAATCATTTGTCGAGTACAACACTACAGAGTCCTTTGGTTGGAGAAATTGGGAATTATATCAGGCACACGACCAGCCATTGTCGCGGTTGGGCAGCAAGCATACAATCTACAAATTCATATGTCAGATCACAAATGTGAAGCGCACCCGCATTTCTATTCTTTATTCTGTTAATCTGTTGACTATACTATACTTCTAGAAATTGCCAGTAGATGGCGCTAGTAGTAACCAAAGTAGGAATAATCTATACCCAATATTATAAAGCTGAAAAGTTTGTTTGTTTGAACGCGCTAATCTCAGGAACTACTGGTGCGAATTGAAAAATTTTGTGTTGGATAGACCATTTATCGAGGAAGGCTTTAGGCTATATAACATGATGCTGCAACTAATAGCAGCGAAGAAACAATGGAAAATCTGGAAAAAACGGGGAAAATTATTTATCTTTGAGGGCTTCCATTGCGTGTGCTGCGAAAACGGTTCTAGATATCAAAAAAATATGTTATTTCTCTTGAAATTATCTAACAAAATGTCTGTAACAGCAGCCGTCTTTTTTTTTTTTTTTTTTTTCGTGGAGGAAATGCTTTTACACATCCCCGCACTCTCCCCGGGGGGGGGGCGGCGGGGTATGTCGGGCTCAGAGCTAATGGGACTCCACTACCGACTAAAACCTACCACGATGTCCCTTCACCTCGGCAAGGACGGGTTTCGCGGGCAAGCGAGCAATTACTCCTCCGCAATTCCCGTCCCAACCGCAGTCCACTGTCCAGGTGGACCCGCCTCAGGAGGACAACCTCCCTCTTACTGCGCGAGCGATGCCCAGGGACATCCAGGCATCGACTCCTCGGGAGGCCCTTATCTCTGCTAGGGGGTATGGGATGCCCCCGCATCCCACGCCCCAGGGCCTCCTAGTGGAGACGGAGTCCGAGCGCGAGCGGCTCGCCTCCGTGTCCTTCTTCTGCGGATCGGATGAGCGGCAGGATTCACCTCCCGCTCCCGCTCCTCGGCCTCCCTTTGCGACACCACCACCGTCTCGCAAAAGGAGGCCACCGCGTGCCATGACCTCTCGTCGTCAGCCATCTCTCGCAAGATGGTCGACAAGGAGAGGTCTGATTACAAAACGCGGTTTAAGTATAAGTCTAGGACTTTGAAAATAAAAAGTGGGTACTTGTTGTTCAGACATCACATACAAGCAATCTAAATGTCAACAAACATTGGAACTTTTATTGAACATTGGTAAATTTAGACAGTATGATAATCATGACAGTAGTCAGACAATTTTCGAACAACTAAAACGGACTTGGTCTAGACTTATATTTAAACCACGTTTTGTAACAAGGCCCTATATGTCTATCTTTTAAGATTAACTCACTAGACCCGTTATTATGGCAATAACTATTCCATGCGGACGAAGTCGCTGGCACAGCTAGTCGGCAATAACTCCATAAAAAATATTACAATGATGCGCGTCGCCAACAACATCTGTACTTTAAAATATCTAAGCATTTGAGGGCAAATACTGACAGTCGACTTTGTTTTTTAAGAGATTCGATAAGCAATTTCACGTGTGTTTCCGGATAAATAGGTACGTTGTGAAATATGCTAAACTGCGAAACACATATTGGCATATCTGAGTTATTTCCTGGTGTGTTACCAGAATGATGTTGGTTCGAATCCGGTCGGATGTGAATATTTTAGCTCATATTCAATTACGTGTGTAAGGTAAAATTCTGCATAATTACAAATTGTACATTACCTCAAAGAAATTTATCCCATACATATTAGTATGCTTCGTCTGATCCATTTGAATGTTCAATAGATTCTGTAAATAATTAAATAATCAATAATCATTCGAATTATTTTCAGATAAATTTTGTTCAATTTTATAACCATCATTTTTGGTGAATGCATGCTGGGCACGCTGCCTTCTGGTAGTGGGCTGGAGCACTTAGATTATCTTTAGGCTTTTCTAAAGATTTTCTAAGTGCCCCTTTTTGTAGTAGTTAGAAGTAGTATGTTTAGTTTTCCTTCACTTGTTTTTATATTTTATTATTGTAAATAAATTTCTATTTGGTGAATGGTTGAAATAATGCTGGCTGGCTACATTCAAACTATCACCACACCTATGGGTTTATTTCGCTATGTCAAAATTAACATAATCCAGAGAGAAAGAGAGAGGCAGTCAGACTAATTTTGTTCATTTTAGTGAAACAAAGATAAGGCAACTCATGTTACTGATTTTGCCTTTTTTGTTTTAAACTGTCAATTGAATTGTTTAAAATGTGAAAGCAAAATTGAACGTGAACCCACCACTACGCATAACTGAGAACTACCTTAATAAATCAATTCTGCGGGCCAGGGGAGCCATGACCCTCAGTACTGAGGCTATAATATAGTTGCGAAATACAACAATTTTGATTGGTACAATTAATATTTATATTATATATTAGATATCTGTATATCATGCTTATCTTATATAATATTTGCACGTTTTGTTAAATTGTAATTAATGAATTATATACATTAAAAAAAAATGCAAAACTTACTCGCACATGAGTAGAAATAGCTGATTTCGCTTTTCGTTTTAAGTCTGAAGCTCTCCAATTTCTAAGTTGAATAGACTAGAACAAAACAATATTATGTTTTTTTTTTGAGCAATTCTTTGTATTCTATGTTTAATAATTATCAAATTGCCCTCTGCCATGGTGCTGTGACGAACTACCGGGGCCTACCATACAACGTTCCGTCCGATACAAGTGAGCGTAAATAATATACCAATCTATTAAGAAATTAAACAGCTCTGAATTGACTTATGATAACTAATAATTTACTTAGTAAAATTAACTCAGAATATAATTAATATTAAAAAAAGATGAGAGTTCACTTATACAGGATTACAATTATCTAACGCATAACCTCTTCAGGGCGGCTTTCTCTCTCTTAGAGTCGTATTTCCTCATGACTGAAGGTCTTGACTCCCCCGCGGAATAAATTCGTTCTCTTAGGCGGATACATCGTGATGGGTTTCCTCACGATGTTTTCCCTCACCGTAAAGCGAATGCAAATCTACACTTAACTTGAAACTACAAGTCATTGGTGTAGGGCTGGATTAGAACCAGGATGCGTCTGGATGAAAATCAGACAATGGAACTGCTGAGCCATACTCGCTTATAATACAAATATTGTTATTAATCCTTTGTTTTGCGATGTTTGTTGCAAAAAAATCATTATGCTTTTTATAAACTAAAAATAAAATAATGCGTAGTCTTACGTTGACATTCAAATTTTCATCATCTAAGTTTTGCACATGGGGTATCTGAAAAATAAAATCCCCAAATTATGTGAATTTAATGTTTCGGCGGATTAACATCAAACGGACATAGGGTTAGAGCTAGAACAAGTGAATTCTTTCGTATTCATTCAGTGTAGACCACAGAACAGAGAAAACAATGGAAGCGGTTCTCGTGTCTCCTGCCTGTGCCGCAATTAATCAGAATATCGCAACATTCGCGGCGGCCATGATTAGTCGAGCTTAGCTACGTGAGCTAGAAAGACGTTCCCCACTCGCACAAAAAACATGTTAAAAATAATTCATGCCTAGTTGTGCAATTATTACGTGTCAAAATGAAAGCAAGATGAATAATTTATCAAATGGAGATGTATATTTTGTTTTACTTATGTGTGAGTTTGGCGACACCGGGTACCCGTACTAAGTTATACGGGCACTTCCATTGTTTTCTCTATTTCGTAGTGTAGACAGTAGCTAGATCTCCGTTTTATCTAACTCGTATCAATTCTGTGATAGGTATCAAAGCGTAAGAACGCTCTAAGTAACTGCTCGCGTGCCGTTTGCATCTAGCGAGCGAGCATTCTAAGAAAATTCTATAGAATCTTTGCAAATGCACAACAATAGAATGCTCTACGCTTGTTAACACTAAAATAATTTGACATGGTGGAGGTAGAACGACCAGGATATACGCGTTAAGCTCAAAATGATAGTCTTTTTTGCAGTAAGGAATTAATAAAATAAGGGTATAATCTTAGACTTAAGTACAAATGATGTATACTAGTCTAAGAATTTTTGTGTAAATAAAGTAAATATTATTATTATTTTCTTTAATTCCTTCACAGACTCTCGGGCCTTACGCCCGGTATTTTTAAGGCATCAGTGGGGCCGTAGCCAACACTGAGAGGCCTTTTACAATACTATACTTAAAATTAAGTACAAAACTACAGAAAGAGGATGTTAGGTATATCAAGTAACTATTGCAGACATGGTATTAATGTTACAGGCTATTGTGTTGAGTTGTTCATTGACTTAATTAAACTGGTCTATTGTACGAGGAACGGCACCCGCCAGTTACGCCTCATTCATAAAAATTATAGCGGATGATGACTTGCCACTCACTAAATGGGCCCTCCACAAAAGGCAGCCTAAGATGGCACCGGAAGGGCAACATTGATGTGAGTGGCTTAGGGTGTAGAGAGGTGTGCTGCGCGTTCTCTGAGCGGTACTAGCGGCGTTATGCCCTTTAACACTTCCACCCTGGAGCTTAGGTACTTAGCTCTTGCGTCTTCCACTCCCGGTCGGCCAATTAAGGCAAGCCGGGAGGCAGGGGGTCTCATTTAGCCCCCAGGGAATCGGGGTCCGCGGTGACGCCACTCACCGACGACTCGCCATAAAGTCGCCCCTGCGGTTTTATTATTATTATTATTATATTATTACTCAAATCAACCTTTTTTTCGTTTGAAGCATCAAGCAGGCTCTGAAAACAAATTAATTATTATAAATATATAAAACTCAAAGGTGACTGACTGACTGATTGACTGACTGATATAGAAATCTATCAACGCACAGCCCAAGCCACTGGACGGATTGGGCTGAAATTTGGCATGCAGGTAGATGTTATGGCGTAGGCATCCACTAATTAAAGATTTTTGGAAAAAAACCACTTTTGAAGGGGTGAAATAGGGAATGCAAGTTCTACTTCTTAATACGAGTGAAGCAGCGAGCACCCGCTAGTCTATTTATATAACTGTTGAACTCCTCCCCAAATCACTATTCCCCTTGAACTATAAGTTTTATCGGTCTTCAAGTCGAGACCAGTTTCTTCTAGATAAGCGCGCAAGATCGTAGATTACAACGTCGCTTGACATCAGGCAAGTTGCAGTAAAGCGTGAGCCTATCTCGCGTAAAAAAAAATTTCATGTATTTATTAGTAGTGACGACATTTTCTTATTCCTGTGATAATATCTGTAAATTTACAATTTACTGATATTATATATGACGTAGAAGATCTTACTTTAAAATTGATATTGTTTTCTTTTTCGTCCGAATGTTCTACTGAAGGAGCCTGAAATGAAAGACAACAATCATCAATATTCATCCATGTTTTATAAGAAAATGTTCATAATATTTTACATTGTTTCTACAGTACTTAATTATCTGGTAACTTGTTATATGTAAAGTGGATTATGTCTGTTTCAACTAATTTAATTTATTCTTAAAATTTCAAAACCAAATTTGAATGCAAGTCAAAACAAAAGAGTGTCAAGATGTGGCTTTGACAGCGAAATTTTATTTTTTCTTGCTTAAAAATTTAATAAAACTCCTTATACGTCCATAGCTTATAGAGTACTATAAAAATATAAATCAAGAAATCTTACGATAAAAGTAACTTGGTTGTCATTCTCAATGGAGGTTTCTTTTTCTTTGTGCGGGGTCTGAAACGAAATAAAATTGTTAGCATCATAATAAAATTATTGCACAATAATTGTTGTCAAAGGTTATGGTAACATATTTATATATGTTTAGTTTTTTATATAAGTTTAGATATGTATATAATCCGAAAGTAAAACAAATACCTATGTTTCTCTGATATTGGTATTTTGTAATTCAAAACATTGTTATTTCATAACATGATTTCCTATGATGCTGCATTTAAAGTGCTTATTCCCAGCTTGATACTAGTTCAGTTCTTTATAAGTTATTCCAGCAGCGCAAGCACGGCATGGGGATAAATAGTCTTTCCCCCATTTTATCCACCTGACAGTGTCATTCCCACCTTTCTTTTCATGACAACCTATGACAACAGTGGAAAGAAATATAATTTATCCCATTGACGTTTATGGTGGAATATTCATGAAATTTTATCACGCTACTGCCCGCTGTAAATATAAAATAAAAATAAAAAGAATGAACAATTTCTGAAGGTTAGATGAATTGATACAACGTTTGAAGCATAATTCAAACATTGTATTCATTTTAATTTGATTTCGTAATTATGGCAACAAAATAGGAATAAAATATTATAATGCTACTCCCGCCGTATACCTATCCCGGTTTGACTTTCCCCGGCTACTCCGTGCCAAAATTGACAGCGGGGAAACAAATTCTTTTCTTTCCCTCGGGATATATTGTTTTCTGCCCGTGCTAGCCCTGCTGATAAATATAGATTAGTTTTATACCGTCACGTCAATTTTGTTTATTTTAATTGTTTGCTTACAATTTCACGGCAAAATAAATAATTTTTAAACTCAATAGTTTGTTTTAAAACACTGGTTTTGTAGTTTTCAAAAATAAACCTTTAGTTATTGTTTTTTGGCTTTAACAACAAAACTAAATTGGACTTATTTTTTTTTGCGTACCTATATACACCTCACTTTGAAATTTGCTACCTTAAAAGCCAGCACACAGTTCATAAAGGAAATTTCACTACAATTAAAATATAATAAGTTAAACTATAACATATAAAGAGAAATTTCGAAAATCCACACAGACTATTGAACCTTAAGACACCTAAGTGCTGTCAGTCTATACATCTTGATCATAATCGTTTTATTCAAGCCACTTGTAAAAAGAAAAAAGAAAATATACATATAAATTGACTAGCCATAAAACTGACATTTGTACGCCTATCGGCAGAATATTTGATACAACAAATTTATGTAACAACTACTATGTAAGACAATATTCGTGCAAATAAATGAATTTTGATTTTGATTTGATTTGATTTTTGTAAATTAACAAGATTGAAGCTCCGTCCTCGAGCGTGCCTCGATGCTTGGAAGCAATATCACGTAACCAGTTTAATAAACGACTTTTTACCAGTTAGACGGGTCATATGTGTATTTTTTATGTTTTTTTTTTAAGTATTGGTAGTTTTATATAAGGACGTGGTCACGGTCGGCCACCTACCCGATGGTGCAAGGATATGGTGGACTCCCATAACAACTTTAAGGAGGTAGCCCGGAATAAGAAGAAGTGGAAGGAATTGGGAGAGACCATTGCCCAGCAGTGGCAGTGAAGGTTACATAAAAAAACAAGAAGTTATCTAGAAAAAACTGGTTCACTCTTGACTTGGAAACTGTTAATTATGGCTGAAGAAAGAACACATATATTTCGGCGGCTTTGCATTGCGCATTAAAAGTGTTTCAGCATAACACTAAGTATGTGTAATGATTATTTATCGCACAATTATCATTGTAAGTAGAATACTTGCAAAATTGACAATAAGATGTTTAATCAGGCGTTACTTTGAGGAAATCCATTGTAAATGAAACTCCTCCATATACCACCGCCACACCACTCCTCTTAACTAACGTGGCCTCCGTGCTCTCAAGAGCCACGTTGGTTAGGAGGAGAGGTGTGGCGGTGGTATATGGAGGAACACACCTAAAAATCATTAAATTTGTTGTTTGGAGTCGGTTAAGGAGCAGTCACAGCGGAAAAACATTAAGTATTTCTCCTGAGTTTCTTTTAAAATTGACAATGGCATTATTGGTAAGATGATTTCATCCTGTTTCTTAACTTTGTGGGCGAACAAAACTAGCCATATGACATAAACAATGAGAAAAAGTAATAACTGGGAATCTCCAAATAATATTGTCTATGACTTTAATATAAAATCGATCGCAAGTAGCGAATATTGCTAGTTAACTTAGCTTCACTGTATCACGTCTTGAGAGCCTGACGGTACATCGATGAGGTCGTATAATGTGTTCTAGTTAAAGGGTTTTATGAAGTGAGATTTACTGGTAAACTCCACTGACAGAACCGAGATATTAGCCAAAACTTATTGTCATGACATTTAACCTTAAATAACTTACTTATTTTATATATTTATTTCTGAGTGAATGGAGACAGACTTTAGAGTACAGAAATGAAGGTGTGTACATAGGTTTCAATATTGTCCTATGGAATGTTTCAGCGAAGTTCTCTGTGTTGTCTTAATCTGAACTACTGGTCATTTGTAAACGCAGCGATTGTATAAAATATATCAGTTTTTGATATCCTAGTGACTAACCGCATCTTCATTTGATCAGATGAATCTCTACCATCAATTATATTGCTTAAGAAGTAGCTTTTGCTATTCTGTTCATTTGCTGCTCACAGAAAGTTTGCTAACACAAATACTGAGCAAAACACGTCAAAGGCAAAATAACATTCATTATGTGCACACTAGCGCCGACTTCCGGCGAATGCACTTAGGAACAATGCACCAAGTTTGACTTATATTAATGGCGGGACATCCGGTCTTAAGTGCAGCAAGACGCCTTGTATCACTAGAGAACGACGGATTCGTAAGTTTCAAGTTCTAAATTTCAATTTATTACTTCCATTGTTTTGTCATGGTTTAGCAGTTGCTAAGACAGGCTTGAAAACTCTGACACCAGAGTTGGCTACTTTTATACGGACTTTTTTACTATTGTTTTATGACAGGGTTGTTTTTATGGATAGGATAATATAATAAGAACGTTAATTTGTATTTAACATAAAGTCGCGTCTAGTGAACGTACCAACAATACGAGTATATTAAATTAATTTGGAAATTTCGCTACCAAAGGTTGCTTTCGTTAATTTGGTTTGCCTCGAAATTTATTACTTAGTTAAGAAAAACAAAACAAATATTTCCATATCACAATAAATTAAGCACAAGCGAGTGTGGCTCAGCGGTTCCAGTGTCTGCTTTTCATCCAGACGCACCCTGGTTCGAATCCGCCCTACACCAATGACTTGTATTTTCAAGTTATGTGTGGATTTGCACTCGCTTAGCGGTGAAGGAAAACATCGTGAGGAAACCGACATGTTTGAGGACCACAATATCCGAGGACATGCGTCTTCCGTGGAAGGACCTGGGCGCCCACCACGATGTATCTGCCCAAGAAAACTCCCCTAACGAATTAATTCTGCGGGGGAGTCACGACCCTCAGTCATGAGGAAATACAACTCAAAGAGAGAGAGAGAGAAAGAGAGACAACGCCATTTCAAAACAATTTGTGCGAAAATTTTCCAAAATAAAATGGAGCGATAATAAAATGGAGGCGCACAGGAAAGCTGTATCACGTCGTTGTTCAGATATGTAACCAGACGAATGGAGGGGAAAATAAATAGTTATTTTTAATATACTATTATCTCCTGAAGCCTGAGGACCATGACTCCCCCTGTAGAATTAATTCGCTAGGGGAGTTCTATTGGCCAGATACATCGTGGTGGGCACCCAGGTCCTTCCACAGAGACACATTTTATCGGATAATACATAAAAAAGAAGCAAAAAGACTGCCGGTCTGCCTGATGGTAAGCAGTCACCATCGCCTATGGACTAATAATAATTGATGCATATTTTTTCTTTTGAACTAGTCTATTATATTATATAAAACTCAAAGGTGACTGACTGACTGATATAGTGATCTATCAACTCACAGCCCAAACCACTGGACGGATCGGGCTAAAATTTGTCATGCAGGTAGATGTTATGACATAGGCATCCGCTAAGAAAGGATTTTTGGAAATACCACTTCTAAAGGGGTGATATAGGATTGCAAGTTTTACTTCTTAACGCGAGCGAAGCCGCGAGCAGCCACTAGTCTCTTATAAATACGAAAATATGCGTTTGTTTTAAAAAATATGTAACATATCTGTGCAATTTGTTGTATAAATACACACATAATTCTCATATTTATCCCATATTGATATATTTTAAAGTATTCAAAAAATATGAACCTCCGATATTGTTTATTATCGCCCGTATTAGTTGAGGTTGATTGTTATTTTCTTATCATTTTACAATGCAATGCAAAATTTCACTTTCTTTTGTGGCACTTTATAAAATGTTTAGATTTTATTTATAATCCAACCCATATTAATGTTTATTTCTTTCCTTATTTCTATCTATCTAAAATTGATTCACAGCGTCATCTAGCCCCACACTAAGCAAACGCGTGTCGTGGGTACTAGATAACGGATAAAATACTTACCTATATACTTTTCTTTTGTAAATACATACTTAATATACCTACAAACGACCAGACTCAACACAAGTAAATATACAATATTTAAAATTCATAAATACTTGTGTCATGCGGGAAAACCCGCAACCCCTAAATTAGTAGGCAGAGCCACTACCAACTAAGCTAACTGGCCAGTCAAAATTATATTTATATATATATATATATACATATATATATATATTTTTACGTGGGAAAGGTTTACTTTTGACTACAGCCTGCCTGATGTTAAGCATTGCTGCAGCCTAGGGTGTAACACGTATATTTCTATTTCTACCCCACATAGCACCCTAAGTCCTGTAATAATATCTGATCCTAAGTCCGCCCCCAAGTCCGGAGGTGCTCAATCATCACTAAGTACCCCATAAACGGCAATAGACACGCGAATGTATGAAACGTAGGTGAAGTACGTGATCTACTTGTGTTGGATCTAATGGTTTGTAAATTATATTTTTTGGGAATAGATCTTGAAAAAAATGTGCATGGTGGTAGTATTTATAAACCCATCATTTATATAAACGCACTAGCAGATGTTCTGTGCATTTGTTACTATTTAAACTATATTTTATATTCTAATTATTATTATTATTAAGAGCCTAAAGTGTCCCATTGTTGGGCAAAGGCCTCTCTACCCTCTTTCCACTTATCTCTGTCTAGTGCTATTGCGTTCCAATCTGGTTGGTGTTTATCCAGGTCATCCCTCCATCGATTTCTGGGTCTGCCGCGACGTCTTTTGTGTGTTGGTGACCATTGCGTCGTTGTCTTAGCCCAAAGGTCGTCGGGCATGCGGCAGACGTGTCTATTCTAATTATATATTTCGTATATATTTCATATATATTTAATATTTCGGGACATTGCACACAGCGCCATCTAGCCCCACACTAAGCAAACGCTTGTGTCGTGGGTACTACATAACAGATATAATACTTATATACTTTTCTTTTGTAAATACATACTTATTATACATACAAACAACCATATATATTATATTATATTCTAAAAATTGCTGTGTATGTTTTTTTAACTACGTGACGTCACCAAACGGTCCCAACAGAAGACCAGCGCTGTGTGGTCGTATCTAGCACATACTTGTACATACATAGATAAACTAAGTTAGGGCATTGAAACATGCCCATTGTACTGTACATGCATATATATATATATATATATATATATATATATATATATATATATATCGCTCTTTCTACTTCTATTGGTTTCGGGATTATGGTGTTTGAAATTTAAAACTAATGTCTGGTACCTACCAACTACTTAGAATACCACTACTTAGAATGGGCAAGCGTAAGCAATGATACTTACTCAAGATCCGTTGAGCAAATGTAATGTTTAAACAGTTTTTTTGTTACATATTTAGAAATATAAAAATGTGACTTACCAGTGCAATTATATTAACGCCTTTTAAATTTATTGCTTTTGCGTCCATGCCACGCGGAGAAAGAACTCGCTAAAAATATTAATTAAAAATATATAAGTAAGTACATTGTATTTTAACCTCGTATTATAAAAATGACACTGTAAACCAATATTTTGAATTTTGTAGAGAGTGTTCGGTGTCATATACCTATATTATGGTCTGAGAGTGATGAGTGTATGTTTGTCTCTCTTATTTACCTCACGTTAATTATGACTAAACAAATTTGGATGCGATTAGGCATGGAGGAAGATTGTATTCAAAATTTTCGTATTATATACTTTTTATACATATTAACCAGAGCAACAGTAACTACTATGCAATGTTATTGCAATATAAGTACATTTTTAATATCCTGCTGTCTGTCTCAAGATTTGTTTTTGACATTGGATAACTAGTACTTATGTAAAATTCTGGCATAGTGTAATTGAGTAAATGTATACTCGTGGGTGATTTCAAAGCCCTCATCAAATGTCAATACATTATTTCATAGTAAAGGAAAAGAACAACTTGCTTACCATCAAGCAAATTACGGTCAAGTGCAAAACCCATTCCTTGTAAAAAAATAAAAACAAGAAACTTGTGTTCAAAAACAAAATCTTACATCTAAATAATTCTTCAACGCCTTCTTGTATTCGGGTGTTTTGTGGAAATTCTTCCATTTTTCTTCGTCTTCGTAATCAAAGACATGGTTCCGCCCATCATTATGAGTTGCCCCGCCTTGCCATTTAAGCTTCACAAAGCTTAAAATTTTATTGAACGCAGAATCTTGATCTAGTTTTCTGCTTGCTTCAGCGTGTGGAGAAAATGACTGAAAATGAAATACAGTCGATAAGAAATTGAACCTAGCATTACTTTGCGGATACCTATTGCAGATGTCATTCTTCTAATTTATCATTTACATTCGATTTTTCCCAAAATATTTTTTTTCTAGCTCAATGCATCACTAATCTAAAATCTTTCCAGCGTGGTAATGCAAACAGTTTGTTTGGTTTAATTTTCTCTTGCGGTGGAATTATACTCCTTGATTAGATAATCTAAGTGTACAATTTTATATAAGGCTACATAAAATATATAAAAAAACACAAACCGTCAAAATAATGCAAGCAAATACACTCCAAGTTAAATATTTCATTATAATTCATTGAAAAAAATAATGAAAAACTATGTAAAATCTGGTATTACATAACCATAATTCCAGTTCCTTTGATGGTTGACATAAAAAGATAGACATAAAACTTTTCTCATAAAACCGAGCTTTGCTGTACATAAAAATGCAGTAAGAGTACTTTGGTTGTTTTTCCTATTAACATTTTAGACGTAAAAATTTCTTATTGTAGCTCAAAATTACAAAGCCTTGAGCACCGCCGTAAGGTGGCCAGTCTTTCGGTTTTTTACAGGTTGCATTTCGGAGAGTGTGCGGAGGAATTGCATAATTTAATTCCTGCAGCCCCATTTCACCATCGCACGAGTAGAGGCACGGCAAGGAGGCACCGATATACAGTTGAGGTTCCAAAGACTCGCACCTAGCGTTTTGCTTCGACTTTCATCGTGCGAACAGCCAAACTGTGGAACTCCTTGCCCGAATCTCTATTCCCCTTGAACTATAATTTGTCGATCTTCAAGTCGAGAGTAAACCGGTTTCTTCTAGGCAAGCGCGCTAGATCGTACACTATAACGTTGCTTAACATCAGGCAAGTTGTAGTAAAGCGTAAGCCTATTTCATGTAAAAAACACTTATATAGCCCAAATGAGTAGTACTAGAAGGTATGTGCGTATATAGTCAGGAACTTAGACGGATGGGTGAACAAAACAAACAAAAAACTGATAAAAAATATTAAAAGCATAGCGTTCTTGACCACTTCTATGTATACAAAATGAAATCGGCAAATTAGATGTAAATAGTGCAAGTTTTTAAGACAAAAAGCGATACGCTTCTACCGCAAAATTGCTGCTCCTTGCTTTATACACTGTTCCCCACAAACCATAAATCTAGTAATCTTCAAAGCGGCCGTGTTCTGTTTCTTACTGGGTAAGTACGCTCCGTTTGTGCCCAAATCTGTAAAGCTATATAGCACATTGCTTACCATCAAGCCTTCTATTGTCAAGCACATGCAAAAAAAGATTGACTTTCCTTACTGTTAAATTTCAAAAACCTGACTAACATTGAGTGCATACCGTGAAATAAGTTCCACAATGCAAACGGCGTTCCTCGCAGCTACATTCTGTCTTAGCAATAAAACTGTGTTCTAACTTCTACCTTATTTTATTTCTTAGTTTTTTACAACGGAATTTTATTAATCAAGGACATATTTTTGTTATCTTTTACACCATAATAGCAGAATGAAGTAGTAAGAAGCGCCCGTAGCTCAGCTACCGGAGACAATCTTAAGCGATTACCAAAGTTAGATAAAGGTCGACGCTGTCAGTCCTTGGATAGGTGACCGAAAAGTGGCATTCCATTTTGGGCGCTTCCGTGGGTCAGATGACACGTTAAATTGTAGGTCTTGGCTGTTTGTCTAGTATGACAGTCGTTAAGCCATGACAGAGGCCCTTAGGGCGGCTTGATAAACTCTTGACACTAGAATTGGCCTCTTTCATTCGATAATAAGAAGAAGACACACGACAGTTTTAATAAATACACAAGACAGTTTTGGTGAAATAAATATACCTATCTTTATCTTTAGTTTTAGATTTTTGACTACTAGGTTATTAGTGGCGCCCCCTTTTACATTTATAGACATTTGACTAATTCAGAACGTTTTCATTCGAAAATTAAACACCAGTCTTAGAACCCTAAGAAACTTCTATGATGACTGCTAATTTCTTCAAAATATTTCAATCGTGCAAAAATGAACACCATGATCAGAGGCGAAGGATACCTGCCCCCTAGGCAAGAGGCTTATTTTAGTGCGCATACTGACGCATACTTATGGAATAGAAAGACCAATTTCGGTAGTTCGGTTCAGTACTGAACCTAAAACTTTTTACCTGTTTTAGATATTAATTAAGCGTAATGTTCTAGCTATTTTAATGCAAAGCTATGCATGATCACTAATTGTAAGATAAAATTTAGTCTGTAATTATGTTGTCCTTGTTTAACGTTGTTGTTTGTGTGTTTGTTGGAACTCAGGTTTTTGAAATAATTAATAGCACTTATTTTGTTCAAGCTGTGTACACTCATCTGAGGAATTTGTTTTGGTTCAAAACCAGTGTTTAATGTGTATTTGGCTTAATTATGAACTCATTCTGTTTTGTGTACCTTTATAAATAAATAAATAAATTATGGTTTAAGACTAAGTTTGGTAAAATATTTGAGTAAAAATTGACTTCACTGGTACATTTTGTTAATAAATAGTAGTTAAAATCATAACGCCGTAAGTAATAATTGTTGCTTGCTTTGTCTGACAAGTTGCTCACTTTTTTATTTAGGCGTTACAGAAATAAAATAATAGTCATTGGAAATCAACCAGCTCTAAAAAATGTCATATACAATTTTTTTTTATTAACTTTTCTTCAGTACAAAATAATAATTGAATACATAAATAATAATATAAATAATCTATATATATATATATATATATATGTTACGGTAAATGTGGATAATGCGGGAATTATGCATAATTACCAGTGCTCTCGTTAAAGTGGGAAAAACTTTCGAATTAATCACATTTACCGGTAATCATAAGCTCACGCTTGACTACAACTTGCCTGATGTTAAGCAAGTTATAATTTACGATCAAGCGCGCTCGCTAGAAGAAACCGTTTTACTCTCGACTTGGAGACCGACTAATTATAATTCAGAGGGAGTCTTTGGAACCTATAATGTATAACGGTGCCTCCTTGCCGAACCTCTACTCGTGCAATTTATATTAATAAACATTTTGATTCTGCTGTTTGATTTTATTATATTCTACCAAAGGGGTATGGTTATCTATACTTTTATACTAATATTATAAAACTGAAGATTTTGTTTGAACGCGCTAATCTCAGGAACTACTGGTGCGAATTGAAAAATTATTTTTGTGTTACATAGAACATTTATCGAGGAAGGCATTAGGCTATATAACATCACGCTGCAAGTAATAGGAGCGAAGAAACAATGGATAATGTGGAAAAAAACGGGCAAATTTATTCATCTTTGAGGGCTTCCATTGCGTGCGCTGTGAAAACGCTTCAAAATGCAAAAAAATATTGCCTAAAATAACTATTACACGCGGACGAAGTCACTGGCACAGCTAGTTGTATGTACTTACGGGTAAATGTGGATAATTCTCTACATTTACCGTGTGCGTTGGTAATTATGCATAATTACCCGTAATTATGCATAATTCCCGATTATCTACATTTACCGTAACATATATACATATAAAACTCAAAAGTGATTGACTGACTGATATAGTGATCTATCAACGCACAGCCCAAACCACTGGACGGATTGAGCTGAAATTTGGAATGAAGGTAGATGTTATGACGTAGGCATCCGCTAAGAAAGGATTTTTGGAAATGCCACTTTTATAGGGGTGAAATAGGGCATGCAAGTTTTACTTCTTAATGCGAGCGAAGCCGCGAGCACCCACTAGTCAGTGATAAAGTCATTATTAATTCCACAATACTCAATATTCAATGTTGACTCAGAAGCATGCTTTATCTCCATCCTAACAATCCGAGGCTGTGGTGAAGGACTCTCGAGACTTTTCACGGCCGTGATCCGGCATATAGCTTGTTGGCTATTTTAAGAAGAAATCGAAGACAATTCTTTCGTTTTGTCATGACTATTTTCCTACATTAATAATATGTATTATATTTGATACTTTTTTTTTTTTTATATATAAAATCAATTTTATTTAAATAATAAGAAACAATATTTACACATATTAACACTAATAGAACTAAAAAAGAGTATTTACATCTAAACTAAATTTAAACAATCTACATGTGGTATGGAGCCAAGAACGCTGGCTGCATTCCCACGCTGGATTGCTATAGAAATCCTTTGCGCAAGGAACCAGCCAGCGTTCTTGTCTCTAGTGATGTCAATCAACATTTTATTTAATTTTTTTATAAAAGACTTCGTGCTTTTACCCCACGGACCAAAAGTTTCGAAGCCAAGCGGTACGAAAATATAATCAGTCGATAATGATGTATATTTTCGCCGCTTGGCTTCTTCTGCTGCGTCCGCCGCGGCTCCTGCCGCTTGTACTGTTCCACTGAGGCGAGAAGGAGCTAGTGTATCGACGCAAGTTGCGTCCCATACAAGAGCTTTTCCCCGCTCCCAGGGAATCAGTGTGAGGCCATCGGGGCGCTTACCATCGTCACGGACCATGCCAATCGGTTCAAGAACTGATGGTACGTTGACAGTGGCAAGTGCCCGTCTCACTATATCATTCAGCGAGCCGTGGCGGGAGAATCTGCCTGCACTGCGAAGGCATGAAAGTCCGTGGAGGCCCTTCCTATCGACATCGCTACCACATGTGCAACTGTGTTGTTCGACAATAGCAGCTCCAATTCGCAAGCCGATAGCGATTCTGAAACTGCCATTGTCGAAAAGTGTACCGAGGTTGGCAGAAGGGAGGGCATGTAGCCATTGGCCAGATTCGTGTTGAGACACTGCTTGAAGCCTTGCGCGATCGTTGTCACCTATTAAATTTTGTTTTAAAGAGTTAAATTGCTTCTGTACCAATGGAGCATCCCAAAGTTTTTGGCAGAATGGTTCCTTAGGGATGTCAACATTGGTACAGAGAGATGTCCAATATATAATATATTTGATACTATAATATACTATATTATAAACATGGATCATGTCAATATATGACTTATACAAAACAGATATTTACAAAAAGTTCAGCACACCGTCCATGTTGTCGCTGTGCGGCAGGGAACCCAGGATGCTGGCAGTATTTCCTCTTTGAATGCAAAGACTCAAACGTTGAGAAAAATAGCTGCCAGCCCTGAGATCTCCTGTGGCAAGGACCAAACGCTTGCTAACCTGTTTCACAAATAATTTTGTGTCCGGAGACCACGGGCCCAACGTCTCAACAGATAGCGCAAAAAAATCATAATTTGCGCTAATCTGCGAGTATTTTCGTTGTTTCCCGAGTTGGGCCTGTAGTGCTGCAGCCCCGACGCTACGAGCGGTGGCACTGACGTGAGACGGCGCTAAGGTGTCTACACACGTGACGTCCCAGACCAAAGGACGGCCGAGACACCACGGTACTAAAGTAGCGCCGTCTGGCCTCTTGCCGTCATCACGTGAGAGCCCACTCGGCTCAAGCACCGAAGGCATGCCAGCGGTGGAGAGTGCCCGCCTGACTAAATCATTGAGCACCCAGTGACGATAAAGTCGGCCAGCACTCTTCACACAGGCCAACCCGTGGCGTCCGGACATGTCCACGTTCTGGCCGCACGGACATCGATGAGGCTCACACAATTTTGCACCCACACGCAAACCCACAGCTACGCGCAAGCTTTCCGGATCAAGTACGGTGGCGAGGTTGTCAGATGGCAGTGCGTGAAGCCAGTAGCCTGACTCAGCTTGCGATACTGCAAGGAGACGCGCTCGGTCGGTATCGTCTGGGGATTGGTCTAACAGTGCTGAAAAGGTTATTTTAAGAAGAGGGCTATCCCAGGACCGTTGGATCCCTAATTCAGTGGGGAGATCCGTATTTTGAAATGAAGCACTCCAAGCTTCCAAGGCTTCCGCCTGGCATGCAACCCGAACATCAGTGATAGAAAGTATTTTTCCGATGAGGGTTTGCGTGCCGTAGCTAGAAGCCAAAAAAGCTGGAAGTGCCACACTTGATGTTGTACGGATTCCCAGACCACCGAAACTGATGGGTAGTGTTGCCTGTGCCCAAGAACGATCGTCAAAAATTAAATTTAGAATTTTGGTACATGTTTTTCTTAAAGCCGAGTCTACAAGGTCCAGCAATGAAGGAAAAAACCACACCGGGCAACATCTCAGAAGATAAGTGAACTTCGGGGTAAATAAACAGAGTCTCAGTATGTATATTGCCATGTGTGGTTTTATCTTAAAAAGTTTATTTGAATTTTGCTCAAAATTTTCAATTTTTGAATGCACAATAGATGGAATTGCATCCGGAAATATTGGAGCGCCTAACATTATCAGAGAAGATTTAGATTGAACGGATATGCCAAAACATATTGAATTAAATTTTTCTAAAATTGAAAGCCGAAACGGGTCTGAAATACGATCGGGGAAGAAAATTTCACATTTGCTATAATTTAGAGATAGACCAACACTTTTAAATTGTTGGATTATTTTTTGTAGATCATTCAATACTACCGAAGCATCTCCACCTAAAGAGCCATCGTCTAAATACCAAGAATTAAATTTTGAATTTATTTGATACTTGACTATATTTCATGTATTTTGTACCTTGACAGGGCTTACACGTACCTAAATGAATAAGGTAATATTGATAAATTTACTACTTGTTCAGTGTTACTTATGCAATCTAGGTATTATTATTTTAATGGTGTTACAAATTATTTAATTAACAACAAAACTACATGAGAAATAAACTTCAAATATAAAAAAAAAAAAAATATTATAAACATGAAATATATACTAACATAATATTATGCAGTTGAATATAGGTTGATTTGAGGTTAAAAATAAAATTAGCAATTAGTATGTACAAAACATATAAATTAATTTAATGATCACGAACTTACTTAAAACTAAAAGTTATAATATTTTGTTAGTAGATATAAATAGGTGACTTAAAAATAATATCTTAAACTACTTCTTTTTTTAATGATCATTTTGAATACTGGAATGGAATGTTTCTTAACGAATGCTTTGTTCAATTTAAATGTATTTTATCATTTATTAAATATCATATATATACATAATATGCTTTCCTGCTTTTTCAAAGATTTCTCCTTCTAATGCCCATGACACAATTTCTTGTCAACAAATTTGTTCAACGTACAAATACTTTTTGACAATCTAAATACTTTGGAATGTTCTTATCTTTGGCAGTAAATCCTTAATCTATTTATCTATTAATAGTTTTATCAGTTTAAAGGCGGTAAAACCTTGGAGGCGAAACTACCCATTACGTTGCCAGGTGGGAAATAGTTAGCGACTACATAAAATTGGCCTTCTTTTGTTTTGGAATATCCAACCCCAACCTCTTTGGTATCTTCCCAAATGACTTGAGTGAAGTGTCCAGAGTCTAAGTTGGAAGGTTCTTTTCCAAATCTGTGGTTTTTAATCTCAATATACCATTTATCGACAGGATCTCGTCCAGACACTACGAAGTTGGGATCAGAAGACCAGGCGTAGAATATGTTCTCTCCATATTCATTCTGGTCTCGATGCTCGGTTCTTCCCTTCTTCGCTAAAGTCTTTGCCCATTCTTCTGCGTATTTGCACAACTTCTTGTTTAGTTCAAGAGGCGGAACTCCGTGATTTCTTCTGTAGTCGTTGTGGGCTCTAAGAAATTCGTCTTCGAACTTTTCGCCTGATATCGAAGTCGATTTGAACTTGCTGACCAAATCTGAGGCGATTTCGCTGAAGTTTTTGCTGCTTCGCGGACTATGATTCTTCGGAGAAGGGGGCCCGAGAGATCTTGGTGATGGTGGGGCCAGGTTGTTGTTAGAAGATCTAGATGAGAAGCTGTAACTGGATCTGCTGGATGAAAACTGCATAGCACCAGGTGGAGTAACATTCTTCGAAAAGTGTCCACTGTAATTTCCTGGAGGATAATAATTGGCAACTACGTAGAGTTTGCCAGATTTGCTCTTAGCACTCCCGACTCCTATCTCCCTTGTACCTTTCCAGACAATTTGAGTAAAATGGCCACATGTTAAGACTTCTGGTTCTCGTCCGAATGAGTAGTCATTTATTTCGCTGTACCATTTGTCTATGCAATCCCGTGCTTTTATTTTAGTCTTTGGATCTGGTGACCATCCACAGTACACGCTTTCTCCATAAGTCTGGTTGAGACTGTAGGCCATAGAATCCTTCTTTGCAAGTTCGTCGGCCCATTTTTGTGCTATTTTAGAGATGTCCTTGTTGATGACTAGAGGTGGGACGCCATGTTCTCGACGGTACTCGTTGTGGACTTCTAACGCCTCGAGCTCGAAGTCAGCTGTTTTGGAGCCGAATAGTTTACTCTGAAAGTAAAGAAAAAGGTTTTATTAATAAAAATGTTATGATTAAGTAGTCGTTGAACTCTGTGAGGCCTTTAGGACGGTCAGAAAATCCTCGAAACTAGAATTGGCCACTCTCATACGACAAAAGCACGCAGATAGTATTTCTTTGGCTGTTATTTTATGCAACGCTTGTTGATCTGAAAGTTGTTTTGTTGTTTTTATAGTATAATCTCAATGATCTACGTTATTGACTAGTCTTCAAAAAACAAAACGTAAGTGATTTTGTGATTATTAAAAACATCTGAGACATGATGATAAAAAAAACATTGGTTGGTTAAATTTTAAACAAATAACCTTGAAACTTAACTTCATTAATAAAAATACAGTAATAACTGTGATATATTACAGCTATCCTGTTGACTTTCCTTATCAGTTTCCGCAGTAGTGATTCATTTCACTTATTCACGGCCACGGCCATTGAGAGCTGCCTTTGTTTGTCGGCTTTTTTATTACTGTAGAGTGTAGGTATTTGCACACATCAGTTATACATTTTTTTTTTTACATTAGATAGGCTCACGCTTGACTACAACTTGCCTGATGTTAAGCAACGTTATAATCTACGATCTAGCGCGCTTGCCTAGAAGAAACCGGTGAATATGAAGTCAGTCATTTGACCAACGGCTATGAGATTCTTAGACTGCAAAGTTTTCACTCGAATAATAATGGTATATCATGGTATGTGGATTTCAGTGAGAAATGTAGCAGTAGCTTACGTAATACAGGCCCACTGAGGGACCTAGTACGTGGCACGGTCACAAACTTATGTACAAAACTGAAATAGTAAGTAAACATCTCCAAATGGCCATCCAAATCCAAGCTCCAAATGGCCATCCAAATCCAATATCCAAATCTTTCTTCTTAAACGAGCAACATTTTGGTGAGCGTACCAACGCATACTAAAACTGGAGTAGAATCCGCTTTCAAAATATAATGTTAGCATTTTTTTTTCTCGTCATCATATCAGCATGTGTAAAAATAATAAAACTAAATATTTACATATTTCCGAAGTTTGCATGACAGAACTTACGCGTATAACAATCTAATTATGCCGTTTATATGTTTAATGTTACATAGAAAATGTAAATACATGACAGATTCAATACGAACACGATATACTAACGAAAAATGAGATATTTTTTAATTTAATTAGTAATTTAATTGCATAAAATGAGGCGACAGACCAAAAAAAGTTTGACAATGTTCATATTATGTACATGTATAGAATTATTATCACTCAATTTTCAGATATGAAATTAAATAATTTATTTGAAATCATGTCACGTTACATTCTCATAACGCTTATTAATATATTAGAAGGAAGCAAATTTCAAGATTTACTTCGTCAACATTTTTATAAATATTACATTTTATTACCATGGAAAAAAAACATTTTTAGGTGGTGATTATTTTTTAGTGAAGGAAACCTAAAGATTAAATGGTTAATAATCTTAGAGTTTATGGCTCTACTACGAATCAGGAAAACAAAACTACAAGAAAAGATACATGTTTCCATTTAATGGGTTGTTATCAATTTTATTGTTTAAGTTGTGTCAATTATCATTACGGAAAACTATACTGTTTTTTTTTAAATTTCTTGGTTGTTTGTTCCGCTGCAAGAGTTGGTACGGATGGTTGGTATGGTAAAGGCAGAATTATATTATCTATAATTTATAGCAGGCTAATAAGGCAGTCGTTAAGCTACTTATGTATGTCAGAGGCTCTTAGGGCGATTTGAAAACTACTCTGATACCAGTTCTTTTTTTAAAACTAGACAGGCTCACGCTTGACTACAACTCGCTTGAAGACATTTAAGAAATGTTTTTTTTAACTATAACTGGTTTGCACTAGGCCATAGTTTACATACTTGATAGCAAAGGCTATAAACCTAAGATGGAGCGTGCTTACCCGATAAGAACCGATTCACTCTCGCTTTATGTATTGTAGTGGATACTTAATTATAATATATATTTTTTCATCAAAATTGACATGTAATACATAGATATTACAAGAATAGATATGACTTGTAATTTTTGGTATTATCAATAAGTATTTGTATTTGATGCTAAACAACGTTATAATCTACGATCTAGGCGCTTGCCTAGATCGTAGACAGATTCACTCTTAGATAAGTATAGTCTCTCTCAAGAGAAATATGACTTATTTTACTAGAGGCCAACGAAGGTGCAAGCATCTCTAAGTTTACTTATTAATAAAATAATTCACACACTCACATATAAAGTAAGTATGTTTGGTAAGTAGGAAGCAGTTTCTATTTAATTTGCAAAACATCATTTGACTTTCTCTGAACGACCAACGAAACCTACAAGAACCCCAACAGTAACATATACATACAAAGAAAAAGCTGTAGATGATAGTGACTCTAGGATGCAGTAATAGACATAAAATAAGGTCCAAAAGTACTTCTCATAACTGCATGTTATAAGCCCATAGACTTGACATTTATTAGGTTCTAAAATTAGCTAGAAATAGCGGTGTACTTGAAAAATTAAGGCCAGCAATTGACATGATAGACCTACTTGTCTTGTCAGAGGATGATCGCACTTGTCTATAAGTATAAGTATGTATGTATGTGTGTATACTGTTGTAAATTGAAGTAATTGGCTAAAAGTAAACACGGTTTATTATCAACGATGACTAGGTATTTTGTAGAAAATTGATAAAAACGTGTGCGTGTTTTTCAATAGAATAGAAGTCAATAATTTCGGAATTAAATCCATATACAATTTAAAAAAAACACACATTACTTACATCAATATAATAAATTACACAGACAAAAACATGATAAAACGTAAAATTAATAAAAGTACGTACATTATTATTGACTTACTATAATAGATTAATTGACATTATAAATGTAAGACCTCGATTCACATATTAATAAATAATAATAATAATAAAGCGTTTACTTCAGACAGAATCCATTCATAACTAAAATATTAATACAAATGTCCAAAATCTTATAAATGTCAAGAGGAATAATATATTTAATTTACGCACACAAAATTTACAATCACAACAAAAAATGGAAACAAAAAATATTATTTTCCATTTTTATTTAATTAATAATAATAATATTCCGGGACATTACACACAGCGCCGTCTAGCCCCACACTAAGCAAACGCTTGTGTCGTGGGTACTAGATAACGGATATAATACTTATATACTTTTCTTTTGTAAATATGTACTATAGTAATATTTTAAGATTGAACTTTCTTGATTATTTAGCTTTTCACAGATATAAAAATATGTAATCACGTTTTTCTAGAATGTCTGGTTTCGGGATATAAATGATATAATATCTCTCTCTTTGAGTCGTATTTCCTCATGTCTGAGGGTCGTGACTCCCCCGCAGAACTAATTCGTTAGGAAAGTTTTCATGGGCAGATACATCGTGGTGGCGCCCAGGTCTTTCCACGGAAGACACATGTCCTTGGATATTGTGGTCCTCAAACATGTCGGTTTTCTCACGATGTTTTCCTTCATCGCTAAGCGAGTGCAAATCCACACATAACTTGAAAATACAAGTCATTGGTGTAGGGCCGGATTCGAACCAGGGTGTGTCTGGATGAAAAGCATACACTGGAACCACTGAGCCACACTAGCTTTTTAATAATGATATAATATAGCCCAATAAGTAATATCAAGACTTATACTTGGGTGTGTACAAAAACGTAGGTACATAAAATACGACAATCCGTTTGTTCTTTTTGAAGTGTGGAAAAAACAAACAAATTTACTATCGCTCTCACTTTCACTTATCCTTACGATAAGATCATCAACGTTATTACTATTTAAATAAAAAAAATTATTGGTCTTATTTCGATGAATTATTATTATTCAGATATACATACATATGTCACTGATCTTTTTATAGGTTTTTTAAGATTATCTTGACGCCTAGTTAATTCTTACACTGATCCGTTTATACAGTTAAAGTTTGTTTTATTCCAAATTATGTATATGTAAGAGATTAATATAAAATAAGATTTATATATTTCTATTATATAATTATATGCTGGAGCACTTAGACTATCTTAAGGCTTTTCGAAAGATTTTCTAAGGGCCTCCTTTTTACGTTGTAGTTAAAAGTAGTATGTTCAGTTTTTCTTCTCTTGTTTTTATGTATTGTAATTGTAAAAGAATGAAACTTTCATGCAAGATATTTCAGCGGAAATATATAGATATATTATCTTTAGATTTTAGTACTGATAAATGGATGTTTCAATTTAGCATTGTATGTTTTATTGTTTGCTGGCTAAGCCAATGTAGAACCATGGATCTGAACGCTGATAGAATCTCGCAAAATATAATATGGTTGATAAGAAACTATTCTATACTTATTGCATTGTATGTTACATAGGTACATATATCATATATTGGTTAGGTCGAAAGTGACTTACCTATTGATCTTTCCCAATATTCGGTTAAGATAAACATTACCTCATTAATTGCAAAACGTCTCAGAAAAAAAGTCTCCAATAATAACCATAGCTCAGAAACAATAAAGATAAATTACCATTCTTTCTTTTCCACTGCAATCCCACTAAACTCGAACCACTCTAATAAAAAGGTAAACGTCAAAAATAAAAAGTGAAACGTCAAAACTGACCAAATAAAACACACAACGTTCTCAGTGGACGAGAGCTCCAGGACTCTCTTGTCCTAAATTAATTCGTTCATATGTAGTCTGTTATCGCGATAAAACGTCCCCAACCATTATGACGAATGTCGATAACAAGTAATCGAGTTGTTATCAGTCAGAGAACACTGAATCAGTATGTATTTTAAATCTGGCTGGTTAATTTTAATCTGATCCATCCGGTGGCCATAGTCTTTTCGTGTCGTTTTGTATTAACCGTTTTAAAATAATATAAACTAGTGGACGCCTGCAGCTTTGATCGCATTATTTAAATAAAAAGTAGCTTTTGACACTTCTAAGACCTTATACTACCTACATACCGAAAATAAGATGTTCCGTTTAGCCGTTTTTGCGTGATGAGAGTTTAAATATACAGTCAAACAGGGCACAAAGCACAGATAAACAGACAAAATTTAAGCAATTGTTGGAACGCAGTAATTTCATCAAAACATGATTAATAAATTTCAAATCATTTAAAAACTCTAGTGCATCTGAAGCACCCTTGGCCCTTTTTTTATAAATCACTTTCACTCTTTCACTTGAAATAATATCTGACATAGAACTAGGCAACGTTCAAAGAAATCACAACGTTACGTTGTTGGAAATATGATTCATGTTTGCTCACACAACTTCCTAAGTGGGAGACACACTGACTTTTATTGAGAAATTATCCAATCGCTTCAATTTATGATATCCTGATTATTTCGGCTCCTACTGTGTAAGATATTTGCCTGTAGAAAAGCCTAAAGATAATCTAAGTGCTCCAGCCCAAAGGCTTAGGCTTTTCTAAGTACAACTTATTGTAGTAGTTAGAAGTAGTATGTTTATAATGTAGTAGTGTAGTTTTTCTTACCTTGTTTTTATATTTTATTATTGTATATAAAATTTTGTTTAGCTGTTGTATGATTAAAAACTACATAACTAGAAAAAAACTGGATTCCACGAAAGCGGATGTAGTTTCTGTTCCATAACAATGATAGTTCGAGCATTTTGCACTTTTTTACCTAGAAATTAATACATTTTTAACTATCTGTCAAAGAACTGGGGCCCTGAAACTAGGGAAGAGTTGTTTTATTAATTTATGTCTGAACACTTTTATCTAAGTTTTGAAGCATCAAAATAACCAGAATCACTTTACCATGAGAAAAACTGTGAAAAAGGAGAAAACAACAACAAATAATTACCTACATAATTCATTTTGATCTTTATAAAATTCAGCCAATTGTGTATTAGGCAAATATTCAATCACACACACTTTACCGTAACGATCACTATTTAATTTTATATCCAACAGTTTCTTGAGATAACTCAAGTCTTAGCTGTAATCCGCATATTTTTTTTTATGCAGCACATCGGGCAATCGCTCACGGCATTATTTAAATCTTCAATAAGAAAGTTGCTTAGTCACCAACACATAAAAAAACACTCATAAGTTTCAACATTAGCACTACAAAGATTCACAATGAGTAATTTGTTATTGTAAGTTTGGATCACAGTTTTCACAGTGTTCATCTATTAGAACTTTCCCAACCTCATCGCCAAAATTTACTTCACCATCACTCATTTAACGTTACAGTCATTTTTAGCAGACAGTTTCGGTTCTCTCCAACAATGGCCGCGGAAAAATGAAACAGTTAGGGCTTTGTAAGGCAATAATAAAACATGAGAACGCCGAATCACGCATTTCCGCCAAACAGTGGACTGCGAACAAAGGAAGAAAAAACTGCAAATTACCTGTGCTAAGTAATGTTTTGGGCAGTTAGTTTAATTTTTCGTAAGCAAGAAATAAAAATAAGAATTGGCTTTCTGGTGTACATAATATTTCTTTTTCATTTATTAGTTTGTGAATATTGGACTAAATTGTGATATTGTAAAAAAATACAAAATTATATCACTAATCAATTATTTTAATATTTTGTTTTGTTTGTACATTGCCATAGTTTGCCTGATGGAAAGCAAAGGCAGAGATACCGCAAGGAGCATCTGGATTCAATTTGCACAGGTCCGGGATGAGTACAAGAAGAGAGGCCTATGCTCAGCAGTGGCCGATAACGGGCTGATGATGATGATGATGATGATGATGATGATGAAGCAAAGGGTTACGATGGAGCGTGCTTACTCGAAGAGGACTGATTCACTCTCGCTTTGAAGTTCGCTGGAAAATTATATAAAAGAACATAGATCCATTCAGGAGGATATTTTTAGTAACAATAATAAAATATAAAAACAAGGGAAGAAAAACTAAACATACTGCTTCTAACTACTACAAAAAAGGGGCACTTAGAAAATCTTTAGAAAAGCCTAAAGATAATCTAAGTGCTCCAGCCCACTACCAGAGAGCAGCGTGCCCAGCATACTGGCCGCATTGCCACGCTGGATGGCAATGCTGATACTGATTCAGGATGTTTCTCTATCTGATTAATTGAATGGCAGGTAAAATTTTGGTTTTTAGTCTAAAAATAGTATTTAATATGGTACAAAATAATAATCATTTACATTAAATTACATTTGTTTGTAAAACTCATGGTATACGTATGCGTAAATCAGTAATGAAATTGCTGATCATCAAATACATAAATAGTAATCAAAATCACAATGGTACCCAACAAAAATATGTGCTTACCATTCACAAATACCTATTACCTACATGATACGGTTTTGAACCGTAACTAACTTACTCATAACATTTACGCATTATTCACGTCGAGATATTCAATTCTGTTTTTTTACATTATTAGTCTTTATTTATTTAACAAAAGGTTTATTTTTGTGTGTCATCGTCACTCGTATGACATTGTTTTTTATAAGTGGAGCAGAAGTGTATATGTGAGTAGATAAAACACGTTAAAATCATTTGTGAGTCAGTGCATTTGGTCCACGGCAATTATTTTTATCGCAGCAGGTATTATATACAAAGAAACGGAACAAAGTAACACAATCCATTGCTAGATAGGAAAGATTAGTTAATTTAGTTGTAAAACCCGGCAATTACGTCAATAATTATGTCAAAAATTAGCTCGACATGTTTCGGAACACTGCGGGTTCCTTCATCAGGAGGACGAGTTAGCACGTTTTCGGTCTCCTTTCTAAAGCTTTGGTTTCCTAGGAAAGCGGTGCCATCGTATAGCGGCCGTGATATTACGGACGCAAAAATAATTAAAGTAAATTACGGTGCAAGTTACCGCTCTCCAGGAAACCGCGCCATTTCGTTTACATAGACAACGTTTTAGTAACGTCATTCACCGCTTTATTACGGTCGCTATATGAAGGCACCGCTTTCCTAGGAAATCAAAGCTTAAGGACTGACCGCGTCGACCTATAACATTAGTAATCGCATGCAATTGCCTCCGCTAGCTGAGTTACGGGCGCTGCATTTTATTTAGACCTAACATTTCCAAATAGTTGCATACTGTTGGAGCGTCACATCCCGCTACCAACATAACAGCGGGACGGGTCTACCAACATGAAGGAGGCTCCCGCCAACGACGCCAGGCAGCCCGCGCGCCAACAGAACGACACAAGTTGTCTATCACACCGCACATCGTACGTGCAATCATTGTAAAATACAGTCCACTCACATTAAATCATCATCAAGATATGACCAACTGTTTTCTATCTCATCCAACGAAAGGCATCCCAGTAGGACCTAAGAAAGGTAGCAACACATACATTGACAAGAGTTTTATCTTTATACTAAGGTCTTTGAATTGAGAAGAAAACAACCTACCTACACTAATCTACTAAAGCAGATCAGTGATGATATTTTTTTAAGGTGATTCCAAAATACATTTTATCTACACTAATGTTGTAACATTCTACTTATGTTTCCAATACTTGACTTATAATTACTACTGTTATAGCACAGACAACAAAACACTCAATTTAAGCAATTTCACATGATGTTATAATATCCACATCGATATCGTAATAGCTCATTATAACATCGAAAAATCGTGACCAACCTGATTGCAGGGCCAATCAGGTTGGTCGCGCTGCGCTCTCGTTGGTTAGATTTTAATGGCGGCAAAATCACTGTGACAATACACGAACGCGTGAATTTAATGTTTCGCAATGTGTTTTGTTTTTTAAATACAAATTAAAAGTTAAAAATGAATAGCGACGATGATATTTGTAACAACATTAAAACGTCATAATAACCGAAATTTCCACTCTCACTTATATACTTACTTACCAATGTTAAATAAAAATATCTGCGCTCTTCAAATCTTTATGTAGGTAAAAAAAAAGAAATCTGTATGTATTTTTCAAGTGATATACCATATGGGTTTGCCCTAAACTTTATAAAGATTGGGTTCTTGGTAGAAATTATAAAGTCATAATATTGTCTGGCATGTAACATGCTTACCCATAAAACCAATACAGTCTCGCTTTAAAGATAAATAAATAAATAAATATCCCGGGACATTGCACACAGCGCCATCTAGCTATCCACACTAAGCAGATGTAATGGGATTGTATTTCAAACAAACAGTAAAAGTAAAGTTTAAGCGTTACATTTTGGTTCAACCTTGTTTTGCTTTGAGTCATGATAATTAATCATTTCTAATGATCTTTGACCGTCGGCCGCCGTCTGATTACTTCAAGTTTAATGAACTCAAATTTTAACTTCATATGACGTCATATAAACTGACTGCCATCGTGTTTCTTTAACAAAATAATATATCTGAGATTATTTTTCAAAATTATTACAGTTTGAAAATAAAATGACCGAATTAAATTTATTTTACTTTCTAGGATTAATCCTTTATGTTGGATTGTTGGTGTTGATTATGTTTATGGATCGATCCGCAATCTAAATAATGGATCCATTGTTAAATATTGATATTTTTATAATGTTTAACTATCAAATGTCTTTGTATCTGGCTGCTCATAAAAATTGAAATGAATTTACCATTTTATGATAAGCAAAGGATAAACATTGCCATCCAACGTGGCAATGCCGCCAGCATGCTGGGAACGTTGCCTACAGATATACTTTTTAGGGTTCCGTACCTCAAAAGGAAAAAACGGAACCCTTATAGGATCACTTTGTTGTCCGTCTGTCCGTCCGTCCGTCCGTCTGTCAAGACCCTTTTTCTCAGGAACGCGTAGAGGTATGAAGCTGAAATTTATATCAATTACTCAGGTCTACTGTCCCTTGAAGCTGTGAAAAAATCAAACTTCTAAGCCAACGCAATCAAAAGATACAGCCATTTATGCCGCAAATTTTCGACACTTGCAAGGGAATCAAAACCTACAGGGTGCTTCCCGTGAACTCAGAATCTTGAAATTTGATACGAAGCAACGTCTTATAGCATAGATAAAGGAAAAATTACGAAAACCATAAATTTTTAGTTACATCACAAAATATTTAACCTTGCAGGTTTGTACGGAACCCTCGGTGCGCGAGTCCGACTCGCACTTGGCCGGTTTTTTTATAGGTGTTTTAAGTTTATTATAAGTTTTAGTTTATAAGTTAGTTAAGTTTTTATTTTTAATTAGTAAAATTTGTTTTGTAAGTTTTTTTTTTCAATAAATATTTTATCCATCTATTATGACTCGTACTTTATTAATACACGTAGGTACAATTTGTAATTTTAATGTTAACGGTAAAAAAGATTTCTCTTAAAGTACAACAATAATTCCCAATCTCCATAAAATCGATTAAAAACGAATCTTTTCAAGAATTCTACAGGATCATACAAAATATATTTCTATTGAACGCATTAAATAAATCCCTTAATCCAGATATACAAAGATTACGGCGTATATCGAATTGCTTACGAAATTCTAATACATATAATTTCTAAGTATTTTTAGGCCAACTTTTGTCATGCTAGTTTCTATACAGGGTAAGACACTACGGTTGTAATATCATAAATTGTATGCATCACCTTTCTTGGTAAGAGAATTATTTTTAGAAATATGAAGAGGAAGAGGGAGGAAAAGATGAGAATACCTTAACCAATACAGCATTTCATTGCAGTGCACGAATTTTATTTTAATTATGAAAAATGAAAAGCTTCCCTACATATCAACTTCATTATATTAAATTCGAACCTTTAACTTAACCTCTAAAGTAAAACTCATAGTCTAATAATATTCAAAAATTGTTCTGGTGTGTTACCCAGAATGTAACTATTATTGTATGTATGAATAATTTTTATCGAGAACTCGATAAGAGGATTAGATATCGTACCAACCGTACGTACCTATATTCAATAATAATAGATTAATATGTAAAGTGATGGTATTTTTTTCAGCACATTCGCTTCAAAGAAATACCATATAATTAAACAAAAATAAAACTTAAACTTCATAATCTAGCTAGCATCATATTATCATATTATCACTAGCATCGTATTATGATGCTGGTGTGTTAGGAAATTTAATTATACTTGCAATAGGTGATAATTTAATTGAATATATTTTTTTACTTAGTGATAATTTGTCAAATTAACTTTGTAATTAAGTTAATACTTAATTCTATTTTCGGTAAGCCTTAATCGCAATTAAAATAAAAACAATAAACTTGAAACAAGAGAGAGTTTGAGTTAAGCAAGAGAAGACAAATTATTCCTAAACCGATTTTTTTATCGCATGAAAATGGCTAATTCTTGTGTCAAGAGTTTATCAAGGTACCCTAACATAGCTATCTATCTATCTAGCATGGCTAAGTGACTTTTGGACTATGCCAAATACCCAGAACCAACATTTATGATTCTTCGTGTATATTATAATAAATTAAATCGTCTTATATCATAACATACCATAAAAAAGGGAACAAAAAAAGTGAATAAAATATGAAAATATATGTACTTACAATTCGCGAGCATCCAGGGAAAATACACGGGGTTTTCATTGTAACACGGACACTGAAAAACTTTGTTTTTAACACCGAAAAAAACAAAAATGGCTTCCACCTTACGTTGGACGAGACTGCGATAGTACGTTTGGAGATAAAGGTGTAAGATGATTGGTGTAAGCTACAAGTAAAAGCGTGGAAAATAAAAAAAAACCTATTTGTTTGTTCTAAAGAACACCACTTGAAAGATTTCAGAAAAATTGCCTTGGAAAAAGAGTCTATGAAATATTTGGATTCAATGTTCAGATAATGAGAATTATTTAATATTATTAATATGAAATGCATGGAAATCGTGTGTTTATGAACTTAATACACAACTGAATGACGTGATCATAAGCTCATATTATAAATTTTATTATATTGTTTAGGAACTTTAAACCACACAATACTGATAAGCTATCTAGAATATGACTAATTAATTAAATTAATAATAGAATAATATGCTTATTTGTTGGTGCTTTGAGGAAACCAGAGAGTAAAATGTATTTTCCTCAAATACTTCTCGTTAAATATTATTTACTACGATAGGAAATATCTTGTAACTTACAATAAAAATATTATATTATTAGTTTGTACTGGCAGCTGTGTTAATTCAAGTTGCCATGTTTTGACTCAATTCACATTGATTTTTATACAAATCGTGTCAGCCGTTTGAGCTTAAAGGAAGAGCAAATATATTTACAAACTATATGTACATCCAGTGTGAGAATATATTGGTTCGAGCATTTTTTCAAACTAATTATTGAAATAAAACAAAAAAAAAAACACATTGATTAATCAATGTGTAACTTATATTAAAAAGTATTTTCTATGTACATTTATATTTAAAAAAGTCTGCTATCATATTTTAAGTGATATACATATACTATACAGCATCGCTATATCTCTTACCTTGGGCCAATCTCTTATCACTGATATACATATACAAACTACGAGATTGTTTGGAAAATAGGTTAGGATAAACGTTAAGAAGATAACGTGAAAGAATTTACGATTATGGCGTAAAACATTGACTATGTTTGACTTGTAATCATTGTTAATAGATACTTTTTCAGGTGGGTCAAACCAGATTTAAATAAGTATGTAACTTAAATATCCAAAAAAGCAACAATACATTTGTAAAAATAACAGCAGTAAAATCGTCATATGAATTGCAAGCTTATTTCCCAATACAAATCTTGGATGAATCTTAGATAACTATTTCTTTCGATCTTTGTCAATATCAATTTATTTGTCTCATTCTTGAATGTCGTGACAAACGTTCATTGACATTATACTCGTTGTGTCCCCAAGATTTTACAGTATGTCTACTAGATGTGGCTAATGTACGGCACAGTGAATTGTAGTACTTTTTTACGTGGGATAGGTTTACGTTTGACTACAGCCTGTCTGATGTTAAGCATTGCTGCAGCCTAGGGTGTAACACGCTTACCTAGAAGATACCTATTTAACTATAGATTTGAAGACCCCTGGTTTGTAGTTCGCAGGAAACACAGTTACTGGTAAGGTGTTCCAAAGCTTTGCCGTCCGAACAATAAACTCTACCTGTGTACTTTCTGCTTGTTCGGTTATAGAAAGGAGCTGAGATCAGTTCATGTAGCTCCGCTGCACATTCTCCGGAATGAATTCGATAAAAGACCTACGACCGACTGACCACCTTGCGTATGTGCTTTGAGTATGTCTCAACTTCTCAAGGAGTTATTATGACTTCAATGAGTGGTTGGTAGTGTAGCGAAGAGTAGGTGTACCTATGCACTCGATTGACGAAGTAAAATCCACACAAGAAGGCCATCTGCTCTAGAAAGTTTGCAGTTCGTTGGCTGTGTGTTTGTTTCAAAGCTTGCAAAATGAGATAGATCGAGAAAGATCCTGTGTTTTATAATAAACATTGTCCATCATTACTACCAATGAGGATGTCTCATCATGATTGCGACCGCTTTGACAAGAGCGACACGTCAATATAGATTATTATAATATGTGCATTATATAACTTTTTTCTTGTGTGTGTAGTTACATAAAACTTAACTAAAAAATGCAACTTCATCTCAACAGAGCGAAGTTCAACAAGCAGTTATTTAAGTAACTTATATGAATGGCATATCCATTGATAAACAACTATATTTTAGCAACAAAACTGCAAATTTTTGCGAGGGCTGTCTTTTGATAGAATGGCTTTTTCGGCAGTTAATACACCACTGCTCCCCCAAGTGTGGTATTAGTCGATAGCGAAGTTATTTCTATTGGAAACTGATTTTATGTGTGTAGTTTATATTGGGTTTCTTTTTTAATGCTTATGAGTTGGGTTCTTGTATTTGAGAAAGTAAAATTCGCTTTTTATTGGCATTGTGATGATGACAATTTATGTAATAATGTAATATAAATGTAATGTAATAAGTTTTTAATTGTTGTGACAAAATCTTGTCAAAATATTTTTGTTTATCTGTACTGGCCCATTATTAGACAATATCTTTATTATAATTGTGTTCAGTATCAGACCACAAAAAAGCATATTCAGGGTACCAATATTTGTAAGTAATTAAAAGTAAAATAACACATGATAAAATGCATTTTATTTCTTAAAACGGAGGCACAGACACTCCCCTTATAACCCTCAATGCATAACTATTTCCCTAAAAACAAACCCTACAAAAGCTACCATCTAAAACAAAATCAATAAAACGGAATGAATCCTACAAGTTTGCCGACAAACTAATATCGACTACTCTTGCTAAGATCCTAAATAAATCAGGGTCGAGCAATTTCACCCCCATTAACGCTTAATGAGTAGCTTGTGCTTGTGAAGTACGGGAGTGGAGTAAGGGGAATATTTTCTTTAGTTGAACGTTAATAACAAAACATGGGGGCATCACTACGAGTACATATGTAGAATATATATAATATATCCTTGCCCGAATCTCTATTCCCCTTGAACTACAATTTGTCGGTCTTCACGTCGAGAGTAAACCGGTTTCTTCTAGGCAAGCGCGCTATATCGTAGACTATAACATTGCTTACCATCAGGCAAGTTGTAGTCAAGCGTAAGCCTATATCATATATATAAAAAAAAGCAAAGTTGCATTCCCCTCTTTAGAGAGAGAGGAGACTTAGATCTTTAAAACTACGCAACGGATTTTTTTAATTGATAGAGTGATTGAAGAGGAAGGTTACGTATAATAATGCGTGAGAAACTACGGGCAAAAGGTAGTTTATAATATATTATATTCATATGTTAAATAGTTCGTAGGAAACATTTGGGCTAGAAAGACATAAAATATAATATGCCCAGCAGTGGGCTTTATTTTTTTATATTTATGATATTCTTATTGTTTCTGCTAAACTGAGGATTGTAATCAGCTATGGGTTTGTTAGCTTATGAAGATTTTTGTCACTCTCAATGTGTTACTAGTGCTTGGGGCAAAATAAGCCATATATAATAGGCTTAAAAGTTCATCATACCAATAATAATATAGCGAAACTTTGTCTATTGTTTATTTCGTTTATCATGTAAGTAAGGATCACGCCTAACTGTAGTCACACGCCTAAAGTTAAGCAATGTAGTTTACGATGTCAAAACTAGTAGCCTAGAAAAAAACTAGTAAATTATAATTTAAACCCCGTGCCCCTTTCTAAAGTACTTGAGTCCTTCCACAGTTCCGGAGTCGAGATATTGGCGGACGAAACAATAGTGAAACTTTTCATACCTACAAGTAAATACGTAGACAGAGCGCTGATTTGAAGATATGAAAGAACTTTATGAGGCACAAAAGTTGGAGAGTTTATTTGTTTGCTCAATGAGAATATTTAGGTTGATCGAGTTTATTACGAAGTTAAAATAAGTGACTAAAAGTCACTGTGGTATTTTTAGAATATGTAATAGATTATCATAATTGTGACTATAGTAGAAGGAAAGGTCCCCAAAATGCTGGCGGCATTTCTGCGTTGTATAGCAAAATATAAATACACTTTTTCTGTCCCTGCCTGAAGAACTGCCCAAAGTCTCTACCTGTCAAAAGTTAAAGTTTTTATTCTATTGTTAGTAATAGGTCTTTACCTATGAAATTGCCGTTTTTTTCTTACATTTTAATCTGTTTGTAACTTTTACATACAGCTATATTTTTTCCAAATACAATTTGCTGGCTGGTTCCTTGCGCAAAGGATTTCTATAGCAATCTAGCGTGGGAATGCAGCCAGCGTTCTTGGTTCCATACCACATGTAGATTGTTTAAATTTAGTTTAGATTTAAATACTCTTTTTTAGTTCTATTAGTGTTAATATGTGTAAATATTGTTATTGTATCAATTGTTGAATTATGTACCTTTTAGATAAAAAAAATGTATTACTAGTGCATATTACTTATAGGGAAGTTATTGAAAACACCTCTTTCAATGTGTCGTCGGTTTCACTACTTTAACTAGGTATATTTTTATCATATACTCTGTTTTTGAGAAATTGATATACGCAGTGCATAGCTTTTTTTCCATCTAACTATAGTTATCAATTGCTTCTAAATCTGTTCAGACATTTCATTTTTCTCAATTTCGTCATACAAATCGGCAATTTCATAGGTAAAGACCTATTATTTAGTTTTTTAAATTAGTTTTTAACACAATGTAAGTTTAATTTATACAAATAATTGTGACTTGTATTTTACGAGGTAACTGGTACTTACTACTTACTTTAGCTGGCGCTGCGACCCAACTGGATCCTGGCCTCCGATACTAAATGGCGCCACTGTCCGCGATCTTGAGCAAGACCCTCCCACTGGGTCACTTGCAGCTTGCGGAGGTCCGCCTCCACCTGATCCTTCCAGCGATACTTAGGACGCCCCACCGGCCTCTTGCCACACGGTCGCCCCAAGTACGCGCGTCTTACTGCCCGATCCTGCCCCATTCTCTCTACATGGCCGAGCCAGCGAAGTCTCTGTGCACTTATCTCGTCTATAATATTGGGCTCAGCCACTAGTTCTTCAATCTCAGCGTTTTTCCGCACCCTCAGGCTACCATCCTCTCTTCGGGCAGGTCCAAGAATCTTACGGAATATCTTCCGCTCTGTCACAAGCAATTTCATCACTTCCTTTTGTGTCAGTGTCCACGCTTCGCACCCGTACATTAAAACTTAATTTTTAATTTTAACTGGTATCTTAAAATATATTTTTACAGACTGCTTGCATGTCAATTTTTGAGTTAAATGTTAAGGCATCCTAGTTATTAAATATACTAGAGTCATGCTTTTTTCCAGGCTTACGTCAAGCCCATATCATATTATCATAAATAAAACTATCATTTTATATATTTTTACTTCACACTGTAATAAATAAATAGATATGTAAATGTTTTTTTTTTCGTATTTTCGGTAAATAAGTAGCACATGATCCTGCGAATAATATACGTAATTTACAACCCTCTACAAACCACTACTTATTGTAACTTAATGTGAAAAGAAATTTCTTCTCTAGAAAAGTGTTTTTCTAAAACACTGGAACCTTCATTCCTTAGACCCCAACAACCTATAGTTCCACGTTTGACATGCTAATCTCGAGATATCTATTCACGAATTCCCTTTGAAGATGAAGAATTTTACCGATCTATTTATACACAGGGAAGTAATAAAACGTAGGCAGTAAAGTTATTCGATATCAAATGTTTATTGCAGTAGGTACGGCTATAAATTTTGTACAGGCATTCTTGAACTCCGTTGTTCGGTGAGCGGGCTTGTCACTGGGTGATTGTCTTTTATATTGTAACAGTATGGGTTTTTTACAATTACGTTAGCAAGTTGAGAGTTGATCGATTTATTTTAAGCTCTGGTTTTTTCAACGTGATAGATCGGAAATAGTAGGATACAACGATGCTAAACATGAGGCGAGTTCTCGTACCGTATCTTGCATAAAAAGATGAAATTGTTGGAATGGTTATTATTGATTTCACGTCTCATCAGAGTAACGTATGTATCTTTGTGGTATGTTTTGTACAGGCAAAGTTAGTTGAAGGGCCATAAAATATTTTTTATCTCGTATATAAAATATGTTATTACCACACTTGCGTGAAATAAACAAAGTAACAATGACGTTATATATTATCTTACAATAGATGTCTGGAGGAAAAATAATTAATTAAGTAAATTCTATTTCCACATCAAATCAAAATTAAATCGTCACATTTATCAAATATTAACTATGTAATAAACATGCTTATTAAAAACTGTGAAGTGCTTTAAAATTTGAAACAGGCATTAACAATTCGATATACTATTTCAAATTGCAAATACTTACTATATTGAGTCGGATTTTTATTTATTAATTTCAAATTATCTATTCTTATATTATAAAGCTAAAGAGTTTGTTTGTTTGTTTGAACGCGCTAAACTCAGGAACTACTAGTGCGAATAGAAAAAATCTTTTTGTGTTGAATAGACCATTTATCGACGAAAGCTTTAGGCTATTATAACATCACGCTGCAAACTAATAGGAACCAAGAAACAACGGAAAATGTGGAAAAAACGGGGAAAATTATTTATCCTTGAAGGCTTCCGTTGCATGCGCTGCGAAAACGGTGCAACCCGTGGGTAACAGCTATAATTTATAAAGCTGCAGAGGTTGTTTGCACAAATAAATATGATGCCCAAATTAACTATTCCATGCGGACGAAGTCGCGGGATCAGCTAGTAAACCCATATAATTACACAAAAATAGACTCTTACTGCTATTATAAAGTTCATCCTGACTTTGTATTATGAAGATTGGGACCTTGGTACAGTATTTCACCGTTTATTATTTTTACCTCTATTCTTTCATTGTCTATCAGTTTTACACACAGACAGGTATAAAATCCTGTTTTCACATGTTGATAGTTGCTTTTTTGTTCCTTTTTGTTTACGAAAAAGGTTTTGTAGTATAGTACAGAACAATTTCGATGTTTCCTTTGAATAAACCCTTCAAACAAAGTATCTATCAATTGCTAATAAATTCAACACATCTTTGATAAAAATGCGATTACCAATGTTAAGCAAAGGTTGATAGTTGCTTTTTTGTTCCTTTTTGTTTACGAAAAAGATTTTGTAGTATAGTACAGAACAATTTCGATGTTTCCTTTGAATAAACCCTTCAAACAATGTATCTATAAATTGCTAATAAATTCAACACATCTTTGATAAAAATGCGATTACCAATGTTAAGCAAAGGTCGACGCCGTCAGTATTTATATAGTTGACCGAAAAATGGCATTCCATTCTGGGCGCTTTCGTGGGTCGGATGACACGTCAAAGTGTAGTTCCCGGCTGTCTAGTACAGTCAGAGGCCCTTCGGGCGTCTTGATAAACTCTAGACAACAGAGTTGGCCACTCTCATTCGATAAGAGGAAGAAGACCTAAAAATTAATATTCTTTATTTTGACGCCTACTGCAATTGAAATAGCACAGACCCCACGAGTCATTGCTCTGACTATTCAAAAAGGATGCACGTAGGCAATCTATTTTGGCCACTTGAGTTTAAAGGGGTAAAAACCTTACTAAGTAACAACTCGAAAGTCCACCTACGCCTAAACTTGTCCATAACCTACCACAGATCATAAAACTATGAGTAATGATAGAATTGCCATTTGTAAAAGTATGAACTAATTTCTAAGTTACCAATATATATATATAATAAATTACCTACGTATTAATAAATCTACAACTGACTGTTTATATTTTAAATAAATAGTTGTTGATTTATTTATACCCTATACAATAATGGTGGTAGTTTTGGTGGCCCATAAACGATGTCAGCGGCCCCTAGAGCCGATAATAACTTTTCAATAGTATTTTCATAAGTATTATATCCGTTATCTAGTAGGTACCCATGACGTTTGCTCAGTGTCGGCTTGATGGCTCTGCGTGTAATATTTATTTATCTTACTTTTTAAGGCAATAAAAACATCTATTTGACACTGAGAACAGATTTTCATTGCCAAAAACATATTTCGATATTTCAAAATCTGTGTGAATCGTCCCACGCATTCGCCAAACATTCTGTATGTGATCATCGAACTCCGAAGTGGCAAACAGTTTCATAAATACACATCAATCACTTTGTACCAATACAGCTGGACAGGGCTGGGTAAGTGCCTTTAACATGTAGAGCCTTATTACAAAACGTGGTTTAAATATAACTCTAGACCAAGTCCGTTTTAGCTGTTAGAAAACTGTCATAATTATTAAACTGTCAAAATGTACCAATGTTAAATCAAAGTTCCAATTTTATGTTTACATTTTGATTGCTTGTATGTGATGTTTAAACAACAAGAACCTATTTTTTATTTTCAAAGTCCTGGACTAATATTTAGACCGCGTTTTAATAAGACGGGTGGGTATAGAGGCAGTAGTATACTACATAGTGCATATTTCGTTTATTGCTCCAAAAACATAATACTGATACCTTTTGATAATAGATGACAAATTTTAATACATATGTATTTTTTTCTACACTAAGTTACATCTCTGTAACACTGTATCAAACTTTTAACCCGACAATAGCCCAGTTTGGTCTAAAAAGCCCCGATCGCGGGGTAATTTCGACCGCATTTCCATTTTCATCGTGCATACACCGACGGGCACAATACTGGTCGTTAGAAACGTTGGTAATGCTAGGAAATTACCTGAATCGTGATTTATAACAGTGGGATTACGGTTGGGATGATTTTTTTTTTGTTTTTTATGCCGGTTTTAATGGCCGGATATGTTTTCATCTAAGCCTGATACCTATTGTTATTGTATGTATATTTGTTATTGAGAATAAAAATAAGTAAGTATTGTTGATAGTTTATTCGCAAACATAGGTATTTTATAAATCAATCCGATACTTTGGACACATTTTTTTACCACAATATTCTAGTTCGATATAAAGTATTACCAATACATAAACACAACAATTTCACCCGGAAAAGTAAAATAACACTAATGTTTGCTACCGCCTACATAACAATTTATTTTATAAAAGGAAAGTTAAATTTATTAAAATAATAAGAAACAATATTTACACATATTAACACTAATAGAACTAAAAAAGAGTATTTACATCTAAACTAAATTTAAACAATCTACATGTGGTATGGAGCCAAGAACGCTGGCTGCATTCCCACGCTGGATTGCTATAGAAATCCTTTGCGCAAGGAACCAGCCAGCGTTCTTGTCTCTAGTGATGTCAATCAACATTTTATTTAATTTTTTTATAAAAGACTTCGTGCTTTTACCCCACGGACCAAAAGTTTCGAAGCCAAGCGGTACGAAAATATAATCAGTCGATAATGATGTATATTTTCGCCGCTTGGCTTCTTCTGCTGCGTCCGCCGCGGCTCCTGCCGCTTGTACTGTTCCACTGAGGCGAGAAGGAGCTAGTGTATCGACGCAAGTTGCGTCCCATACAAGAGCTTTTCCCCGCTCCCAGGGAATCAGTGTGAGGCCATCGGGGCGCATACCATCGTCACGGACCATGGCAATCGGTTCAAGAACTGATGGTACGTTGACAGTGGCAAGTGCCCGTCTCACTATATCATTCAGCGAGCCGTGGCGGGAGAATCTGCCTGCACTGCGAAGGCATGAAAGTCCGTGGAGGCCCTTCCTATCGACATCGCTACCACATGTGCAACTGTGTTGTTCGACAATAGCAGCTCCAATTCGCAAGCCGATAGCGATTCTGAAACTGCCATTGTCGAAAAGTGTACCGAGGTTGGCAGAAGGGAGGGCATGTAGCCATTGGCCAGATTCGTGTTGAGACACTGCTTGAAGCCTTGCGCGATCGTTGTCACCTATTAAATTTTGTTTTAAAGAGTTAAATTGCTTCTGTACCAATGGAGCATCCCAAAGTTTTTGGCAGAATGGTTCCTTAGGGATGTCAACATTGGTACAGAGAGATGTCCACTCTCTCACTGCCTCTGCCGCACAATTTATCTCAACTGACGATGATTTCAAAATAGATGAACAAAGTTGAGATACGCCATGCACAGAAGACAGAAAGGCAGGAAGTGCAACACTAGAAATTTTGCGAATTTTTAAATAATAATTTTTAAAATTTTTTTAGAATAAAATAATATTTCAGAATAATTTAAGAAACAAAAAAACACGTATCTTGTCACCTGCCCAACAAAAACGTCAATTTAAATGGTCTTACATCGTTATCATCATCTCTTAATAAAATAAAATTTAGCATGACAAATCTTAATTGTATGAAAAATATATCATTTACTGATGCATAAGACAATTTATTCGCTCATACCTGTATCTTCTGGTACTATAGTTAGTAATTACCGTTTAGTCTTTTCAGTGGCTCCTTGACGTGAACTTTGTAAAGAGTCTTCCCCAAAGTCGCGCTAAATCGTAGATTATAACGTTGCTTAACATCAGGCAAGTTGTAGTCAAACGTGAACATATTTCTAGTAAATAAATAAAGAGTCTGCTACTTACTACAAACAGACTTATAACAAAAATAACACACTTTATCCGAATATAAACTGCTTAATGTCCGGATATTACCCCATCACTCGTGCTTTGTCACCCACTACAATGGCCGGCGACCTCAATAGATACCGGTTAATCTCTTTTTGAGGCCCCAACCACCGGACTGAAAGCCAATTCAGTAGGTTTGATTAAATTATTGTGATAGTAAGCTTTCAGGATTTTTTGAGCGTAATTTCGGATTTACATGAGGTTTTTCGTGGAAGCTAGGTTTTTTTTTATGTAATTCACGTTTTGGAAGGGTATTCAGGGAAGGGAATCAGTTTGGTCGTAAACGTAGAAACAAAGTTGAATTCAATTCAACTTATTTTTTAACATCGCCATATATAACATAATAAAAAGCAGCATTTTTTACCGATGGAAGTGTAGGAACCCAATAAACGAACGCTGATCTGTTATATTTTTACCAGTTCACTACCACATGTATCCATTAAGTACTTTGCCACATGAGAAAGTTCAAAGAATTTAACTTTAAATCCCACGAAACTTGCAAATGTACGAGTATAGGTAATGGTAGTGCAAAGATAGTAAATGTACCATTGAATCCGGCGCGAGTTTGCTTATCGGTCGATCATCGCATCGAACTGCAAACTGGGTTACGCCACAACTTTCAGTGATACCGCACTGTAGGCACTGAAGTGATAACAAGTACTCGTGCTGTATCAAGGTAGAAATCAGCTTTTAAATGCTTGCTAATTTGAAGTGTTTTCTGTATTATTATCACTAGCGGTGCCCTGAGGTTTTACTCACGTTAATTGGAAATATACGTACCTACAGCCCACAGCTATAAATTATCAGTGAAGTTGCTAATTAACTAATTTTGCTATGATTCAAAATGCAATACAACATAATCGTTAATCATTCTACTAATAAAACTTTAGGTTACATGTCATGATTAGTTGAGGTACTGAGCACACCAGTCTTCAGACTAAAAATCAAATAAAATAAAAAATAAATCAGGGTTGTTCTACAAACAACTATCCTAAGTTTTTTTAATTACTTATTTAATAAACATTTTATTGAAAAACTTGTGGCAAAATTAGCACTCACAGTATACTATATTCCCAAAAATCATCGCAATAAAAACGTCTTAGAACAACATCAGTCTGTTTGACGTCACTTGTTTTGGTCAGTCCATTCATAAACTGACCAGAACACCTTGCAAAGTTGTTGTTTACGGAGTAACAAAGCGGAAATGAACTTTATTCGACAAAGCTTCGGAAGTACACTGTGTTATTTATGTGATTAGTTAACTGGTCGCTTAGCCATGTCGGAGGCTAGTAGAATTGTTTGAAATGTTTTGACACTGGTATTGGACACTTTTATATGAACAGACGAAACAAAACTATTTCAATAATAATACATAAAAAAACGGAAGATAAACTAAACATACTACTTCTAGAGGGGATCACTTAGAAAATCGTTAGAAAACCTTAAAGATAGAGAAGTGCTCCAGCCCACTGCCAGAGGGCAGCGTGCCCAACATACTGGCCGCATTACCACGCTGGATGGCAATGCTGATACGTTGCGCCATAATTATGGCTAGCATTTTGGTCACGCGTCGCGTCATCCAACCGTTCCAAGAATATACTATGTCATGCACTACCCTAAGTATTATATTATTAAGTTGTAAGTATGTTGTATATATAAATCTTTTCATATTTATCTTTTCTTGTTGCTTATTTATTCTACATTCATATTACATGTAGTTTTATTCCCAAAGACATTAAAAAAATACTTTTGAATTTTGAACCGAAATGCAAACTTTTGTTTTTCTTGTTTTTCGTTAACAATAAATTGCAAACGTCAAAACCATTCTCCACATGGTTAGATTAAATTTATTTTAATTGAGCCCTTTATATTTTTCAATTTAAAATATTTTAAATTAGTCTTGTTGGTTTTCAATCAGACTTCAAATGTTTGTTATTCATAATTATACGACTCAGTGATTCAAATATAATTGATTTGTGGTTAAACCCAAATATTTTCTTAAGCAGCAATTAATTAATCATTATTTGAATTCCAACCTTTCGCTTATTTATTTAATGCTATTCAAAATGTGGTTTGTATTAGATTTTGTTGGAATTCATCGCTATGATAAAATATTAAATTGCAAATGATTAAAAAGAAACCTTATAAATATTTACTGTTTGTCTACTACAACAGTCGTTAAGCCATGTCAGAGGCCCTTAGGGTGGTTTGAAAACTCTCGACACAAGAGTTAGCCACTCTCATTCGATAACAAGAAGAAGAAGTTATTTATTATATACCACTACCATAATAATTAACATTTTACCTTCATATGCATCAACTAGTGTACGCCTGCGGTTTCGCTCGCTTTATTTCGGAATATAAAGTTATGATGAACTTATAATACTCCTTAGACCTCATACACCCTACATACTAATAATCTTATTTTTTTTAATTTTGATAGTGGTTCAAAACAAAAATGACATCTTCAAAATCGTTTTCCACCATAAAGCCAAAACATGAGACTAGCAATATAAAACACAGTAGTTTTTGTACCAAAAAGAAAAAAAACTAGACTAAGAAATACTAGATTGAGATTTCCTTTCAAATTCCCGACACAATATATCTCTGCGTATTTTATTCTCAAAATCTCCTCAAGTTTCCATTTTTCTTCTTCCAAATAAACGTCAAAAAAGAGTATAAACTAGGGCCATAAAGCGGTTTATCTGAAGTTTCTTATTCCAATTTCAAGCTACTGAGGGAACCCGGTATCAGTTGTTATAGTTGAAGAGATGGTGGTATTTTTTAACACAATTTTTTTGACTTTCCGAGTAGGGTCTATTTATTTGTCTATGCGTATTTGAAAGTCATTAATGTGTTCTGTGTAGTGTAGAGTTTGCTTTAAAGAATATTATACAAATCTCGTTGTTAAATTGATTTAGGCAGTCAAAAGAAGGTAACAAACTAACCTATATATAACTATATATAACTATATTTAAGTAGCAAGGTCAGACGATTTCAAATGTTTGTAATTTTTGATAGTAAATAGATTTAGTGGGTACATAAAAATACTTACTATATCGTGTGTACTCAAATATAATTAAAAATCTTATTTATTTTGTGTATTTATTTCTTCGTTATTTTGAAAAGCGGGCTTATAGAACTGTAATGGACTACTTTTTATCCTAAAATAATGCGAGCCAAGCCGCGGACGTCCACTAGTAAACAATTTATTTAACCCTTACAAAATTACACATCGCCTCCTAAACTTAAAGGGTTGAATAATGATACAGCAGTAAGTCAGTAGCTAGTGAGGGTGAGTCTCAAATGGGATACAAATCAGGTCACCAGGCTAACTGCCTGCGACTAGCCTAAGGGAAACGGGCAGCCCAATATTATCACAACTATTTGTATTTTCTTGGCAGTTTTTACTCAGTAACGATGACTTTGAATGAATGAATGATTTATTGGTCTGTGAAACTATGTACTACTTACTAGATAGAGATATTTTTTAGCGTAGAGTATCACTAAATTTCACCTCAAAGTCAGACTTTACGGCTTCTTATAAAAGTTACATAATTTCATTTAGGATACATTCTTATTTTAACTTATCATTTTTGAGAAACAAATCAAGACTGTAGTAAGGCTTTTACATAATAATTCATGTAGCATATATTGAACACGTTTAGATCATTTATCATTATATAAGGGCTAGATGGCGCTGTACGATATGTCCTGATTTTTTTTTTACATTTAATACTCTCGGTAGTGTGGTTGGGTATCTTCGGAGCCATCCTAAATACACTTTTATTAAGGTATGCAGTATTGTTAGGTATGTTCTGTATTTCTTCATGGCTACCGTTTGCTGGCCACATGATGAGATGTTCAGGATTTTTTTTTAAAATCCGGGTCATGATCCGAGTTTAAGTCCTGAGTTATACATTTGTATATGGAGTTATTTTAACGCCAATGACGCCCGGTTAAATAATTTGAATAAAAAATATGACATTTGTTTTTTTTTTCTTTTTTTCTAAGCAACACTGGGGCCGATAGTTGCTTTTTATTTAATCTTTATAAAAAAGTGGAAAAAAGCACACAGTCTGCCTAATGGTAAGCAGTCACCGTCACTGTTTTAAATAGACAAAGAATCTTTATTGAAATCGTAAAGTTGCTACACAAATTACAATATCTTGTCAAATTGAATTTACCTAATACATATTACCTCAAAAAAAAAATTTTAATAACCAAACAAATTTACAAAGGGACTATTTATTATTAATTAATAAATATTTTGATATATGGCCTGGATTAACCTTTTACGTAGGTACTTTAGAATACTCAAGTGAATACTAGATATAAGAAAAGTATTACTAAAAGAACTAATGCGTCTCAAGAGACCTTCCAGACAAGAAAACTAGGATTAAATAAATGTCAAAGTATCATTGTTGTATTAAAAAAAACAAAGAAAACTTAGAGATAAAATATTAAGGTGATATTGACATTAGGGTAAACGCTTAACCTAAGGCTTAGATGAATTATCAATATATAATGATAAATCTGCAAAACATCGGTGTCTGTACAAGAAAGATGATTAAAAAAAATAAGTTTAAAAAAATATACACGCTTATATATAATGCACTTCTTCTTCTTATCGAATGTGAGTGGCCAAATCTAGTATCAAGATTTTATCAAACTGCTCTAAAGGTCTCTGACATGGCTTAACTGCTGTACTAGACAAACAGCCGGGACCTACAAATTAACGTGTCATCCGCCCCTGGGATTTATGATTAAGATATGATTCACTGCATTAAAAAAATGATTATTCATAACATCATTGTTATCAACACATTTTAGTCCATTCCAACATAAAGCTACATAAAAGATGTGAGATGCAAGATTTTTAGTATCAGCTTACCTATAAAATTTATGCAGCCATTTTATTGCAGCCACAGCGCGTACTTAGTACTCGATAAAAGGTTCTGTCGCTGATGGAAATTTTAATTACTATTCCGCTATCTACATGCATCAAGTAATTGCTACGGCGTAGCTCGTAGACTCGTAGCGGGGTTTGCTCGTAGACCTGCTACAAACTGCTACGATGGCATAGCTTTAATTATGTACTTGTACTAGTGGGTGCTCGCAGCTTCGCTCGCATTAAGAAGTAAAACTTGCGACCCCTATTTCACCCCTTTAAAAGTGGCATTTCCAAAAATCCTTTCTTAGCAGATGCCTACGTCATAGCATCTACCTTCATTCCAAATTTCAGCCCAATCCGTCCAGTGGTTTAGGCTGTGCGTTGATAGATCACTATATCAGTCAGTCAGTCACCTTTGAGTTTTATATATATAGATATTTTCTTTGGATTTACAGCATATTAAATAATATTTCAAATTAAAATTTACCTCATTCAAGTCATTAAAAACAAAAAGAAGCTTATCTGTCAATTTATGTATATGTCGTAGGATAATTCGATACTTCGAATCTTCGCGGAAATCCTAGGGGTTTTGCGAAAACGCGGATAATTAGACATAGGCGAAAAATTATCAAATCTTACTGGACAAAGTCAGGATTTTTGCCCCACCACTTGCACTACAACAGGACTTGGCTCCTCCTCGCTTCGCTCGTCGTCGCATGTGCGTGGTAGAAAGCAACCTAACGAACCTAATCTACCTTCTGTCACAGACAAGTGACTTCGAGTCCAACACTAGCACTACAACAGGACAGATAATTTTTCGCCTATGTCTAATTATCCGCGTTTTCGCAAAACCCCTAGGATTTCCGCGAAGATTCGAAGTATCGAATTATCCTACGACATATACATCTAATAATTACCTTGGTGTTTTTTTTCATCTACTAATCAAAACATAAATTAAAAATAAACTTTTCAGGATATAAAGCTCACAATTTTTTTTAAATATGTGTACGATTATTGGGTTAACCTTTGCTCATAGGTGGGACAGTATAGGTAAATAAAAAAATAACACAACAAAATAAATACTGCTAAATTTGTGTTGTCATAGCTTAACTAACATTATTGAATATTCTACCACTTTATCACATTAATTAGTTATTTTCTTGGAGCACCCACTAGTTAATAACTAATCGTCTTGATTATCTTTCATCAATAATATTTTTTATATTGAGGAATAATTGTTTTAGTATACTAAATAAATAATCATACATATTATCAGACACGCAAACCACATAAATTTAATTAAACATAGAAAATACAGGCCTGATTTAACGATAGAAATTAAAAAAACCACAATCATCAGCGTTCCATTGATATCACAAATACAATATTTCACATATTTTGTGATAGTGTTGATGCAAATGTATATCATACCTATCTATTCATCTAATTATCTCTAAGTACACTTCAATGTACTAGAAGTAGATCTATCTATACTATAATATGTGAGTGCAAAGCTGCCAACACAACAGGTGCTTTCCAATTTCAAATCATTCGGTAGCGAGCTATGGTCGCCGTCGCACGGTCTCGGCGACAAATCGACTCCGTTCTCGGAATTAGAACTCTGAAGTTTCCAAATTCGAACCGCTTTTATTTTTAACTGACTCCAAAAAAAGAACGTTTTCAATTCTTCTGAAAGATTTTTCAAATTAGTAGTTACGGTCAGTGATATTCAGTTCAGTGGTGGATAAAGTGTTATTTGAAAATAGAAGCCAGTTGATTTCAAAATGGACTGATTTTAAGGTATGAATTATTTATTTGCAATAAATATGGGCTTGATTTATTAATATTTATGCAAATTCTGTTTGTAAATAATGAATATTCTATTTGAATATTTGATACATCATTTATATCATTAATTTAGGCTCATTTCGTTATCATGGGTTTTTAGATCTCGTCTCCATTTTTAACACAAGAGTTATTTTCTTATTAATTTGATTTATTTTTCTCTCAAATCATGAGATTAAATACAAAAAAGGTAATTGTTACCGAAGCAAATTGTTTAATTAACGCAAAAGATGCAATGTTTTAATTTCTTTTTAAACGGAAAAAAGGAAAATAGTGTGAAACAATAACTAATTAAAATACGTGACGACGCTGTTTGAAACTTTTTAATTAAAAGTGAAATTTTTCAAGTGCTTTAATTAATTTTGTTCATCAGCTGAATGGGCCCACCGGCTGATTAATTGTGAAATTCTGCTGATATCATCAGAACCAAGGAAATGGTATTTTATTATTTGGTTCCTATACAAAAAATGTGATAATGTGACACCTTTAATTATTATATTTCAGCAAAATAATTATAACATACTAAATTATTATTAACAGGCACTCTTTTTGGAGTGTTCTCTAGAAGTAACAGCTTTTAGCGATAGCTATATCAATTGTGGCACTAAATTTAAACACACATTAAAATATGTTTTGTCTGATGTTCTTTTTCTAAATAAACTAACATAGATACATAATTATACATCATATATATATTTTACATAAAATACAAAAAATATACAATATTAGTAAAATTTTATCTATGAATATTTCATGCAGAGAATCGAATATGTAAGTGCATTTGGTAACCAGTCTTTATAACCACTGAGCCAATACAGCTGCGAGGTTTTTAAAGTGTTAGCAGAATACTAAAGTATACAACCTTCACAATCATAAAAAATGCAACAAATTGACCATTTTGTTTGTTATGTTTTTTAGGGATTCGACGAAAGTTTTTAAAACAACCTCCATCATATTTGTGACAAAAGGTTTGCGTTTGACTACGTCTCGTCTGATATTTGCCGCATATTTGATTTGATTGGATTGCCGCAGCCAAGAAAAAAACACTTATCTAAAAGCTCATGAAAATATCAGAAAAAAACTTCATAAAAATAATTAACTCGTCCAGTACCTATTCTTTTAAACGCAGTTGATTACTTGTTAATTGAACGAACAAATTCAAATACAAAAAATGGTTAACGTAAGGCAGTCAACAATGTGTAAAAAGCAGTATTGTGTAGGGTTTGGTAGTTTTTGACGAAACCCGATAAATTAACAAGCAGAAAGTATTTATTAAGGGACATGGCTAAGAAAAACAACTTAAAACCTGGGACATGTCATATGTGGAAAGGTGCACCCACTAACTCATCGAATAGAACTCCACCAGCAAATTAATTATGCAAAGAAGTTAGGCTCGTTAGTAATAGTAAGAAACAATTAAACTGAAAATGATCTTGCGTGTATCATCTTTATCATCATATGCTGAGGATATTACATTTCTAGTATATTACTTGTCTTGTTAAATACAAAAGAAACATACAGAACCAGTGTATGTCGCAACCTGAGTCGTACCTGGCCATTTGTTTAGTTATAAAATACAAAGTAAAAGTGAATACGGAATGCTGGGGTCTAGTTGATACAATGTGAATTTTACAACACACGAGAAACTCGCTTCCATTTTTATACCGCATTGTGTGATATACATAAAGAACAGGTATTTTTAATGAAAGCAAAAGAACTTGCTTCTATATTTTTTGTTTTGAGGTTGGTCGTTCCTATGAATGTATAATAAGTATGTAATTACAAAAAAGGTATGAAAGTATTAAATCCGTTTATCTAGTACCCACAGCACTTGACAAGCGTTTGCTTAGTGTGGGGTTAGATGGAGCTGTGGCCAATGTCTATTAATTTATTTATTTTGAATGTTTATTTGAGTTATGTTCCCAATTTCAGAGATCGACTTCTTTATTTTAATTAGTCATTTTATATTTCATTGAAGTTATTTCAATATGCAGAACTCCATTTGTATGTTATAAACAGTGGAATGTTAAATTATGTGTAAACGAAAGAAATATGTATTTACGTATGTCCCATTGCAGTAAAACTTTAAATATTCCAGAAACACTAGGTACAGAAAAAATGTTTTTTTTATAAAATATGGTTATCTCGTTAGCTTTGTTCCGTAGTTTAAGCAAAATTTGTAGCAAAAATTGTAAGTAAAAATAAAAATTGTTCGTTGGCGTGAGATTAACGGGTAGGCTAATTTTAATCCGTAAAATACCGCGGAATCCTGTCAGCACAATTTCATAAAATATTTATTCATTAACCCTACTTAAACTTAACGTAGGGTTGAAAATGAATATATCGAAGACCAAAATTATGACTAATATACCAGGCGTGGATAGATACCATATGCCTGTGGAATTGGTGACGAGCTACATCTACTTGGGACACAGAATAACACTAGGTTTAGGAAATCAGACTGCAGAGGTAGAAAGGCGTATATCCCAAGCCTGGGCAGCATTCGGCGCAAACAACCAAATACTTCGCAACAAGAAGCTGTCTATTAAACTGAAGGCCAAGGTATTTGAAGAATGTATCACGCCGGTCTTCACGTACGGTGCTGAAACTATGACTCTCACAGAACGATCAGCTGAGAAACTTAGAGTCGCGCAACGTGCCATGGAAAGAGCTATGCTCGGAATCACCTTGCGCGATAGAAGGAGAAACGAGTGGATACGGCGAAAAACGGGTCTAAAAGACGTAGTAGAAGTCATTACGGGAAGAAAGTGGAGATGGGCTGGCCATATTGATCGAATGGACTGTCACCGATGGACACGAAGACTAGTAGTGTGGAGACCATGGGCAGACAGGAGACCACGAGGCCGCCCACCGTTACGATGGGTTGATGACATCCGGAAGCACGCGGGTCACAACTGGATGGCTAGAGCAGCAGATCGCGAGTTATGGAGAAAAATAGGAGAGGCCTATGTTCAGAAATGGACTCCTTAAAGGCTAAGAAAGAAGAAGAAGATTTATTCATTAACTAGTGGATGCCTGAGGCTTCGCTCGCTTTGTGTTGTTACAAAATGTTGCCTGTGTGACTCTTGTAACCCTAAAATATATATAAGTTATTGATATAATGTAGATAGTATTGTTTTTTTTATATAATCTTTAATATAATTGGATTATTTATTTTAATGTTGGGTGTTTTAATTGATGACGCTTTTCTAACTTTATAAGAAATGTAAAAAAACTTAAAATACCTTCATACCACGCAATCTCATTAACTACTAACAGTGTGTTCCGGTAACCTTTTTTGGGAGCTAGTTACAATCCAAGAATATTCCACAATAGGTTACAGTGTTCGCTTTAGGTGACGTATTGGTCAAATGCCTAAATGTTATTTAAAAAAAACTCGTTAGGTACTGTGTTGCGCCATGATGTAGATACACTTATATACAGACAATACATACATACATAGTATATACACTTCAACAAACCAAAAAACACACTTTTACTCATATAATGATACTAGTAGACGCCCACGGTTTCGCTCGCATTATTTCACGATAAAAAGTAGCTTGTCATACTACCTACGTACCGATTCAGCCATTTTTGCGTTATGAGCGTTTAAATAAACAGACAAACAGAGCCACAGATAAACATATACACAGACAAATAACATAAGAACTGCTGAAACGTGTTTTATTATCGATTTAAAGTTTTCCCAAACATGTTTTTTTTTCTTATATCTTTTATGTACATATTTTGACCCTCTTCAGCTTTATTATATGTGTAGATGATGAATTAAAATATTTTTCAAGTAATCCGACCTCTTTCGAAGCAACCGTTTTAATGACCCTTCAGTGCAAAAGTGGTAATGGTTCGCTTGAAAGCCTCGAGCAGCCTTTGGGATTTCTTTTGAGACTTGTCAGGTCACTGACATATTTCTTTTTAATTTTACCAGTTATACGAGAATTAAGTCTTAACGTAATCAATTTCGAACAAAATTAGCTCAGCTAGCAAACATTTTGATGATCTTGATGGAAGGGAATACAATATAATATAAAAATAAATGCATGGGATTCAAAATCTATCAAATACAAACTTTTATCTGCAGCAGCTTTAGCTTTATGTATTTGGGTGGATGGCCGAAACCAGTTACGATTTGTGATTTTATGGTATAGGTTGACATACAAAGTATATATGTATTATATCCGTTATCTAGTACCCATGATACAAGCGTAAGCTTAGTATGGAGCTAGATGGTGCCGTATGATATGTCCTGAAATATTTATTTATTTATATGTACGTAGATTTTTAACTGATCTATTTTCATCTAAAGATGTTACAAATCTATGTCTATCTCCACAATGTATATGCCCAAGAGAACTCCCCTAACGAATTAGTTCTGCGGGGGAGTCACGTTCCCCAGTCATGAGGAAATAAGACTCAAAGAGAGATTTTCATCTATTTAAATCTCTAAGTTGTAAATTCAGTTAATTTTGTTACCTCATATAAAATTTTTACTATCTTGACTTGGTTATGGGTAAAACTTGTGTATTTTTTACAGATTTGAAAAATAAAATGCATGTTTTTTATTCCGCAAATAACATTTTTTTAAACTGAACTACAAACATGCTGAATTTTTATCTCTGTGTACCTATAACTATGTGTGAGATTACCGCTGATATAGATACACATAGATGGCTCTTATCTTTATTCTTCATGACGTCATTATTATCCTTATCGATGTATTACTTTATAAGTTAAGATGAGATGTACACTTCACTCTGCATAAGTTGTCAACCAAGTATTGTTAATCTAGTATATGGAGCATTCCATTATGTTTCCGCACAGACAAATTACGTTTTTTATGGTCCATAATGTTCACTTTAATTATCTTGGCGTATCTGTATGTAAAAGCTTAAAGATACATAATATGTAGGTACAATATACAAAAATGTTGTATAAAATATTTTTTTTTAAACAAATTGTTTACGAAACAATGTTTTATGTAAGCAAAAATTGATGAATTTGGTTTACAATATTCCTCTTTTAAAGGTTTGAAGATCATTATTAGTTTTTGTCTTTTAAGTTTTTCTTGACAGTTTTTTGCATCATCTATTTGCTTTATTACATCTGTGGCAGCAACAAATCATGGGTGTCGACGTCGACAGTTCCGATTTATTTCACAAAATACGAGAATTTTAGTTTGAAAACTTTTAAATGTTGTTGCTAGTTAGAAATACAGGAGTAACCAGTTACCATACACATCATATATAATAGATAAGGATAAAATATTTTTATTAGTAAACAGGTAAATGTGATACAATTTAGTGTTGCTCTGCCTTCTACTGTAGTGTTGACTGTGTTGTAGAAGGCAGGATCTTTCAGGGGATCAATTTGTTATATAATATTTATGGATATTTATGGATATTTTTTCAGTATTTTGGGGCACAACAGGAAATCGTCATATATAGGGTTATTAGCAACAAATCCATAACCTTTTTAGAGTGACATTAGCATGTTACCAAAATAATCAACATTATTTATCTTTGCTTATTGGAAGCTAGTGGACGCCCGCGGCTTCGCTTGCATTATTTCAGGATAAAAAGTAGCCTATGACAAAGTCTCATTATTACCTACATACCAAAAATCATAAAGAATTGTTCAGCCGAGTTTGCGTGATGAGCGTTTAAATAAACAAACAGAGATACAGACGAACAGAAAAACAGACTGTAAAAGTATGGACTCCCTTGCTACCTTCTACCTGAGGTAACAAGAGCAGGACAGTATCTCCAGTACTGCCTACTGGATCACTCTGCAAGGCAATCCTTGCAGAGTGATCCAGTGTAAATAAAACGACTATCTGCTGGATCAAAAGACAAAGAAACTTTAATTCTTAATTTACTCACTAATTTTCACCTTTGTTGCCAAACTGCGATCTAATTGTACTACTAGCGACATCTATTGGCATTTCAAAGAACTAAAACCACTTTACATTTATACAGTCACATAATGTGATTTAATATTTCCACTAGCGCCATCTATTGCCCTTTCTGAGAACTACAACTAGTTTATACACAGACAGAGAGACAATAATTATAAAAACTGCGGAAACGTGATTTATTATCATTTGAAAGTGTTCCCAATCATTTTTTTTTCCAATATTTTCATCGTCAGACTTTCGACTCTCTTCAGCTTTAATAAATATAAAGAGATATATATGTAGATTAGCTAAAAATAAATCGGTACTAACTACATTCATTTTGTTAGGGGATGTAAACTACTTTTATTTTACCAAAACATGTTTGAATATGTTACCAGTAACTTTGTGAAGGCGGTTATACTTTAAAACCTATTTTTTTAAAACATAATATGAATATAATGTATAACTACAGTAATAATTGCTAAAAATGCACACAAAATAAATAGAATCTGTATTGGTGCATAATGAACATTCATGACATTTTCAGTATTTTGGCTGGTTACAATTGCACGTTACAATTTTATACGTGTTCATTTTAAATGTTTCGTGTCTGACCGAAATAATTTTCCATTTTCAAACAAACCAATTAAACAAAATAAACCTGCCATGAGTGAAAAAGCCAAAACGCTGAAAAGTTTGAGTTTTATTCAATTATGCATTCATTAAATTGTTAAATAAGCGAGTGTGGCTCAGCGGTTCCAGTGTCTGCTTTTCATCCAGACGCACCCTGGTTCGAATCCGCCCTACACCAATGACTTGTATTTTCAAGTTATGTGTGGATTTGCACTCGCTTAACGGTGAAGGAAAACATCGTGAGGAAACCGACATGTTTGAGGACCACAATATCCGAGGACATGTGTCTTCCGTAGAAGGACCTGGGCGCCCACCACGATGTATCTGCCCAAGAAAACTCCCCTAACGAATTAATTCTGCGGGGGAGTCACGACCCTCAGTCATGAGGAAATACGACACAAAGAGAGAAAGAGAGAGAAATTGTTTAAAAATGCACGAGGTTATCCTGTAAACAACAACAGGTTATATTCGTTGAAAAGCTCGTGTACGTGACGCACAATAAAAATGCTGGCCATTTTCTGTCTCAACACATCATTGTTATCCAGCGTGGTATTGCAGCCAGTATGCACGCTGCTCTCCGACTGTGGGCTATAAGAGCGCTTAGTCCATATTTAGCCTATAATAAAGTTTTTTATTATGTAGTGGTTGAAATATCCTTTAATTTTTAAATAGTGAAAACAAAACCACAAATAGGCATTTAATTATTTTTTTAATATAATAAATTGAACTTTTTAAAATTTATTTATTTTTTATATAATTATATTTTATACCACACTAAACACGTTTAGTCATTGCTTAACTGGGTACTTTTGCCACAAAATGCACATGAGAATCGTTATGTTAGCGGGCCTAGTGTCACAGAAGTAAGTATACCTCACGATACTCCTTATTCCTTATTAACATCAGGCAGGCTGTAGTCAAAAGTAAACCTATCCCACGTAAAAAAAAACTTATACTAATGGACGCCCGCGGCTTCGCCTGTATTATTGCCGGATAAAAAGTAACCTATGACACTTCCGGGATTTTATACTTACATACATACCAAAAAACATGAAGATCCGTTCAGCCGTCCTTCCGTGATGAGCGTTTAAATAAACAGATCAACAGACAAAAAGTCTGAAACGTTTTCTACTGATTTCAAGTATACTCATATATGTTTTCCGAATAACTTCGATGCACAGATTTTTGATCTTGAGTGTTATTATAGTAAGTATATTTAAATACATGTTTAGTTTATGAAAATGTTAGCAACTACAAAAACCAAAACAAAATATTGTTAACTTATTTCCAATTTAGCCTTTTTTATTATATGCTGGCAACATTATTTGTACAAAGTAAAGATAAACAAATTGTGTAAAACTAGATGCAAAGAAGGTAGGTAAAGATATTGTGTAAAAAAAAATTATGTAAAATTATGTGACACTGGGACTGACATTGGGATGAATACTGTGGCTCCACAAACACAAGTTCCGTATGGGACTTAGCGTGGAGCTCAGGGTTTATGTCGAACGTACGCCAACACAAAGAATGTACCTAAGCCTGATTTAGAAAATTCTTATTATGTACTGTCACTGTGTTTCGATAAAAATATTTGTATTTGTATTATTTGTAAAGATATTTATATAAAGATAGATACATACTACATATTATAGACAAAGTTGTCTCGTAGATGCGACGGTTTGATATTTATTCAATTTGTCAACCGGATACCTATTGCTGTTAGCGCTGAACTCAAAATGGTCCTGTAATTGTATTATAATGGAGTTATCGTTAAAGGACAAAGTAGTGAAGTGATACAATAAGACATGGCTATTTTAGACTAGTTTAAATAGATAATCTTCTGTATTTTACAAGCTGTAATGTTGTAGTAATTTTAACAGAATTTCGGAACGGTTATCAAATCTATTTACTTTACCTAATTTAAAGTAATTGTAAAGTGGTGTTGCATTTCGCAACACCACTTTAAAATTAATTATTATTACATTAATTATCACATACTTATTTACGTACCTAAATCAGTGAACTTAAAATAAATAATTTTAATGTTGAAATTTGATCTCGAATAGGTACCATTAGACAAAGGTTTTGTAGTTTTGGAAATTTCATAAAATGTATAAGAAATTTTATCACAAACATCACAAAACTCTGTTAGATAGCTATAGATTGAAGCATAAATACGAACAAACGAACTAAAATGGATTAAGTGATTCTATAAATCACTACTTTAGTTTGTGAGTTTTACTATACAACATTACAGTTTGTATAGAAATTGCGGACGGAAAACTGATAAAGTCCAATATCTTATCTGCTTGCAACATGCACAACATTGCATACCTTTCCTTATACATAATAGCTACAAGTACCTTCACAAAAGCTGGGAAGAGTTAAAAATTCCGTGAATATTTGCTAAAATGTTTTGGTTGGGATTTTCTGAATAATACGAGCCTCCGAATTTTTGAAAGCATTCCTTAGCTAGTTTTGGTCGTAAATAAAAAAGTATGTTTAAAGAACGAAATGAGAATTCTGATATTGATAAAAAATTAATCTGTTTTATCAAACACTTTAAATCAACCATTTAACATCATTAAAACCACGGAAAAGTCCGTAGTTTTTAGATTTACCTTAATACGATTTTTAAACACGACCTTGTTTACTTATTAAACTACTGATCCGATTTTTGTATAATTGATCACTACGTTACCTGAAGCAACATCGACACAAAAGATATAGATAGATAGATAAATTCTTTATTGTTGACACATTACAAACGAACAGTACATAAGTAGCTTCGTTGAGACATATTTGGAAACTACATTTATTGTGAAAACAACACAAAGACCAATACAAAGCGTCGCGAGCCTCGATCAGAGGAGCTATTATTTTATATGGCATCATATGTTATACAATAGAGGACCTTGAGACATATTACGCGTATTAAATTCATAGTCTTGTGTGTAGGTTACTGTGTCTGCAATAAAATAAGATAAAAAATGTCTAATTTCATATTATGTTTAAAAATTGATATGAATGATGTTGAATGTTAACAAAAATATAATAATATCTTGTGCCACAATTGGCGGTTTTATTGCGGTTTCTTCCAGTAAGAAAAGTACGAGTATGTACCTACATATGTACGTTGTATCCGCTATCAGAATAGAATAGTAACAACGTACATAGAATCCGTAACAGAAGCGTTAAAATTGTATGTCTTAGTAAATAGTCTTTCGGTATTTTTAACAGTCACTGTATTATAGTACCCGTAAGGCATGATTTAATTTAGTTGTATTAACTTGTCGAGCTAATTTTTCGACGTAATTTTTGACGTAAGTGCTAGCCGGTTAATACAACTAAATTTTTAACATTATTGGAATGGAATGGAATTGTTATCAAATAACACAGATAACATACATTTTACTTACCAAATCCTTAACTTAACCTTATATTGTAAATAAATATTGTTATATGACATATAGCGAGTGTGGCTCAGCGGTTCCAGTGTCTGCTTTTCATTCAGACACACCCTGGTTCGAATACAGCCCTACACCAATGACTTGTATTTTCAAGTTGTGTGGATTTGCACTCGCTTAGCGGTGAAGGAAAACATCGTGAGGAAACCGAAATGTTTGAGGACCACAATATCTGAGGACATGTGTCTTCCGTGGAAGGACCTGGGCGCCCACCACGATGTATCTGCCCAAGAAAAATCCCCTAACGAATTAATTCTGCGGGGGAGTCACGACCCTCAGTCATGAGGAATACGACTCAAGAGAAAGAGAAATATGACATATAATTCTGACAAATGATAAATAAAAAAAATATCAGTTTAACTGTTTATCTGTTGATTAAAAGAAAAAAAGATAAAACTCGAAGAAGACGTCATACTTCCCTATTTTCAGTCAGCTGTTCCACTAAATCATTGCATTATAAAATGTGCCACTTTATCTCGCGAAAGTTCATTACAGCCAAGAGACCTTTGTTACGTCACGCCAAGACCCAACGTCACTTTGATAAATGGGAACCAGCTAATCCTTTCTCCAAACCGCATTTTGAATTCAAAAATTTGCCGTCATCACCTATCTACATCCTTTTCTTTCAAGCGCAGTCTTATATATTCTCTCTCACTCTCTTTGCTTGATTGATGGTTTTGGTATCTGTTTTTGCTTTAGGAACTTTTTGTTCTGTGCTGATTTTTGAACGTGAAAGGTCGGAGTTTGGGCGGATTAGGCCGGATTAGAAACTTTGCTTAGAAGTACAAATGAAAATGAACTTTTAGGCTCAGGGATTTGAGCTCAATTTCGAAAGCGAAAGTTTTGAACCGTTACGGAAATGGTTGCATAAGAAAGGGATTCGTCATGCAGATTTGTAATTCGCTGACTGTCATACTGAAATCGATTTTTTTTATACAGATAGCCTGACTCATTAACTAGTTCTCACGGGGTCAGCGATGTTAAATTACAGTAGTCTTATTTTTTTTTCATAGGTTAGCGATATAAAGAATCTAGTATGTGGGTAATAGAGTATTGAGACATAATAAGTTGAATCTATCTCTCTGAGCCGTATTTCCTCTTGACTGAGGGTCGTGACTCCCCCGCAGAATTAATTCGCTAGAAGACTTTTCTTGGGTAGACACCTCGTGGTGGACGCCCAGGTCCTTCCACAGAAGACGTATGTCCTAGGATATTGTGGTCCTCAAACATGTCGGTTTCCTCACGATGTATTCCTTTACCGTTAAGCGAGTGCAAATCCATTCATAACTCCAAAATACAAGTCATCGGTGTAGGGCCGAATTTAAACCAGTGTGCGTCTGGATGAAAAGCAGACACTGGAACCGCTGAGCCACACTCGCTTTTTAAGTTGCATGTTTCAGTTGCTTTAAAGTCGACTTTTCCAAAAGTTTTATCTGCAATCGTACTTGTGAACACATTCTAGTTTGAGTCGTTTTATTTGTTGACAGACTTATGAACTTGCTAAAATTTAATTAGGTTTCGACACAGCACAAGAGCCTGCATGCTATTTAGGTTTGCGCGTGGATAAAACTTGAACTTAAAATTTGTGTGGCTATATAAATGCTGATTTTTTTTAAATTCATATCTAGTGATGTGACACGAAGCGTGTGTGGTAGAAAACGTTACATTTGCCTATTTCAAATGCAATCATATACAAAAGTTTTGTGTTTTAACAATTGGTTCGTCACTACAAAAACATAGATTAAAATTTCGTCTTTTATTTAAAACATAGGTACTTTAACTAAATAATTTAGTTAAAGTACCTATGTTTTGAATATATTTATATTATTGTTATTAAATAAGTTATAATTAGTCGTTAAGTCACGTCAGAGGCCCTTAGGGCGGCTTGATAAACTCTCGACACCAGAATTGGCCACTCTCATTCGATAATAAGCAGATTGTTATTAAATAACAATGCACCGAAATAATATACGTACAAGCATTATTTTTTGCCAATAAAATGATATTTCCCCAGCTCTAACCGCAATAAAACTTATAGTCCGGTCACCGAGTAGGTACATATATAGATAAATATTCACTTTATTAAAACACCAGTACAATAAAGAAATTAAAATGAAATATAAAAAAAAGCCTAGTGTCTTAGCTGGCGACCTTATCGCTAGGAGCGATCTCTTCCAGGTAACCTGTCTGGCAGGGATAAGACGCAAGTATAAAAGCTCGTCAGAATCAGCGTCTTCTTCCTGAGCCAATATAACTGAAATACTCTAAGGCAATACACAAAGTTCTTCGCGGATTGGGACCATACTTTTGAAGAAATCACGTATGTAAATAATGATAATACTTGGTAGAAATGCTGCCACCAGTTAAATTCAAAGTCTTCCTGCCTCCAAGTGTGGTTCACAAATACCGGAATTAGATTCAAGCTTTATTTAGTAGTTAGTTTTATTTGTGCTTAGTTAAGTTTAGCATTTAAAACTTGGCTTAAATAGAAGTTAGCGGAAGCTTGGTTAAAGCTAGGCGCTAAGTTGACTGTGGTTTTTTATGTTTAGTGCAGTAGAGTTTTAGATGTACAGTTTTATTGCAATAAAAAAAAACATTAAGTTAAATTATCATGTTACTTTTGTTAAGTTGAGAACAAGATTACTTTCAAAAATATACGCAGCTATACGTAGCTTTAGTGATATATTATAAAAACTTAAAATGTATGACACAATGTCTATAATATTGCACCTCCATACCAATATTAATTCATACTGGTTTAGCCGAATAATATCAGTGTCATTTCCTTACAATTTCATTATCTATTTGAATTTCTTGCAAAAAAAAATCTCATCAATTGTTTTGTGTGTATATTCATTCTTCTTCTTATCGAATGAGAGTGGCTAACTCTAGTGTCGAGAGTTTATCAAGCCGCCTTAAGGGCCTCTGACATGGCTTTACGGCTGCCGTACTAGACAAACAGCCGGGACTTACAATTTAACATGACATCCGACTCACGTGTTTATTCATTATAAAAAAATATACAACATTTCCTGTAGAAAATTAACTTACATCAGTTTATCCTATACAGCTAAAGTGACAGTAGGTACCTAGATTTATTTAAGTTGACATATTGTATGATTACATACCCATTATTGTTTGACATGATTTTAATAACAAAAAATCATTATATCATTAATAAAATTGACATTGTAATTTCTAAAATTTTATAAAAACTACTTAAATGTTATAAATTCAATTTGACGAGATATTGCAATTTGTGTAGCATATTTTATGCTATTAGTACTTATACCTATGTTACAACTTTACATTATCAATAAAGATTCTTTATCTTATCTTTATCTTTTTTATATACTATCCAAATATAGGTAAGTTAAAACAGTCCTAAAGAAACCTCACAAAACATTTTATTTAAAAAGAAAACCTTTACTACTCGAGACAATCGCAACTAACACTATTTTCCAATAAATAAACTGGCTTTCCTTTTTCATCTACCTGCTACGCCGTTGCAATATTCCGTAGCAGTGCTACGTTATTTCGTAGCGAGCTTAGCAAACAAATCTAGGAAGTAAAGCAATTTGTATGTCAAGTTACTTTGTTGACTGTCGTGTTTTAAAAATATCTCTACATTTAAATACAGAAAAAGAAAGAGAGATATAAAATAATGTCTGAATCGGCAGTCTCATTCGAAAGCCAGTTTCATATAGTACATGGAACTTTTAGCCACAGTTTAATTTGTGCTATTGCCGTTTCAGGTAAAGTAATGATCAATGCCTGACTGTTAAAAAAAATCTTATGTTTAAATAAGCATTTGACTACCAAATTATCTGAAGAAAATTTTGTCTGCCGGAATGTTAAATAATCATTTATGCACATAAAAATATATCCGTAAAGAATCCATGTTTGGCATAATAGTAAAACGTACCTACCTAAAAAGAATAAAAAACAAACAAACTTTAGTATACTGTCTTTGTTTTTTAATATCAAATGCAATTACATTTTTCAATTACTCTAAACGCTTAGTCCACTCATACACGTGCAAGATAAATAACGGAAAACAAACATTAATTAATTCCAGCTTACTTGCCAGCTTGCTTTATTATATTATCCTTGGTTCTATTTCCATAATTAACTGCCCAAGTATCTATTAAATGACAGAATCAGACTGAAGGCATTTAATTAAAAAGATAAACACGACAATCTGAAACTACTTAAAGCTAATTAACTGTTGAAGAATAAATTTTTAACCGACAAAGAAAATTCAATCTCACCTTACCTTAAATAAGGTCTATTTTACAATTAATGGTGAAGTGTAGAAATCATTGCAGAAACCTTTACGCCTTAGAATGGACGTCTACTGGGGATTGTCGCATTTATACGAGTTCAATTATGGAAAAGAAATGTCAAAGAAAATCTGGCATTGTTTGACATTTTGTAGAATGAACCTGAATAATAGTTTTACGAAAATATTATAAAGGGAAACGTTTGTGTGTTTGTATAACTGTGAGTCAATTATTTCTTCATTTTACTCTTTTTCAATATTTTATATGTTTATATAGTCGAACGGGTTTAAATGAAATTTTATATTTACTTTAAATACCTAAATCAATTTATATCTAAATTTATGCGAGTAACACCAAAGGTTCCGATCAACACACTTTGAATATGGTTATGTAAATATTCCAAATAAATCTGTAATCATACGAATTCAAATCAAAAGTTGTTTATAATTACGACTGTCCACTTAAGAGTATTTGAAAATTGTAAGCAAGCTTTCGTTGGTGACATAGAAATTAACGATTTAATTGAACTAGGACGAGTGGCGTACAAGAAGAGAGGCCAAAACTCAGCAGTGGGCGATAACAGGCTGATGATGATAATGAAAGAAATTAAGGCTTAAATCATTTCAAAGGCCCAAATATCTATATTCGTGCCTTTGGTAATTATTTTTTAATATACTATCTCCTCCTATGAGCAGACTTTTGAACCTCTTTAGCTTAATTGTTTGTATAGTTATACATATATAGATTGCAAACTATTTTTTTTCCAATTCCAACTAGTATCCTCAGAAAAGAAACTAAAAATCTGGAAAACAAGGGAACTTTGTCTGAACAAACAAGGCTGTGAAAAGGAAAAAAAACATTGGATTGCTTCCGCTTTGCTTCGATTGGTGCGATGGAAATATCTGTTTTACTGCACAATTAGGTGGAAACATTTAAATGAGACGCTTTTCTAGTTGTTAAGTGATATAAAAATTGTCGTTTCATTTTTAAAACCAGTTTTTCTTTAATTTCATATGAGCTATGCCGTACGGTTTCTTCGCAAAACCCGGAAAAATAAGTGTTTTATGTTCGTCTCCAGATTTTAAATTCTTTCACCAATTTTCAGCCAAATGCCATTCTATGTATATAATGTTTAACATGGTTCTGTTAATCATATATAAATGCGTTACATTTTTGAGCTTTCTAGTAAAGTTAAAGTTAAGAAGCTTGTATCCAGTAGTGAATGAATTTTGAATGGTGATAATGTGTTTTTTTTTATTTAAATCTACTTTATCTTTTTTGCATGAGAGCGGTACTCTTATTTATATCTACTGAAAATTAATAAATAATATCAAAGAACATGCTCTTCCATCTGGCCCCACAATAGTCAAATAGAACATCATGCTATTCAAAATTACTATGCAAATACAAAAATAAATCTTCCTAACCCCATTAATTCATCCACTATTGTCTATTTGCCAGTAAATGGTGATTGCCTTGCTTACAGTCTCACTGGTCGTTCGCGACAAATAGCTTCATCAGTTGAAACCTTGGGCAAGTACCCTCGTAAATAAAAGATCGACGGAAAGTTTCTGTGACGTGCGGTCGTGGTTCTGTCCACCTGTGTAGGTTAGGGGTGGTGGTCATTGATCTATCATAGAAAATAACCAATTGGATATTAAAATTACTCTCATTTTTTGTAGGAAATGTACTTGCTCATATACTCTATTTGCTATATAATATACTCTTTTATCCCTCCTCTCCGCGCTACCTAAAAGAGCGATTTTGCTACGCTCACGATTGTCACTCCCTCAACTTGCGGTCATCAGCGAACCTCACACTCGCGACTCCGACACACAAAAAAGTTTCGTATGATAGTTCTTTCTCTGCGCACGCCGTGAAACTGTGGAACGCTTTGCCGCTAGATATTAGGAAAGCACCATCACTAGATGCCTTCAAACACAATGTAAAGAAATTGTATTTATCTTCTTTGGTTCTGACATAAGTTGCTATATTTGTTATTATTATTTTGTTTCTTGTATTATGCTATTATGTATGTATGTATATATTATTGTTATATTTGTTTATGTTTATTCATATATAAGTAGTATAAACCTTTGTTCTATTTTTCATTATTTTATTTAATATCTGAAACACCTCGTCCTACTCATTTCGTTTGAAGAATATATCCCTGCCAGATTGGTTGCCTGGAAGAGATCGCTCTTAGCGATAAGGCCGCCAATTAAGACGCTGATTCTAATTTGTATGTTTTTTTGTATTGTTTCATTTGTGGTGTTTTAATAAAGTATTTATCTATCTATTTATCTTGCACTTGATTTATCTATATTCAGTCCTTGGATGGGTGACAGAAAAGTGGCTTTCCATTTTGGGCGCTTCCGTGGTTCGGATGACACGTTAAATTGTAGGTCCCAGCTGTTTGTCTAGTACGGCAGTCGTTAAGCCATGTGGGAGGCCCTTAGGGCGGTTTGAAACTCTCGACACCAGAGTTGACCACTCTCATTCGATAAAAAGAAGATCTATATTCCTTTTTAGTCAGTAAATATAATGCTTCTTATCGAAAAAAACATGTTAATTTGTAATTGGTAGACGATAGTAAAATATTATAACGTAACTTTTACAGACGATTCATTCAAATTGTTGTCTGTTGGGAATTATTTTACATTTTCTTATTTTAATTTATATTTTATAAGATTCTCTTGAGATTTTTCATTATAAAAAAATAATGGCAGACATTCCACTCTATACACTTATCAGTTTCAAATGTAAAATTTTAGTTTTTAACCGACTTCAAAAAAAGGAGGTTTTCAAGTCTTCTGAAAGTATTTTTTTTTTAATGTTAATCAATTTGCAAGACTACAACAACGTATCAAAATACATATGTATGTGATACCCCTGAAGCTACGACGTACTTAAATCTATTTTCGAATCTTGTTTGTTTCATTTATTATGAACCAGTATTAAATTAACAGGTTGATTTGCTGCCATTTAATTGTTCCTTTTTAAACATCGATCGACGCAAGCAGATAATGAATTAGAACTTTATATTTGTATACCTTTTTGGATGCGTGGAATTGTTAAATTGAATTCACTTAGAATTACTTGGTAATCAAATTGTAAGTAATTAATTTATGAAAGTATTTGGTAGTAATAACTTACCGTCTTATTACAAAAATCATATTAAATGTAAGTCCAGGACTTTGAAAATAAAAAGTCGGTTCTATTTGTTCAAACATCACATACAAATAATCAAAATGTAAAATTCAAATTAGAACGTTGATTTATCATTGGTTACCTACACATTTTTACAATTGGATTGTTATGATAATGAAGAAAAAAAATTAAACAAAGAGAACGGATTGCATGTTTTGTTATAAGACCCTTAAAGTATTTAAAATTTAGCTTTTCACAACATTGATCTGTTTAAAAACTTGTTTATTATGGAGGCACATACAATCTATACTAATATCATAAAGCTGAAGAGTTTGTTTGTTTGTTTTTTTGAACGCGCTAATCTCAGGAACTACTAGTGCGAATTGAAACATTGTTTTGTGTTTAATTTAGACCATTTATCGAGGAAGGCTTTGGGCTATATAACATCACGCTGCAAGTAATAGGAGCGAAGAAACAATGAAAAATGTAGAAAAACGGGGAAAATTATTCATCTTTGGGGGCTTCCATTGCGTGTGCTGCGCAAACGGTTCAAGTCGTGGGTAACAGCTATAATTTATAAAGCTGAAGAGGTTTGCAAAAATAAATATGATGCCCAAAATAACTATTCCACGCGGACGAAGTCGCGAGCACAGCTAGTATGAAGTAAAAGCATACAAATATGATAATATTGATTCGTGTTTTGAATAACGTAGCTCACTTCATTAACAAAAATACTTACGGGAAAGAAGAAGTATAGCTTCCCTCTAATAAAACGACTTATTCGGCTTATCGTTTGTTTTCATAAAAAGAGCAGATACCGTAATGGATAAGGTATATATCACATTTTAGAATAATGATCTCTATTTTAATAGCATGTGAGTTCAAAATAGCTTGATCTCGGTTTGTGATTAAATAAAAATCGATGGCGTACTAATAAAAATTCGAATAAACAAATAACAGTAACAGACGACCGTGACTCGATGTAGACGAAATCGATTATTTCACTAATTCAGTTACTGAAACTCTGGAGAAATATGTAGTGTTTTCCGCTGCGACTGCTCCTTAACCGACATCAAACAACAAACTGGATGGTTTTTAGGTGTGTTCTTCCATATACCACCGCCACACCTCACCTCCTAACCGACGTGGCCTCCGTGGATCTCAAGATCTTACCAACACCGCACCTTGGGTATTGAAGCATTGTTGTTCTCTTTCGGCAAGATATTCTCACACGTGTTTTGCCTCTCCACGAGGCATCCACAGGACTCGAGTTGACTCTTAAAACGTGCGTCAGTCCGAAAGACGAGTTCGTTGTTTGATGTCGGTTAAGGAGCAGTCGCAGCGGAAAAACACTACATATTTCTCCAGAGTTTTAGTAACAATGGATTTACTAATTCAGTTGTTTGTTAATTTGTGTGACTTAAGTTGATTGTAGTGCTTGCTATAATCATGTAAAAGCCTGTGTTAAAATTAATAAATTAAAAATCTCACATCCTTGTGTCCATCTTTATTATGTTAAAGTGTCTCAATATGGGACAAAAGTCAGAAGTGTTAAGATTAAGATAACTAAAGATGGGACATTTTTACAAGGAAGTTGTTCAAGTACTGCTGTACGAAGACACGAATCATGATTATAATTATTCATGATATATTTAGGTCTTTAATTGCCGATTTGTATGACGAAATTGAGATAAATGATATTTCCATACAAATATTTTTAATGTTTGTATGGAAATGTCTGGACAGATTTAGATGCAATTGATAACTATAGTTAGATGGAAAAAAAGCTATTCACTGCGAATATCAATTTCTCAAAAACAGAGTATATGATAAAAATATACCTAGTTAGTAGTGAAACCGACGACACATTGAAAGAGGTGTTTTCAATGACTTCCCTATAAGTAATATGCACTAGTAATAGATTTTTATTTTATTTTAAAGGTACATAATTCAACAATTGATACAATAAAAATTGTATTTGACAAAAAAAATGCTGAACGTAAACGTTACAAACAGATTAGAATGTAAGAAAAAAACGGCAATTTCATAGGTAAAGACCTATTATATCTGAGCTGATATCTATCCTATTTTCATAGTATTACTATACTAACGGCGGTTAGTATAAGAATACCATAATAACCTAAATACGTGAATGAAGGCCGACAAAAAAGAAAATCAAAATAATTAATGGATTTGTTTTAAATTTATTTTTTATAGCAATAGTCAAATTCAAGCCTTTACTAAAAAACAGAGTCTTAGTTTAGTAAAGTAAAGAAAGCGCAATTTTTAGCATATCGCGTGGGAAGTGGCTTTATATTTGAAGCCAACCGACACGGCGGCGGAATGGAATATAAATGGGGGCCTAATGACAAATCTATTCTGAATGCCGGCGCTTCTACATGATACTATACTTACTATGTAGCACTATATAGGTAGATGGTTGTGCTATTACCAGTCATTCACTTAGTTATTTACGTCTGGTGCGAGTGTGGCTCAGCGGTTCCAGTGTCTGCTTTACATCCAGATGCACGCTGATTTGAATCCGGCCCTTTTTCTTCTTCTTATCGAATGAGAGTGGCCAACTCTGGTGTTGAAAGTTTATCAAGTCGCCCCAAGGGCCTTTGACATGGCTTAACGACTGCTGTACTAGACAAACAGCCGGAACCTACAATTTAACGTGTCATCCGACCCACGGAAGCGCCCAAAATGCAATGCTACTTTTCAGTCACCCGTCCGCGTACTGACCGCGTCGACCTTTGCTTAACATTGGTAATCGCATGCGATTGCCTCCGCCAGCTGAGCTGCGGCCGCTTCATCAATGACTTGTATTTTCAAGCTATGTGTGGATTAGTTCTTGCTTAACGGTGAAGGAAAACATCGTGAGGATCCTGACATGTTTGAGGACCACAATATTCGAGGACATGTGTCTTCCGCGGAAGGACCTGGGCGCCCACCACGATGTATCTGCCCAAGAGAACTCCCCTTACGAATTAGTTTTGCAGGGGAGTCACAACCCTCAGTCATGAGGAGATACGACTCAAAAAAAGTTACAGCTGGTTAATGTTAATCACCAGTGAAGGTTGTAAAGTCGTTCAGGTACCTGGGACACATATTGACCGATGTAATGAAAGATGACTTGGACATGGAACGAGAGAGAAGGAACCTGTCCATCAGATGTAACATGCTCGCGCGCCGATTCGCAAAATGTTCTGACGAAGTGAAGGTTACTCTGTTCAAAGCTTATTGTATATGCTTATACACGTGCCAGCTCTGGACGGAATATACCAGAAGTACGTACCATACCATAAGGGTGCAATATAATGACGCATTTCGCATCCTTATGAGAAAGCCCATATATTGCAGCGCGTTGGGCATGTTTACTGGTGCACGGGTTCCTGACTTCTTTGCGGTTATTCGATCCCGTATTGCTTCCTTCTGGGAAGCAATACGGCGATCGAATAATAGTATACTGCAGTGCCTGTCCGAAGATTTTTACAGTCCCATTTATCGATCCTGGATCTCTGTACACCAGAGTAAAAACCGCAAATGATGTGATATACTATTTTATTTATTGTATCTAGTTCTAGTTTAAGTTTTATCAGCATTTTGTAATATTTTAGTTTTATATGGGTTTATTGCCTGAAATAAAGACATTATTATTATTATTATATTGTTATTATTAATGTTCTACTCGTGTAAGAGTAGCCAACTCAGGTGTCGACATTTTTCAAACCGCCTTGACGTGGCTTAACGACTATTGTACTGTGACTTACAGCCGAGAACATCCATTTAACGAGTCATCCGATACACGGTAGCGTTCGAAATGTAATGCCTCTTTTTGGTCATTCAGCCGACTCTAATTGTAATAGGTACTAGTAGACACAATGGGCTCTTAGGGTGGTTTGAAAACTCTGACACCAGAGTCAGCCACTGTCATACCTTCCGTATCTTACTTATTACTAATCAAAGTAATCAATCTATTAGCCTATAGTTATATATTGACGTTAACAGTGGGCGATTTATCGTATAATTGCAATTCCAATCATCGTTGACCAGTAATTGCTAATAACGTTATCGGAATTAGCATAATTACGCGTAACATGAAATTACAGCCATTTAATTTATCTGATATATGCAATTGGAATAATTAGAACGAATAATTTAGTATATTATTTTATCCGCTACCTAGTACCCATGATACAAGCGTAAGCTTAGTATGAGGCTGGATGGCGCTGTGGTATATGTCCTGAAATATTTATTTATTTAATTATTGTATTTCGTTAAATTAGGAGCAAAAATAAATAGCAACCATTAAAACATAAACACTTGTAAACAAAACAATATTATAATCATTGACGTGTACTAAAAAAATACAAAACAAATGGAGTATTAAAGAAAAGTTACTCATAAAATTCAAATCAATTTTATGCCTCTCTTTTAATCCTATTCCTCAGCACTGAGGGTCGTGATTCCCCCTCAGATTTAATTTATTGGAGAAGTTCTCTTAAGCACATCGTGGTCAGTGTTAAAAAAACAGTACTTTATCTTTTGCTTATTTTGACAAGGAATGAACAAAAAAAAACCCAACTTAAGCAACCATCATAGTCATTGTTTTATTTTTAAATTTTATTTCATACTTCAAATCAATATTTTAATGAAAATACTGTATGGTACACCATATAAGAACACAAGTAGTAGGAAATTGAGAACATATATTGGTACAGAGGGCGGCCTTATCACTTTGAGTGATCTCTTGCAGACAAGGTAGCTTGGACAACATTGCCAGGAAACATTAACACTGGCGTACCTACGAGAACTAAAACTAATACTAAAATTAAACAAATAGATCTTAACGCGGGGTGCTATGTGAAATCGACGTTTCATGAAAATAAATAAAATAGAAGTATATAAGATAGAGCTATTTTTTTCAGTTTATATAATTTTGATTCAGTGTTAAGACAATAAAAGACGCCAAAACACGATTACGTATACTTTGCTCGATAGTTTTATTTTTTGAAAAATAGTTGTTTTAAAATATTTTTCACCTTTTTTCCAAAAGTAGTAAAGAAATTTAAACCAATTTAATTATATCTAAAAAATAATGTTATTATTTAGAGGATTAAAGAGCCATAAATATAATAATCTGAATTGCTGATTTTATATGAATTTATTTCGTCAAAAACGTCTGCAAAACTGCTCAAATTGTGCAAAATTGTTTGCGTGTGGACAATACTCGTCGGCCGGAGCTATGCGCGCGATGCTCGCCCTTGCTTTCATGTTAATTCGGCGTAGAATGGCATGCGAAAAACCAACCGTAGGCATTTTTCCAACCGCAAAGCGTTTTCGGGTGAAATATGGTGGCCTTTCAAGTCGAGAGTAAATTAGTTTTTTCTAGGCAAGCGCTCAGGATCGATTTTAACGTTGCTTTACATCAGACGAGTTGTAATCAAGCGTGAGCCTATCTAGTTTAAAAAATGCCTTAAGTTTGACACAAGAATTAGATTCAAAGTAAACTTTGTAACACAGGGACCATACTTTTAGGAAACAAAGTTAAAGTTTGCCACAATTAGGTTTTAAGTAAGCTAAGTAACATTTAAAGTACACCGCTGCTTGCATTCGTTAGCGCTTTCCTGGGCCTCAAAGTTTCTGGAATGTAGAGCTTTTGGGAGCTTCGATGTAACTGAAAACGTGATGGAGTAGATATTATTTTTTTGTGTGGGTTTGGAACTTTCAACTTTAAGTTATTTATATAGAAACTTATTTGACATTATTATTGTGTCTTATCGGAATTTAAAAAAGTCTATGTATGCTTTTTATCACCTAAAAAAGGCATCGCTTACAATAAGTTATAAGTCATTTTGATATCAATAATTATTTTCCTATCTTTATAGAACAATGTTATCGTGGATTAAATTATAAAAATAACTTTATAAGAAACTAATTTTACTAAAAAGAACTGACCTTGTTTATTATTAAAATTAAAATCGTTATCGAAACTTAACCTTTGTCCAAAATCGACCAATCCGGTCCAAGTATCTATTTTTAATTGGTTTTTATTTTCTAAACATTCTTAATATGATGTAAATACATCATGTTACATCAAAAAAATAACAATGATAAAAATAGTATCCCCCCAAAATAGCCTATTACCTGAAACATTTGTAACTTTAATGGAGTTTTTTAAGTGCTGAAAACAAACTTTGAAACTGAAGCAGAGTTGAAATTGTTTGAATTCAGTCTGTGGTTTAGCCCTGTGTGGATTGTAAAAAAAAGTTGAAGTAGCTTTAAACATTTTTATAAGCTTTTTGGGGAACGTTTGGGAAACAACAACTTAAAAAATATATGTAAACTGCATACATATTTTAAGTAAGTATTAATCAAATTATATATGTTTGCTGGTGATTTAAAATTTAATAACTCTCTTAGGCTTTTAGTTGATATCTATGTACCTTGTATTTATCTTTTAGATAAATTGATAAGTATTAATTATATATTTATTAAAAGCTCAAATATACCTGTTGCATAATAAAAAAGAAAATAATTTACAAAAACACTCATTTTTTTTTGTTTGATCATGATAGTTACCCAGGAATATACTTAATAACTAGAAATACCCGACAACCGTGCATCAAACTCAGATTTTCATATAAACAAGAAAGTTTATGACCATTTTTTTTACAAAGTATTTTTATTAAAAATAACTAACTAATATTTACAAATATTCCACAAGTATATTATAAAAAAATTACTTAAACATACACAAAACATAGGAAAAATAAAAGATTCAAAAAATCGTTTGAATATGTAAAAAAGAATTTATCTCTTAAATATTAAATATTAAAAACCAACATTTTCAGAAAAATCTCCTAGTTAAAGTACTTTCCTAAAATGAGTTACTTGTTTTATTTTATTTTCCCCCCATTACCCTCTTACAGCGAACTGAAACGAACCTCATTCGTCACAAAGGAGGCTCTAATTACGTAACAAGCTCAGGTGCACCTGTTTACTATACTATACAGCTTGTTTAGGATGATAATATGATATAGAAAAGGAAGATAAAAGATTTTCGTTGAAAAAGGTATGAATCCTTTTAAAAAATGAATTTTTATTGGACATTTTTTATTTATTTTTTATCACACTTACATATAATGCGGCTTGATGAACTCTTTGACACCAACGTTAGCCACTCTCATTCGATAAGAAGAAGACATATGCGTGAAAGCAAAACCTCATTATTTTCTGTATTTGATACTGATCTAAGCACTATCGTACCGCAGTTACAAATACATACCAACAAACAGACAATATCCTTGTATTAAGACAGTAACAGAACTATCACAGAGCTCTTAACTACAAGGCAAACGAGTACCGCCTTTGTGTCACCCGGTACTGTATACGAAGTAAGTTCAAGCTCAAAGCTGGTTGTGTTGCAAACTGTAGCGTGGTATGGTGGTGGTGAATTACAGTTATTTAATGTGAATCACTTTTAAAATTAAAACAATTGCTATCGAAACATTACAATGTGCAGATAAATCAACACATATCAATCATACATGCCAGACCTAATATGTTTACTTCACTTTCTCATATAAAAGTGATTCTGCTTGAATACATTTTGATAATCTTACAATTTACAAAAAAGAAATCAAAATATCTTTCAAGTGATCTTGACATGTATTAACCATCTTAGATATAAGTTAAAAAAAATCAAAATGAGGATAATTTCGTCTAGAAGAACAAAACAAGAACTTAGCTTCTGAAATGACAAACAATCTTATAACTTATATCACATCAAGCTGAAGTATTTTTTTTACCCAATTCACTAAGTGAATCATCCAACAGTGCTAAATCTCCAGTTCTCCGTAGCGAATTGAATGCGACCTGTCACTGCAGCCATTGTGCTTTGGAAACACCTTCTTACTCATCTAGACGCTTTTCTTACGTTATTTACTGGGGCAATGCAATTGTGCTGCTTATAGAGCTGTGCTAAGCTAGTTTTGTGTTTGGAATTGAGTTTTATAGGTTTTTTTTGAATAGATGGGACTTTTTATTTTGACTAGAATGAGGTTTTGCTTGATCAAGATTCCACTGTTGATAACTAATTTGGTTCTTATTTGGTAAGCCGGGCGTTTCAAATAAGAACTGATCTATTCCATCTTAAAAGATTAATAAACTATAAAGAGTCTATTATAAAAAAGCGAGTGTGGCTTAGTGGATTCAGCGTTTGCTTCTCGTCCTGACGCACCCTGGTATGAATCTGGCCTTACACAAATAACTTGTATATTCAAGTTATGTGTAGATTTGCACTTGCTTAGCGGTGAGGGAAAACATCGTGAGGACTCGACATTTATAGGGACCACAATATCTGAGGTCATGTGTCTTCCGTGGAAGGACCTGGGCGCCCACCGCGATGTATCTGCCCAAGAGAACTCCCCTAACGAATTAATTCAGTTGGAGAGTCACGACTCTCAGTCACGAGGAAATACGACTCAAGAGAGAGAGATAGTCTATATAAATTAATATGGTTTTAGTAATACGTGGCAAGAACAAAAATTAAAAACAAAATAGCAAGTACTCAAAACGATCGATTTCGTACAAACTAAACTAATATGAATTTAAAAACTTATGATTGTTTAGTTTTAAGGCGACATCGACATGATTTTTTGTTTGCATTAAGTTGAAAAAAAGTTACACTTAAATCAGTCTTTCGGATATCAAAATGAAGAAGGTTTAATTTTTTAAATTACTTCGCATTTGATGCCCGTATTAACATAATCAGTCAATGCCGGAAACTCGAAAGCGAACATTTTAATCCACCATCCAAATGCCTGACATTTATACATGAAAATCCCGCGACGAATTAAACCAATAATGTTACTTATGTCGCCTCTCTTAATTCTAAATGTATGCTAAATGTATTCCACAGAAATTCGGTAAAGCGTAATTTCTGAATACGCACTTGGTCGTAAAGATGTCGAATACGTAAAACGACTTAGAAGATGTGGGTATAAGTGTCTGGAAAAGGCAAGCCTGGATTCAAAAAACGTCTTATACTAGGTTAGAGTTTTCGGAAACGGCAAGACCTTGAATGTAAAATGTTGTGGGTTTTTGCGGTTTCACTCGCATTGTGCTGAAATAATAGTAATCGGGCTCTACGGTGCCTTAACTAAATATGTACATAATAAATAATAACAAAGCCACACTTCAATAGATTTACCAAAGTTTGACTGAAAATACACATGGGATAGTACCATAGCTATAACTAACCTATTTCCTTATGACTGAGGGTCGTGACTCCTCCGCAGAACTAATTCGTTAGGGAAGTTCTCTTGGGCAGATACATCGTGGTGGGCGCCCAGGTCCTTCCACGGAAGACACATGCCCTTGGATGTTGTGGTCCTCAAACATGTCAGTTTTCACACGATGTTTTCCTTCACCGTTAAGCGAGTGCAAATCCACACATATGTACATAACTCAATATCAAGACATTGGTGTAGGGCCGGATTCGAACCAGGGTACGTCTGAATAAAATGCAGACACTGAAACCGCTGACCCAAACTCGCTTTTAACTCTAACTATGATTAACCAGTGGAATTACTCACTGACTTATTACATAACAAAAAATGTTAAGCATTACTGTTACTAAAAGGAACATTATGTTTATTAGTTAGTAAGCAATAATTCCGGAAATACTCGTTCTACCGTATTAATACCTAAAAATAACAGCTTCAAATATTACTAAACCCATTCTAAAATTGTAATAGCAGGTCATATCCATTATGTTTTATGTATATAAGTAAAGCACAATTACGGCGCGTGGTAATGTGACCGCTTTTTCACTCGACGCAAATAACTGCCACTCTACTTTTTCTCCAGTATATGAGCTCTATTATATACCTTTTTGCGACCTTCAGAGCTTTTAGTCTAGGCTTTATGTTTAGGACATACTCTTATGCTAGTGTTATTTTATTCGTAACATATGGCAAAGAAAGTACTACGGTGACTACTGTGAATGTTAATAGTAATAGGTTTAATGTATATTTAAACATGATTTTCTATTATTAATATTAAAAAAAAAACAATAATCCTGATGATATAAGATAACCAGATTGGACATATGTAAATTTATTTGCAGACGATACCCACGTCGGGATGAATGATAGATGCAGGGATAACCTAATGACAAAAGTGACAACAACAATGACTATCTTAAAAGAATGGTTTTGTGCCAACGGCATAGTTTTAAATGCAGACAAAAGTATTATTATGTATTATCAGTCTAGAAAAGGTTTAAAAGAAGAGGAAGGTGCTAAAGATAATGTATTTCTTGGATACACCATCGACAATACAATTAGCCACACAGAACACATTGCCAAGCTATGTAAAAAGATTGCAAGTGCAAGCTATGCTTTATTTAAACTTAAACCTTTATTAGATAAGGAATCCATTTTATCCGTCTACTTTGCATACATCCATTCAAGACTAAAATATGCAATCACAATCTGGGGAAACGGGAAAGATATAATAAAAGTGTTAAGAGCTCAAAAAAGGTCAATAAGGACTATGCTAGGACTAAAAAAGGGCACATCAGTGCGACAGCATTTTAAAAACTACAAGATAATGACCGTTATATCTCTCTATATATACTGTTGTTTACTAGAAATATACGAAGAAAAATCAAATCTTATGAGAGAAAATGTTTATAATTTTCGTAAGCAAAAAGCATTAAAATTACCCTTAACTCGATTGGTTAAAGTACAGAAGCAAGGAATGTATGTGAAAACATGCATGTTTAATAAATTACCTCGTAGTATAATTGACTTGCCACTAAATCAATTCAAAGTAAAACTAAATTTTTTTTTCAAAACCCATCCTTTCTACTCACTAAATGAATATATGAGATTGCCTCTAATAGAATCTTCATTTATAATGGCCACAGGTTGACATGGAACATTAATTTATATTTTAGTTTATTTATTAACATTTAATATTACGTTGTCTGATATTGTGTTAAAATTGTTTAAGAACCTAATATTTGACATTGTTATTTGTAAGTGACATTATAAATTATTATGTAGTATTATTTCCTATGACATTTTATAAAATTATTTAAGAATCCATATTTGACATTGTTTGTTTGTAAGTGACTTTAATTTTTTTATGTAAACTGAATTTTCTTTGACATAGCTTAAAATTATTTTATTTTATCTAATATTAGAATTAAATTAAATTTATCTACTTAAATAAATCTGACATTGTTTGTTTGTAAATGACATTATGTACACATTTTTATGTTTTTATCTTTAATTCTTTCGTTAACACGTAGAACGCCATGGGGGCCATATATGACCTCTACCTGTGTACTTCATTAAGCCATGGGGGGCACCTGTGACCTCAAGTCAGACCTATTTTCAAGACATTTTTCTACGCCACCGGGCACAGTTACCTTTAATTTGTGCATCGGAAGTGACCGGCGCGGCGCTCAAGAGGAAATATACCAAGCAGGACACAGATTCTGTGAATGGAACTTAGAAATTTCTTGAAATTTGTATAAAAGCCTTTTATTTTTTAAAAAGTTTATTCTTATGTTCAAAATATGTTTTTTAAATGAATTAGTTAAATAAAGAAATTATAATAGGCCTTATATTAGGAACTAAAAGATTTTAGAACAGAAAAAAAAAATTATCCATGAACACATCTTAGTTGTGACGACATCTCTGACACAAAACAATAAAAATAGAAAATCACAAACAAAAATAAACAGTTACATGTCAAGTCAAACATTTATTCGGATTGCTTACTGTCGATGCTCCCTATTAAAACACGGTAGGCAATAGTGCGGTTGACCATCACATTGTGAACAATAGGTAGGTACTTTGCGTGTCTTATTTTTTGCATCTTTTCTCGAGAACATCTCTACATTCTTCTTGTAACAGGCAACACAGAATCGTCTGGTTTTTTGAACTGGTCCCGTCTTTTTGATCAGTTCATGTTTACGTCGTTTTGGACGTAATTCATTTCTCAAATAATCTCTTTCTGGTTCTGGATTCCTTGAATTAGTTAGATACCGAACAAGCCGTTTTCTATAATCCACTATTGAAATATTTTTCTTTGTGGTTTCTTTATACATTATCAGCGCATTTACCACTGATGTATTCAGGAGCAATTCTATGGCCAATTTCCTGTACCATTTGACAGTCTTTCTCAGAGGGGTTGAATATGATGTCATCTGGTCACTCATGTCGACAGAAGCTTTACATTTGTTGTAATCAATGACCATTGTGGGTTTTCGCACATTCTTGCCTTTGATATTCAGACGAGTAAATGTGTCCGTGTGTTTTGTCGACAGCATTAAAACGTCCCTTTTATCCTTCCATTTTAATACTGTAATGCCATCATCGTTCTCTTGTGCGACAAATTCACCTCGCTTTAGTTTGGTTTCGACTACTTTTTTGGGCAAGTTTCGTCTGTTTTTTCTAACAGTCCCCAAAAAATGTGTATTGTTCTTTAGTAATTCGTATGCTAGTCCTAAACTTGTGTACCAGTTGTCGGTGGCAATGGTGTGGCCTTTATTGAGGAGTTCGTGACACAGGGATAATACTATCTTCGTGGGGGTGTTATTCTCAGTATCAAGATTTTTTCCGCTGTATACCTGTATTTTTATAGTATATCCAGGATTTGTACAAACTTTAAACAGTTTTATACCGTATTTGTGTCTCTTTGATTTATTATATTGTCGAAATGCAACTCGACCTCTAAAAGGAATCATACTTTCGTCGACACATACTTCTTCTTTGGGCGCATAGTAGGTTTTGAATCTATCATTTAATAGATTTACAAGATATCTGATCTTTCCAATACGATCATTCGGGTTTATGTTGTCATTGTCGGCAAAGTGTAAGTACTGCAAAAGTAATTCAAATCTATTCCTTGTCATCACTGTTCGGGGAAACGTTTGTGCCATCATGTCATCTGTACTCCAGTAATCGCTAATTGATGGCAGTTTTACCAGACCCATGAATAATATTAGTCCAAAAAAACGCTTTATTTCATACATGTCCGTTGGATGCCATAAATGTGAGCGAGAACACGGCTTATAGACATTATCTTCACGGCTTTGGGTAGCGAACAAGTTCGTTTCTTCGGCAATTATTTGAAACAAGTGATCATCAACTAACAAAGTGTAAAAATCCTCAGGATCAGCTTGGCAAAAGTCTCTTGAAAAAGGGAACTTCATACCTGTGGGCTCGGTGAAGGGTATTACTCGAGCCGAGCGTCCAGTAGGGTTCTTCCATTTTGAGTACGTGTTTGAAGAAGTAGGTATGTTTCGTGCGACAAAACTTTCTACCGAGTCATTATCACTTTCAGAATTGATAACCATAAGTCTTCTTCTCTTCGGTACATGCAGATTTTCAGACCCTTCGTCACTACTGACATTGCTGAATGATAATTGAAGTTCATTATATTCCAAGGCAGCGATTTCTTGCAAGTCTTCTTGCGAAAAATCAAAGTCTGCAAAATCCATTTGAAATTCACAAAAATCACGTAGGTATCTCGCCTACCTATACTATATATTCCATTGGAATGAATTACGGAACAAAACTCGAACGAAACTCGCTAACGCTACCGAAAAATAAACAGAACGCAACCTTTCTACGCAAGCGCCTGCGACTGACTGGAGCGTGGGGTGACCGGCGGGGTGGGCGGCGTGGCGCGCTGTAACGTATATTCACATTTCTGCTTTTGAGCGCCGTGGGGGTCACCGGTGCCCTCATGTAATTTTTAGCCAATATCTCAAAAACTATATTTTTAATTTCACTAATAATTGTTTTCTGTACACATAACATCATTATTATTAAAATGACATTAAATTTTTTTTGGAGTAAAATGTCATTTTTTTCTAAGCGTTCAACGTGTTAATAATTAGTATTAAGTTATATAAATGATTACTGTATTATATGACGTACCTATTGTAGCGCAATGTTATAAGGTCAATAAATATCTTTGAATCTTTGAATCTTTCAATCTTTGAATCTTTGAATCTTTGAATCTTTGAATCTTTGAATCTTTGAATCTTTGAATCTTTGAATCTTTGAATCTTTGAATCTTTGAATCTTTGAATCTTTAAATCTTTGAATCTTTGAATCTTTGAATCTTTGAATCTTTGAATCTTTGAATCTTTGAATCTTTGAATCTTTGAATCTTTGAATCTTTGAATCTTTGAATCTTTGAATCTTTGAATCTTTGAATCTTTGAATCTTTGAATCTTTGAATCTTTGAATCTTTGAATCTTTGAATCTTTGAATCTTTGAATCTTTGAATCTTTGAATCTTTGAATCTTTGAATCTTTGAATCTTTGAATCTTTGAATCTTTGAATCTTTGAATCTTTGAATCTTTGAATCTTTGAATCTTTGAATCTTTGAATCTTTGAATCTTTGAATCTTTGAATCTTTGAATCTTTGAATCTTTGAATCTTTGAATCTTTGAATCTTTGAATCTTTGAATCTTTGAATCTTTGAATCTTTGAATCTTTGAATCTTTGAATCTTTGAATCTTTGAATCTTTGAATCTTTGAATCTTTGAATCTTTGAATCTTTGAATCTTTGAATCTTTGAATCTTTGAATCTTTGAATCTTTGAATCTTTGAATCTTTGAATCTTTGAATCTTTGAATCTTTGAATCTTTGAATCTTTGAATCTTTGAATCTTTGAATCTTTGAATCTTTGATTGTCTTTTATGTTATTTATTAGCTTCAATGTGTTCATTATATATGCTAATTCAAACTGAATTAAAACATTTTTTTATTAAAAATAAGCAATCAAATACAAGTGCTATGTCCCGGTTTTTTTCTTTTATTTTAAAATGTAATTCTTTGGAAATAAAAAAATGAAAATATTACTCAGATAGTTATTTAAATAAAATATTCTTTATTTATACACATTGTACGTTTACTTAGCTAATAAACGCACAACATTTTTATTTTCCCAAACCAAATCAAAACGCGTAGGAAAACTCAGCACCGGAACATCACACCCAATAACAAAATATTATTCACAATATTCTCAGTGGTTAGTATCGTTTCCTACGAACGGAAATAGCGTGTCAAAACCGAAGCAATACACGACTCCTACGAAATAACATTGTTTTTCTTTTCCTCTATTACTGTTTTCCTTCAGTGACTTAATAAGCAAGTAGTTTGTGAAAGAAACGTATTTTTATTTTGGTTGTAGGAGAAAGCTGATATAGATGTAGACTTTGGAACAAAGTTTTCGTATAAGATCTACTTGGTTTTAGAGTAAAAAAAAATAATTATTATTATTTTGCTGCTTTTTATAAGTTCAACATTGTCTTAGAAAAATGTGTGATGTTTTTATGATATTTATAATTGATTTTATATACCTAAGTAAGGTGGTGAGTGGCAGTGCAAAAAAAAACACATTCATTGCAACATACATCTGTAATTTTAACACCAATTTTCGGAAAAAGAATCTCATTACACACATGACCAAAATCACGTTAAATTGAAGCTTAGCTGTCTATCAGAGTACGGTAGTGGTGAAGCCATGTCAGAGGCCCTTAGGGCGGTTTGAAAACTCTTACTCCAGATTTGGCCACTCTTTGTTTTTCTTTAGCAAATGCTTAATACCTTACTGATATATATGACGTATGTTTTTTTTCTATAGTTTACTCAAAGGTTTCAACCAAAACTGATCTATAACAGAACCCATCACAAGAAATTGCCCAAAATACCATTCCTTTCTTTATCCAAAATATAAATTCGTTATTCAAGCGGAAAGTCATAGAGTAAGAGCCAGTGGTCATCGTATCTTTAGTTTCTGATTAATTCTAATTCTAAGAGAGGGACGGAGTCCTGCACGGTCATTTCGCTTGGGGCGTTATGTGCAATTTCTCCATGTCTGCCTAACCGATAGGTATACATTTAAGGTACCTAAGACCCGCACTGCCAAACTGTGGAACTCCTTGCTAGATTCCCTATTTCCCTTTTTATCGGTCTTCAAGTCGAGAGTGAACCGTTTTCTTCTAGGCAATCGCGTTAGAACGTTCCTTAACATCAGGCAAGTTGTAGTCAAGCGTGAGTTTATCTTGTTTAAATAAAACACAGCCAGCCAAGCTCCTTGAAATATTGGAGCACAGCTTGGGTTGCTGGCATATAAGTTCCACTTCTACCGTCACTGGAGAAGTTGTGGCATTTGAACCTTTAGTTTATTAAAAAGGCTTAAAAAAAGTATCATCAGAACATCTATCCAATAAATATTTATATGATGTTTTTCTATGGACAATTCAGAGTGTTTATAGACCTAATTCTATAATATTTCAGCGAAATGTATCTTGTGCAGGTAGAAAGCTTTCAGGCGCAATTGAACAATTGTTAAATTTTTACTTACAGTTGTCTCTGTCCTCATTTTATTAAAGTGCGTAACTAATATTAGTGGACAAATCCTGCACAGTCATGAAAAAATTCACTAAAAACGAAAGTATGACGTTCCTGGGCTCTCCATCTATTGCCTTACCTTTGGCCAGGCTAGTTCACAAATTGGATTGCGGTTGCGGTTTTCTAAAGACACTGGAGGGTCTGATTTCATTAGAATTATGGTCCTGAGTGAACTTCAACGGTGGTTAATGAGATATACGCGTTTGGGATTGACCAAGATTCTCCGCAAGGGCAAATGTTGTGGTTAGGTAAACTGTATCTTATAATCAGGTAGTTTAACCTATGTTTGTCCTGAGATTTATTTAAGAATACATTTAATTATGAAAAAAAGTACGAAGGGGTCACGAAGTTTTTTTATAAAATAAATAAATAAAAGGTTGAATGACATCACTACAGACAAGATAGCTGGCTGGTTCCTTGCGCAAAGGATTTCTATAGCAATCCAGCGTGGGAATGCAGCCAGCTTTCTTGGCTCCATACCACATGTGGATGTTTTAAATTTAGGTTCACTTTACCAGAAGCTGTGTTTCCTGCGAACTACAATCCAGGGGTTTTCAAATCTAGAGTTAATAGGTATCTTCTAGGTAAACGTGTTACACCCTAGGCTGCAGCAATGCTTAACATCACGCAGGCTGTAGTCAAACGTAAACCTAACACACGTAAAAAAAAAAAAAAAAAGGTTAAATGTACTTACTCTTTTTTAGTATAGTGTATATATGTGTATATATTATGAAATAAAGTAAATTACCGAAAAACTGTCTCTACTGATAAAGTTTTATGTGCCATTTGTGTCAATCTCGTACAGACTTCATCCACATTAGACCTCTTACATATTCCTACACCTAACATCATTCTATTTCTATCAAACAAGCTAGCACCTAGCACCTCTATTCCGTAAATTGGCAACACTGCCTTTTCACTGGAATCAAATGGGATCCCATTTGGTACTGCGGTGACAGTAATTGGTACTTACCCAGTACTCTACTGCGTTGATATGTACATATGTAGTGTATTCTAGATCTAGTGTGTACTTGACTTAGCTACCTGCAAGTGGAATTCATAACGTTTCCAGCGTTGAGTCATATTTGAGAATAGAATAGAAGTCATTTATTTCGGAATTACAACCATATATAATTAAGGAATACAGAATTAATAAAAGTATGTTCTTACATTAAAATTTACTTACTGCATATTACATATATATGTGCAAATAAAAATAAGGTTTTTAAGATTTTTGAATTTATCGCCATTAATATTTATCTCCTTTTCCAATAATTTTTATTTTTTCTGGATGTTTGATGATTGTTCCTAAAACATGAAAAAAATCGAGGTATTATAATTATTTACAAGTACAGTACAAAAAATGTGTTGCACACATAATTTTATTGAAAAAAAGAGTCATAAAATTGCTAAAAAACTTAACTTGATGAATATACATGCATATATGTTCAGACCTAAAGAGCATCAAGAGACTTTTTTATTTTAAAATGTATTTATAAAAACAGTACTCTGATTTACACCTCTTATTACCAACATTTAATTAAAAAAAAAACATTTACCATCACAATCCGTTTAATCATACCACAATAACACCTATTTCAGTCGCATTAGTGACTATTTTCACGTATCATAATTAGAGTCCCCTTATTAAACTGGAACGCGGCCCTTGCTTTGATGTTGAGTGCTTTTAACTTATTCATTCCGAGCGTTTCATTTTAACCGTGACGTCATCGTTGTAAGTGTTATTACTCTAGGTGGTGCCCACATAAGGGTTCAAGCTGTAAAACCTTAAGGGGTTACTAAGAGCTTTTTACTGGTGGCTAAAAATGAGGAGGTTTAGGTATAGTTGTTATATTCTTAGTGTACTTAGTAGTGTGGGCATAAATGTGTTTTACAAACATATAGTTTTTATTACCTTCCAATTAAGAATCTATTTAAATATTTAAACGAACAAACAAATGTTTATTTAATAAAGAATGAAATAAATACAAAGTAGATTTTTATTAATATACCTTGCAAAATATCACACACACACACAGCCCCAACGGAAGACCAGCGCTGGTTGCTTCCATACAACCAGCATTATGCTGAGTTGGGGCTGTGTTGTGGCAGATTTTATGTTTGTTTTTTATGATTTTACTCCTGTGTGTTTTTAAAATCTGTCACAGTAAATGTTTTCTTTCTTTCTTTCTTTCAAATAACAAAAGATACGAGAGCAAAAAACGATTACAAGTTCCATAAAAATAATATAAAATTAAATCTTCAATAGGTGGCATTCTCTTGTGCTGGAGGTCAAGACTCACTTCAGGTCGCTGCGCCATAGGAGTAGTAGTAGTAAATATTTAATAAATTGCTTTGAAACAAAATGATGACAATCGACTAATGACCAAAAACTAAACACAAATAAAACAAAAATAAATCAGAATAATAAACAACCTAATACCCATGATATTAAAAAAAATTACCACATATTTGCATCCCCCTCTCCCTTAAGGGTAGGCAACTCTCGTCTTAATATTAAGTCTATAAGTTAACCAAAGTTGTAAAACTACAGTAACATTTACAGCTCAGCAATGTGTCTCGCAAACTTTACTACGATTTAGGACTTGAAGTGCTGGACATGAATGGTCTTAATAAACTTTACTTTGTTTAAATGGCCAAGAGGTGGCCATGGTAAGCAAAATATTGTTATGAAAATATTAATATATATTTTAGAACATATCACACAGCGCCATCTATCCCCATGCTAAGCTTACGCTTGTATCATGGGTACTAGATAACGGATACATAATATCCATACTTATTATACATAGAAACAGGCCAGACTCATCACAAGTAATTACACATTTTTTAGTTATTTAATTCACTTTAAACTCGTAGTGACTAAATTTTTTTTATATTTATTCAATCACAAATTGATATTAAAGTATTTATGTGTTCCTATAGTAAGTTTTTTTTTAAATTCATAACTTACCTGTCATATACAACACTTTGTTCAAGATTTTTCCAAGAAACATATAAAGTTGAAGGAAAACATACTACGATCTTTACTCAAAATCAAACCAGTGTAAACACAAACTTTACACAATTCACCACTAAATAAACATATCAGAAATCGAGAAAGTCCAAACAAGTTAAGTAATTTCTAAGTCTAAACCAACACAGCCTAAACAAATTCTAAACTTAAGCCATAACTTGCCGTGTTTGCTGAAATAACAGAAGCCTAAGTGTTGTAATTATGGGTATATAATGTACCTTGATGAAGGTCCCTTATTTATTACTGGTGCCTGTAGTTACCATATACCTAGTTCGTATTAGGTAATTGGTATGAACTTTTAAATAAAGAAGTAAATATTCCGGGACATTGCACACAGCACCCTCAAGCCTACATATATACGAGTATATTATAAAAAAAATTAAATAAAATGTTGATTGACATCACTAGAGACAAGAACGCTGGCTGGTTCCTTGCGCAAAGGATTTCTATAGCAATCCAGCGTGGGAATGCAGCCAGCGTTCTTGGTTCCATACCACATGTAGATTGTTTAAATTTAGTTTAGATGTAAATACTCATTTTTAGTTCTATTAGTGTTAATATGTGTAAATATTGTTTCTTATTATTTTAAATAAAGTCAATTAGATTGGTTGTAATTTATAAGTATATTTACATATCTTTTTTGTTGTTGTAAATACATAAACAAACGTCTTCACTATTTTTTTGTTGAATTGTATATGCATATTAAATTTAATTTATTTAAACAACTACCAGAATTTATTATAAAAATTAAAAAAAAAATTAAGTGAAAAGTTTTAGTATCTTTAGCGAAGTCGTAAAAAGCCGAGTAAAAGAAAACATGCCATATTCACTTTTTTTGTATAATAACCAGATGTTTTACCACCTTAAGTCGTCTGAAGCGAAACTTGCCAACGATTTTTAGTAAGAACAAGACCATTTACCTACTTTTATAATGTATTTTCAGACATCTGCCTATTTTTTCGTATAAAGACAATTTTAATATAACTGCATTCAAATATATCATTCCAAAGCCAAAAATTGCTTATTTTTACACCTATTTTTATATAATGAGACCTACTACAGGCTATTTAACTGGACATCATGTTATAGATGAAACAATGTTTTTCACTAACCAGCTTCAGATGTTTTGTTATTAAACCAGCTTAGTGGATTTAATAATAATTTTACGGCCAAAGGGTCTTTAAATTCAAAATTGCTTTATTTTATTTTACGACCGATTTCACTTAGTTTTGTCCGTTTTACCGTAATTTTAGGGAAGAAAAATACCGCATTATGTGGAAAGGCGCATCTGGTGAGCCGTTCGGATAATGTTTGGATCATAAATTTTGTTTTGTTTTGACTTGTGGAGCTTTATTTGCGCTTACAATTTTGTAATATTTTATTCGCTTACAAATTTACAAGTCTACTGTTTGGTCAGATAGGTATTGAAAAATAAATAAAATGTATTGTATAGTTGAATTTTAGTTATTCATGACTTTACAAAGTCATAAATGGCTAAAATATTAAACTTATTAAGAAAAAAATAATTAAGAATGATGGATTTGTGTTTATTTTTATTTTAGATAATGCAGCACGTCACCATTTTTATCACGCTTATAAGAATATATTTTAAATTTAACGTCGTTTTATATATGACATACAAATACTGAAATACTATTATGTTATATTTTTTAATAACTTTTTCTATTACATAATTACTGTTCATCAATTATAATAATTATCTCAAGTGGCTCTACGGTTTCGTAGCAAGTTTCGTAGCATAGCTTTGCCGTAGCAATTGCTACGAAGCTTGTACCCACAGCCTGCGTTTGAGATAGCAATTTGATTATTATTTGGCTTCAAGCAATTTTGGATTACAGAAGAGCTAACGGGCAGATTGGAATTGTTGAGCATTCAATGTTTCTGACCGAGTAACACAAGATTTTGATATTATGCAGTGAGTAAATATAATATATAATATTTTCATTCCTCTATAGTAAACATGTTTCATTCAATTCATAGCTACAAAAAGTATTGTAAATTTGGAAAAAAATTCCAGAATCATTTAATTTTATTTTAAAACCGAAATCTATACCTATACTATTATTGAGACAGCTTTATCATTAAGAAAAATAATCATTTGTTGTTACTTTTGTTCCAAACACAAGACTGATCCATTTACTTATTTATTAATTGAGAATGAATATCCCAATTATTATTCTTTTCCGTCCTTCTTCTAATAGAGACAAATCATTTTAATTTATTATTTGTGACGACTCATGCTTCGTGAAGATGGACATTTTCTAATAAATAAAATTCATTTTGACGAATAATAGGCCATTTTTATTAAACTTTTATGTCGAATGAAATGAGTTTATTCATTTTAACAAATTATAAAACTGTCCTTGCTTTCAAATTAATATTTATAATATTATTCTAATTCTTCTTTTGAAGACCAATGCAACATTATAAAGGTTAATAGCAAATACACTTAGATATTTGGCAATTGACAATTACATTAAATTATTTGTAGCGCTATATTAGTTAAAAATAATTGCATAACGTTTGAAATTCGTCATATGTCTTATTAAAAACACCTGTGACACGCATTTAATTAAGAAAAAATACAACAACAATATATTTAAAAGTACTACTATTGTTTACTCAAATTAACTTTAATCCCAGTGGCTTGAGGGTAGATGAATGATACATTTCGTTTTTGCTATTTCAGTACTGTAGCTCTCGGTTATCTATATTTCACCAATATACCATAAGCTTGTAGTGCTAAACCAGGAACTTGATCTTTACTTAAAAATCGGCAAAAACTGCAGAAAAAGCCCAAATTATCCCGACATTTCTGGCAACACAGACAGCACCCTTAGCCCTTATTAGAGGCCCGCATTGATCGGCATTACAACCTTAAGGCCACTATTTAATCTTTTATTTAAACTTTTTTAACAACACTCAGCATGCAAGTCAAAAAATAAACATACAGATTTATTTCTAGGTAGTGTGTGTGCTCGCGGCTTTGCTTGCATTAAGAAGTAAAACTTGCATTCCCTATTTACCCCTTTAAAAGTGGCATATTCAAAAATCCTTTCTTAGCGGATGCGTCGCTGCTACGTTATAATCTTCATGCCAAATTTCAGCTCAATCCGTCCAGTGATTTGTGCTGTGCGTTGATAGATCCCTATATCAGTCAGTCAGTCAATCAGTCAGTCACCTTTGAGTTTTATATATATAGATAAATAACCATGTCACACCAACTAGCCTATGTACCTAATGAATTATTATGATACCTTTATTTTAGACATTTCAATTTCTATTAATCACAAATAGCACCAGCGTACATCCAAACCCAGTGTTATTTTACGAGTAAGTGCCCTAGAATAAAAAAATGGGTATGTAGAGTAAAGTAATTTTTGTAGAGTCCTGTAGAGTCCAATACAAAAAAAAGGTCGAACCGCAAACCTTGCTTTGTCCATATGTTTAGCCTGTTTTTGGGCATATGTATTTCGACTGCATTTAGCTGTCTATTACGTTGACTGTAGAAGCCCGCATCTCAAATAATCACCGAAGGAGGGCCTAAATCAACAACAGCAACTGTTGAGATCCAGCCAAGCGCGAAGATTAAATGAAAATAAAAGAACCGGTCAGACGTGCGTCCATTGTAAAAGTGTCGGCCTTTGAAGTTACGTTAGAAGAATTTGAGACTGGCATTAGAGAGTTGTTTTTGTGAGTTTTAATCATCGGAAAATGTAGAAGTTGGTTTGAGTTTCGTACTTGCAGGAAGTATAAAACTGATTGTTTTCTTATCTTTTAAGTTGTATTTCCTCATGACTGAGGGTCGTGACTGCTCCGCAGAATTAGTTTATTAGAGGACTTCTTTTGAAGAGATACATAGTGTCCAGGTCCTTCCACGGAAAAGACATGTCCTCAGATGTTGTGGTCTTCAACATGTCAGTTTCTTCACCATGTTTTCCTTTACCGTTAAGGAGTGCAAATTCACACATAACTTGAAAATACAAGTCATTGGTGTAGGGCCAGATTCGAACCAGGGTGCGTCTGAATGAAAAGCAGACACTGAAACCGCTGAGCCATACTTGTTTTCTTATAAAGACATGTTGATAAGATAAGAAATAATGTCACTAACTAAGATTTAGTATTTCGTAATCTTTCAGTTAATATTTCTAGTAAGATTTGGATATCGACTTATGTAGTACTAGCTGTGCTTGTGACTTCGTCCGCGTGGAATAGTTATTTTGGCATTATATACATTTTTGCAAAAAACATCCTCAGCTTTATAAATTATAGCTGTTACCCACGACTTGAACCGTTTTCGCAGCGCACGCAACGGAAGCCCATTAGACGATTAATTTTCCCCGTTTTTTCCACATTTTGCATTGTTTCTTCGCTCATATTAGTTACAATGTGATATTATATAGCCTCAAGCCTTCCTCGATAAATCAACACAAAAAGAAACAGAATAAAAAAATCTATTTAACACAAAAATAATTTTTCAATTCGGACTAGTAGTTCCAGAGATTAGCGCGTTCAAACAAACAAACAACCTCTTTGGCTTTATAATATTAGTATAGATTTTTATTTAATTTTTTTCATATATTTTTGGGTTATATACCTACTTATGTTTGTAGCTAAGAAAAAATAAAATGTTTTCTCTCATCATCATATTATGTCACTATCTATGTACTATCAGATTAAATAAATAAGTAAAAATACACAAGGTATGCAAGCAATTTTGTAAAAGACATTCCTTTGGTTAATTACTAACTCTGCAGAATTAAAGTCAACTATAATTAGTGTTTAACTTACCCACCTAAAACCAACTTGTCTAAAGTTACCCAACCGCACAACGGTACAGAAGTTAGTAAAGTTTCTAACATCTGGCTACAAAGCACTACTGTGCAGTAACTCAAAAAGATGTCGACGCAAATTAGAACGAAACAGAAGGAAAATCCTTCCTAATTATTTTTAAGTGTATGTAAAAATAAATAAATATTCCGGGACATTGCACACTTCATCATCCAGCCCCACGCTAATAAATGCTTGTGTCGTGGGTACTAGATAACGGATATAATATGTATATACATTTTTTTGTAAATACATGCCTACTTTACACAAAAACAATCAGACTGAACACTTAATTTCAAATTCAAAACTTATAATTACTTGTGTCATGCAGGAATCGAACACGCAAACCTAGATTAGAAGGCAAAGCCAACCAACTAAGCTTATAGGCCAGTCAAAAAACTATAATAGTCTCAAAGGGTCATACCTGAAAATTAGCGCTGCAGAGCAATTTGCAGCATTAATGCTGAGGTATGACCTTTTTTGACGCACGGGATACATCAATGTAACGTAATACCTTTCTATTCTATCTGTTGTTAATTTTTGTATGTATATATTGTTGTGTCCTGTGTGTCCAAATAAATGCTTTGAATTTGAATTTTTGAATTTAATAGTCTGAATAGCGGTTTGAAAACTTTCCCGTAAGGCATGATTAAATTTAGTTGTATTAACCGGCTAGCACTTACGTCAAAAATTACGTCGAAAAATTAGCTCGCAGCAAGTCAGCGAGTCGGTGAACCAGTCTGGACGAGGCGGCCAACCGGGACGCGCGTGCTGACTCGTCCTCCTGATGATGGAAACCTCAGATTTCCGAAACTTGTCGAGCTAATTTTTCGACGTAATTTTTGACGTAAGTGCTAGCCGGTTAATACAACTAAATTTGAAAACTTTCAACTAGACTGCAGCAATGCTTAACATCAGGCAGGCTATAGTCAAACGTAACCCAATCTCATGTAAAAAAGACTTTTTCGGAATTTAACCATTTTTTTTTTTTTTTTTTTTTTGTTGCCCAGGAAAACCTATTACAGGTACCACCCAAAAAACCCCGGGGAGGGCGGGTGGTTATGTGGGAGTCTCCACCCCACTCCATAAGGGCGGCATACCCACTAAAAACCTGGGATGTTCCATCTCCGCATCGTTGGTCCAGGGCCACGAGAGCGCGATGCATACATCCGCAGCCCTGGTGATGCTGGCCCGGTAACGGGCCCCGCCTCGGGGAGCTTCAGCTCAACCCTCAATGGATGACGTGTCAGAACACGGGACACGTCATGCATCCTGTGGGACTCATTCCAGGGCAACAGGTTCCCCGACCTGCCACCCAGAGCCCCCAGGAGTCAGGCAGTCGCACGCCAAAGCGACTGCCCTCCTCCAATGCGCCCTCTGCGCACGGAGTTCGGTTCCCGTGTCGCCGCTACTCGGCCGGTACACCGAACTCCTCTCGCCTCTCAGCGATTACCTCGGGTGCTCTTAAAGAGCACCCAGCTCCACCTACACCGCGAGGTGCGGCGAGCTCCACGCCTCGGGCCCTACAACCAGCCCTCTCGAAGGGGAGGTATAGGCGAGGGCCCCCACTCGATCGAACGTTTGGACACAGGCTAGCAAGATCCACCGGAAGGTGGAAGTTACTAACCTGTGGACGGGGTGCACCAGGTTTCCCCAACTAACCCCAAATCCCCATATGGAGAGATGAAATTAGTTGGGCTTACCCAACGTGAAGGTAGTCCGATCATCGCACCCCTCGGAATTTAACCATCTTCAACCATCCTCATTTCCAACCCTACTATATCCAAACAGGAGTTTGATACAGAGCACAGCTATTATACCTGTTTGCAATCTCAGCTATGTAGCGCTCGTTAAGTGAGGCATAAACTTATTAACGTCGGCTCCGGCGTAACTTGGGAACAACTTGGGGCTTGTTCTTAGGAATAGGTTTTACTGGGGTATTGGAAAATTGCGTTAATTTGTGTGTAGCTAGTGGAAAGTCGTGGCTTTGCTTTCGTTGTATTGGGATGAAAAAAAAACTTTCAAAAGACTTGATTCTGGAAGTTTTTCCTGCCTGGCTGAAGTGAAATCGATTAAAAAGTGGCATATTTCAGATAGCTCTTAACTTTAAACTAAACATCCTTATCAGTCCTTTTCTGATCTGAGATAAAAGATAAACAAACAGTGTAATTTGACAAATAGGTACATTATTGTTTTTTTTTAAAGAGAGTGAAAAAACTTGAATTTACTAATATAATATCTTTGCAAGGAAAGAAAATATTTTAATTAATGAAACATCTCTTAAAGAATTCGAGGACTTACTCTTGAAGTTTCTCATATTCATGTCATATGAATATGGTAAAAATAATGTTGTATAATTTTTTTTTTTCTAAAAATTTCGTTACTTTGCTATATCACATCACATTTACTCGTAGTTCCATAGCTTGGGTAAATTGGTTTTTATTTATTATAGACAATTCCTTCATATAATTTACTTTTTTAAACTAATACGGGTTTGCATTTGGCCATAGTTTCCCCGATGGTCAGCAAAGGCTATGGCCTAAGATGGAGCGTGCGACTTCTGTAATGGTTTGTCCTATGACTCAAAAAAGACTGTGTATTTTAGAGATCAACGTACCCTTGTAAAGACCAGTCTGCAAAAAACGAGAGATGCAACCCTAAACTAAGATATTCGAGTTTTCTTTAATCAGTCTGGCAAACTTGAGTACATTCATAGCTGTGAATACATAATGAAGAAATTTTGTACGGTGAAGCGCCTATCTGAATTACGAATATAGGGACCGTTTTTACTACAATTTATATTTACTTTGTAAAAACCTTTTAACATTAAAAACGTAATATAAGGTTATTTAATGCTAGGTGCAATGAACAGTACTTTATTATTTATTACGTATTTATAAAGTGATGCCTTATTTTGTAGCACGGAGTTACTTTATTTTTATTAATCTACTAGCTGGTGCGCGCGACTTTGTCCGCATGGAATAGCTATTACTATAAAAATGGTTCTAGTGAGTTAATCTTAAAAGATAGACATTTACTGTTGCAGACAATTTGTTAGATCATTTCAAGAGGAACAATTCTTTTATATATATTTTTTTTTATATCTTGAGCCGTTTTCCCAGCACACACAACGGAAGCTCTTAAAGATGAATAATTTTCCCCGTTTTTTTCCACATTTTCCATTGTTTCTTCGTTCCTATTAGATGGAGCGTGATGTTATATAGCCTGCCTTCCTCGATAGATGGTCTTTTTAACACAAGAATATTTTTTCAATTTGCACCAGCAATTCTTGAGGTTAGCGCGTTCAAACAAACAAACTCTTCAGCTTTATAATATTAAGTAGGTATAGATATTGACAAAAGAGGCACTACTGGTATTATGCTAATTTTTGATTGGTCTTATCAACACAATTCTGGTTTATATTTAGTAATAAAACAACAGCAATTGTCAAGACATCAAAACATTGAATTTTGCGGTATGTTTTGTAGGCTCAGTCAAGAAAATATTGACGAATCTAACTTAGGAAACAGCGGTTGTCATATCCGTGAGGTCAAAAATTTGGCTGAAGACCAAAACCTAGCTCTTGCATTTTAAAGAAAAAAATATATTTAAATAGTTGCAGTAGACAGTGGCTGCACATTAAAAAGGACATTGTACGATGTCTTATTTCTGAAGGTCCTTGGCTTGTTGTGGAGGGTACTTTACTTGCTGTTTGACTTACAAAAATCTTGATTTAATTATTTGGCGGCGAAAGGATCTTAAAAAAAGGTTTGCACAGACTTGTCTGGCAAGTTCGGTATTTTATATATATAAAAGATACAAGTATGAGTTAAGAAATGATCAATTCTGGAATCAGGTTTTCCAAACAGCCTTACAGGCTTCTGACATACCTTAACGACTGCCGTTCTATGACAAAACGTATACTACTCATATACAATGTCAAATCATCATTTTCATCATCCACAGCTCTTGGCATTCCACTGCTAGGTATAGGCCTCCTTTTGTATGTGCCATCTGCGTCAATCTTATGCAGACATTATCCAGGTTGGACCCTCGACTCAATGTCAAATGTGTTTTTAAATTTGAAGGAGAAGAAACTGTGGATTTACACTAAAATTTCAACAATATGCATAAAGCATACGGAAGTTTGCTTTTATTAAAACAAGCTTGACTCAAATTTGATTGAAACATCTTTGCCATCGGGTGAATGAAGATCATATAACTTTTTTATAAAAAATATTACGAAGATATATTCATTCAAGTGACTATTTGAATATGCCTGTTAAATCTGTTTTTATTGCTTTTAAAATTATAAAATATTTTTATTCAAAATTATAAAAAAACAGAAAAGAGAGATCTTAACTATCTTGATTTGACACTTTGCTGCCTTAAAGGCTTTTTAACCAAGAAATAATTTCCGGTGTAGCAATATAATTTACGCAAGCATTTTCCGCCTCTCTTGAGATGTCAACGTAACTAAGATAAAAAAGCATTTTCAGTTATAAAATTATATTTATAATTCGGTCTTTTTTGCAAGAACTTTTACCTTACTATTTTTTTAATCTAAAAAATAGTCATTCCATTTACACATTATTGAGAATTTGAAAAGTAGTACAGAGCTTTAACTTTATATTATGTATATCGTTATCTAGGGCTCACAACACATACGACGTTTTGCACGACGTTTGCTTATTAAGGGGCTATATTATGGCGGTGTGTGAAAAGTCCTAAATAATTATTTATTTAATTTCGATATTATATACCTATTTGTTTATTAACGGTTCGCAATTGTTTATGGAATAGAACGACCAATGTATGGGACGCTTATGGAATAGAACGACCAATGTATGGGATTGACATCACGATGCGCTCCGCAAGGGCAAAATTTTAGGTCAACCCCATATATTGGTCTTTTTTTTTTTTTTTTTTTTTTAACTTGAAATAGGCTTACGCTTGACTACAACTTGCCTGATGTTAAGCAACGTTATAGTCTACGATGTAGCGCGCTTGCCTAGAAGAAACCGGTTTACTCTCGACTTGAAGACCGACAAATTATAGTTCAAGGGGAATAGAGATTTAGTATTTAGTATTATTTGTTATTTATTATTTATTTATTTATTTAGTCTTTCTATTCCATAGGCATGCGTCAGTACGCGCACTAAAATACACTTCTTGTCTAAGGCGGCTGACCTTTGCCAAAGATGGCGTATTTCCTTTGTTATCTCTAAAACTCTAAAGAACAGCGTGAATGTTACAAATGCAAACTTTGTCACCGGCTTCTCGATTCCAAGAATCCAGCGGTGCATAAAGCTTGTTTAAACTTAGCTGCACTGAAATAGATAAAATAGTTAAATGCGTTTGTGAGATATAAGAGAAGGCTTTTAAGAAAAAAACTATATACCTAGTGCAATAAAGAGATTTCGTAGAAAAAATGTATAGGTATTTGCATTCTTTTTTTAGTTTGGATTTATTTATTAGTCTGCAATAACACAATATAGGTATACTATAGCTACATACATATATAACACACATTTTATGGCATGGTTAAACAAATTATATTCAATTTATAATTAGACTCCGAAAACGACAATAATCTAGTTCTAAATAATAAAACTTAAAAAAAAAGCAAAATTAGTTGCCTTCCATATATTTTATTGTTCTTAATATACCTATATATATACATATATTTAATACTTAACTATTCAATATTGAAGCCACAAATCGACAACCCAAGAATTCTCTTCCAAGACTATATGTTTCTATGTCTACTCGTCTACCTCAACAATGACCTCCTAATCGTTCCTAATAACATCATTAGACTTTCTTTTACATTTCGCTAAAACCATTCACAAAGGGAACCGTAAACCTCGGGGTGAGAGCGCCTGAGCTAAATGTCGCTTCTTATCTTTGACACCGCCTTAAATGATGATAAAGCACATAATAAGTTTAATGCGTGTAGGCTGAATGCCCACATCTAGCCTTACATTCTCTTTCTGCGTTTTATTTAGGGATGAGTATATCCGGATGTTTATTCTTGCCGGATAATCCGGTACAAAATTGAAATTGGCATGTGTTCTAAGTGGTTGTGTCTAATTTCGAATAAAGTTTACATAATCCCAATTCACTCATTGATTTCAACACAACTTTGTCTGAAATCAAAAGGAAGAAAACTGTTTTTTTCTATGTAAACTACAACTTGAATACGTTTTTGATACAAACTCATTTATATCATAAAAATATTTCATAATCTCACTATGCCTTCTTTTATTTGAGGCATTTTATGAAACGGTCACAAAATGACAATTTTAACAAGGTATTTTCTTACGCAAATTTATGCCATCACTAAATTACTAGTCGGCTAAAACAGTAAATTACCTCATTTCTAACAAAAATCTCTTTCTCCATTTTATATTTCTCACGGCAAGATTTATCGTCACATTACACTCGGTTCAGCCAAAAAATCCTGCTCCCGGATTTCGTTTCCGCAAATAAGAAAAAAAGAAAAGTGTTTTTGGTAAGCCATTTTTACGATAAGTGGTGTAAAAGGCAGCCATAATATATTAATAGCCTGGCAATTAAATATATAAAAATTAAAAGCCAATAATAATTAAAATGCACAAAATTGCATATGATAGATTTAAAAAAAAAACTGGTGTACACACCTATATATGGAATAGGTATTCTACAGAGGTTTTATCTTACTTAATCATTAAACTCGGATAAAAAAACCATATTTTTCTATAATCTATATCTAATTTTTCTAATTGTTGTTGCAATGTTGCTTAATATCTGTTTTTATCATTCATAATTGACAAACAATGAATAAAACATTTTTTTTATAAAAAGATACAAAAAAATGCTTACCATTAAATATATACAAAAATGACTTAAAAATACAGAAAACTTATACAAAACAGATATTTACAAAAAGTTCAGCACACCGTGTGAAAAAAAAAATTATATGTGTAAAAATTTGTTAGTTATTTTTGTAAATAAAGTTATAAATTGAATACCATTAAATTCATTACTCAAAAAAACTTTAAGCTGAGCTAAGCTTAGCCCGTTTCCAAGTTCTTGCTTAAATATTAGCTTGGATATCGAAACTATGAACATCTGGGTTTAGCTTTGGATTGCTAACAATTGTTTATTTTATTTAGTACGTAATAGGTAGTCGTATTACGCTATATATAACTTACCTTGATTTCATTGTATAAGTAGGTATGTAAGTTATTTAAGCAAACTAAACAATATAGTACAGATGACAAGAATATATTGTTTATTGGTTTCTTCTAGATACGAGTACATACTCGTATATACGCTACTTAATGACACAACGTCAAGTGAATTGCGGTCAAGCGTAAGCGTATCATATTATCTGATATTATTGAAGTTTTTTAGTGTTTTCTTGTTTTATTATTTGTAATGCCCTTTCTTATTAACAATCGGGAAACTAGGCTTTATCACAAGTACCTGAAATATTCTATTAATATTTTTATCGTATAAAACGAAACATTTTTGTCTAACCCACCTACATCACAAATAATGACCTAAGCTTTGACCATACTCCGCAGACAAGCTGTCTAAAATGCTTATCCTGCAATAATACAAGGTTTAAAGACTTTATATCACACAAAGATAAAACTAATCACCTTCGTCTGCCTGTCCATTGCATTCGTAGCAGTGAGATCTTCGCAAATACGTGTTGATAAAGTCTTTTTGAAGGCGGTGAACGGGCTTACAACTTTTTAATTTCGATGGTAGCCGGACGCTCTTAAGTCGTATTTCCTCATTACTGAGGGTCGTGACTCCCCTTTAGAATTTATTCGTTAAGGGAGTTCTCTTAGATAGTAAGGGAGATACATCGTGGTGGGCGCCCAGGTCCTTCTTCCACGGAAGACACATGTCCTTCGATATTGTAGTCCTCAAACATGTCGGTTTCCTTACGATGTTTTCCTTCACTGCTAAGCGAGTGCAAATTCACACATAACTCAAAAATACAAGTCATTAGTGTAAGGCCGGATTCGAACCAGGATGCATCTGAATGAATAGCAGACACAGGAACCGCTGAGCCACACTCGCTGTTTTGCCTGTAATGTAATATTATTTTTCTTTCTTTACAGATGCCACTCATCAGCGTCTAGCATCAAAATGCAAGCAACCATAGCATCCTGCCACATCTACGAAATAAGATGAACCATGTCATTTGGCACAAACAATGCCTAAGCTAGAGATATTCCATCTTCCTACCGACGAGGTCCTAGCATCCACTTACACCGACTGGGAGTACTTAGTAAATTACACCTTAGTGGGTTACAATACGAGTGAAAATGGCACGGCAGTGAACAGTGAGAGTGACGCTATTAACAACTGGTGGGCTCTAGTGGCATTGCTTTTGGTGGTGTGTACGGCGGCTGGCAATGTGCTGGTCTGCTTGGCAATTTATCTGGAGAGAAGGCTACAGAATGTCACGAATTACTTCTTGATGTCGCTGGCTATTACTGATCTGTTGGTCGCCATTTTGGTTATGCCGTTGGGGATTCTGACGTTGGTTAGAGGTAAGAATATAATGCTTCTACTAATTTATTAGTATGTTTACTTTCAATTGATTGCAGGTACGTACAACGACATTAATAATACCTAAATATTAATGTCGTTGGGTACGTATATACAAATATAATGGAATAGAAGTCATTTGTTTCGGAATAACATCCATTATAATAAGTTTAATTTGTTTAATGCGGTTTATGTAAAAAAAAGAAACTATAAAATTCTTAAATTTTCAATGTTTGTGTAGTATTTATGAGTAAAAAATAGTCTTTTACGTTTGTGTAATTGACCCAGTATTTTGTAGCTTCACGTCTAATTTTATGGAAATAATTAAAACCTCAATTTCAGCATAAGATTAACACACTATAAGAACTAGAACATACAAATCCTAACTTACCTTATAAGAATCCATTAAACATGCGTTACTTCGCACAAAAAACGTACCAACTTCATTTTGCAATAAAAGAAACTTCATTCCTAAATATAATAACGTAGTATTATCCTTACCAATAAAAGCTACCGAATTCCGAAGGCAGTTAATTGGACCTAATAAATGAATGCCACAGTCAAGAAAAAGCTACCATATTTTTCTTCAGAGTTATCCAATAAGCCTTAAGGGTGGTTACTTCGAGTAATATCTGATTGGCTCAATTCATAAGCAAAATATCTGATGTAAATCAGTTTTTTTACTGTTTCGGTTGTGTACCTAGATAGTTCTTCATTCTAGCAGTTAAATGCTTGACTCAAGAGTAAATACAATTTACATTGGCTTAAAATGACCAAAGAATATATGTATTTTACTTTAAACATTACAAGAAGCTGGTATTTAAGCAGTTTATTTTATAATATTAACAATACTAAAATAAAATTAATAGTTATATATTATATGGCACAACAATAGTGCTTGATACCCATATATACATATACCGATATATTTAGTCATTTATGTTTCAACTGAAAGTAACAGCTTAGTTAGTTTCTTTAGCTCACCCATTGTTGTGGTGTAATCTTTTTGGAACTGTTAAAATCCTTGTTTAGTTTTTGAGCGAGAAAAATCAAATGTCAAATGTCAAAAAAAATGAAATTTATAAAATATTTTGTGGTTATACATTTTATGAGTAATCTACATAATCGCAGTAAAACTCGTCAAAATATGCGTTAATTAACACGAATCTATATATAACTAAGTAATTACGAAAACAACTTATTTTCCTTTCAAATATAGCCTTTTGAAACACCAAACAGCTCTAAATCCCATAACTTTACCGTACCCTGTTTATTTCTATTTCCCATGACAGCGTTCACGCTTAACTCGCTCAAACATTTCTACCATCGTTTCGTAAACTAATTAAAACAACCCTAGAGTAATTTGTCAAACTAACTGATCAGTTATTTTTGCTGTCAGCGCCCTGGGGGCTTATGAGTGAAGACCACGATACGACTCACGACTTTTTCAGCTCTTGGGACATAGATAAGATTATGTTGAATAATAAAGTTATCTATACTCATATTATTACATTTATACTGAAATTTCCTGAGTTTAGCCATCCCAATCTCTACTATCACTCCTCTTTCACTGTGCAAGCTGTTCGCTTGTGGAATGACCTGCCACTTAATATCAAGCAGGCTAAATCCTTGCCCATATTTCAGAGCTTGGTTTTTAATCATTACATTTCTACTTTGTGATGTTAGTTGGTGTGTGTAAGTCTTTTTACTTGAAATATGTTCTGCTTTCTTTTATTTTTGTGTGATTTCCTTCAATGTATATATTTCCTTTAAATATCAATAATATGTAGTTTTGTGTGTAAGTACGTATGTTTGTATATTGTTTACTTTGAATGTTATATTTGTTACTGTGTTTTATTTTGAAATTATTTAATATTGTGTTAAGTACGCCAGCTTTACGGATTTCCTCTAGTGTTGTCCAAACTAGGTTACCTGGAAGAGATCACTTTAGTGATAAGGTCGCCCAATGTCCCTGGTTACCTTCCACCTTTATGTTAAATATGTTCTTCTTTATTTGGTGTACAATAAAGTATATTTGATTTGATTTGATTTGATTATAAAGCTGAAGAGTTTGTTTGTTTGTTTATATGCTTGTTTGTTTGAACGCGCTAATCTCAAGAACTACTGGTGCAAATTGAAAAATTAATTTTTTGTTGGATACACCAGTTATCAAGGAAGGCTTTAGGCTATATAACATCACGCTGCAACTAATAGGAGCGAAGAAACAATAGAAAATGTGGAAAAAACGGGGAAATCTTTGAGGGCTTCCGTTGCATGCGCTGCGAAAACGGTTCAAGATATCAAAAAAATGTGTATGAAAGAATTATTTCTCTTGAAATAATCTAACAAATGTCCGCAACAGTATATGTCTATGTTTTAAGGTTACCTCACTAGAACCGTTTTTATGGTATGTAATAACTATTCCACGCGGACGAAGTCGCGCGCATCAGCTAGTTTTTAATAAGGCCAGGATTCATGTAGCGTCGTTGTTTCGATATAAATGTTATATTTTTTGGTTTATTTGAAAAGCAAGGTAATCCTTGCAGAAGCAGGTATGGAGCCAAGCCAATAAAAAGCGCTGTTGTTAAATTTAATAGTGGGTTATGTTTTAAAATGAAATGAAAGAGACGTTCTAGCAACTCCATGTTAAGTAGCTTTTTTATCATTGATATTTTTTTATAAAAACAGCAGTATACCCTCGCAGTCGCATGCTATAAACAACTCAGATAGTTCCAAGGCATTCGTGTTACGAGAAACTGGCAAAATATATTCGCTGCGGATTATATAAGTATGCTAGTGATAAATTGGAGCAATATTACGAACAGGCGGTTATTATATGAGCTACTGTATTGTTACCGCGGTTTCACTTGCTTTGTTTCGTAATAAAAGTTATTTTTATGCGAGTTAAAATGAAACAAAAACTATTAGTTGGTGTGTAAACAATTTTTGAAGAGTATTTTAACAATAAAGAAAAAAGTTATTGATTAGTAGCCAAGCCATGCATTTGTTGAGCGTAAAGTACAATCAAACGAAGGTTAAGTTTTTTATAATACTGGGAAAAAAATAGTTACTGCCCGCGACGTGGCGTCACTCACGTTATTTAGTAAGTCCGTCAAAAACTGGCCGACCCAAGTGTCTAGAGTTTTCAAACTGCCAAAAGACTTCTGATATAGTATAACAAGTTCACTATAGGTACTATAACGAACAGACGACCTAAATTTTACATGTTATCAGACCCACGGAAGCGCCAAGACATAAATACCACCTTGTCTTCACTTCACTTGCAACGCTAAAACTCTGTGTTATTTTCGGAACCGTATACTACTTTTTTGTAATTTTTTACGTTGATATTATATATTCGTACCGTTTTGATACCACGCGAATAAACAATCTATTACACAAACAAACTAACAAAGTGTACGTTTTTTATACTTAGTAACGTGAGTTATGTTTAAAATTAATTTTAATTTAGCAGCACATTGATATTTATCACCGTACTGCAGTTATGAGGTTGCATAAATTGCATAATTTTAACGCACAGGGTTGATAAAATTAAATGATAATATTCATCACTTATAGGGCTCTGAGTGAACTTTATGGATTTTACTGTCTTCATATGTTTTACATATTTGCTTTGGCTGTTAGTCGAGTATGGCAGTCGTTAAGCCATGTCAGAGGCCCTTAGGGCGGCTTGATAATCTTTCGACACAAGAGCTAGCTACTCTCATTCGATTACAAGAAGAAGATTTTGTTTTTGTCCAATTGTAGTTTTTTGTCTTGATTTGAGAAAACATCTGTGGTTAAGGAATTGGCCAAAATTCGAGAAGAATGACGCATACTCCACAGACAAGATCATCTCTCTTCAAATTTGAATGAATGAATCTGTGTTTAAATGAAAGATATGGGCACCAACTACGGTGTAACTGCTCTAGAAAACATCTTAGTTGATCAATACCCGCGAGAGTCACGACTCTCAGTAATGAGGGATATGACTTTAGGAGGAGGAAAAATGTTTGGTTATCGTATTATCATAGACTAGCTGGTGCGCGCGACTTCGTCCGCGTGGAATAGTTATTACCATAAAAACGGTTTTAGTGAGTTAACCTTAAAAGATAGACATATACAACTGTTGCGGACATTTTTTGAGATCATTTCAAGAGGAATAATTCTTTCGTACACATTTTTTTGATATCTTGAACCGTTTTCGCAGCGCACGCAACGGAAGCCCTCAGTGAATAATTTTCCTCGTTTCTTCTAAAAATGCTATTGTTTCTTCGCTCCCATTAGTTGCAGCGTGATGTTATATACCCTTAAACCTTCCTCGATAAATAGTCTTTTCAACACAAAAAGAATTTTTCAAATCGGACCAGTAGTTCATGAGATTAGCGCGTTCAAACAAACAAACATAAAAATCAAACTCTTCAGCTTAATAATATTAGTAGAGATAATAATAGGCAGCAATCTATAAAACGTAACCTAAAAAAGTTTTAAAATACCTTTGAATCATAACAAATACGTAAGGGACAAAATAAGTTCGTTTTGTTGTTGAATATTTTAACGTAAATATGACAGCATCAAATCACTATAATGTACTAATATGTATAAATTGAAAGTACAAACTTATTCATAAACGAAACAATATTACAAGCAAATTATTACCAAAAACAAGCTACCTAAATCAAGAACTTCCACTTAGATTATAACCTAAATGCTCATTTATTTCTTCCAACATTTCATTTCGCGACGGTTTCCTAACTAAAATTACCAAATTCTTTATCAAATTAACTGTATTGTTCGCGAGCTCTGTAATCAATGATCAAAAGGAACAATGAAATTCCCAATAAGCGGCCTGATAATATTACAAAAGAAAAGCGGCGGCAACTTAGTTGAAATTAAGCGGTGTCGATTATACTGTATAGCTAAAGAGGCTACAGGTAATATGACTCTCTCTGAATTTTGAAACACTAAGGGCTTTTTTTACACTAAATAGGCTGATGTTAAGCACCACTATAGTCTAAGATGTAGCACGCTTGCCTAGAAGAAACCTATGCTATGCTTCTAATTCTAATTCTAATTTGTAGTGGGGCCGATGATTATGATTATGGTTGCTGGAATATCATTTGGTTTCCATTTGCAACAGGTGTTTTGGGTAAATTTGAGAACGACAAGCTCTCGTAGTGTCTGCATCATTTGATAGAACAATTCCATGTTTGATTCTTGTTTTATCAGTGGTTTCACAATGCAGTATTACATACAAACAAAAGCACTCACAAACTTTAAGGTAACTTAATTATATATTTAATCTATTCATATAATAATATTGTTTACATGTTCTTGTGAGCCCTGCATTGGGTACAAAACCTGTATCGCAGGTGTACATCAAGATGCGCTTAGTAAAACATGCTCCACAGTTTCATTTTCTTTTATACAGCTTCTACACAGAGGACTGTCCATAGCGGAGCTATGCTTAATGCGAGCTGAAGTATACGCTCACGATTGGCAAAGTTATTAAACTGTTTACTGGTAAAATATTGAATCAGGTGTTAGCTTGTTAAAATCTATAGTAGATGTAAATTTTTGGAACAACACTATATATATATTTTTTATAAGTCATCATTTCAATTGGTAACTGTTTGTAAAGGGTTATTACAAGTAGAAGTTTGTGTAGCGTATCCTATAATAAAATACATTTTTATTAAAATTCTAAGAGCGAAATACGTTGTTGTTTGTTGAGCTCTTTGTTACGATTTTGTGTCACAGGAATGCGATGGACTATTTATTTTTAAACATGGAGTATAAAGCATTAATAGTGTATGGACTTATTTTCATTTTTTACATGATATAGATTTACGCTTGACAACTTGCCTGATGTTAAGCAAAGTTATAATCTACGATATTGCACGCTTACCTAGAAGAAACTGGTTAATTCTCGATTTGAAGATCAGCAAATTATAGTTCAAGGGAAACAGAGATTCATCCCGTTAAAAACGGAGAGGCAGTAAAAACTCTGTAAGAACCTTACAAAAAAGGTCTTGCCTCTTCAGCTTTTACCTTAAGGTATTCAATATTAATTATATTTCATCAAAATATTCATTACACAACGTCGTTAGCGGAAAGTGCCAGTTACAACTAACAAATAAACAGGAAACTCGGTAATTGATAAAGTTATTCACATTTTTTATTTCAAGTTCGGAACAAGTGACGTAATGTGCAACAAATGGAACATTAGGATTTGTTTGTTCTGTCTTAATATGTATTTTTTATGTTTTAATATGTATTTTTTATGTTTTATTATGTATTTTTTATGATACATGTCGTAATGAATAATAACACGTTCTTCGTATTTACCTCCATTGTATGCTTTTAAAGGCACATCACTTTTTGCATCATGTTATTAGTATTACGAATTTTAAAGAGGTTTGTGTTAAATTAATGTTTATAAAATTTATTCGTATGACATAAATACAATAAAAAAATTATGTAAGACGGACGGATGGTAGATAAATGTTGTACATTTTTTCTATTTGACGAAATATTTTAGAGATATTTTTCTTTAAACAGAGAATCAAAAAACTCAAACTTCAAAAGGAAACTTTGCCATTCACAACCAAAAGCTAATCAGTTTCAAATTTATCTTCCCCATTAATCTGGTTGCGTGTGGATCGTTAGTAAATCAATGCTCTGATAGTGGATAGGACACCTAGGTCATGGAGTTCGAGCTTTTGAGTTCGAGTTGAGATACTGCATTAGTAATAGATAAAATTCAATTTATTTTAGTGTAGGCAAAAGCTGTCTCTTGAGTCGTATTCCTCATGACTGAGGGACGTGACTTCCCCGCAGAATTAATTCGTTAGGTAAGTTTTCTTGGGCAGATACATCGTGGTGGGCGCCCAGGTCCTTCCACGGAAGACACATGTCCTCGGATATATTGTGGTCCTCAAACATGTCGGTTTCCTCACGATGTTTTCCTTCACCGAGAAACCTTAAGCGAGTGCAAATCCACACATAACTTGAAAAATATAAGTCATTGGTGTAGGGCTGGATTCGAACCAGAGGCGTCTAGATGAAAAGCAGACACTGGAACCGCTAAGCCACACTCGCTTTTATTTTAGGCACAAGCTATGCTATCGATAAATTGGTAAGCATAGATGTTCCATTTATAAATACTTTGGTCTTTTTATAAGAATTGGAGGCATTCTAATACGCCCCAAATATGATTAGAAATCTAGTCTACGTAAGCGGTCAGATGTAATGACTTTATCACATTTGTTTTCCTGACAATCTATAGGGAAATAAAAATTGATAAAAACACTCTGGAATTTCTGAAAGTAATCGATTTTCTCTTGAAATTAAATTGATCGATGTTCAAATCGAAAAAGGACGTTCATACACACAAACGCACTAGATAGAGTATATTAGAAAATTTGCTTACAACAGGGGAATTGTTGTCAATTGTGGGTCAATATAGCACAAAAAGTTCGTATGTCATAAAACTAGTTAACATGCGTGTAGTACCATTTTATTATGCGAGTACATAGTAAAATTATCTAAATATGTATATAAAACTCAAAGGTGATCGACTGACTGACTAACATAGTGATCTATCAACGCGCCGCCCAGACCACTGAACGGATCGGGCTGAAGTTTGGCATGCAGGTAGATGTGATGACGTAGGTATCAGCTAAGAAAGGATTTTTGGAAATGCCACTCTTACAGAAGTAAAGTAGGGGATGCAAGTTTGACTTCTTAATGCGAGCGAAGCCGCGAGCACCCACTAGTATAGGTATATAAAAAAGTCTAAGATCACTGCACCCAATGTCAAATTCAAATTCTCCTGCCAAGAGGCAACGTGTTTTTAATAATCTAACTAAACTACGAGACATTCTGTGGTGTAGGTATTCTACCTACTTAACGGTGTCAGTCAACACTTGCGAATCAATTATGGAAATTCCACGAACGCCGTTACGTGACCAGAGTATAAACACTAGTTTGTTATTTTTCTAAAGAAAACGCCTGTGAAATTTTATTTGAAATATTTTTTATTTTCCCAGAAATGTTGTTTATTAGCAGCTAGTTAGAAAAATTTCTACACTAGAGTTTAATTATTTACTTACTTCTTGCTTATCGTGAACCAATGGATATTAAATATGTAGTATTAAAAATAAACAATAGGTTGTTATGTTACTGTCTCCTACAGAAATGCAAAGATTATCTCAAATAATTATAAATGTGATTATGATAAAAATATATCATAATCAGATGTATAGTTTCTGAGATAATCAATTTTTCACGTACCTAAACAATTCAAAGTAAGCAAAAGAGATGTTAGTATTTACATAAAAGAACAATGTTAACATTTAAATTTCTGAGAAATTAGTGGGTAATTTTCGAAAAACACACATTCGAGCAATTTATAAATGTACTCACGAAGATCAAACGCGTTTCGAAATTTAAATAGAATATCGTTCTCAAATTTTATTTGTGGAAAACAATATCAAAGTACATAACTTTTTTTTTTACATTAGATAGACTCACGCTTAACTACAACTTGCCTAATGTTAAGCCACGTTGTAATCTACGATCTAGCGCGCTTGCCTAGAAGAAACCGGTTTACTCTCCGACTTGAAGATCGACAAATTATAGTTCAAGGGGAATAGAGATTCGGGCAAGGAGTTCCACAGTTTGGCTGTTCGCACGATGAAAGTCAAAGCAAACCGCTTGGTGCGAGTCTTTGGAACCTTAACTGTATAACGGTGCCTTCTTGCCGTACCTCTACAGATAAACAGATAAACATTTTTATTCATAATTTGTTAGAATTACATGTCATTACATTTCAATTTGTCTTTATTCAAAATAATAAAAATTGATAATATTTCAATTCAATAATTAAACAATAAATATGTATATATATATATATATATATATACAGTATTGTCACATTACATTTGTTTTAAACACAAATAAGTTGGTATAACAGTACATGAGACATTATTTATGTATGTAAGTACTTCTTATAACTATTCTACTCGTACGATGGTAAAATGGGGCTGCAGGAATTAAATTATGCGATTCCTCCGCACACTCTCCGAAATGCAACCTGACACACGGATAAAACAAATAATATTATTTTTCAAACAGTACGATCTTAAGCATAAAACACATAAGAAGCAAAGTACTAAAAATCCTTTTTTTTACGTGGGATAGGTTCACTTTTGACTACAGCCTGCTTTATGTTAAGCATTGCTGCAGCCTAGAGTGTATCCATTTACCCCTAAGATTCCTATAACTCCTATAAACAAAATAAAATGTACCCAGGCATTGGATTTGTATAATTGGCAACATTGCATCACCATGCCATTAGAGCTCTCTGCTGGGAAAAAATGCGTTTAAAAACTTCCAATATCAAAATTGAACCCTGAGTCATCTGATATTTCCCATCACCACATATAATTCCCTAACATATAAGCTACATCTAATAGACCTTGTCAGCACAATTATATGGAAACAAAGCACCCGCCTTACTCCTGCTGGCATGATATCTAAATTAATGGATTAGAGTTAGTTGGGGCCGGACGTAGACAATGTAAGTAGGAGATGGCGTGTAGTCGAGGTAGATTTCTATCGATGAGACGTGGAATATTTGCTAAGTATTTGATCAAGACGTTGTTTGTTACATACAAAATCCTAAGTTCATTGGTATATAAAGTAAATATGTAGGGAGTGGCCAATATATTATAGTTTTTCACTTATTTAGTCACCAAGTGGAAGTCCGTGGAAGGACCTGGGCGCCCACCACGATGTATCTGCCCAAGAGAACTCCCCTAACGAATCAATTCTTTGGGGGAGTCACGACCCTTAATCCTGAGAATAAACGACTAAGGAGAGAGCCACCGATTACTTGGTGACATCATTACTATGTTACTAATTGTGAAATAACTGAGCATCGAGACCAAAGGGAAAAGTTACTAACGAAATAATACTTCGTCATTCATGTATTTCGGCATATTTTTTCAAGTAGGTATCCACTGGGTAAAACATCCTTGTAAGGTCGTACATGGCTCGATTCGCTACGTAATTTCCTGTACATAGGTACCTGCCTTAGTGTTTTGGGTTAGGACGGAGACGCCTGAATTAAGTATGAAAGCTTATATTTTAGACATGAATATGCATATAAAGGGCATGGTATATGTATGTCGAGTTTTGACTAAAATTGGATCTCATACGAAGCTGTTAGAAGTTGTTATTTGGTATATAGTTGGTGACAGCTTTTTCATTTGTAAGTTTTGTTTTTGAGTTGGTAATATCAAGTTACTTATGAATGATTACTGCGAACATGAGTGTGAATAGTAAAAATAAAAAGTAAAAGTTAATTAATGGTTAAGTTAATCCAATGGTTGCCTGGAAGAGATTGCTTTTAGCAATAAGGCCGCCACTTGTGGCACTAGTATAAGTATTTTTTTTTCATCTTTCTTTTTAATTATTATCGTGTGTTGCAATAAAGAATTTTCTATTCTATTCTATTCTATTCTATTCTATTCTATTCTATTCTATTCTATTCTATTCTATTCTATTCTATTCTATTCTATTCTATTCTATTCTATTCTATTCTATTCTATTCTATTCTATTCTATTCTATTCTATTCTATTCTATTCTATTCTATTCTATTCTATTCTATTCTATTCTATTCTATTCTATTCTATTCTATTCTATTCTATTCTATTCTATTCTATTCTATTCTATTCTATTCTATTCTATTCTATTCTATTCTATTCTATTCTATTCTATTCTATTCTATTCTATTCTATTCTATTCTATTCTATTCTATTCTATTCTATTCTATTCTATTCTATTCTATTCTATTCTATTCTATTCTATTCTATTCTATTCTATTCTATTCTATTCTATTCTATTCTATTCTATTCTATTCTATTCTATTCTATTCTATTCTATTCTATTCTATTCTATTCTATTCTATTCTATTCTATTCTATTCTATTCTATTCTATTCTATTCTATTCTATTCTATTCTATTCTATTCTATTCTATTCTATTCTATTCTATTCTATTCTATTCTATTCTATTCTATTCTATTCTATTCTATTCTATTCTATTCTATTCTATTCTATTCTATTCTATTCTATTCTATTCTATTCTATTCTATTCTATTCTATTCTATTCTATTCTATTCTATTCTATTCTATTCTATTCTATTCTATTCTATTCTATTCTATTCTATTCTATTCTATTCTATTCTATTCTATTCTATTCTATTCTATTCTATTCTATTCTATTCTATTCTATTCTATTCTATTCTATTCTATTCTATTCTATTCTATTCTATTCTATTCTATTCTATTCTATTCTATTCTATTCTATTCTATTCTATTCTATTCTATTCTATTCTATTCTATTCTATTCTATTCTATTCTATTCTATTCTATTCTATTCTATTCTATTCTATATTTTGTGTATCTAGTATTTTGTGGAAACGATGAGTTGTCACCAACAAAAGTATAAATATTCAATTTTGTCTACTCAACCAAACTGGTTGAAACATTTTTGAATGAGTTTTCAGTAAGCTATACTTTTTTTTTAAACATAAAAACAAAGAGATGGTTCTCAATTTGACTGAATAATTTTAGTTTTTCCTTACCATTTAGGAAACTACAATCTGAAAAAAAAACATAATAAACATCTGCAACATAAAGCAACACAATAAAACCAGATTTTCTGGCAAAGGCTTAGCTGGCATAGCAAAAACACCCAGACAGCTTTGTAAAAGCTACTCGACTCTGTAAACATGTGTATGTTAGGAGCACATACGTCTTTAAAAGATACCAATATATTTTTACCCAAAAATAACGAATGGATGAGACAAGATAGAATATATATGTATAATAGAAAAGCATCAAGTTTACGCATTTCAATTTTAGTTACCAATAGTTTTTCTTTTCAAAACTCAATAATTACTGCAATATACTAATTACCGTCACAGTTAGTATACATTCTTTATACTATGTCAGAGTCCCGCAGAATTAATTCATTAGGGTAGTTTTCTTAGGCAGATACATCGTGGTGGGCGCCTAGGTCCTTCCACGGAAATTTAATACACTAGAGTAAACTACTCCTATTATGAACTTATTTTCATTTGTGTAAAGTGTTGACACACGTTGGTAACTTCTCCGGAAGCTGGGTAGAATAACTGACATAGTGTGGTAAACTTTCTGGATACTACCCTAAGAGCGACGCAAACTTTGGCATTCTTCTTGAAAGATCCTGTTTTCTGAGAAACATGATCCAGGCATCTTTGCATCAAAGCAAACTATAGATAGACTTCAGTTATAAATTATAATGGGTAGATACATACATATTATACATATGTACCTTGTCAAACATTACGGTTTATGAGGTGGCATAATGAAAAAAATATTTGTATGTTACATTTCCGTTTTTTACCATCTTTCATTGCCCGTAAATACCCGCTCCTGGAATTAGACCAAAGACATCCATATCTTAAGAGCTACTGAATAGATTTTTATGAAATTTTCACTGTTTTCACTTTTTTCAGTAAGTTAGAATCTAACTTACATACAAAAATTCGGAAGACTAAATAGATCATCATACTCTTATTTCAAGCCAAGCAAAGCCATGTCAGAGACCCATAGGGCGGCTTGATAAACCAGAGTTGGCTACCCTCATTCGATGAAAAGAAGAAGAAGAAGGCGTTCCTTAAAAATTTAAAACTATACAGAGATGCAAAGCATTTTTGACCTTGACATTTTGCATGCAAAATCGATTTTCCGTCAGCAAGTCAAGGAAGCAGCTAATTGATGGGTGAATGTGGGCAGCGTAATTATTTCCACGGGACTGTTATTAATTTTAACACAGGCTTTTATTTCTTTTAGTAAGTATGTTTTTATTTATTTATATGCCTGGGTAGGCTGAAACAATTTTTTCAAAGCAAGTGCGTGTTTTGTTTGTTTTTTCAGGAAAAAAACAAACCTACTAACCCAATCCGCAAAACAAATCAGTGAACACTACAGTCTTCCTTCTATTAGATATATATTTAGATTAGTCTTATATTAGTCTTATTATCTAAATATATAAAACTCATAGGTGACTGACTGACTGATTGACTGACTGGCTGATATAGTGATCTATCAACGCACAGCCCAAACCACTGGACGGATCGGGCTGAAATTTGGCGTGCAGGTAGATGTTATGACGTGGGTATCCACTAAGAAAGGATTTTTGGAAAAGCCGCTTTTAAAGGGGTGAAATAGGGGATGCAAGTTTTAACTTCTTAATGCGAGCGAAGCCGCGAGCATCCACTAGTTATATATGTTTAGATTCGGAATCGTGACTTTTCTAGTTATTTCACAAAGAGTAGCTTTGGGATCATACCTACACCATCTTACTAAAATATATGGTAATTCGTCGCTCGTTGAGTTTGAAAGCGAATAAGCAAAACAACAAATGCTGTTCTAAAATAATAAAATATGATATTAAATTATAGATTTATTGTTAGTGAAAGATTATTTAAGCACAAACAAAATAGATAGCTACAAATAATTATATTAAAAAATAGTTACGTAAGGTTCACGTTATGCTGAATATATGCATACCAAAATATAACTACACAAATACCTACACTAAATAGCTACCCACTTGCAAGTCAAATTCAAATCTATCACTCAATTTAAATTACAAACGCCTTTGCCTTACAGAAACTGCAGCATCTACACATAGCACAAACTAAGTCACGTTCCTTTGAAACTAGTTAGGAATATCTAACGTGCAATATTGCAACTACATCGAATAATGGAAATGAGGTACTTGGAATTGTCTGGGTTATGATACGATGAATTGTATTCGCAAATGAAAATAACCGTGTTAAAATTAATATAAGTTTCAGGCAGATTAATCCAATAAAAAGCATTTAGAATTCAGAAAATTCAGGAACTGTGAACTTTTTTATTTGAAGCCAGTTGAACAAAAAAGCGAGTGTGGCTCAACGGTTTCAGCGTCAGCGCTTTTCATCTTGCCACACACATAATTGAATCCAGTCCTACACCAATGAATTGTATTTTCAAGTAATGTGTAGATTTGCACTCGCTTAGCGGCGAGGGATAACATCGTGAGAAAACCGACATGTTTAAGAACCACAATATCCGAGGACATGGTGTGTCTTCCGTGGAAGTACCTGGGCAACCATCACGATATACCACCTGCCCAAGAGAACTCCCCTTAAGAATTAATACTGCGGGTGAGTCATGAGGAAATACGACTCAAGAGAGAGTATAAAAATTAAAACAATGCTTATTCCACTATCTATAACACTAAAACATTATTTCATAGCGTTTCCTTGTATCTCCCTAGAAACAATAGCTGGTGCAATTCAGTTATCTGTCTCCATTAAATTTGAGATTGTTTGAGTAAAATGTCTGTTTTTATTTGATTCTATACGACGTCATGGAATGCATTGTAAAATGATATTTTTTCCATTTTTACGGATCAATGTGATGGTTTTTTGAACTCCTGTAATTGTTAAACTTGTGGTATATTGTTTATGAACCTCATTTCTACAAACTGCTCTTGTTAAAAATAACTAAAAATCTAATGAATCAACTTCAATTCAATTCAATTTTCAAAAAGAGAGTATATATACAAATCATTTATTAATAACACCATAGTTACGAGTCAATTTATGGTAATTTATGCTAGCAAAATTTAAAGAAAATTATCGTTCATACAATTCAATGCAAGTGACCCAGTGGGAGGGTCTTGCTCAAAATCGCGGACAGTGGCGCCATTTAGTATCGGAGGCCAGGATCCAGTTGGGTCGCAGCGCCAGCTAAAGTAAGTAAGTACAATTCAATATACATAGACAATTTCAAAATTACTAATGTCAATAATATCGATAAAAATATTTTTGTTTATTATAACTCTTCTGAGATATTATCTTATTAGCGCATCCTTCGGCGTATTATCTTAAAGGTGTTTTTACAAATATATACCTCGCTTTACAGATTCATATTTACCCCGGAACCATAACAACAAGCTACAGCCCGATAACCCTAATATTCCGTCCGCATTGCGACTGAGACCCGTATTATTGTCGCTTGCTACGTCAGTTTAGATCATATACAATATAAAATAAGAACTCCTTACTGTCTTCTGTGTAAGTGGTTCCGAAGACCATATGTCTTACGCGGACCAATCAGGTTGCATCAATCTATATCACGTGCCAGAGGCAATGAAACAACAACCTGCATAAAAATACCTATTTAGGATCATCTTATAACGTGAATTCGTCGTTTTTTTATCTCAACAAATTTGTTTACAGTGGATAATATTTTTTTGCCTGGTAAAAAGCAATCATTTTGGTCTAAAATGAATAGTGCCTTCCTAGTAAGATCCGATTGGCTCTCGTGCTGTAATATGCTGTTATCGTATACTGGTTGTTTCGTAATAACAATTACTTATTTAGTAATATTTCGAATCCCTTCAATTGTTTTCTTTTACAATTATGTGTGAGATTTTTCAATGATGAAAACTTTTTTTACTTAACGGTTTTCACTCACGTGAGATTCGCATATTTTGTTTAAGCGTTTCTGATGTAATGCCGGGTGGCATTACATCAGAAACGCTAAAAAAAAAGAAAATTCTAATTTTATTTTACACTACTGGGTGCTCGCGGCTTTGCTCACAAAAAACTTGCATCCCCTATTTCACCCCCTTAAAAGTAGCATTTCCAAAAATCCTTTCTTAGCGGATGCCTAGGTCATGACGATTACCTGTATGCCAAATTTCAGCCCGATCCGTCCAGTAGTTTGGGCTGTGCGTGGATAGATCACTAATATCAGTCAGTCAGTCAGTCTCCTTTGAGTTTTTTATATTATATTTAGATTAACAAGGCGTCTATCGATTTTGTAGTCGTTGGTTTAGATTCAAATCCACGTCGACGTTTGAAGGGTTAATAAATCCAGCCTCATTTATTGCACCTGCGGCGCGAGAGGCCAAATCGTACAGTCATGTTATATATACCTATATATATATAATATAATATATATCATACTTTTACGAATATGTGTGGGGAAAGGCAGGTTTATTGGAATCATAGCGTAATGTAAAGGAGAGATGGATAGGGAAAGATTCTAAACGAATCTCTTCTTCCCTTTCTGATCTATTTACTGCGAAACGATGGTTGATTATATACATTGAAGACTAACCCATAAGATAACTATTGAATACAATAAATGGTCATGCATACTTACATCATGAACTACTTGGCCCCGAAGTGTTTCAAATTCGAAAAGTTTTTCATTAAATTTTTTTTTGGCCCTTATGTAGTATTGTAGTGCCTCGGAAATGAACACGAGTACGCGAGTAGACTCATTCAACGCTATCCAAAGGAAACGCATCGCATACTTCATATTCAGATTTGACACATGTAAAAAAAAATGTCATAAGCCTTACGGACCGGCAGTTGATGTCTGCAACTTATAATATTAATGATGGTTAGCAATTGCTACTTAAAATGTATCTTTCTTTATAATACTGACATGCTCTGTGTATGATATGGATCTCAGTAACTGAAATCAAAAGTTATTATTATAATAAAAAATATGTCATTAGTCAAAGACGTCTAAGCTGTTAGGTATAGAGAGGGATGAAATGAAAATCTTGGGTATAGGTATTTTAATCAGTGACAGTTAATTGCAAATTGCAAAAATTACAAGGTTCTATATGATGCTGACTGTACTCGGAATATTTCGAATTGTATGTAGATTATCAACGCATTAAATAGTAAAGTGTGGCCATTATTGTAAATTTAAATCATATCTGTTAATGTATGGATTACAACGTGCAACATTATGCTTATAATTGATTCTGTTTGCTCTAAAGTTTCCGAACTAGTTTGATAATTTACATATGAGATATGTAAAAGAAGCAGTGCGCAAACGCATTTTAAAACATAAGCTATTATAATTACTGACACAACAAAACATTTTTTAATAGTGGAAAGTAAGGCGAGTCACCTGGTCAATCTTCTTCTTATCCTATGAGAGTGGCCAACCCTGGTGTCGAGAGTTTTCAAACCGCCCTAAGGGCCTCTAACATGACTTAACGACTGCCATACTAAACAAACAGCTAAGACCTATAATTTAACGTGTCATTTGACCTAGGGAACGCCCAAAATGCGCACAAACTACGCACAAACGACACTGTGGTTCAAAATGGAGCAAACCTGCACTGAAGTAGAACTGGGTCTCAAATGGAACTACCAAACCATTATCATTAGGCTCTTGGCAGCAAATTTAATTCAAAGGTCGATAGCTAGCCAGGGAGCATAAGACATAAAAAAACTTTCAGAAGACTTGATAACCTCTTTTGTATGTCGGTGAAAAAGAGTATTGAAATACTGCTAAGAAACTACATGAACGATGTAATAACGGATTGATTTAACAGACATAAGCAGGACAAAATATACTCAAAATTCAAAATCAAATATAATTTTACAACAAAATAAAGAAAACAATATAAAGGTGGAAGGTAATCAAGGACATTGGGCGACCTTATCATTAAAGTGACCTCTTCCAGGTAACCTAGTTTGGACAACACTAGAGGAAATCCGTAATGCTGGCGTACTTATCACAATATTAAATAATAAAAAAACACAATTACAAATACAACATTCAAAGTAACAACATACAAACATACTTACACATAAAATTACGTACACTGATATATAAAGGAAATTTATACATTGAAGGAAACACATAAAAAAGAAAGAAAACAGAACATAATTCAAATAAAAATTCCTACCTAGCTTTAAAAATTTTAATGAACAAAACGAAACAAACAAGAAATATTGCAAAAAGCTACAAATAGAATATCCAGTATGGCATATTGACCGTGCCGCGGACACTGCCACTTAGCCGTAACGAGGTGAACGTCGCAAACGGGCTATATCCATACTGGAGTATATATGTATGTAGCTTTATGCCGCCATGGCTGGGCATACAAGGTGGCTTCATAATCATACTCCACACCTGTCAAACCTTTTCTTCTTATCGAATGAGAGTGGCCAACTCTGGTGTCAAGAGTTTATCAAGCCGCTTAAGGGCCTCTGACATGGCTTAACGCTATTCTAGACAAACAGCTGGGACCTACAGTTTAACGTGTCATCCGACCTACGGAAGCGCCGAAATGGATTGTCATGTTTCAGTCACCCATCTAAGGGCTGACCGCGTCGACCTTTGCTTAGCATTGATAATCACATGCGATTGCCTCCGCTGGCTGAACTACGGTTGCTATCAAACGTCTGACAAACCTCGCTAAAACACTAATATTATAACGGCCAGAGTTTGTATTTGTATGTTTTATTTACTAAATAAAAAAGTTTACAGGTGTTTTGTGATTTAAATTATACTAATCCGAATCCAAATCAATCCAGGGGCCTGCGCAGGACCGGGATGAGTGGCATACTAGAAGAGAGACCTATGTTCAGCAGTTGGCGATAACAGGCTGATGATGATGATGATGGAACAAAAATATAGATAGATAGATATTTTTTTTATTGTCACACACATATAAAACAAAATTAATAAAAATTACTTACATAAACTACTCTAGTGCCACAAGTGGCGGCCTTATTGCTAAAAACAATTTCTTTCAGGCAACCATTGGATGGAGAGGAATGAATAAAGAATTGCGATAGAATAAATAATATACACAAACATAAATTATAATAAACATAGAGACAAAAAAAAATATATTTATTAAAACACCACGTTGTATAACCACCTAGGCAACCACACCAGCCTGCATAGTCGGCTCAATTTGGCACATCCCTAGGGCCCAGTAATTGATCGGGCTGTAATTAAAGCCTACAAGGCTTTGCTATTGCCGATATTGTACCTCGATTTGGGTATTTTGTTACCCATGTCTATATCGCACATTTGCATGGCATTTTGACGTTGGGGAAGCTGGAGAATTACCCTTAGTGGTGCGAACATGGTTTGGGTAATAGGAGAATTACCCTGCTAGTAGGGTGATGGTTTTGATTGTATTTTTAAACCGTCGACCCACACTCGCTTTTAACAGCAGCTTATAGAATTTCTGTCTGTTTATCTATCTATTTGGTCGCGTATCCTACAAAAATGGCCAAACCAATCTTCATGAATTTTGGTATAAATATAAATAAATATTCCGGGACATTGCATACATCGCCATCTAGCCCCACACTAAGCAAACGCTTGTGTCGTGGGTACTAGATAATGAATATCATACTTATGTACTTTTTTTATAAATACATATTTATTATACATACAAACGACCAGACTTAACACAAGTAATTATAATTTTTTTAAATGCATAAATACTTGTGTCACGCGGGAATCGAACCCGCAACCCGTAGATTAGACGGCAGAGCCACTACCAACTAAGCTAACAGGCCAGTATGTAGGTAATATGATGTCCTGGGATTGACATAGGCTACTTTTTATTCCGAAATGAGACAAGCAAAGCCGCGGTGGCTTACTAGTATATAATAATTCCTTACCGATCAAACACTGCTAGTTTGTAGTAACCCCTTTTTTTTTTTTTTTTTGTTGCCCAGGAAAACCTATTACAGGTAACACCCAAAAAACCCCGGGGAGGGCGGGTGGTTATGTGGGAGTCTCCGCCCCACTCCATAAGGGCGGCATACCCACTAAAAACCTGGGGTGTTCCATCTCCGCATCGTTGGTCCAGGGCCACGAGAGCGCGATGCATACATCCGCAGCCCTGGTGATGCTGGCCCGGTAACGGGCCCCGCCTCGGGGAGCTTCAGCTCAACCCTCAATGGACGACGTGTCAGAACACGGGACACGTCGTGCATCCTGTGGGGACTCATTCCAGGGCAACAGGTTCCCCGACCTGCCACCCAGAGCCCCCAGGAGTCAGGCAGTCGCACGCCAAAGCGACCGCCCTCCTCCAATGCGCCCTCTGCGCACGGAGTTCGGTTCCCGTGTCGCCGCTACTCGGCCGGTACACCGAACTCCTCTCGCCTCTCGGCGACCACCTCGGGTGCTCTTATAGAGCACCCAGCTCCACCTACACCGCGAGGTGCGGCGAGCTCCACGCCTCGGGCCCTACAACCAGCCCTCTCGAAGGGGAGGTATAGGCGAGGGCCCCCACTCGATCGAACGTTTGGACACAGGCTAGCAAGATCCACCGGAAGGTGGAAGTTACTAACCTGTGGACGGGGTGCACCAGGTTTCCCCAACTAACCCCAACTCCCCATATGGAGAGATGAAATTAGTTGGGCTTACCCAACGTGAAGGTAGTCCGATCATCGCACCCCTTGAAGTAACCCCTATTCAATGCTAAGCGAAGTTTTACAGCACTAATACTAAAATCAATATCCCAAATTAGACAGGACTGACCCAAACTAAAATAAAGCAGTCTACAAAATTACTCTAAATTGAACAATGGCCGGTCGATAGAACAAACTATTCCAATTCAAATACAAAACTTATCATTAGTCAAATCAAATAAAATCAGCAGATATACTAAAGTAATAACAAACTCTAAGTGATTTAATTTTGGTCTGATTTCTGTTGCTGGTTGTAAGAAAAAAAAAGTATTCTTATGTTATTCAAAATGTGAAAGGGCTATTTTGTCATCTATGTATAATGCTAAAAAAAGTAATTTTCAGCTGAAAACGGGAATTAAAATACAATACATTACAACAGTACATATGTACACAATTTGATCAAAGTCATATATGTATAGTTGTAATAATAGGTTATACCTATGAAATTGCAATTTTTTCTTACATTTCAATCTGTTTGTAACTTTTACGTACAGCTATATTTTTTCCAAATACAATTTTTATTGTATCAATTGTTGAATTATGTACCTTTTAGATAAAAAAAAATGTATTACTAGTGCATATTACTTATAGGGAAGTCATTGAAAACACCTCTTTCAATGTGTCGTCGGTTTCACTACTTTAACTAGGTATGTTTTTATCATATACTCTGTTTTTGAGAAATTGATATACGCAGTGCAAAGCGTTTTTCTATCTTACTATAGTTATCAATTGCATCTAAATCTGTTCAGACATTTTATTTTTCTCAATTTCGTCATACAAATCGGCAATTTCATAGTTAAATTACCAATATCGAAATGTTGGAAACGATAATAAAATTGCACAAGCGGAACCTATTTCGTTCCGTAAAAGCGTGTATCAAACGTAACAAGCAATAAATATTCCATCACGCACATAGATATATTATAAAGATATTTCATAGACATTATAATCACAAAGACGTCTGACTCAAGTCTGCTTAAAATAAATAAATTTGAAAACAAAATTTAGAAAGAAAGATGGAAACAAGACCCTCGTCTTGTTTCAGGAAATGCCAAAAAGATTATTTAATTGACCAACTGATGAAGAAAGATATAAATCATGTTATAATATAAAGTATTGTGGCAGCAGCATGTTGTCCACCAAAACTGTTAATCAATAGGTTTCAGCAGCCTTTTTTGTGAGCCAGTGCCATATTTCAAGACAGATTCAATTTTTTTCCATCAAATAGCACTTGTGTAGGAGTCACTTGAGGCACTGCGAGAAATAAATAACTGACAATTAATTAATTAAGGGATTTTATTATTGACTCGTTTTCCTTATCACAGAGGGTCGAGTATCGCACGTCAAATAATTAATTAGAAAAGTTCTCTCAAACTGAGACATCGTGACGTCATTGATATGTACGTCCCATAAAGTTTGACCTATGTTTTTGCTATAATATAGGATAGACAAATGATTTATTAACACATGGAAATACTGAAGTTACATTATAGAAAACATATCTAACTTTTACTTACTTTTTTTTATCTAGTGCCACAAGCGGCAGCCTTACCGCTAAGAAGAACGTACCAGGCAACCATTGATTGAAAAGTCTTGTGAATGTCAATAAAAAAATTACTTAGGAGATATATGTAAGGTGTCTATTAAGAGTTACGTTGTTGGTTTAACGATATAATATGTATGTACATATAACGATACCGGCAGTGAAACAAACCCCCAAACACATTAACAATTCAACCCTCCGCGCGAATAGTTGTGAAATCCCTAATCTTTCACAATATGGGCTGTGTTAATCGGTCAGCTAAATATAGATACAAGTACAACATATTTACTGACATAATACAAACGGGTAACAATAGAAGATATATTAAACTTATACATAGGCAAAAAATAAGATTAAGCCTGCAAAAGATTGATGCTAAAAAAATTACAAAGTAGGTAAGCGTAAAAATTACACCAATTTTACAAAATAACGATATTCATATAACAGCTTACCTTGCTGTTCGTTAACATTAAATTTGATCTAGTTATAAGTATCAGTCATAATTACTTATTGTTTAGTTTTGATACGGTGTTTTTTTTTTTACTGCACACCACTTTTGTAAGCAAAAAAATATCCGTAACATTGCACACAGCGCCATCTAGCCCCACACTAAGCAAACGCTTGTGTACTAGATAACGGATATAATACTTATATAATTTTCTTTTATACAATAGACAAATTATTTTTTATGGTACGTTACATATCAATTAATGTTACTATTTACATATATTGTACAAACACAACCATAATTCTGCTTACCAAAAATAATCATTTCACAAACTACCGCCAAATTCGATGTTTTGTGAAACAACAAGAATATGTTTATTCCGCGATATATTGCCTCGGTAATTTCTAAAGGATTACTCAGGTCTTTATCACGATATAAGTAGAACCAGTTACATAAGTTCCTAGTAGCCGGTGGTAGAATATACACGGGTTTTAAATTACATTTTTGTCAAATGGTAAACATTAAATAAATATTTGTAGCTAAAATGAACATACTCAATTACACTATCTAAATATATAAAATTAAAAGGTGACTGACTGACTGACTGATATAGTGATCTATCAACGCACAGCCCAAACCACTGGACGGATTAGGCTGAAATTTGGAATGAAGGTAGGTGTTATGACGTAGGCATCCGCTAAGAAAGGGTTTTGGGAAATGCCACTTTTAAAGGGGTGAAATAGGGGATGCAAGTTTTACATCTTAATGTGAGCAAAGCCGCGAGCACCTACTAGTATACTCTAATTTAAAATATTTATTTTGTGCCGCTTTGATGAATTCATATCACCTTAAGTATGTCTTAAAACTGTACAAAAAACACAAAAACATAGTAAAAAACGCAAGTTTGAAAACTGAAGTAGGTTTTTTTTCAGATCAAACAAAACGTAGACATTTTAAGAGATTAATTCTTCAAATCTATGACATGACACAATAATCTTTAATGTCTGACGTAGAAAACAGTTGACATACCGCTAACCTTTCTTTCCATAAAAATATATTTCGCGTCATCTCCACAGATGAATTTATCGTTTCGTTTCATATTAATACTGACATATGATAGTAGAACGTGCGATGTTGCGAGTAATAAATTGTCTGTATATTACTTACTGTCGTCTTGAGATGGCTTTATATGTGTATTTTATTAAGCTAGTTATTTTATATTTGTTTTATATCATATCGGTTTGAGAGACAGTTCCATAGTGTCTTCTCGTGTGCAAATATCGCTTATTTAGGTGACCTAGAAGTAAAATGTTACCTAAGTGTAGGTACACTGTAAAAAAATATTTTCACCCTGTAATGTCATTCCTATGAATCGGTTTGAAAGAGTTCCACAGTATCTGCTCTCGTAAAAAAGTTGCTTATTTAGGTGACCTAGAAGTAAAATGTGTACCTAAGTGTACACTGTAAAAAAAATTTTCACCCTGTAATGATTATGCCGGATGCAACTAAAGCTAATCCAGAACAAATATTTTTATAAGCCGTAATATTAATATTACAAAAGGCTTTTTATCATAATACCTATCTAGATATATAATATTTGACGATTAGCGAATACAATTGCGTTATTTTCAGACAGGTAATACTTTTTAACATTTGTTTTTAAGAAACAGACAAAATCAAAATAGCCAATGCAACTTACTTCTTAATTCAATTAAGTACCTACAGTTTTCTACTTAAAAAGTACGTAAATCTTACAACTTTATTCACACAAAGAGTAATAATCGATGAAAATCGTATACATCCCAAAACCTCTACAAAAAACAAGTGACGAATACTTTCTTTAAATCCCTTTGAAGTGATGTTGGTGAGAATTCCGTAGTGTCATATCGGTCTGCCGTGGGCGGACGGTCGAGGCCTTACGAAGCCTACGCCGTGGTTCAAAAGGATTGCTTAGGAGCTGGCGCGAGATCAAGCGATTTGTTTTATTATTACTTACTAGCTGACCCGGCGAACTCTGTTCCGCCTTAGAGGTAATATATAAGCAGATTTTAGATTTTATTCAATTTAATTAAAAAAAAAACCGGATTAAAAGTATCCTATGTCCGTCTCCTGGTTCTAAGCTACCCACCAATTTTCATCTAAATCCGTTCAGCCGTTCTTGAACGGTATCAACAACAAATAATGATTAGATTTATCCTACTGTCAGAATATACTCGAACGACAAAACATTCCATAAACATTATACTTAAAAGCGAAGAAATTTAACACTCGCGTTGTCAAATTAAATGTACCGTGGTTTTTTTAAGTAAAATTATAAAAATACATTTATGCAAAAACGTCTTTATCATTTTATAAATTAAAATATGCCGTTACCCACTCACACTGTGACCACACCCCATCCAAACCAGCCCATTCGGGTATCGTTTTACTTCAAATTTGCTGAACTCGATAAACATTGACTGGTCACTAATGATGGTAGAATGTGGGCTGTTTGTTGTGATAAAAGCTGGGGTGGGGCGCGTGGGACTTACACATTACTTATTTCAATTTAAGGGGCACCAGTTCAACGGCATTTTCATACTATGCAGTTAATCTATCTATCTATACATTAAAAAAAAACCTGATGAAAGGTCAGAAAACTGTACAAAGAAGATAGTAGAAAAAATATCGTTAAGGTATAAATTAAATCGATAACGAACAAAACACGTTTCAACAGCTTTTAGTATATCTGTGTCTCTGTTTATTTAAACGCCCAGTAATCAAAAGTGGCTGAACGGATCATCATGGTTTTTGGTATGTAGATAGTATGAGACCTTAGGAGTGTCATAGGCTACTACTTATTATCCCGAAATAATGCGAGCGAAGCCGCGGGTGTTCAATTAATATTTTATGGACTGATTATTATTTTACTTCCTTTTGACATCTTTTAAATTATATAGGTATATATTTTAATTATTATATGACTTTGTTTAGTGATTGTCAATATTGCGATTGTAAGGTTTTTGTGTATGAAATAGTTAATGTAATTGGTTGCGACCGTTTTAATTATTATTAAATAAATAAATATGTTTTACTATTTTTTCTACCGGTAAAATATAAAATTGATTTAGAAGATTATATCTCTTTTTGAGTCATTTCCTTCATGACAGAGTCGTGACTCCGCCACATAATTAATTCGTTATGGGGAGTATGTCAACATTTTTATTTACCAAAATAACTAACTAATATTTACATATATTCCACAAGTAGGTATATACAAAAATGACTTAAACATACAGAAAAACTTATAAAAAACGGATATTTACAAAAAATTCAGCACACCGTCCATGTTGTCGCCGTGCGGCAGGGATCCCAGGATGCTGGCAGTATTTCCTCTTTGAATGGAAAGACTCAATCGTTGAGAAAAATAGATGCCAGCCCTTTTCTTGAAATTGCTTTTATGATGTCAAAGTGTCACCTACATACACGTATTGAATCGGGTTTTTCGGGAATGCATTACAAATAAAACTACACCATATATTTATCTAGAGTTTCATCTACTTGCAATAAGTATATGTTTCATGTACATTATCTATACTAATATTATAAAGCTGAAGAGTTTGTTTGTTTGTTTGAACGCGCTAATCCCAGGAA